>CM022303.1:664034124-664634124 GCA_011799875.1 Thinopyrum elongatum
GGAGGGGCTCTCGCCCCTCCACCATAGAGGCCATGGACCAGAGGGGAAACCCTTCTCCCATCTAGGGGGAAGGTCAAGGAAGAAGAAGAAGGAGGGGGGCTCTCTCCCCCTCTCTCCCGGTGGCGCCGGAACGCCGCCGGGGCCATCATCGTGACGGCGATCTACACCAACAACTTCGCCGCCATCATCACCAACTCTCTCCCCCTCTATGCAGTGGTGTAACACCCCTTCTCCCCGCTGTAATCTCTACTTAAACATGGTGCTCAACGCTATATATTATTTCCCAATGATGTATGGCTATCCTATGATGTTTGAGTAGATCCGTTTTGTCCTATGGGTTAATTGATGATCGCGATTGGTTTGAGTTGCATGTTTTATTTTGGTGCTGTCCTATGGTGCTCTCCGTGTCACGCAAGCATGAGGGATCCCCGCTGTAGGGTTTGCAATATGTTCATGATTTGCTTATGGTGGGTGGCGTGAGTGACAGAAGCACAGACCCGAGTAAGTAGGTTGTTTGCGTATGGGAGTAAAGAGGACTTGATACTTTAATGCTATGGTTGGGTTTTACCTTAATGATCTTTAGTAGTTACGGATATTTGCTAGAGTTCCAATCATAAGTGCATATGATCCAAGTAGAGAAAGTATGTTAGCTTATGCCTCTCCCTCATATAAAATTGCAATAATGATTACCGGTCTAGTTATTGGTTGCCTAGGGACAAATAACTTTCTTGTGACAAAAAGCTCTCTACTAAAACTAATTTAGTTGTTTCTTTATCTTAACAGCCCCTAGTTTTTATTTGCGTGCTCTTTATTATCTTATAAACCTATCCCACAACACCTACAAAGTACTTTTAGTTTCATACTTGTTCTAGGTAAAGCGAACGTTAAGTGTGCGTAGAGTTGTATCGGTGGTCGATAGAACTTGAGGGAATATTTGTTCTACCTTTAGCTCCTCGTTGGGTTCGACACTCTTACTTATCGAAAGAGGCTACAACTGATCCCCTATACTTGTGGGTTATCAAGACCTTTTTCTGGCACCGTTGCCGGGGAGCAATAGCTTGGGGTGAATATTCTCGTGTGTGCTTGTTTGCTTTATCACTAAGTAGATTTTATTTTTGTGCTCTTGTTTTCTATCTTTAGTTATGGGTAGGAAACGCAAAATACCAAAAAAATTAGTTGTACCTACTAGACCAATGGTTGAAGAACCACCCAAAATCTATCACACTGCTGAAGCTTTCTACTTGGATCATCTTCGATCCCTGTGTGCTCATGCTGAAACCCCAACTAGCTTAGTTGAGGGAAAATCATTAGATGAGCATGTTTATTATGTGTGACACCGCTTATCTCAAAAAGGGAAACTTTTATGGCATCATATTAATACTATGCATTGTTATGCTTGGAATTTATGCGGAATACATGATTTTACTTGTTGTTCTGAAGACCCTAAGAAACACCTTCCCTACCAATGTGAGTTTAGTGATAATGGAGTTCTATCTTCTTATGCTAAGGGTGTTTATAATTACTATGAAGTTGAACAAATTGAAGAATTTGTTGCTTTTACGGGTGCTTATGAAATTGCTTCTTTGATTGAAAAGTATGATACTACTCTTTACGAATCTGAAAATTTTGCCATCCTTAAATATTGCTATGAAAACTATGCTTCTAATGCTTATATTAATGAGTTTATTGAGAAAGTCTCCGCCGTCCAATAAGAGGCTAATATTTTGCAGGAATCTATGGAAGAAGAAATTGATGACATTGTGAGCTCATTAGATGAAAAAGATAAGGAGGAGAGCGAAGAATAAAAGGAGGAAGAGCGGATTGATCACCCGTGCCCACCTTCTAATGAGAGTAACTCTTTATCCCATACATTGTTTAATTTCCCTTCGTGCTTACCGAAGGATGAATGCTATGATTATTGCTATGATCCCTTGGATTCGTTTGAAATATCCCTTTTTGATGAACTTGATGCTTGCTATGCTTGTGGCCATGATGCCAATATGAATTATGCTTATGGAGATGAACTTGCTATAGTTCCTTATGTTAAGAATGAAATTGTTGCTATTGCACCCACATATGATAGTCCTATTATCTTTTTGAATTCTCCAAACTACACTATATTGGAGAAGTTTGCGCTTATTAAGAATTACATTGATGGGTTGCATTCTACCATTACACATGATGATTTTGATGGATATAATATGCATGTGCTTGCTGCTCCTACTTGCAATTATTATGAGAGAGGAACTACATCTCCGCCCCTCTATGTTTCCAATACGATAAAATTGCAAGAAACTGTTTATACTATGCATTGGCCTTTACTTTGTGTGCATGAATTGTTCTTTTATGACATGCCGATGCATAGAAAGAGAGTTAGACTTCGTTGTTGCATGATATATGTTACTTTGTGCTCACTACTAAATCACAAATCATTGTTAATTAAAATTGGCTTTGATATACCTTGGGATCCGGGTGGATCCATTACTTGAGCACTGTATGCCTAGCTTAATGGCTTTAAAGAAAGCGTTGCAGGGAGACAACCCAGAAGTTTTAGAGAGTCATTTATTTCTGTTGAGTGCTTTTAAAAAGTTTTAAAACAAAAAAATAAAGTGGGGAACCTAAAACTTTTCAAAAAGAAAAGTGAAAGTAAGAAGGATGAGCACCGTTGAAGTGGGGGAGCTCCTTGAACTTTGTCCATGCCCATGGAAACATTGCAAATCTTGAATTACAGAAACTTTTTAACAAAAATAATTATCCCCTTGTACAAATCCATTGTATTATAAAAATAATGTGCCAAGACTTACCTTTAGGATAATTAGATTGCTTGTTTGGTTTGTGCAGTGCAAAAACAGAAACTTTGGCTGTAGTGCGTGATTTTTCATTTTTTACTGGAACGTCGAATGTTTCTGAGTTTTTTATACAGTACTGATATGCAAAAAATTTCTTTTGTTCCTAATTTTTCAGATTTTTTGGAGTTACATAAGTATGGTAGATGTTCAGATTGCTACAGACTGTCCTGTTTAAGACAGATTCTGTTTTTGATGCATTGTTTTGCTAGTTTTGATAAAACTATCGATTTTATCGGTGGTATAAGCCATGGAGAAGTTATAATACAGTAGCTAAAATGCGAAAACAAAATATGAATGGGTTTGCAACAGTACTTAAAGTGGTGATTTGTTTATTATACTAACGGATCTCACGAGGGTTTTGTTAAGTTTTGTGTGATTGAAGTTTTCAAGTTTTGGGTGAGATCACGATGGATGAAGGAATAAGGAGTGGCAAGAGCCTAAGCTTGGGGATGGCCGAGGCACCCCAAGGTAATATTCAAGGACTCCCAATCAACTAAGCTTGGGGATGCCCCGGAAGGCATCCCCTCTTTCTTCCAACGATCATCGGTAATTTTACTTGGAGCTATATTTTTATTCGTCACATGATATGCGTAAATTCTTGGAGCGTCGTGTGCTTTTTATTTTTCTTTTAATAATGCACCATGCTGGTATGAGATAGTCCTTGGCTGGTTTATAGAATGCTCTTTGCACTTCAGTTATATCTTTTGAGTATGGCTTTATAGAATGCTTCGTGTGCTTCACTTATATCTTTTGAAGTTTGGATTGCCTGTTTCTCTACACATAAAAAACCGCCATTTGTAGAATGCTCTTTTGCTTCACTTACATTTGTTAGAGCGTGGCCATATCTTTTGTAGAAAGAATTTAACTCTCATGCTTCGCTTATATCTATTTAGAGAGTTGACAGGAATTGGTCATTCACATGGTTAGTCATAAAATCCTACATAAAACTTGTAGATCACTGAATATGATATGTTTGATTCCTTGCAATAGTTTTGCGATATAAAGATGGTGATATTAGAGTCATGCTAGTGAGTAATTGTGGATTGGTAGAAATACTTATGTTAAGGTTTGTGATTCCCGAAGCATGCACGTATGGTGAACCGTTATGTGATGAAGTCGGAGCATGATTTATTTTTTGATT
This sequence comes from Thinopyrum elongatum, assembly GCA_011799875.1. Taxonomy (NCBI): domain Eukaryota; kingdom Viridiplantae; phylum Streptophyta; class Magnoliopsida; order Poales; family Poaceae; genus Thinopyrum; species Thinopyrum elongatum. The sequence goes on from CM022303.1 coordinate 664,038,115, forward strand.
GTCTTCCTTTGTGTGGAGGTCGGGATCGCGCGATGGTTAACCCCTACCAACCCTTCCCCTAGGAGCATGCGTGTAGTACTTTGTTTCGATAACTAATAGTCTTTTACAATAAGTATGTGAGTTCTTTATGACTAATGTTGAGTCCATGGATTATACGCACTCTCACCCTTCCACTATTGCTAGCCTCTCTAGTACCGCGCAACTTTCGCCGGTGCATTAAACCCATCATATATCCTTCCTCAAAACAGCCACCATACCTACCTATTATGGCATTTCCATAGCCATTCCGAGATATATTGCCATGCAACTTCCACCGTTCCGTTTATTATGACACACACCATCATTGTCATATTGTTCTCATATGCATAAGGCATTCATATAGAGTAATATTTTGTTCTAGCATTGAGTTGTAAGTAAATAAAAGTGTGATGAGCATCATTATTAGAGCATTGTTCCATATGAGGAAAGGATGATGGAAGCTATGATTCCCTCACAAGTGGGATGAGTCTCCGGACTTTAAAGAAAATAAAAGAGGCCAAAGAAGCCCAAATAAAAAAAAAAGAGGCCAAAGAAGCTGCTACTTCTTGAGCTTGCGTTGGTTTTTCCCTTAAAGAGGAAAGAGAAGGGTGATGCAACAAAGTAGAGATAAGTATTTCCCTCAGTTAGAGAACCAAGGTATCAATCCAGTAGGAGATAACACACAAATACCTGCACAAACAATCAAACAACTTGCACCCAACGCGATAAAGGGGTTGTCAATCCCTTCACGGTCACTTGCAAAAGTGAGATCTGATAGAGATAGATGAAGATAAACAAACGATAAAGTAAATATTTTTGGGTTTTTTGGTTTATAGATCGGAAAGTAAAAGATTGCAAAATAGTAGATCGGAAACTTATATGATGGAAAATAGACCCGGGGGCCATAGGTTTCACTAGAGGCTTCTCTCAAGATAGCAAATAATACGGTGGGTGAACAAATTACTGTCGAGCAATTGATAGAAAAGCGCAAAGTTATGACGATATCTAAGGCAATGATTATGAAATATAGGCATCACGTCCGTATCAAGTGGACCGAAACGATTCTGCATCTACTACTATTACTCCACACATCGACCGACTCCTGCCTGCATCTAGAGTATTAAGTTCATGAAGAACAGAGTAACGCATTAAGTAAGATGACATGATGTAGAGGAATAAACTCAAGCAATATGATGTAAATCCAATCTTTTTATCCTCGATGGCAACAATACAATACGTGCCTTGCTGCCCCTACTGTCACTGGGAAAGGACACCGCAAGATTGAACCCAAAGCTAAGCACTTCTCCCATTGCAAGAAAAACCAATCTAGTTGGCCAAACCAAACCGATAGTTCGAAGAGAATTACAAAGATATCAAATCATGCATATAAGAATTCAGAGAAGATTCAAATAATATTCATAGATAAGCTGATCATAAATCCACAATTCATTGGATCTCGACAAACACACCGAAAAAGAATATTACATCGGATAGATCTCCAAGAACATCGATGAGAACATGGTATTTAGAATCAAAGAGAGAGAAGAAGCCATCTAGCTACTAGCTATGGACCCGTAGGTCTGAGGTAAACTACTCACGCTTCATCGGAAGGGCAATAGAGTTGATGTAGAAGCCCTCCGTGATCGAATCCCCCTCCGGCAGGGTGCCAGAAAAGGCCCCAAGATGGGATCTCGCGGGTACAGAAGGTTGCGGCGGCGGAAAAGTGTTTTCGTGGATGCTTCTGAGGGTTTTGTAATATATGTGAATATATAGGGCGAAGAAGTAGGTCGGTGGAGTCACGGGGAGCCCACAAGGTAGGGGGCGCGCCCTCCACCCTTGTGGGCGCCTCGTGGCTCTTCTGACTTGCACTCCAAGTCCCCTGGGTGTCTTCTGGTCCAAGAAAAATCATCGCGAAGATTTTATTCCGTTTGGTATTCCTTTTCTACAAAACTCAAAAACAAGGAAAAAACAGAAACTGGCACTAGGCTCTAGGTTAATAGGTTAGTCCCAAAAATAATATAAAATAGCATATTAATGCATATAAAACATCCAAAAAAAATATAATAGCATGGAACAATCAAAAATTATAGATACGTTGGAGACGTATCAAGCATCCCCAAGCCTAATTTCTGCTCGTCCTCGAGTAGGTAAATGATAAAAACAGAATTTTTGATGTGGAATGCTACCTAACATATTTATCCATGTAATTTTCTTTATTGTGGCATGAATGTTCAGATCCATAAGATTCAAAACAAAAGTTTAATATTGACATAAAAACAATAATACTTCAAGCATACTAACAAGGCAATTATGTCTTCTCAAAATAACATGGCCAAAGAAAGCTTATCCCTACAAAATCATATAGTCTGGCTATGCTCCATCTTCATCACACAAAATATTCAAACCATGCACAACCCCGATGACAAGCCAAGAAATTGTTTCATACTTTTAATGTTCTCAAACTTTTTCAACTTTCACGCAATACATGAGCGTGAGCCATGGACATAGCACTATAGGTGGAATAGAATATGGTGGTTGTGGAGAAGACAAAAAGAAGGAGATAGTCTCACATCAACTAGGCGTATTAACGGGCTATGGAGATGCCCATCAATAGATATCAATGTGAGTGAGTAGGGACTGCCATGCAACGGATGCACTAGAGCTATAAGTGTATGAAAGCTCAAAAGAAAACTAAGTGGGTGTGCATCCAACTTGCTTGCTCATGAAGACCTAGGGCAATTTGAGGAAGCCCATCGTTGGAATATACAAGCCAAGTTCTATAATGAAAAATTCCCACTAGTATATGAAAGTGACAACATAGGAGGCTCTCTATGATGAAGATCATGGTGCTACTTTGAAGCACAAGTGTGGAAAAAGGATAGTAACATTGCCCCTTCTCTCTTTTTCTCTCATTTTTTTCTTTTTCTTTTTTTCTCTCTCTTTTTTTTTCTTATTTTTTTCTTCTTTGGCTTCTTTGGCCTCTCTTTTTTTTCCTCACATGGGACAATGCTCTAATAATGAAGATCATCACACTTCTATTTACTTACAGCTCAAAAAAAATTACAACTCGATACTTAGAACAAAATATGACACTATATGAATGCCTTCGGCGGTGTACCGGGATGTGCAATGACTCAAGAGTGACATGTATGAAAAAATTATGAAAGGTGACTTTGCCACAAATACGATGTCAACTACATGATCATGCAAAGCAATATGACAATGATGGAACGTGTCATAATAAAACAGAATGGTGGAAAGTTGCATGGCAATATATCTCGGAATGGCTATGGAAATGCCATAATAGGTAGGTATGGTGGCTGTTTTGAGGAAGGTATATGGTGGGTGTATGGTACCGGCGGAAGTTGCGCGGCACTAGAGAGGCTAGCAATGGTGGAAGGGTGAGAGTGCGTATAATCCATGGACTCAACATTAGTCATAAAGAACTCACGTACTTATTGCAAAAATCTATTAGTCATCGAAACAAAGTACTACGAGCATGCTCCTAGGGGGATATATTGGTAGGAAAAGACCATCGCTCGTCCCCGACCGCCACTCATAAGGAAGACAATCAAAAAATACCTCATGCTCCAACTTCGTTACATAACGGTTCACCATACGTGCATGCTACGGGACTCACAAACCTTAACACAAGTATTTCTCAAATTCACAATTACTCACTAGCATGACTCTAATATCACCATCTCTATATCTCAAAACAATCATAAGGAATCAAACTTCTCATAGTATTCAATGCACTTTATATGAAAGTTTTTATTATATCCCTCTTGGATGTCTATCATATTAGGACTAAATTCATAACCAAAGCAAATTACCATGCTGTTTAGAGACTCTCAAAATAATATAAGTGAAGCATAAGAGTTCAATAATTTCTATAAAATAAAGCCACCGCCGTGCTCTAAAAAGATATAAGTGAAACACTAGAGCAAAATTGCCTAGCTCAAAAGATACAAGTGAAGCACATAGAGTATTCTAATAAATCAGGATTCATGAGTGTCCCTCTCAAAAGGTGTGTACAGCAAGGATAATTGTGGCAAACTAAAAAGCAAATACTCAAATCATACAAGACGCTCCAAGCAAAACACATATCATGTGGTGAATAAAAATATAGCCTCAAGTAAAGTTACCGATAGACAAAGACGAAAGAGGGGATGCCTTCCGGGGCATCCCCAAGCTTAGGCTCTTGGTTGTCCTTGAATATTACCTTGGGGTGCCTTGGGAATCCCCAAGCTTAGTCTCTTGCCACTCCTTATTCCATAGTCCATCAAATCCTTACCCAAAACTTGAAAACTTCACAACACAAAACTTAACAGAAAATCTCATAAGCTCCGTTAGTATAAGAAAATAAATCACCACTTTTGGTACTGTTGTGAACTCATTATTTATTTATATTGGTGTAATATCTACTGTATTCCAACTTCTCCATGGTTCATACCCCCCGATACTACCCATAGATTCATCAAAATAAGCAAACAACACATAGAAAAAAGAATCTGTCAAAAACAGAACAGTGTGCTAAGATCTGAATTGTTCTAATACTTATGAACTACAAAAATTCTGAAAAATTAGGACAACATAGGAAATTTATATATCAATCTTGTGTAAAAAATCAGGGTTTTTCCACACTCCAGTGAATCTAAACAATTCTGTGACTGGACGCAAAAGTTTCTGTTTTTCAGCAAGATCAAATCAACTATCACCGTAAGCTATCCCAAAGGTCTTACTTGGCACAAACACTAATTAAAACACAAAAACACATCTAACCAGAGGCTAGATGAATTATTTATTCAAAAATAGCAAGGAAAAATATTGGGTTGTCTCCCAACAAGCGCTTTTCTTTAAAGCCTTTTAGCTAGGCATTGATAATTTTAATGATGCTCACATAAAAGAGAAGAATTGAAGCACAAAGAGAGCATCATAAAACACATGACAAACACATCTAAGTCTAACATACTTCCTATGCATGGGCATTTTATAAGAAAACAAATTATCAAGGCAAGCAAAAACTGGCATATGCAAGGAAGAAGAAAGAGACGATAGCAATCTCAACATGAAGAGAGGTAATTTAGTAACATGAAAATTTCTAGAACCATATTTTCCTCTCTCATAATAATTACATGTAGGATCATAAGCAAATTCAACAATATAGCTATCACATGACATATTCTCAACACGATCCACATGCATGCGAAGTTGACACTCTTCCAAAATAGTGGGATTAACATTAACTAAAGTCATGACCTCTCCAAACCCACTTTTATCAAAAAATTCATAAGATTGAACATTCTCCAAATATGTGGGATCTAAAGTTGACGCTCTTCCAAACCCACTTTCAATATTATTGTAAACATTATTATCAATATCATATCCATCATGAGGCTTAAATAAATTTTCAAGATCATAAGAAGAATCACCCCAATCATGATCATTGCAATAAGTAGTGGACATAGCAAAACTAGCATCCCCAAGCTTGGGGTTTTGCATATTATTAGCACAATTGACATTAATAGAATTTATAATAACATCATTGCAATCATGCTTTTCATTTAAGGAGCTATCGTGAATCACTTTATAAGTTTCTTCTTTTAGCACTTCATCACAATTTTCAGATTCACGAATTTCAAGCAAAACTTCATAAAGATAATCTAGTGCACTCAACTCACTAGAAATTGGTTCATCATAGTTGGATCATTTAAAAAGATTAGCAAGTGGATGAGGATCCATAAACTTTTTGCTTTTGATTTGGAATAAATATGCAATTATGCCAAGCGAACAAGCAAACAACCCAAGTAATATTGGGAAACGTAGCATGCAATTTCAAAAAATTTCCTACGCTCACGCAAGATCTATCTAGGAGATGCATAGCAACAAGAGGGGGAGAGTGTGTCCACGTACCCTCGTAGACCGAAAGCGGAAGCGTTTGTTAACGTGGTTGATGTAGTCGAACTTCTTCTCATTCCGACCGATCAAGCACCGAACGTACGGCACCTCCGAGTTCTGCACACGTTCAGCTCGATGACGTCCCTCGAACTCTTGATCCAGCAAAGTGTCGAGGGAGAGTTCCGTCAGCATGACGGTGTGGTGACGGTGATGGTGAAGTGATCCGCGCAGGGCTTCGCCTAAGCACTACGTGAATATGACTGGAGGTGTAAACTATGGAGGGGGGGCCGCACACGGCTAACAATTGTTGGTGTGTGTTCTAGGCGCCCCCTCCCCACATATATATAGGTGGGAGGGGGAGGGGGACAGCCATGGGGTGCCCCAAGTAGGAGGAATCCTACTTGGGGCCTAGTCCAATTCGGCCCCCCCTTTCCTTGTTTTTCGGAGGGGGAAGGAAGGAGGAAGGGGGAGAGAAGGAAGGGGGAGGCCGAATCCTCCCCTTCCTTTCTCTCTTCCCTCTTTCCTTCCCCCCCCCCCTTCCTATTCGGCCTATATGGGGGCGCACCAGCCCACCAGGGGCTGGTCTGTCCCTCTCTTGGCCCATAAGGCCCATACCTTCTTGAGCTTGCGTTGGTTTTTCCCTTGAAGAGGAAAGGGTGATGCAGCAAAGTAGAGATAAGTATTTCCCTCAGTTAGAGAACCAAGGTATCAATCTAGTAGGAGACAACGCACAAATCACCAATACCTGCACAAACAATCAAACAACTTGCACCCAACGCGATAAAGGGGTTGTCAATCCCTTCACGGTCACTTTGCAAAAGTGAGATCTGATAGAGATAGATGAAGATAAGCAAACGATAAAGTAAATATTTTTGGGTTTTTTGGTTTATAGATCGGAAAGTAAAAGATTGCAAAATAGTAATCAGAAACTTATATGATGGAAAATAGACCCGGGGGCCATAGGTTTCACTAGAGGCTTCTCTCAAGATAGCAAATAATACGGTGGGTGAACAAATTACTATCGAGCAATTGATAGAAAAGCGCAAAGTTATGACGATATCTAAGGTAATGATTATGAAATATAGGCATCACGTCCGTGTCAAGTAGACCGAAACGATTATGCATCTACTACTATTACTCCACACATTGACCGACTCCTGCCTGCATCTAGAGTATTAAGTTCATGAAGAACAGAGTAACGCATTAAGTAAGATGACATGATGTAGAGGAATAAACTCAAGCAATATGATGTAAACCCCATCTTTTTATATTCGATGGCCACAATACAATATGTGCCTTGCTGCCCCTACTATCACTGGGAAAGGACACCGCAAGATTGAATCCAAAGCTAAGCACTTCTCCCATTGCAAGAAAAACCAATCTAGTTGGCCAAACCAAACCGATAGTTCGAAGAGAATTACAAAGATATTAAATCATGCATATTAGAATTCAGAGAAGATTTAAATAATATTCATAGATAAGCTGATCATAAATTTACAATTCATCAGATCTCGACAAACACACCGCAAAAGAATATTACATCGGATAGATCTCCAAGAACATCGAGGAGAACATGGTATTGAGAATCAAAGAGAGAGAAGAAGCCATCTAGCTACTAGATATGGACCCGTAGGTCTGAGGTAAACTACTCACGGTTCATCGGAAGGGCAATAGAGTTGATGTAGAAGCCCTCCGTGATCGAATCCCCCTCCGGCAGGGTGCCGGAAAAGGCCCCAAGATGGGATCTCACGGGTACAGAAGGTTGCGGTGGCGGAAAAGTGTTTTCGTGGATGCTTCTGAGGGTTTTGAAATATATGTGAATATATAGGGCGAAGAAGTAGGTCGGTGGAGTCACGGGGGGCCCACAAGGTAGAGGGGCGCGCCCTACCCCCTGGGCGCGCCCTCCACCCTTGTGGCCGCCTCGTGGCTCTTCTGACTTGCACTCCAAGTCCCCTGGGTGTCTTCTGGTCCAAGAAAAATCGTCGTGAAGGTTTTATTCCGTTTGGACTCCGTTTGGTATTCCTTTTCTGCGAAACTCAAAAACAAGGAAAAAATAGAAACTAGCACTGGGCTCTAGGTTAATAGGTTAGTCCCAAAAATAATATAAAATATCATATTAATGCATATAAAACATCCAAAACAGATAATATAATAGCATGGAACAATAAAAAATTATAGATACGTCGGAGACGTATCAGAAGCCCAAACAAAAAAAAGGAAAGAAAAAAATGAGAGAAAGAGAGAAGGGACAATGTTACTATCCTTTTTTCACACTTGTGCTTCAAAGTAGCACCATGATCTTCATGATAGAGAGTCTCCTATTTTGTCACTTTCATATACTAGTGGGAATTTTTCATTATAGAACTTGGCTTGTATATTCCAATGATGGGCTTCCTCAAATTGCCCTAGGTCTTCGTGAGCAAGCAAGTTGGATGCACACCCACTTAGTTTCTTTTTGAGCTTTCATACACTTATAGCTCTAGTGCATCCGTTGCATGGCAATCCCTACTCACTTACATTGATATCAATTGATGGGCATCTCCATAGCCTATTAATTTGCCTAGTTGATGTGATACTTTCTCCTTCTTTTTGTCTTCTCCACAACCACCATATTCTATTCCACCCATAGTGATATATCCATGGCTCACGCGCATGTATTGCGTGAAAGTTGAAAAAGTTTGAGAACACTAAAGTATGAAACAATTGCTTGACTAATACCGGGGTTGTGCATGATGAAATATTTTGTGTGATGAAGATGGAGCATAGCCAGACCATATGATTTTGTAGGGATAACTTTCTTTGGCCATGTTATTTTGAGAAGACACAATTGCTTTATTAGTATGCTTGAAGTATTATTGTCTTTATGTCAAATGATAGACTATTGCTTTGAATCACTCGTGTCTTAATATTCATGCCATGATTAGATTATATGATCAAGATTATGCTAGATAGCATTCCACATCAAAAATTATCTTTTTTATCATTTACCTACTCGAGGACGAGCAGGAATTAAGCTTGGGGATGCTGATACGTCTCCATCATATCTATAATTCTTGATTGTTCCATGCCAATATTCTACAACTTTTACATACTTTTGGCAACAATTTATATGATTTTCTTGGACTAACATATTGATCCAGTGCCCAGTGTCAGTTCCTGTTTGTTGCATGTTTTTTGTTTCACAAAAAATCCATATCAAACGAAGTTCAAACGCGATAAAAACGTACGGAGATTTTTTTTAAATATATGTGAATTTTGGGAAGTGGAATCAACGCAAGGCGGTGCCCGAGGGGCCCACAAGCCCTTGAGGCGCGCCCCCTACCCTAGGCACGGCCAGGGGCCTTGTGGCCACCCTGAATGTCGGTTGGAGGTGTCCTTCGGACGCAAGGAAGCTAATATCCGGATAAAAATTGTGTTAAAATTTCAGCCCAATCGGAGTTACGGATCTCCGGGAATTTAAGAAACGGTGAAAGGCCAGAATCTGGGAAGGCAGAAACAGAAGGAAACAGAGAGAGAGATCCAATCTCGGAGGGGCTCTCGCCCCTCCGCCGCCATAGAGGCCATGGACCAGAAGGGAAACCCTTCTCCCATCTAGGGGGAAGGTCAAGGAAGAATAAGGAGGAGGGGGCTCTCTCCCCCTCTCTCGCGGTGGCGCCGGAACGCCGCCGGGGCCATCATCGTGACGACGATCTACACCAACAACTTCACCGCCGTCATCACCAACTCTCTCCCCCTCTATGCAGCGGTGTAACACCCCTTCTCCCCGCTGTAATCTCTACTTAAACATGGTGCTCAACGCTATATATTATTTCCCAATGATGTATGGCTATCCTATGATGTTTGAGTAGATCCATTTTGTCCTATGGGTTAATTGATGATCGCGATTGGTTTGAGTTGCATGTTTTATTTTGGTGCTGTCCTATGGTGCTCTCCGTGTCACGCAAGCGTGAGGGATCCCCGCTGTAGGGTTTGCAATATGTTCATGATTTGCTTATGGTGGGTGGCGTGAGTGACAGAAGCACAGACCCGAGTAAGTAGGTTGTTTGCGTATGGGAGTAAAGAGGACTTGATACTTTAATGCTATGGTTGGGTTTTACCTTAATGATCTTTAGTAGTTACGGATGTTTGCTAGAGTTCCAATCATAAGTGCATATGATCCAAGTAGAGAAAGTATGTTAGCTTATGCCTCTCCCTCATATAAAATTGCAATAATGATTACCGGTCTAGTTATCGGTTGCCTAGGGACAAATAACTTTCTTGTGACAAAAAGCTCTCTACTAAAACTAATTTAGTTGTTTCTTTATCTTACCAGCCCCTAGTTTTTATTTACGTGCTCTTTATTATCTTGCAAACCTATCCCACAACACCTACAAAAGTACTTCTAGTTTCATACTTGTTCTACGTAAAGCGAACGTTAAGTGTGCGTAGAGTTGTATCGGTGGTCGATAGAACTTGAGGGAATATTTGTTCTACCTTTAGCTCCTCGTTGGGTTCGACACTCTTACTTATCGAAAGAGGCTACAACTGATCCCCTATACTTGTGGGTTATCACTTAGCCGCGAGCCAGTCCTCGCCTAAGTTAAAAATTACTCCGAGTGGCGAGCATCCCTCCCACTCGGAGGCTTAGCTGCGAACCAGTCTTCGCCTAAGTTAAAAACTACTCCGAGTGGCGAGCATCCCTCTTATTCAGGGGCTTAGCTGCGAACCAGTCTTCGCCTAAGTTAAAAATTACTCCGAGTGTCGAGCATCCCTCCCACTCGGAGGCTTAGCTGCGAACCAGCCTTCGCCTAAGTTAAAAACTACTCCAAGTGGCGAGCATCCCTCTCACTCGGGGGCTTAGCTGCGAACCAGTCTTCACCTAAGTTAAAAACTACTCCGTGTGGCGAGCATCCCTCTCACTCGGAGGCTTAGCTGCGAACCAGTCTTCGCCTAAGTTACAAAAATAAACACTATCATGCAAGAAATTGGAAAGCAACTTTCGGATAAATCCAGAATCTCAAAGTGCAGATAAAAGTTCTCAAGTGCAGATAAAAGTACTCGGGCTGAAAGCCCGAAAGAGTTTTAATGATTACAAAATCACTTGGCATACCGAGGCAAATAAGTTTCGACTAGAAGATACTCGGGTCATAAAGTTCTCCTTCACGCACCGGGAGGACTCGCTGGCTCGACGGAAGTGTCCAAATCTATGCCATCCGCAATTCGAGTGGCTGCCTCAATGAAAGTCTCCATGAAGTCTTCAAACTTGAGCTTCTTTGTGTTCGCCACCTGGAGAGCCTTCAACTTTTCTTCCTTGGCGTCTCTGCAATGGACACGGACAAGTGAGAGTGCCACATCGGCTCCGCAGTGGGCGGCAAACTTCTTCCATGCTTGCACTCGCCCAGGAATTTCATTGAGTCGAGTCATAATAGACTCGAGATCATTCAGAAGTGTATCCTTAGGCCACAACTCTTTGTCTATCTTCACCAATGCAGCCTTCAGACGAGCGATGTACCCCAAGACACCGTTGAGACAAGCTTCAAATCGCAGCACGTTCAAAGCCGCCGCGTCCTTGACGAGTGACTTGGTGAGATCCAGACCTGTCTCAATCTGGTCAGTCTCTAGATTGAAATTCCGACAAAATTCTACACAAAGAGGAGGGAAAGATTTAGTTATGGCATCGTTTTCAAAGTTCTCAGGAATTCACTCGAGCAAAGAGAGGTACCTTCAAGCATGATGTACATCTTCTTCGCAAGACTTCCCAAATACTCTTCCAGCGCGTCCTTCTCCAAGGCAACATACTGGGTCCCGAGCTCACACGTTTTCTGAGATCAACAAGGAAACAATTCAGTCGACAACGAAAAAGATTCTCAAATATTCCTCTACTTCCGAGTGGAGAAGAGCAAATTCAGTTGCTACAATCAAACATATTATTAGACCCCCGCCGAATCAGGCATTCGACGGTGGTCTCGCGGACTACACCCAGTGGGTGCACTCAGCGTGCCCCCACTGGATCCATTTCCTCTCGGACTCAGCCTGACTGGCCCGAGCGAAGAGCTACTAAAAAAAGAAAAAGAAGAAGGATTTCTCAGACCCCCGCCGAATCAGACATTCGACGGTGTACTTGGGTACTACACCCAGTGGGTGCACTCAGCGTGCCCCCACTGGATCGATTTCCACTCGACACGGCCTGACCGGTCTAAGTGAAGAGTCACAGCCAAACATATTCTAAAGACCCCCGCTGAATCAAACATTCGACAGCGGTCTCGGGGACTACACCCAGCGGGTGCACTCAGCGTGCCCCCACTGGATCAAATCCCACTCGGCACGGCCTGACCGGTCCAAGTGAAGGGCTATAGAGTGAAAAACTACGAGCAAATGAATACTGACGTCATCAGTCCAAAAACACCCAGTGGGTGTACAGAGTCAAGATGGATAGGTAATCAGAAATCAACTTACAATCGCACTTACTCGGACATTCACCTGAAGAGCTGCACTGGCATCATAAGCCAGCTTGCTGGCTTCATACGTCTCCTTCAGACGCTGCATCATCAGATCGGCTTGAATCATGGCCTCTTTGCTGGCCCCGGTCTGGTCCTCCGAAACATGATGTAGAGTGAATACATGAGACGGAGGAGTCGGTGACGCAGCCGGAGGAATCAGCACTTGAGGTTAACCAGTCGGTCCCGAAGTTGGAAGAGTTGATGCCAAAGGCAAAGCAGTTGACAGCGGGGCAGCAGAGATAACACCAGTTCGAGACGAACCACCTTGCTCCTGAGGTGCAGCTGTAGGCAGTGCACGGGGCGTTTGGCTTGACGGCACTCTCCGAGTGAGACTGCGAGAGATGGTCGAGGTCGTACCCTCCCCTCCCGTGTCCTTCTGAGGCTCGTCATCGTCATCGACCGCCAGGTGGATGATGTCCGTTGGTTCTGCAGTCACTCGACAGCAACAACAATTTTATCGATCGTCGAATCAACCAGTGTAACAGAGCAGAGTGAAATTCGGTCATACCTTGTAGGGAAGTGGCTGCGTCTGCACTATCCGCCTCCACATGTTCCTTATCGATCTGCATGGGCGACGTTGTAGAAGTAGCAGCTCTGGCACACAATTTTCAGTCGGTCAGCAAAAGTATAAAGATCTGCAAGAGTAAGAAAGAGATAACACTCATGTTGAAGCTATAGGCACAGTGACCTTTATCCTTGGCAGAGCCTTCCGAGGTTTCGGTGGAGCGACTTTGAGATGCTTCGCGGTCTTCTCGGACGGGTCTGGCGTCGTCGTCCGAGTGCGCTTCGGGTTCCTGACACTCGATGCCAAGGCCTTGCCCTGGTTGGCACTCGGATCTTGGTTCGCTTTGGTTCGGCGCTCAGTGCGCGGAGGAGACTCAACCTCTTCACTATCTTTCGAGTCGTCACTGCTGCCCTCAGTATCCTCAGCATAACTGATATCAGCACTCCCGCCCTCGCTCTCTGCTCCTTCAATGAGTTGTTCTCCGTTAGGTACGGGCGAAAACATCTTCGTGAACTCCTGCGAGGCACAAATATCAAAGTCAATCGATTGTCAATCCAGTTGCATATTGGAAACAAAAAGGAAAACACTCGACAAGGAATGTCTCATCTCCCCCGGCAGGTGCTCGGCGTCGAAAGGCAGAATCCGCTTGGATCCATGTGGATTGTCACGAGCTCCGGTGATGCTTCTAAGCCATTGTGTCACGGTCTCGTCTTTGACCTCCTCTGGATGCGTCCGAGTGGGATCGTCTGGACCCGTGTACTGCCACATGGGACGGCTCCGCACCTGCAGGGGCTGGATCCGTCGACTGAGGAACACTTCTAACAGATCCAAGCCTGTCACTCCGCCTCGGATCAGCTCGACTACAGCTTCTACCAAGACTCCCACTTCATCCTTCTCCTCCTCGGCCACAGTCAACGAGCGGGGGCATTGAGCCTTTCCAACGAGAAAAGGGTGAAGACCAGTCGACGAACCAGGAGATGGAATGTCATTGCAGTAAAACCAGGTCGACTGCCAACCTCGAACGGACTCGGGAAAAGTCATTGCAGGGAATGCACTCCTGCCTCTCATCTGGACACCTAAACCCCCACACAGCTGGATCACGTGAGTCCTCGCATCACTCGGATTTGCTTTCTTGACCGACTGGGAGCGACATGTGAAGATGTGTTTGAATAACCCCCAGTGGGGATGACAACCCAAGAAATTTTCACACATCGAGACGAAGGCGGCAAGATATGATATAGCATTTTGGGGAAGGTGATGGATTTGCGCACCGAAGAAATTCAGAAAACCTTGAAAAAATGGATGGGAAGGCAAGGAGAAACCTCTCTCCATGTGGGTGAGGAGGAGGACCCGCTCTCCGGGGCGCGGCGCAGGCTCGACCTCCCCTCTCTCCGGCAGCCTCCATGACCTGGGGACCAGCAGGCCGTCGGCGGCAAGCCCGTCTGGATCCTCCATCGTGACCGTCGACGGCAGCCAGTCGCCCTGGATCCAGCCCGGCGGCAGCACGGCCCGAGAACTCGACGCCTTCTTCCCCTTGGCCGCCTTCTTGGCGCGCTCCAGCTTCGTCGTCTTGTCCTTCGCCATCTCCGCAGTGGTCGTCGGAGCCGAGCGGGGCGGCGCAGCGCAGGGGCAGAAGAGGTGGAGAGGCGAGGAGAAAAGGAGGAAAAGAAGAGAACACTGTTTCCTCCCCTCGGTCGCGTCGCCATTTATAACTACGCGCCCAAGTCAGTGACTGGTGGGCCAACAAGATCTCAGCGCATCCCACGTCCGGAGTCCGCGCGATACGTTGCGATAAAGGGGGAGCGAAAATCGAGGAGTCTCACCCCACTTGCCCCACTTACCGCGCGGTTGCTGATCCGCGCGCTTCTCTGAAATTTTGAATCCCGCGAAATCCGGGACCGGGCGGAGCAATCGATTGCGTCGAAGATTTCCTTGTTCATTTGAGTCGGACCCAACGCTCGACGACTCGCCGTTTGTTTCACTCGGACACACAACAAGCCAGAATCGATCGAGGCAACTGACAAGGGATTAAGCAGCGCAGGTATCTGCAGACCTCTGAAAATGTCTCCGAGGCATTGAGTCTGGTCAGAACCCGCTCCAATCCTTTCTCACTCGAACCCCGATCCATTCAGGGGCTAATGACGAGGACATGTACCTAGGGTAGGGTCCTAGGCCTGACCTACATACCCTACCCAAGGACATCACATGCAAGAACCCAAGGCCTCAAGGTTAAGAGGAGGCGCCGACTGAAATGCCCACAACTTACATTTCACTCGGACACAGGTTCCATTCGGAAGCTTCTCCACCACTCGACCGCTTCTATTCACTCGGAGCATCAAGTATCACTCGATAGCAGAAGACCTAGAGCCATCCGGAGATGGCAAAGGTCGGGCGATCAGTTCGTCACCATAAAGGGCATCTAATGCTGGCGTTACTTGTAACCCCCACAACGTTTATTCTCACCATTGAACCCTTGGGTAACGGAGCATTCATGAGGGGCCAGCGGACTCTATATAAGCCGCCCCTCAGCTCCTGCACAAAGGGTTCGCACCCCCTGTAACTCCATACTCCAGAGAAACAAAGCTCCCGCAGCATCGAGACGTAGGGTCTTTACTTCTTCCGAGAGGGGCCTGAACTCGTAAATCCGAGTGTACAACCACACCGTAGCTAGACTCTGCCCTCTCATACGTACCCCTATTCTCTACTGTCAGATATGTTCCCACGACATAGCGACCTAGCGTCTACCCCCTCCTACCTTTGATCCTATTTTGGGCCGACCCATTTTCGGATTTCTTCCTCGTTTTTTCTTTTCTCCTTCTCCTTCTGTTTTTGTTTTTTCTTTTCTTTTCTTTTCATCTTTCATTTCCATTTTTTCTTTTTTGTGAACATCTTTCAAATTTGTAAATAATTTTTGTGAAATCATGAACATTTTTTAAACTCATGAACATATATGAAACATGTTAAAAATTCATGACAATTCGAACTTTTTTAAATCATGAACATTTTTTGAATTCATTAACATTTATAATATTTGCAAATATTTTAATTAAACTCTGAACATTTTTTAATCAGCAAGAAAATTTAGAATCGACCAATAAGTTTTTGAAAATTGGTGGATTTTTTTTAAATTCACGAACTTTTTTTGTTTTAACAAATATTTTCTGAAATGCCTGATCATTTTTTGAATCAACGAATATTTTATGTATCAAGGAACTATTTTGTAATTCAGGAACAGCTTTTGAACTTTTAGGAATTTTCCAAAATTCATGATTTTTTGAATTGGCAAACATTTTTGAAATTTAAGTAAACATTTTTTAATGTACAAACTTTTTTTCAAAATCTTGAAATTTCTATATTTCCTGAACATTTTTTTCAAAACAGGGAATATATTAAAAAAATCATGAACATTTTTTGAATCCACAAACATTGTATGATTTATTGAACTTTTTTTTATTTTTCCTTTTTCCTTCTTACTTTTTCCTTTTTTGTGAACATCTTTCAAATTTCCAATATTTTAGTGAAATCCTGAAAAAAAATTAAAACCATGAAAAAAAATTAAACTCATGAACATATTTGAAATCATGAACATTTTCACAAATTTGTAAACTTTTTTTAAATCGCGGGGATCCATCGTCCTCTCGTGTGGTGGACTCGGCGCAAGCCGGGGTTGCTGGGCCGGAGTGTGGCGTCGGCGACGCGCGCTGACGACGTGGCGGGTGCGCGTCGGGGGACGTGGGGCGAAGCGTGCTCGGGGATCAGTGGCGGCGGCTTCGCGGCGGCCAGATCTGACCCGCGGGTGGCGGGCTGCGATCGGTCGGCTACATCATGGCTGTGGAAGCTGCTCCTCGCGGCGGTGGCATCTCTCCCTGCCAGCATGGCCTTCTGACGTCGCGACAGTGCATGCCGTGGCGGCGGCTCGGGCGGCGGAGCTGCTGGTGGCCTTCTCGTCATAGTGACGGGAAGTCAAGCGCGGCTGCCCATGAGGCGGCGCGCGATGGATTCGAGACCTAGTGTCCGGATTTGATGGTCGCGATAGCGGTTGCCGTTGTATGGGCGGCAACAACGGCTGGCGCGGCGGCCAGTGCTTCCTGTAGGACTTGAAATCGAGGCGGCGGCCCCTCTTCTTTGACGGTAGCGGACTCTGTGCTCGTGCGGGCGACACAGAGTCTGGATCTCGAGATGGTGACGGCCTTCTAAGGCTGATGGCAGCATGGGATGTCACATGAGCTGTGCGATACCATTACTCTTCTCCTAAAAAAACCTCTTCATATGACCACCCGAATAGTGCCCAAACATACGAGAGTGGAACAAACCTACCCAACCAACGTCACACAAATCCTTTCCGTTTGTTTGGACATCCGCAAACACATCAATCCAACCTATATGGCCCATCCCAAACCATCTTTTCTCTTTATTTTTATCTCCGTCCCAACCAGTTATATGTATGTGTGTGGACAATTTGCTAGGACACAAGAGTGTGCACTGATAAATGTGCATTCGGAGCGAACACTTTCGAATTCACTGACTGATATAAAGTGTCAAATTTGGAACATGGAGTTTTTGCTCGGAATGAGTAGTAAAATCCAAAACAATACTCCCTCCGTAAAGGAATATAAGAGCGTTTAGACCACTGTAGTGATCTAAATGCTTTTATATTTCTTTACGGAGGGAGTGGTACAATATTTTTTTTCTTCTGATTTCTTTACAAGACACATGTCTGAATGTCCTACCGCCGTGCAAAATTTCGTAAAGAAAATAACATTTGCAGTGCTCAAGATTGAAAACACAAAATGGGCACTCTAAAAAAATCACTTTGAAGCATTCTGGACTGCATGTTTTGGTTTTTTCATGTAATAAAGCCTCACAAATGCGATTTCTTTACGGAAATTTATGCAGAGCACTGAAATATTTGTGTATTTTTCGGAATCTACTGTTCACCGATGAAGACCCAGCACCACACGTGCACCACCCGGTCAAGTCTAGCCGCCACTCTCCCGGGCTTCTCTTCCTCTGCAGTGGATTGTGACTATGTTTACCATATATTGCTACATTATTTTTGTCACACTTGTCACATTTGCCTAACTTGAGTTGCTCAAATTGTTAGCCACACTTTGACTTGCCTAAGAAAATCTTGCCACACTTTTTGTGTCTATGACATGTGGGGTTCATTTCTTATAAAAAATTTCTTGCCTTAGATATGGCTAGAACCAAATACCCACCTAACTTGGTCAAACTTGCATAATAGTATGAGGTGTGGCAAAGTGTGGCAAGATGTGCCTAGAAACCAAACAGTCCCTCCTCCATCAAGGTGGCAATGGGGACGGGGACGACCGGGGATGACTCCACCATCCCCGCCCCGATCCCCGCCAATCCCCATACCCGTGATTCCCGTGAAGCTTCGCGGGGACAACACGCCCCCCATCCCCATTAATATCGGGTACCCGGTACCCGTCGGGTATCCATGGGGATTTCAAAGCTGACTGGGATAGGTGAGATTAGAGAAGACATGGTTGTTGGGAGAGGTGGAGAAAAATAATTGTGTAAAATATCTAGGTATTAATCTATATATTCTGCATTTATAGTACAAATGGCATAGTTTTCGGGTATCCATGGAGTCTTCACGAGAGAATTTTATACCCATCCCCGCCCGCGAGACTAACGGGTACCCACCAGACAATACGCATGGCTAATCCCCCGTCCCCGCTCCATGACGGGTAAATCGCCGCGGGTACCCGTCCCCACGGGAATATTGCCACTCCTCCATGCCTGCCCCAGCTCCTCCGGTCGTCCGGTCATGGAGCGGAGATCCATCCCCCATCCGGATCTGGATCCATCTCTTCTCCTCTCCCGTCGTCCGTCGACGAACCCTAGCTACCTACTGCTACCTCCGTCCCTCCTGGTTTATTGTCCCCTTAGCTCGGATCAGTCCGCTTCCCTCAAAGAACAGAAAAACTCGGATCAGTCCGGGTGCGAGAGGCCACCGGCGGCATGGCTGCGTTCGGCGGCGGAGCATGCGAGGCGAGCGCTCTAAGATCGGATCGGATCGAATCCCGTCGCCGCGCCAGTCCCGCTCGCCGTGGCCAGCCCAGCTCGCCCCTCTCCGAACGGCGGCTATGATGGAGGGAGCCGCCGGCGACGGCCAGGCTCCCGGCCGGCGGACTCGCCAGGTCGCCGCTCCTCGGGACCAGCCCCTCCAGCCCGCCGCGCCCTGCGCATCGGCTTGGGGACCCCTAGGCGATGCCGCCGGTGCCGGGGGGCGTCCGCGGCGGCGCGGGCTGGGGACCGACGGCGGGGCCTGTGGCGGGTCCCGGTCGAGGGCTGGCTTGGTCGTGCTGGCGCCGGATCTGAGCCGCCGTCGATGGAATCTTGCCAGCTTGGCTGCGTGCTGCTTCGGGTTCGGTACTGTCACCATCTCTCTCTCTCTCTCAGATTCACGCACGCGCGCTCTCTCTCCCTCCCTCGGTGTCGACGCCCGCACCTAAACCGAATCAGCCGAGCTCTCGTTGCCGCATCGCTGACCCGTCGTCCCGGCGAGCGCCTCGTCAGTTCCCCAGCGCTACGGTGCCGCCAGCCACCGCCATTCCATTGGCTTGGATTCGGTTGTGGCGTGGGCTGGGAACCGTGATGTCTGATGGGTCGTCCGTGCGGGGGGTTTGGTCGGTCGAGGCCTGGTATACATATGCCACCATTGTACATGCCCTGAGCAGCTCCTGAGCAGGATGGATGGATGGATGCAGGCATGATATCATGTTGCTTGGTGTGCAGATGCCGATGATGACGACTGTGGCTAAAATAAGGTGTCTTGAGCAATCAAGACAGCCTATAGCCAGCAGCCAGCTATACTATTAACCATGCTCTAAGTAGAATCGGTCACCGCGTTGGAGTTGCCCTCAGAGCCCACCATTACCTCTCTCGCAGCCTGTTCAATTCATGGCTGATGTTGGATGGCTGTCCCTCGGATGGTCACTCTGATGAGTGATAACCAGGGCAGTTCTCTTACACTGCGATGGTTGGATTATGCAGCAAGAGATGCAAGTGTTGGGTTTGAAGATGTAATGCAAAACCGACTCTGACCCATCGGATGGGTGGTCGCTGCGTCAGTTCCACACCGCTACGGCGCCGGCCACCGCCATTCCATTGCCTTGGATTTGGTTGTGGAGTGGGCTGGGAACCGTACGGTGTTGTCTGATGCGTCGTCCGAGCGGGAGGATTGGTTGGTCGAGGCCAGGTATGAGCAGTTCCTGAGATGGATGGATTGATGGGTGTATGCATGCCTGTATGTATGTATATCATGGTCATGTTGCTTGTGGTTCGGCGTCCTTTTGAGGAAAAAAATGAGGGGCGATGATGAGCGTGTGGGTATTAAATAGGGCCCAAATGGGTGCCCGCGTTGGAGATGCCCTTAAGAGCCCTCCCTTATCTCTCTTGCAGCCTGTTCAATTCATTGCAGCCTGTTCAATTCATTGCTAATGTTGGATGTTCTGCGCCTCGGACGGTCATTCTGATGAGTGATAACCAGGTCAGTTCTCTTACATCGCGATGGGTAGATTATGCAGCAAGAGTTATGAGTGTTGGGCTTAAAGATGAAACGCAAAACTGAGCCCTCTTTTGCTACGCTATAAATATTAAGTTCTATTATATTTTTTAAGTTCTCTTATATTTGTGAACGGAGGGAGTATCCATCCATCCATCCATCCATCCATCCATCCATCCATCTATCATGGCTGACATAAACTCACTCTCAGTGTGTGTGAGCGCGTGTGTGCAGTTCACACCCCTAAACGAAATCAGGAGAGCTCTTGTTGCCGGATCGCTGACCTATCGTCCGGATGTCCACCGTGTCAGTTCCCTACCCGTACGGTGCCGCCAGCCACCGCCGTCCAATTACCTTGGATTCGGTTGTGCGCGTGGGCTGGGAACCGTACAGTGTTGTCTGATGCGTCGTACGCACCGGAGGTTTGGTCGGTCGATGCCAGGTATGAGCAGCTCCTTAGCCTGATGGCTGGATTTGTGGACGCATGTAATGGGTGTTATGATCATGTTGCTTGGTGTGCAAAGGCAGTGGGTGCAAACTCTTTTACAAAAAAGAGGGGCTACGACGACGACGACGATGATTACTGCCGCTGAAATAATCATGTCTTGAGCAATCAAGATAGCCGGGGCGTGTTGGTACTAAACAGGGCTGAAAATATCGGTGTCCGCGTTGGAGTTGCCCTTAGAGCCCACCCTTACCTCTCTTGCAGCTTGTCCAATTCATCGCCCATATTGGATGTTTTGTGCCTCGGACTGTCATTCTGATGAGTGATAATCAGGGCAGTTCTCTTCCATTGCGATGGGTAGATTATGCAGCAAGAGATGTGAGGGTTGCGCTTGAAGATGAAACTGAGCCTCTTTTGCGATGCTACATATACCTCTGTCTCTCTCAAACCCTAAACCAAATCAGTCGAGCTCTCATTGCCGACTCTCTGGCCAACCGCCTGGGTGGTGGCCACGTCAGTTAACCCTGCGGTGCTGCCAGCCTCTGCCGTTCCATTGCCTTGGATTTGGTTGTGGTGTGGGCTGGGAACCGTACGGTGTTGTCTGGTGCGTTGTCAGGTTTGGTCGGTCGAGGCCAGGCATGAGTAGCTCCTGAGGCTGATGGGGATGGATGGATGGATGTGTGCACGCATGTATGTATGTATGGATGGATATCAGGGTCATGGTGCTTGGTGGGCAAAGGCCGGGGCTACAACCTCCTTTTTGGTAAAAAAAAAAAGAGGGGCGATGATGATGACTGGCTGAAATAAGCATCTCTTGAGCAATCAAGACAGCTGTGGCCTGTGCGTACTAAATTAGAGCCCAACCTTAGCTCTCTTGCAGCCTGTTCAATTCATCGGTAATGTTGGATGTTCTGTGCCTCGGACGGTCATTCTGATGAGTGATAACCAGGGCAGTTCTTTTACATTGCGATGGGTATGTTATGCAGCAAGAGATGTGAGTGTTGGGCTTGAAGATGAAAGGCAAAACTGAGCCCTCTTTTGCTACGCTACAAATATTCAGTTTTTCCTTCTCTACAATAGTGTTATTTTTTCTTTTCTAGTCCTCTCTGTTGTGTTGATGTGAGTGAAGATCCATCTGTACTTGGGATTTATGTCTTTTGGTGATGAACTCAACCACCCTAGCTTACTTGGATTGCTTTGTAGTTGGGTTGTTTTTGCCTTTCTACATGTATATACTACTCCCTCCGTTCCTAAATATTTGTCTTTTGAGAGATTTCAAATGGACTATCACATACGGATGTATATAGACATATTTTAGAGTGTAGATTCATTCATTTTGCTCCGTATGTAGTCACTTGTTGAAATCTCTAGAAAGACAAATATTTAGGAACGGAGGGAGTATGTGTTACACGATTGTCCTTTTTCTCCATTGCCTGTAGCTATTGGCAGTTTTATTCCTGTTGTTAACAAGATACCGTCGTCCTGTTTGTCTTGTTAGCATGTTAGCTTTTGCCAGATGCTTCTTCAAATTACCTTCATATCTATTTTGGTCAGAGCAGACCCTTTGTTATGATTCTCTTTGCTATTTAGTTCACTGGTCATCAATCTCTTTCTAAGCTGCCGCTGTCAATATTAACTGCCACATTGATTATTTGAATCACATGATGCATTAGTGCGGTACAGCTCCCTCACAGGTTGTTTAAAATGAGAGTGTCAAGTAAATTTATCAGCTGAAAAGTTTTCTTTTGGTTAAAAATGTTTTTATATTTTGTCTAATCTTGAATGAAGGTCCTCTTGGAGCTTTTGCTTGGGCCATTTGGGATCTGTATGTTGGCCGTTGTCCCCCTTCTCATTATATGTTTTAAAATTTATTTAGTGTTGCTTTGGTTTTTGTTTTCATCTTGCCAAAGGTTGCACTGTGGAATAGTATTGCCACTGTCCAATGTCACATGTCTGATTATTTAGCATTAGAACCCCATTTTTCATGGGATAAACAGGCGAGCATCACCTCCCATTTTATACGCACCCCTTTTGCAAGCTTATGTTTTTTTTCTGTTCCAAAACGGAAAGTTTATGTTATTCTGTTCTTATTTGGCTTGCAGTGACCCCTAGGAGATGCCGCATGTGCGGGGGGCTGCGCGGCTGGGCACCGACGGTGGGGCCTGTGACGGGTTCCGGTGAGGGCTTGGTCGTGCTGGCGCAAGATCTGAGCCGCGTCGATGGTTTTTTGGCAGCTTGGCTGCATGCTGCTTTGGATTCAGTACTATCCCCATCTCTCTCTCAGACTCTCACACACATCACTCGCTCACTCTATGTGTGTGCGCGCGCAGAGTTCACATCAGTAAACCCTAACCCTAAACCGAATCAGATGAACTCTCGTTGCCGGATCGCCAACCCATCGTCCCGGTGGCCGCCGCATCAGTTCCACACCACTACGGCGCCACCGCCGTTCCATTGCCTTGGATTCGGTTGTGGCGTAGGCTGGACCTGTACTGTGTTGTCTGATGCGTCGTTCGAGTGGGAGGTTTGGTTGGTCGAGGCCAGGTATGAGCAGCTACTGAGCAGGATGGATGCATTCATGTGTCGTGACCTAAAATCACGGCACTTATTTTGGAACGGAGGGAGTATGAATGTACCATGATCATGTTGCTTGGTGGGCTCTTTCGAAAAAAAGGGCTGCGATGACGATGGCGATTGATGTCTGTCACTGAAATAGTCATGTCTGGAGCAATCAAGACAGCCATGGCGTGGTGGTACTAAACAGAGCCGAAAAAATCGGTGTCCGTGACTCCGCGTTGGAGTTGCCCTTAGAGCCCACCCTTTCATCTCTTGCAGCCTGTCCAATTCATCGCCGATGTTGGATGCTTTGTGCCTCGGACGGTCATTCTGTTGAGTGATAACCATGGCAATTCTCTTACATCGTGATGGGTTGATTATGCAGCAGGAGATGTGAGGGTTGGGCTTGAAGAAGAAAGACAAAACCTCGCTACATATCTTGAACCGTAAACCGAATCAGTCAAGCTCTCATTGCCGACTCGCTGGCCAATCGTCTGGGTGGTGGCCGCGTCAGTTCACCTCTGCGGTGCTGCAGCCTCTGCCATTCCATTGCCTTGGATTTGGCTGTGGTGTGGGCTGGGAACCGTACGGTGTTGTCTGGTGCATCATCAGGTTTGGTCGGTCGAGGCCAGGCATGAGTAGCTCCTGAAGCTGATGGGCATGGATGGATGGATGGACATGTGCACACATGTGTGTATGTATGGATATCAGGGTCATGTTGCCTGGTGGGCAAAGCCCGGGGTAATAACCTCCTTTTCGGTAAAAAAATGAGGAGGGGCAATGATGGTGACTGGCTGAAATAAGCATGTCTTCTTGCAGCCTGTTCAATTCATTGGTAATGTTGGATGTTCTGCACCTCGGACGGTCATTCTGATGAGTGATGACCAGTGCAGTTCTTTTTACATTGTGATGGCTGATGGGTATGTTATGAAGCAAGAGATGTGAGTGTTTGGCCTTTAGATCAAAGACAAAACTGAGCCCTCTTTTGCTACACTACAAATACACAAATTGTCCTTACATATTATACAGTGTTGTTTTTTCTTTTTCTATTGCTCTGTTGTGTTGATGTGAGTGAAGATCGTTTCTGAACTTGGGATTTATGTCTTCTTTTGGTGATGAACTTAACCACCCCAGCTTACTTGGATTGATTTATAGTTTGGTTGATTGTCTTTTTTCTTCAATGCCTGTAGCTATTGGCAGTTTTTATTCCTGTGGTTGACAAGATACCGTCGTCTTGTTTGTCTTTGTTAGCATGTTAGCTTTTGCCAGATGCTTCTTCAAAGACGAACTTTGGTCCTCGACGCCTGCGTTTTTTTTAACTGAAGCTCAAATTACCTTAGTATCTATTTTGGTCAGAGCAGACCCTTTGTTATGATTCTCTTTGCTATTTAGTTTCACTGGTCATTGATCTCTTTTTAAGCTGCTGCTGTCAATATTAACTGCCACATTGATTATTTGAGTCACATGATGCATTAGTGCAGTACAGATCCCGCGCAGGTTGTTTAAAAAGAGTGTCAAGTAAATTTATCAGCTGAAAAGTTACTTTTTCGGTTAAAAATGTTCTTATATTTTGTCTAATCATGAATGAGGGTCCTCTTGAAGCTTTTTCTTGGGCCATTCGTGATCTGTATGTTGGCTGTTGTCCCCCTTCTCATTATATGTTCTCAAATTTATCTACTCGTGCTTTGATTTTGTTTCATCTTGCCGAAGGTGTTGCCACTGTCCAATGTCACATGTCTGATTATTTAGCATTAAGAACCCCATTTTCTCATGGGATAAGCGGGCGAGCAGGACCTCCTGTTTTCTGTTTGTAGTGTACCCCTTTTGCAGGCGTATGTTTTTCTTCTGTTTCAAAACCGCAAGTTTATGTTTTTACTTGGCTTGTAGTGACTCCTTTTTTCTGAAGTGAACAAATGTAAATTGCTTCTTTTAATACGGCTACCAGTGCAGTGTTCCAAATTAACTTCTGAACACAGCATATTTTGTTTCCTTCGTGTGTGTATGAGTTCTATTCTTTCCTGAATGGCTATCCTCTTGGTGTTGGAGACCTTTCAACATATCCTGAGATAGAGATGCTTTGGCGTCTCCTAGGTTGGTTCCGTTCAACTTTGCCCAGTTAGACAGTTAGTCGTTAAACTAGGAGGCCTTGCTCCGCAGCAAGTTACCAGTTGAGAGAGAGAGAGAGAGGGAGAGGGAGCACGGCATGCACCACCATGAGTTTTACTTTGTCATGTCTTGTGAGTTACTTATAAGGTGGACTGTAATTTGATAGCAAATGTGGGTTGGCTCAGATTTACGCACGAGCCCTCGACACAACTGAACGATCCTACAATCTGTACATATAATATTAGTTCTATATTTCATCTTTTTGAAACCAATTCCTCTATCTGTATCTTATGTTTTTTTAGCAGAGCTACATGCCTACGTGATTACTCCCAGAATTTAATGGACAGTTGACGCTGTTTGTAAATTATTATGTTTGTGATTATAGAAGTATTTCGTCTTGTGAGAACTGCACTTGCTCCTCTTGTTGTTGGTGCTGATATTAGTATAGTTAAAATGATTATCTGTATGATTAGTCTGGACTGTTTTCTCTCCATATACATGTCCAGTAAATTTCTTCAATATCCTATTCGTATGGAAGATTTTTATTATGCCTAGATTCCCAAGAGGCATAATGTTGAGAATCTAAATGCTGAGTTCTCTCTACCTGTCTACCATTGTATCTCATCATGAATGTGCATTTTCAATATATTATATAGTTTAATGTGGATTGCAGCAATCTCCATCAGTTGTGATTGGGACTGGCCGTGTACGCTACTCAGCTTAAGCTGCAATAAGGCTCAGCGT
Source organism: Thinopyrum elongatum (assembly GCA_011799875.1). Classification (NCBI taxonomy): domain Eukaryota; kingdom Viridiplantae; phylum Streptophyta; class Magnoliopsida; order Poales; family Poaceae; genus Thinopyrum; species Thinopyrum elongatum. Next base: position 664,064,403 of record CM022303.1, read on the forward strand.
GCATGGGCCAAAATTGTGGGCTTCATCGTCCTATTCGCGGAAAGACAACTTACAATTTGGTTTGCGTTTTTTAGTTTGTATTCGTGGAAATTCTTAGTGATGTGCTTTCAGTCCAGTAGGGGAATCACACAAGTATAATTTTGTATTAAAAGGTTAGAATGTTTAGAGAACATTTGGAAAACCTCTCGGGGTCTGTTCTCTGGTTAAGGCTAGATGATCCTCCTGACAACTATCATTGGTGACCAAACAAATAACAATGCGATGGTGGGTGGCAATGGTGATATATTGGTTGGCTGTACATATGCTGGTCCTTTTGGTGGAGATGGCAATTCATGGGGTCCTGGTGCGTCTTCTGCAGCAACAAATGCAGTTTGATGAGGGATAGTACCAAAACAGATGAATTATCCTTTTGTGGATTCTGGAATGATATTTGGAACAATTTAATTCTCTCCTCTCCCCATCAGATCTTTTAGCTCATATTCTGGACAGCGGAAAACATAACAAAGTATTTGGTGTCCAAAATAGTATTTTGGAAAGTTCTAGGACTTAATATTTTTGACTTTTTAGTCATATTTTTTTGGGACAGTGTTGTCTTGAGTTTTATTTAATGGACATTGCTTATTCCTTGTGAAAGTTCAAATCGTAGCAACTTTTGGTATCAGATGATGCATCATTATGTTTTTCAATCTCACGGCTTGCCTGCTATCGTTGATATAATATGTGAGTAATTCTTGGGCACGTATATTTGTTCTGTTGTGTTTGAGGCATGTATCAAATATATCTTTTCTGCTTTATTTTGTGCAAATTTAAAGCCAATATTGGATTTAGTGTGTACTTGCTTCTGAGCTCAATTTGTAGAGCTCATGCCTGACTATATCTGTCTGGGATCATTTGCCACATCTAAAATCAGTCATGCCGTGAGTTTTGTTTCTGAGACCAATTCATAGCCCAAGTTTCGACTATATCATCCTAAGATCATTTCTCTGATTTATTTGTACATATTTGAGTTGATTGTAGAAATATTTTGTACCGATGTGTATATACATATTCATTTGTGATGATGAGATCAATTTTGTTTCTTTCAGAAAAGCAAGGTAATTTTTTTAAAACCTTGTGCCTGTAGCCAGTTTGAAAGCTAAAAAAGATGAATATAGATCCTGTAAGTATTCTCACTCTTGAGTGATATCATTCGTTTCCTACAGACTGAAAGCTACAAAATTATCCACGTTACATATTTGCCTGAACATGCAAACATGTTGGCTATCAAAATTTCACCATAAAACCAAAAGAGAACCAGCATAATCGCTCGAGCATTGTAGTGCAGTTTTTCTAAAGTGATAAACAAGCTCGCACATAGATGACAACTAACTTTGATCTACAACCTTGAAGCTAGATTTTTTGGATTCACAAAAAGAAGAAGCTAGATTTTTTGGGGATGAGTGTTTAGCATGCTTATCTCATGAATAGTCTTGTCCCCTCTGTTGCTCCTCTGAGGAGTGACTCAGGCGGAATCCTAATCTGCCGCCACAGCCGTCCCCTCCCTTCCCGTCGCCAAGGGCTCCGGCGGGTAAAGCCCGTGTGTCATCAGTGTCAACAGGGCTGTCATGTGTGGTAGCGGGGCGACCTTTATAGCCTCGTGCTGTCGCGGTGGTCCTACTGGCTAGCGCATGGCGGTGGCTTCTCTGGTCGCCGTGGTGGTACTACTTCGCCAAATCTGGCCATCTTGGCCCGGTTTTGGTCAGTGGTGGCTGCCTCTGGAGGGGCTGCGCCGGGCGACGAATGAGGCTTGGGGGGGGGGGGGGGGGGGGGGGGGGGGGGGAGGACCCGACTCGGGGACAGGGATGTAACACCCCCGGTGGTTAACTACAGTAATCAACCTTTTGATAATGACAAGTCATCATGTTTAACAGTGCATGATCATCATTTGCATCATAATGCATTTCAACTCCTAAGTCAAATTCAAATTTAAATGAAAGTGAAATATAAAAGTTGTCCAACATAAAAACTAAAATGTTCAATAGATAACAAATATTCTAGAGACAATTCTAAAATTGTAACCAACATCATTGGAGTTGGGTAAGTGACTCAAACAACTTAAAACAGTGGCTGAAAATAACATTTAGTAACCTTTTAATTTATTTAAAACAAATATGAAATGATGTTTTGCCCAAACTAGTTTTTGGTGTTAGGGTATAAAGCACTGGTATTTATGGACTAGGTCTCCCTTTTTACAAAAACCATTTGGGGCCTAAACAATTAACAGAATAGAAAAGAAAAAAAAAGAAAAGAAAAGAAGAAATGGAAAAATGCCCCTGTGCACTTAAGCCCACAGCCGCACAGGAGCTGGTCCAGCCCAACTAGCCCCCTCCCCCTACCCCCTGACGCCGCGGGCGCGCTGTCGAGCACCCTGCGTGCGCGCGCGCCCCCGAGCCCGGCCCCCCTCCCTCGGCACTCGACAGCGCGTCGCGCGCTCGCCGTGGATAGAGAGCACCCCGCGGACACCTCCGAGCCCTCCCTCGCTCACTTTCCCCCTCTCCTTCCTCCCTGCCTCCTCCCTCCGAGCGCCGCAATGGCCTCGGCCATCTGATACGCGCGGCCACCGTCGCCCCTACACCTCGCGGCAGTGCCAGATCGCCCCGCCGTCCCCTGCTGCTTCGCCTGCTGCATCGAACCGGAGCGGAAATCACCTGCCTCGTCGCGCACGAGCTCGTCTTCAAGCTTCGGGCGCCGGTGATCGCCGTCGTTGCGCTACCCCGAGCCCACCCTTGCACGCCTACAGGACCACCGTGAGCACCCCGTCCTCCTCCCTCTCCCCCTGCGCTCTTCCCCTCTCCGTAGCCGCCGCTCCACCCATGGCCGTGCTGGACTCCGCGGAGCTCGTCGCCGACGTGTCGTCGGTGACCAATTGGTCCTGTGGCCATGCTCGCTCGCTTCCCCGCATCGCGTAGGGCCTCGTGGCGTAGTCAGTTGGCTCGCGCGCGTACTGCTGCTGCGTCTCCATCACCACCCGTAGCCGCCGCCGCTTGCCGTCGTCGCCGCGCTCGATTCCGGCAACCCCCGCCGCCGTAACCGCCACCATCGGAAGTGGCTTGAAGAGCCCGTTCCAGAGAGCCCAGCCCCGCGTCGAATGGTGACCTGTAGTGCATTTCCGAGCTCGCCGGAGTTCCACCACCGCGCTCGGGGCTCGCCGGCGCGTCTCCGGCGGCCGGCGCCGACGTGGCCCGTCTGGCCCACCGCCAGGGTCACTGACTGGTGGGCCCGGGGCTCCCCTTTGACCAGTCAGCGGTGCTGACTGGGCAGCCCGTGTCGCTGACACGCGGGCCCCACCCCCTTAAAATGTTTTAAAATAAATAAAAACCCTAATTAAGATGCTAATTAACCTAATTAGTTAATTAATTAAGTTAACAGACACTGACAGTAGGCCCCACCCCTCTTAATTAACCTAACTTAATTAAGTTAACACTAATTATGCCTCTGTCTCATTGACATGTGGGCCCCACTGTCAGGTTTGACTTTGGTCAACCCCCTGTTGACTGCTGACATCAGCACTGCGTCATGATGACGTCACCCCCGCACTGTTTTGGATAATTCGAATTTAATTAATTAAATAAATTCCAGAAATTAATAAAAACTTTAGAAAATCATATCTTTTAATCCGTAACTCCGATCGAAAAACTTTATACATGAAAATTGCTCAGAACGACGAGACGAATCCGAATACGGGGTCCGTTCATCCGTCACACGTACCTAACTATCCGAACATGGAACCGTTCCCCTCCGGTCATCTGTGTGACAAATGTCCGGAACCGGAAAAACATTCCCGGATGGATTCCTCCTTTCTCGGTAACGTGCAACCACACGTTAGAACACACCCGGCACTGCATACTGTCATATCGTACTTTGTGTTGCTCATGTTTGCTCTATATTTATACTGTTTCCTCCCCCTCTTCTCTCTCGATAGCCCCCGACCTCGACTTCGTCCCCGAGACCGACGCAGCTCCGGAGACCGAAGCCACCGTTGACGACCTTGCCCTTGCCGCCGAGCAACCAGGCAAGCCCCCCCTTTGATCATCCCGATATCGCCCATTCTAATTTCCCATGCTTGCATTAGAATTGCTGCTGCTACTGCTTTACCTATTCTGATGCATAGCCTGTTTATTGTAACCTGCTGTTGATAATTACCTGCATATCCTAAACTGCTTAGTCTAGGCTGGGTAGAGACCTATCAGTGACCCCACTTATCCCGACTGCCGCGCTGGATTGTCAGAAGACCCGATCAACGGGATTGAAGACCAGGCCCCGACACCGCACATCACCCCCTTTAGTTGTAACGACACTGCAGCGTTACTATCGAGTGCCGAGGGTGAAACCTCTTGTAGCACTTCTGATGTTAACTCTGTAGAGTAGCTATTTGGTCGTGGTCATCGAGGGTGATTCCTCCTTCACCACTTCCGGTAACGACGCTGTCGTACAACACCTCAAGTGTGAACCCAGCGAGGGTGATTCCTCCGAGTTCACCTTGACGGATACATCGAGTGGGAAATCAAACGAGGGTGATACCTCAGATTTCCCTGATGTTATGGACACACGGATACTTGGACTGTACTGTTGATTACTTGGAAAGGCGGGTCGACCCTGAGGGGTACCCGCGTGCGCCTAAGTGGCGAGTGTTGTGAAGATGGGTGCCAGTGTGGTGCCCGAGTGGTGAATATGAGGCGTGGCCGGGCATTCTTAACCCTTGCAGCAAGTCTTCGAGACGGGGCGACGGGGTCACATCTTTCGTGAGTCTCTGCTCGTTACCGCAAGCCCCTAGTCCTAACGATTTGGATATTTGATCCGAGCAGGCCTCTGGTCTGATAGCACTAACCATCACGTGGGCATAGTATGGGCGTTCTGCATCGTATGCATCAGCCGAAAGCTCTGTCAGACGTCCAGTTCAGCGGTGCGGCATGGAGTGATTGGCGCCATTGCGGTGGTGCTTGGATCTGAGCCATGTGCGCAACGACCCGGAGGGTGAGGGGCGATGGCCAAGACCCCCTTGCGCTTAGGATGTAGACCGGCGGGGACCTCTCTGCTGAGCTGTAGGTAGGGTTGCGATGTGTCGTTTGGCCGAGGCCGGGCATGACCCAGGAAAGTGTGTCCGGCCAGAGTTAATCGAGCGTGTTGGGTAAGTTGGTGCACCCCTGCAGGGAAGAACACTTCTATCGATAGCCGGTCCTACGGTAAAGGACACTCGGAGTTGTATCCTGATTGATACAATTTAGAACTGGATACTTGGATACTATGGCTCTGGGATTGCTTCTCGCAGGGAGTCGAGAAGGGATCTCCGGATGAGGTTGATGACTGTATGGCTCTGGGATTGCTTTCTCGCAGAGAGTCAAGAAAGGATCTCTGGGTGAGGTTGAGACTTAATGTTACTACTAGATTATATTGACCTGTTCTACTCTCTTCTATTGCTGCAAGACCTCTGAAGATGCTAGTCTTCGATAGGACTATGTCTCCTCTCTATTCTGGCATTTCTGCAGCCCAGTCCACATATACAACATCCCCTTGAAAATGTTGCATATGTAGTATAGATCCTTGCTTGCTGAGTACTTCTGATACTCACGGTTGCTTTGTTTTTCTTTTCTCCCCTTATCAGTTTGTCGTGACCAGAGGACGGAGCTCCCTGAGACGGATGCCCCGTCGATCGATTACTACTACTACCCCGAGGATGGATACTTCTACGAGTTGACTGACGACCAGGAGTAGGTTCGGAGGGTCCCAGGCAGGAGGCCTTCGCCTTTCGATCGTAGTGTTTTATTTTTGCCCCGCCTTTCTAAAGGCCTTTCTGTTTCTGTTTCATATCTGTACTCAGATATCTGATGCTTCCGCTGACGCTTGTACGCAAGATTATGTATTCGAGCCCTCGAGGCCCCTGGCTTGTAATATAAAGCTTGTATGACTTTATTTATGTTTTAGAGTTGTGTTGTGATATCTTCCCGTGAGTCCTTAGACTTGATCGTGTGCATTTGCGTGTATGATTAGTGCACGATTGGGCCGGGGGCATCACAAGGGAGGTGTATCTCTTCGGCACGCACATGGTGGTGGGGCCCGGGGAGGTGCGGCGACGGCTCTAGGGCTCTGGTTGAGGGGGCTCGGGGACCGGATTAGGGTACTGATCGATCTGACTGCTTTGGTGGTGTTGGTGGCTGCTCCAGTGTGGTTGGGCATGGCGGCACCGTGTGGTGACCATGGATCCGACACGGGATTGTGCTTGCGCGGCGTCGGCGGTGGTGGCCTCTTGCGAGCACCGTGGTGGTGGTGCGGGCTCGATTCGGACGGGGTTGTGGCTGTCTGTTCCAGATCTGGTTGGCTTGATGGTGGTGGCTGATGTGCTACGGGATGAGATTCCTCCCGCTGTGGCTTGCTTGTGCAGCTACGGTCGACTTTGGGAGTTGCGGCTGTGTTGCGAGAAATCTCTGCTTCGCGATGACCGAGGCTGACAACGGCAATGTCCGCGGGGGCCGTCCCCTCCTTGAAGGCGTTGTTCTAACCCTGATCAGATTCTTCCCTCGTGCTCGGGGGAAACCCTTGGGCCGATAGGTCCAGACGGCGGAGGCGGCGGCGTCATGGCGTCATTCCCTCCTTGGAGGGGTCGTCTTTGTTGCTCGAGGAGTCCCGGTGGTGCAGTTTGAGTCGGTGCTGGTTACTACTCTAGGCGTGGGCCTCCGGGGCACAATGTGTGGGCGTACGTTGGTCCGTGTTGTCCTCGGGTCTTGGTCATGTTGTATTGGTCTCAGACATTCGTCGTGCCGTGGTTTCGTTGGCCTGTGGCTTGCATCCATTTTCATGAGGTTGGACTAGCTGAAGCATACATCGAGTACGAGTGGTGGGTGCGGTTGCTAATCCTAAAAATTAGCGTTGTAATGGTCGAAAGGTGTCGATTCCAACTTCTTCACCGCTTCTTCCTTAATACAATGACGATAGCTTATGCGTATTTTAGAAAATATAATATTTCATGCACAGTTGACGCTGAATGGAGCTACAGCAGGCGCGGTGGAGCGCGCTATACCATCTACACTAGTACTCCCTCCGTCCAGAAATACTTGTCAAAAAAATGAATGTATCTAGACGTATTTTAGTTCTAGATACATCCACTTTTATCCATTTCTACGACAAGTAATTCCGGACGGAGGGAGTATATAGTTAGTGGAGCATGCATTCTGAAAAAAAAATCTCTTCATTCCTTTATATAATGTGTATTTGTTTTTTCACAAGCCAAACGAGTACATGTTTGATTGAGTTTCTAAAAAATATGTACAATACGAAATTTATATCATTTGATTCATCATGAAAAATAGTTTCATATTTTATCTATTATGTATTGGAGATGTTGGTGTTTTGTTCTATAATCTTGGTCAAACATTCAAATGGTTGACTTGCACGAAAACCAATACACTTTAAATTATGGAATAGAGGGAATATAGTGACCATATATATACTTATATAAGAACAATCTGGCTTGGCGTACAAGTAAGTGGAAATTACATGCCAACCAATCGGTGTGACAAGTAGAATCATCTGGCTATAATGGGGGTATCTTAGCCGGTATCATGCACTCGGGAGTAGCAAACATGATGATGTGGCAGGGAGTTAAAGAAGGAAGAGAGGGTTCGAGTAACATAGGTAGATACCGTAACATAATAGTAAATGTTATAATACTTTGTGTCATGCATGACCATAAATAATTTATGATACTACTATATGATGCTATGCACTAAGAATATAGTATCATACATATCATATGCATGATACTAGTATAGTACTCCATATGATACTCCTCAATAAGTAGCCTCAAAGTATTCGAGACAAGTAAATGATCAAGCGTTTGATTCTTCCGTCGGCAACTCGGCGTATCCAGTAGCCCCCAGCTGGCTGTCGCTGTTCTCCCTGCGCTCGTAGTAGAACGCGGTCATGGCGCAGACGGCGAACAACTGCACGAGTGCCATCAGAACCGCGTACACAAAACCTAGGATCAGCCCAGGCGCCACGCTATTACCCGCGCATGTCCTCGCGAACGTGTGCACCGGCGATATGACGGCGGCCAGGGCACCGGTGACGACAACGTACAGCACGACCTGCCACTTCTTCCCCTTGGCCAGCCTACACGCCCTGCCTAACGCGGCTGCGCCGTGGCAGCCGGGCTCGGCCACCGCCACGACGACGCTGAGAGAGCAGACGAAGGAGAAGTACACGAGGGAGACGGCCGCGGCGAGGACTAGCAGCGACGCCAGGATGAGCGCCACGAAGTAGTGCTTCGCCATGAGGAGACCGAGAAGTGCCACCATGAACGCCAGGACCACGATGTACACGATCTCCAGGACGTAGACGAAGGCGAGCGTGAGCAGGGGGCCCTTCAGCTGCCCCTTGGCTTTCCCGAGGAGCCCGGTGAAGGTAGTACGCTGCTCGCCGGAGTACGTCAAGACGGTGGCGAAGAGGAGGAGGATCCGGGCGGCGGAGCTGAGGACGACCGCGAAGAGGAGGTACCCCGCGCCTATGAGCAGAAGCTCCTTGATGTCATCCTGGATCTCCTGCACGAGCTTGGCGTAGTCCAGGCTGCCGGGGTCGGTGCTGTTTAGCGCCTTGACGTCGAGCTGGATCTCGTCGGCGAGGGGCTGCACGGCGAGCTCGCTGCCGAGGAGGACCAGCGTGGTGGAGGCGATGATGATGGCGCCGACCACTAGGAAGAGCCTCCGGTTGCGGGTCGGGAGGAGGAGGCCTTCCTTCAGGAAGTTGAAGAATGAAGGTCCCGAGCTTTGGTTGGTTGCCATGGCTATGGGTTGAGTAGCTAGCTTCCGACGACCGCGATGATGCTGAGAGAAGAGATATGCACGGATTTATAGTATAGTACTAGTTGGCGGAAATTCGCTTTGGCACATGGGAGCATATGCTCCTGCTATTGAGAAATATATTTCAAAAGGTCAAAAGTTCCTAACACAAATTTGAGGCATACATCTCAACATTGTATGTGCGCATGTCAAGTTTCATGAAAAACAGATATTTTATACACTTTGTGTAAAAAGGACAAAAAATGTGTCTGAAAAGCTTTTTTAACACTAAATTTTGCCTTTTTTTACATGAGACACAAAAGTTGTCGGATTTCCTCGAAATGAGTTTCTGTACACATAGAATGTCGAGATGTACGTGAAAATCATTTTGTCAGAATTTTGTGACATTTCAAAATATGTTTAAAACACATTTTAAAAACAGGAGCATATGCTTCCATGTGTCAAAACGCCACTCTCGTTGGTAGTACTATACTATAAATCCGTGCATATCTCTTCTCTCAGCATCATCGCGGTCGTCGGAAGCTAGCTACTCAACCCATAGCCACGAAGGTGTGGGAATATCAACGAGGGCCGGCAACTGGGTTTTGCTGGATTACGCGTGGAGACTAGCGACTGATTAGCAATGAATGAGATAATTTTATATGGGGAGACTTTGATAATTGGTGGTGTGACAGAATGGCCACGAAGGTGGGCATCTTGTGCGTTTAACGCGGTGTCACTCCTTTTAAAAATATGGTGTCTAATAGTCCGCGTGTGTCTGTTTGAGTCGAAACGACGCAAAGACGGCCCAACACGTCGATCCAAATGAACGTGTGTTCGTTTTTCGTCCGCCGCGCAACCCATTCCCGGCCTAAATTTGGACCTCGTTTGCGCCGGCGCTGACACGAAACGGACACGGGACTCCTCCCCTGGCCTGCTAGTCGATGGCACAACCACCCCCCATTTCCCTCTCTTTCCCAAAAACTCCCGCCCGCTCGCGCTCCCGGTCGCTCGCAATGGACGACGTGTCGATCCTCGACGCTGCCGCCGGCCTCGCCTCCGTCGCCCCCACCAAAGGCAGGCCCGCGCCAGCCGCAAGACGGCGGCGCCAACCAAGAAGAAGCCGCTGACGGACAAGCAGCGGGCCGTGCAGTCAGCCAAGAGGAAGGGTCGGAGGCACGCACAGGAACGCAAGCTCGAAGCCGCGTCCGCCGCCGCCCTGTCCGCCGTCGCACAACAAGAGTAGAACATCGCCAGAGTCGCTGCGGCAACGAGGGAGGCCCTGCTCTACCTAGGGTTAAACCCAGACCAGCACGGGCTCGTCACCGCCGCTGTGGCCGTGCCCAACACGGGCTTGTCGGCCTTTCCCCGTGTGCCACTGCCAGAGTCGCCGCGCACGTCTGCCACGCCGCCGATTCCCGGCTTCCACCCCTACCCGCAAGCCTCCTGTTTCTCCAGGGAATGCTCGCCGGAGGTGAGCGTGGTGGCGCCAACTACGCCCGCGCCCATGCCCATCGATCTCAACGCCACACTTGTGGCCGTTTGGATCATCCACTAGGGGTCAGAGGAAACGCCCGCGGTGAAAGAAATATGCCCTAGAGGCAATAATAAAATTATTATTTTATATTTCCTTATTCATGATAAAGGTTTATTATTCATGCTAGAATTGTATTGATCGGAAACTTAAATACATGTGTGAATACATAAACAAATACCATGTCCCTAGTAAGCCTTTACTAGACTAGCTCGTTGATCAAAGATGGTTAATGTTTCCTAACCATGAACATGTATTGTCATTTGATAACGGGATCACATCATTAGGAGAATGATGTGATGGACAAGACCCATCCATTAGCTTAGCATAATGATCGTTTAGTTTATTGCTATTACTTTCTTCATGTCAAATACATGTTCCTTCGACTATGAGATTATGCAACTCCCGGATACCGGAGGAATACCTTGTGTGTTATTAAACGTCACAACGTAACTGGGTGATCATAAAGATGCTCTACAAGTATCTCCGAAGGTGTTTGTTGAGTTGGCATAGATCAAGATTAGGATTTGTCACTCCGAGTTTCGGAGAGGTATCTCTGGGCCCTCTCGGTAATACACATCACAAGCTTGCAAGCAAATGACTAAAGAGTTAGTTACAAGGTGATGTATTACGGAATGAGTAAAGAGACTTGCCGGTAACAAGATTGAACTAGGTATGAAGATACCGACGATTGAATCTCGAGCAAGTAACATACCGATGGACAAAAGGAATTACGTATGTTGTCATAACGGTTCGACCGATAAAGATCTTCGTAGAATATGTAGGAGCCAATATGGGCATCCAGGTTCCGCTATTGGTTATTGACCGAAGAGGTGTCTCGGCCATGTCTAATAGTTCTCGAACCCATAGGGTCCGCACGCTTAACGTTCGTTGACGATATAGTGTTATATGATTTGGTGACCGGATGTTGTTCGGAGTCCCGGATGAGATCACAGACATAAGGAGGAATCTCGAAATGGTCGAGAGGTAAAGATTGATATATAGGACGATGGTATTCGGACAACGGAAGGGTTTCAGGATGCACCGGGTAGCCATCGGGTCACCGGAAGGGGTTCCAGACACCCCCCCGGTAGGTATATGGGCTTAATGGGCCAAGGGAGGGACAGACCAGCCCACAGGGGGCTGATGGGCCCCTTTCCCTGGCCGGCCAGCCCCAGGGAAGGAAAGGGGGGAGGGCTAGCCCCTCCTGCCTTCCCCTCTCATGGGAGAAAGGAAAGGGGGGGGGGGGGCGCCTCCCTCCCCTGCCTTTCCCCCGCACCTAAACATGGCAGGAGGGCGGCTAGGGGCAGGACCCCAAGTGGGATTCGGCCCCACTTGGGGCGCCTCCAGGCTGCTTCCTCCCTCCCCCACCTATGTATATATGGGAGGGAGGCGCCTAGCAGATACACAACATTGTCTTAGCCGTGCGCCTCCACCGTTTACACCCCCGGTCATATTTTCGTAGTGCTTAGGCGAAGCCCTGCGGAGATAACTTCACCATCACCGTCACCACACCGTCGTGCTGCCGGAACTCATCCACTACCTCGCCGTCTTGCTGGATCAAGAAGGCGTGGACGCCACCGAGCTGAACGTGTGCTGAACGCAGAGGTGTCGTACATTCGGTACTCGATCGGTTGAATCATGAAGAAAGTTCAACTACATCAACCGCGTTGTCAAACGCTTCCGCTTATGGTCTACGAGGGTACGTAGACACACTCTCCCCTCTCGTTGCTATGCATCTCCTTGATAGATCTTGCGTGTGCGTAGAATTTTTTTTGTTTTACATGCAACGTTTCACAACAGTGGCATCCGAGCCAGGTCTATGCGTAGATGATATGCACGAGTAGAACACAAAATGTTGTGGGCAGTGATGGTCATACTGCTTACCACCAACGTCTTATTTTGATTCGGCGGTTTTGTAAGATGAAGCGGCCCGGACCAACCTTACATGTCCACGTACATGAGACCGGTTCCACCGACAGACATGCAACTAGTTTTGCATAAAGGTGGCTGGCGGGTGTCTGTTTCTCGTACTTTAGTTGAATCGAATTTGACTGCGGCCGGTCCTTAAAGAAGGTTTAAACCACAAACTTGATAAATCACCGTTGTGGTTTTGCCGTAGGTAAGAACGGTTCTTGTTAGAAGCCCGTAGCAGCCACGTAAAACTGGCAACAACAAAGTAGAGGACGTCTAACTTGTTTTTGCAGGGCATGCTGTGATGTGATATGGTCAAGACATGATGTGATATACATTATTATATGAGATGATCATATTTTGTAATTTATCCGCAACCGGCAGGAGCCTTATGGTTGTCTCTTTATTGTATGAAATGCAATCGTCATGTAATTGCTTTACTTTATCGCTATGCGTTACCAATAGTTGTAGAAGCAATAGTTGGCGAGACGACCACGACGCAACGATGGAGATCAAGGTGTCGAGCCGGTGAAGATGGAGATCATGATGATGCTTTGGAGATGAAGATCAAAAGCACAAGATGATGATGGCCATATCATGTCACATATTTTGATTGCATGCGATGTTTATCCTTTATGCATCTTATTTTGCTTAGAACGGTGGTAGCATTATAAGATGATCCCTTCAATAAATTTCAAGATAAAAGTGTTCTCCCCGAGTATGCACCGTTGCTAAAGTTCGTAGTTTCGAAGCACCTCGTGATAATCGGGTGTGATAGACTCTACGTTCACATACAGCGGGTGTAAGCCAGTTTTACACAAGCAGAATACTTGAGTTAAACTTGACGAGCCTAGCATGTACAGACATGGTCTCGGAACACCGGAGACCGAAAGGTCGAACATGAGTCATATAGTAGATATGATCAACATAGAGATGTTCACCGTTGATGACTACCCCATCTCACATGATGATAGGACATGGGTTAGTTGATTTGGATCTTGTATCACTTAGATAACTTGAGGGATGTTTATTTAAGTGGGAATTCATTAGTAATTTGATTAATTGAACTTAATTTATCATGAACTTAGTCCTGATAGTATTTGCATATCTATGTTGTAAATCAATGGCCCGTGCTACCATTCCCCTGAATTTTAATGCGTTCCTAGAGGAAGCTAAGTTGAAAGATGATGGTAGCAACTACACGGACTGGGTCCGTAACTTGAGGATTATCATCATTGTTGCACAGAAGAATTATGTCCTTGATGCACCGCTAGGTGACAGACATGCTGCAGGAGCTGATGCAGATGTTATGAACGTCTGGCAGGCTCGATCTGATGACTACTCTATAGTTTAGTGTGCCATGCTTTACGGCTTAGAATCGGGACATCAAAGACGTTTTGAACGTCATGGAGCATATGAGATGTTCTAAGAGTTGAAGTTAATATTTCAAGCAAATGCCCGGGTTGAGAGATATGAAGTCTCCAACAAGTTCTATAGCTGCAAAATGGAGGAGAACAGTTCTGTTAGTGAACACATACTCAAAATGTCTGGGTATTATAATCACTTGACTCAGCTGGGAGTTGATCTTCCAGTTGATTGTGTTATTGACAGAGTTCTTCAATCACTACCACCAAGCTACAAAGGCTTTGTGATGAACTATAATATGCAAGGGATGGATAAGACAATTCCCGAGCTCTTCGCAATACTTAAGGCCGCAGAGGTAGAAATCAAGAAGGAGCATCAAGTGTTGATGGTTAACAAGACCACTAGTTTCAAGAAAAAGGGCAAAGGAAAGAAAGGGAACTTCAAGAAAAACGGCAAGCAAGTTGCCGCTCCCGCGAAGAAACCCAAAGCTGGACCTAAGCCTGAAACTGAGTGCTTCTATTGCAAAGGGAGTGGTCACTGGAAACGGAACTGCCCCAAGTATCTGGTGGATAAGAAGGATGGCAAAGTGAACAAAGGTATATTTGATATACATGTTATTGATGTGTTCCTTACTAATACTCGTAGCAGCACCTGGGTATTTGATACTGGTTTGGTTGCTCATATTTGTAACTCGAAACAGGAGCTGCGGAATAAACAAAGATTGGCTAAGGACGAGGTGACGATGCGCGTCGGAAATGGTTCCAAGGTTGATGTGATCGCCGTCGGCACGCTACCTCTACATCTACCTTCGGGATTAGTTTTAGACCTCAATAATTGTTATTTGGTGCCCGCGTTGAGCTTGAATATTATATCTGGATCTTATTTATTGCGAGACGGTTATTTATTTAAGTCAGATAATAATGGTTGTTCTATTTATATGAGTAATATCTTTTATGGTTGTGACGACCCCGGCTTAATCGTGCACTAACCATACACGCAAATGCACACTATCAAGCCTAAGGACTCACTTGAAGATATCACAACACAACTCTAAAACATAAATAAATTCATACAAGCTTTATACTACAAGTCAGGGCCTCGAGGGCTCAAATACATAGCTCGATGGCATACAAGTGTCAGCGGAAGCGTCAGATATCTGGGTACAGATATATTACAGAACAGAGAGATAAGCCTTCACAGAGGCGGGGCAAAATAAAAACTACGATCGAAAAGGCGTGGGCCTCCTGCCCTGGACCCTCCGATCCTACTCCTGGTCGTCAGACGGCTCCTCATAGTAGTAGTACTCCCCGGGCTGGTAGTAGTAGTGGTCGTCGGCGGGGACATCTGGCTCCGGGACTCCGTCGTCTGGATGCGACAAATGGATAAAGGGGGAAAAAAGGAAAATAAAGCAAACGTGAGTACTCATCCCAAGTACTCAGCAAGCAAGGATCTACACTACATATGCAACATTTTCAAAGGGGGCTGTATATGTGGACTGGGCTGCAGAAATGCCAGAATAGAGGGGAAAGCCTAGTCCTATCGAAGACTAGCATCTTCAGCATCTTCAACGGTCTCGCAGCATTAGAAGAGAGCAGAATAACATAATGTAAATTATAGCAGTAATGCCATCAACCTCGACCGGGGATTCTTCCTCGACTCCCTGCGAGAAAGCAATCCCAGAGACGTACTATCCAGTTCTCATCTCAGGTCATGTTCTAGTTGTACCGATCGGGATACAACTCCGAGTGTCCGTTACCGTAGGACAGGCTATCGATAGAAGTTTCTTCCCTGCAGGGGTGCACCAACTTACCCACCACGCTCGCTTAACTCCGGCCAGACACACTATTCTGGGTCATGCCCGACCTCGGCTAAGCAACACGCCGCAACCCGACCTAGACTCTAAAGAGAGGTCAGCACGCCGGACTAACCTATGCCCCCAAGGGTCTTGGGCCTTCGCCCTGGGAACCTTGCACGTTGCGAGGACGTTTCGGAAGCAGACCTAGCAACCCCTTATACAAGCGCAGTTGCGTTCCCAGTCCAATCCAAAACGGGCCGCTCCTCGCTGACGTTAATAGAGCTTCGGCTGATGTATACGACGCAGAACGCCCATACTATGCCCACGTGATGGTTAGTGCTATCAGGCCAGAGGCCCCTCGGATCAAATATCCAAACCGTTAGTGGATTAGGAGCACGCGGAAACGAGCAGAGACTCACGATCGATGTGACCCCGTCGCCCCGTCTCGAGGACTTGCGGCAAGGGCTAAGAATGCCCGGCCACGCCTCGTAGTTATGTCGCGGGCACCTCTCAGGTCAACCCGACTCCACATCACTTCGCAATTATGCTCGCGCGGGTACCCCTCAGGGCCGACCCGTCTTTAGTATCATAGTATCATGGTTTAGTGTTCAGTCGTAGTAACCAAATCTCCGTGTGTCTGACACCAAGGGGAACCCTGAGGAATCACCCTCGATGGAATTCCTGCTCGATGCTATCGTCAAGGTGAACGAATGAGGAATCACCCTCGAGGTCCACACTTGGGAAGTTGCACAACGACGTCGTTATCGGGGGTGGTGTAGGAGGAATCACCCTCGCTTACCATGACCGAATAACTAACCTACAAGGTTATCATCAGAAGTGCTGACGAGGTATCACCCTCGGCACTCGATAGTAACCCAGCAGTGTCGAGCATCTTAGGGGAAGTGACGTGCGGTGCCTGGTTCTAATCTTCGATCCCGTTGCTCGGGTCTTCTGAGAGTCCAGCGAGGCAGTCGGGACAAGTGGGTCTCTGATAAGGCTCTACCCATCCTATACTAAACAGTTTAGGAGAACAGGCAGGTATCAAAAATAGGCTACAATAAAGTAGGCTATGCAGCAGACATAGGACAACAGTAGCAGCAGTAACTTCTAATGCAAGCATAAGAGAGAAGAGAGTGGGCGATATCGGAATGCTCAAAATGGGGGTGCTTGCCTGTCTGCTCGATGGCAAGGGCCTGATCGTCGGGGACGTAGTCGTACTCCGGAGTGGCGTCTGCCTCAGGAGCTACGGCAACGTCGGAGTCTACCGAAAGAGAAGAGGGGGAAGAAACAGGTAAATATAATGCAAACAGATACAACACAGTGCGCGCGATGCTATGATGCAGTGCAGGGTTGCCTAAATATGCCTCTAAGTCATTTTAGTTATTTTTAGAATTAATCTGGGATTTATTAACCGGTGTGTGTGCCCTATTCATCTACCGAAATCGGGCTCGGAGTTACGAGTTCTCCTACGTAGGAGGTTCCGACAAGGAAACAGACGGCACGATCAAACTCGTCTCGTCGTTCGGAGCAACTTTCATGTTTTAACTTTTTCGATCTGAGCTACGGTTTAAAAGTTATTAATTTTTAAAGATTTATTGATTTTCTGGAATTATTTTTATTTACAGAAAATAAATTATGATGTCAGCATGATGTAATGCTGACATCAGCAAGTCAACAGTCGGCTGACCAGTCAAACCTGACATGTGGGTCCAGTGGGACCCACATGTCAGCCTCTGTTATCTAACAGTGATTTAATCTAATCTATCAGCGTTAATTAATCAGGTGGGGCCCTACTGTCAGTGTCACTAACTGTTTAATTAATTAAGCTCAATTAGCAAAAGTGATTAATTAGACTAATAAAAGGGGCGGGCCCACACGTCAGCGGCACAGATAAACAGTGCCCCGCGTTGACCAGGTCAACTGGTCAACGGGACCCCAACGGGCCCACCTGCCAGCCTCACCGAGGAGGCCACGCGGTCGCCACGTCGGAACGGCCAGCGGCGAGGCCCCGACGAGTCTAAAATGCGGCGGCGCTCACCGGAGTGCATCGGAAATCGCCGTCCGGCGATCGTTTGACGCGCGAAAGGCACCATTCGAACGGGCGCTCGATGCCGCGTCGAACTGTGGCCGTGGCCTGGCCGGAAGTGGCCGGAAAACTCGCCGGCGTCGAGGTTTGGCGGAAGCCGAAACCCGGCGAACTCGCGCGCGATGTAGCATAGGTTAAAACGGGCGGCGCTCTACTCCTACGGCGCCTACTCAACGCGGTGAAAGCGATGGGCATGAGCGCGGGGCCGTTTGGTCGCCGGAACGGCGCCGGCGATGAGCAGAGGCGAAGGCGCTCTCGGGCGCTCGTCGTGCTCGGTGCTAGGGAGGTCGGTCGAGGGCGTGCGGGTGCTCGTTGTGCTCCTGGGAGAACCAGGAGCCCAACGGTGAACTCAGGTGGCCGTGCCAGTGACTGCGGCCACGGCGGCGCAGTGTTCAGCGGCGACGGGTACGAGCTTGAGCGACGCGGCGGCTATGGCGTAGAAGAAGGGCAAGGGAGCGAGGGAAGGGGAGGAGCAGCTCACCGAGAGGCTACGTAAAGCCGTCGGGAGCTTAGGAACGCAGAACGTCAACGAATCGTCGGGGCTCGCCGGCGTCAAAGAAGAAAGGGGGCGAAGTAGTCCGGTTTCAGCAGGGCCTCCCCGCCTCCACTCGCGGTCAGAGACGAAGGAGTCGAGGAAGGCGGAGCTTGCAGGCGTGTTGGCTGAGCTCGGGGACGATGGTGGCCGCGACTACGGCAAGGCCATGGCGACGGAGGCGCTCGGTTGCGGTGGATCTGGAGGAGGAGTAAGGAGGGAGAGGGCGAGCGAGCGAGGGGGAAGTGGATAGGGACGGAGAGGAGGCCGAGGGAGCTCCTCCTTATCCTCTCGTCTGGCCTGCGGCGTCGCGGTGTCGGTACTGTAGCACATGCTTAAGTGCATAGTGTCGCTTAGGCCTTTTCTATTTTCCTTAACCTGTATTCTTTATTCCTTTCTGATTTGGTAATAGTTAGGCCACTTGTGCATTTTCGCGAAATGTGAAAGTTGACCCTAATATTGTAATGCAATATTTCCTTCCAACAAAAATTGGTTTGGACAGATTTGGAATTCATTTTAAATTGAAATGATTTTAAATGGATTTATTAATTCTGTTTTGGTGTTGTTTCAATTTGTTTGAGTCACTTAATTAATCCAAGGATTACTGGTGATATTTTTATGTGTGCTCCTGGAATAATTGCTAGTTAGTGAACATTTTTCCAAAGGTGTCTGAGCAAATTTATTTTGCACTTTTGAATTTGAGCTGATTTTCAGATTGGAGTTTGAATTATTTTGGTTAACCACTATGACTAGGCACTGCAAATGATATGACTTGGCAATATTAGCAGTTGATCACAGTGGCTATTACACAGGGGTGTTACAAGTTCTCCTCCTCTAAAAGAAATTCTCGTCCCGAGAATTTAGGAGGTAGAAGGAAAGAGGTCGGGATATTCTTCCCGAAGATGATCCTCACGTTCCCAAGTGGCTTCATCTTCAGTATGATTCGACCACTGCACTTTCAGGAACTTGGTCGTCTTTTGACGAGTTCGACGTTCAGCTTCATCAAGGATGCGGATCGGATGCTCCTTATAAGATAAGTCGCCTTGCAACTGAAGCATCTCGTGGTCCACTGCGCGGTGCGGAGATTCCTTGAAGCATTTGCGAAGTTGTGACACGTGGAAGACATCATGAATATGAGAGAATTGTGGCGGCAACTCCAATTTATAAGCCACCTATCCACGTCTAGCCACGATGCGGAAGGGACCAATATAGCGAGGAGCTAGCTTGCCCTTGATTCCGAATCGACGGGTGCCCTTCATAGGAGTGACACGCAGATAAGCTTGATCACTTGGTTGATAAGTCACACCCCATCGCTTGCGATCGTAATTGCTCTTCTGGCGGTCCTGAGCCGCCTTGAGATTCTCCCGGACAATTCTAACTTGTTCTTCAGCGTGTTGAATAATGTCCGGTCCAACGAGAGGTCGTTCCCCAGTTTCTGACCATTTCAGAGGGGTTCGACACTTACGTCCATAAAGCACTTCGAAGGGGGCCATTTTCAAGCTGGCTTGAAAGCTGTTGTTATAAGAGAACTCGGCATACGGGAGAGATTCCTCCCATTTCTTTCCGAAGGATATAACACAAGCGCGAAGCATGTCTTCAAGCACTTGATTAATGCGCTCAACTTGGCCTTGGGATTGGGGATGATAAGCTGAACTCCATGTAATGTGAGTTCCCATAGCTTCTTGGAAACTTTCCCAGAACTTGGACGTGAAAAGACCGCCACGGTCCGAACTGACCTCCTTCGGAATACCGTGGAGTGAAACGATTCTGGAGATATACAGCTCTGCTAGCTGGCTAGCAGTGATAGTCTCCTTGACAGGCAAAAAATGAGCAACCTTAGAAAGTTGATCGACGACGACAAGAATAGCGTCGTGACCTTTCTGAGACTTGGGAAGACCAGTAATGAAATCCATCTGCACTTTATCCCACTTCCACAAGGGAATAGGGAGCGGTTGCAGAATTCCAGCAGGCTTCTGATGTTCTGCCTTCACGCGACGACATACGTCACATTCGGCAACGTATCGAGCAATGTCCTGCTTCATTCTGGACCACCAGTACCTCTGTCGGAGATCGCGATACATCTTGGTGCTGCCCGGATGGATAGACAGCGGTGTATCATGAGCCTCCTTCATGACCTTGTCAGTCATAAGCTCGAAGCGAGGTACTACGATGCGGTCTCGGAAATATAATGTTCCATCTTCAGCAACTGAGAAATCCCGGTACTTATCAAGGTGAAGCTCTTTCTTCATCAAGTCAATCTCAGCATCTTTGGCTTGCGCTTCCTTAAGAGCCTTTTGAAGGTCTGGTTGTACCACAAGGTTATTAAGAGAACCTTGGGGAACAATTCGTAGATTCAGCTGATTCAATTCTGCATAGAGACGAGGTTGAGCTCGCCTAACCATGAGGTTGTTGCAATATGACTTGCGGCTCAGGGCATCAGCCATCACGTTAGCCTTGCCCGGGGTATATGAAATACCGCAGTCATAGTCTGTAATTGTTTCCAACCATCGTTGCTGACGGAGATTAAGATCCGGTTGAGTAAACAAGTATTTCAGACTTTGGTGATCGGTATAAATCTCACACCGATTACCCAGAAGGTAATGTCGCCATAACTTCAATGCATATATCACTGCAGCAAGTTCAAGATCATGCACTGGATAATTTTCTTCATGTAGACGCAATTGACGTGAAGCATACGCAATTACTCTTCGCTCTTGCATTAGGACACAGCCTAATCCCTGACGAGAGGCATCGCAGTATATGACAAAGTCCTTTCGAGAATCAGGAGGAGCAAGCACTGGAGCAGAAGTAAGCTTGTCCTTGAGGGTCTGGAAACTTTCCTGACATTTGTCTGTCCACTCAAACTTAACGCCTTTGTGGGGCAGATTAGTCAAGGGCTTGGCGATCTTGGAGAAGTTCTCAACGAATCGGCGGCAATAACTGGCTAGACCGAGGAAGCTTCGGACTTGCTTGGCATTCTTCGGAGGAGTCCAGTCAAGGATAGCCTGAACACGCTCCGGGTTAACAGCAATACCATCCTTGGAAATCACATGTCCAAGGTAGGTCACTTCGGAAAGCCAGAATTCACATTTGGAGTACTTGGCATATAACTTGTGCTCTCGAAGCCTTTCCAGAACAAGGCGAAGATGTTCGGCATGTTCTTCCTTATTCTTCGAATATACTAGGATATCGTCTAGATATACCACGACGAACTTGTCGAGGTAATCCATGAATATATAATTCATCAGATGTGAGAACGTAGCTGGAGCATTCGTCAGGCCAAATGACATGACAGTGTATTCATAGGAGCCATATCGAGTAACGAATGCAGTCTTTGGAATATCCTCTTCGCGGACACGGATCTGGTGATAACCCAACCTCAAGTTGAGTTTAGAGAACACCGAAGATCCAGCAAGTTGATCATATAAGTCATTGATCCGGGGAAGCGGATATTTATTCTGAATGGTTGCCTGGTTGATAGGATGGTAATCTTGGACCAACCTATTCGTACCATCTTTCTTCTTGACAAAAAGAGATGGTGCTCCCCAGGCAGAGGAGCTGGGACGGATGAAACCCTTTCTAAGTGATTTATCGATTTCTTCCTTAAGCTCGATAAGATGGTGCGGAGGCATCTTGTAGGGACGCTTCGCAATAGGAGTGGTGCCAAGCTTCAAGTCGATGACGAACTTGACAGCTCTAGCAGGGGGTATTCCTGGAAGTTCTTCTGGAAAGACATCCGGGAAGTCACAGACAACAGGGATGTTCTCGATCCCCTCAAGTGGAGAAGCGTTCAACGCGTTCAAGGCATAAATCTGAGCCTCAGCGTTCTGGGTGAGGTGAGCTTGATAATTCACTATCTCATTCGATTGGTGTAAGAGGTGAACAACTTTAGTGGCGCAATTGATTGAGGCACAATGAGCCTTCAACCAATCCATTCCCAAGATAAGATCGATCTTGGAAGAACTCAGGATAATTGGGAGTGCCTGAAATTTCAACCCCTCAATTTCAACAGTGACTTCGGGGCTGAACAGGGAGGCTCGACATCTACCCGCAGGAGTGTCAACCCCTAACGGATGATGTAGGTTGTCACACTTAACGCCATGCATGAATGCAAAGTCTTCCGACATGAATGAATGCGATGCTCCTGAATCAAATAAAACAGATGCAGGTACTGAATTAACAAGAAGTGTACCCATCACGGTTTCAGGTTGGTCTTGAGCTTCAGCCATATTGACGTGGTAGTTCTGCCCACGACCATAAGAAGGTCTGGCATTGCTGTAGCGAGGCTGAGAATTCCCACGGCCAGCAGAAGGAAGAGCCAACTGATTCTGATTCTGAGAGAAATCTCTGGCACGGTGACCTGGCTGGCCACACTTGAAGCAGAGTCCATTGTCAGGACGTGGTGCAGGAGCTCGGGGTGCTGGAGCTTGCAGAGGCTGCCTTGGTGGTGGAGGAGGCAGACGAGGTGCAGCATAGGAAGGCATGTGCACTGGTGCTGCTGGACGGTACATGCTCTGTGGTATCCAAATGCGGCGCTTCTGGGAGGACGAGCCCGAAGATGAGCCCGTCTCACGAGTGCGTCTGGACGCTTCTTTGTGTTTCTTAAGTCCAGTTTCAACCATAATAGCCTTATTCACCAGGGTGGCGAAATCAAGAAAGTCTTGGACAAGCAGAGCTAACTGTATATCATGATGCAGTCCTTCACGGAACTTCTCCTGCCTTCGTTCATCAGTAGGAATGTCCTCTTCAGCGTAGCGAGACAAGTCAAGAAACTCGCGCTGATAAACTTCCACAGACTTGTTGCCTTGTACGAGACTACGGAACTCGGCCTTCTTCCGAGCTATGACAGCTTGAGGAATATAGCGGGCACGGAAAGCAATCTTGAATTCTGCCCAAGTGATGACGGTACCAGGTGGTAGGGTCTGTCGGTGAGTAGCCCACCACTGTGATGCGGCACCCTTCAGAAGGTATGTCGCAAAGGTGACATAGTTGACCTGGGTGACACCAGCAGACTCCATCTCATGGGAGATGTCATGCAGCCAATCATCGGCATCCAGTGGATTGACTGTGTTGCGAAAGAACGACGGGTTAAGTCGCATAAATTCTGGCAAGGTGATGGAAGGTAGCGGCTGGTCGGCATTGGGATGGGGGAATTGCTGCATAATCCCCGTCATGAATTGGCGGTTGAGTTCGAACTGTTGCATCATCGCAGCCATTTAGTCAGGTGGCGGCGGCGGAGGTGGATTGTTGTCAGCCATCCTGCTAAATCGATAGGGGTAGTTTAGCAGAAGCCAATGCGAGTGTAAAGCGTCATGCATGATGTAACGTGACGGAATTTAAATAGTACAGCAGATGCTTAATAGTAGTCATTAAGTCATACAGATCCATACAGCGTCGGTTACATTCGGGCAGCATAACGGCGCAAATTCAAAAGCTAGACATGCTAGGCGGCGCGCAGGCACGCGGTAAGGAAGTACACAACGAGACATAACAAAGGCTACATCAACGTCGGAGAAAACCACTGAAACGGGGTAGCTGCAAGTGCGGACGACGGACGTTCGTCGCAGAAGGATCATGCGCTCCATGTGCACTCTGATGCAGAACCCGGTCTCGAACTGTAAGAAGAGGTCCACGTGCAGGCGTGTGACCTCCCACAGCAGGCCAATCGATCCCTGATGGCATCTCAGTCCTACTCGGGTAAAGAATGTGCTCCGGGTGTATCCCTGCACGAACAGCTGGTAACAACTGCATCATAGCCTCGTAGAGTCGTGCTCGAGTGGCGAACAACACGACAGCAAGAGCACGAACCGTGCGATCCAGAGCCTGAGTACAATGAATCAGAACTCGCTGATCGTAGCGACGAGGCTCGTAAGGGGCACAGACAGCTGTGTAGAATCCAGAAGCATCTCCAGCAGGGGCATACGGAATATAACGATACTCTGAGGCATCCAAGTCAGCACTGAACTGTCCTCGAAGACGTGCGACAGCAGAGTAGGCGGCATCATGGACTGCCATCCCAATCGTCACGCCGATATCGTGAAAACGATGTAGCTCAGTGTCTGAGTCATCCTGCTGATCGTAGATGCGAACATTAGCATAGTACTGCTCCTGGTTGAACTCACGATAAACCTCATAGACCATGTACTCGGGGCACCAGCGGTATCCCAGCCTGATCAAGAGGGCGATCAGAACAGCTGGAAACCCAGGGACGTCTCGAGCACAGGTGCGAAGCACAAGCTGTGTCACAGGGCGAGGTGGAAACAAACGGTCCATCTGAAATAAGAAGATTCAGGATTGTCATTCGACGACGAGAAACATAACAGATCTCGAATGGAAAGATTAAACAAAACAATGGAAAGGAAATGATTATCAGACTAATCAGATCAAAGACAGGGAAATCGCACTGAATCCAGCTCTCCGGGTGGATAGAATTATCGGGATCCTAAGTGTCGGTGTTAGTAAATTTTATTAAACCTGAATAGAAGAGAGATCAGAGTCCTAGAGTAAAGACAAGAAATAAAAGATCCTAATACCACCCAGTTGGCGACGTGGGCCCGTAAGCCACACAGCCTAGTTAGTAAAACAGTTTTTGACCACTAGACTCAACTTCGGCCAAAAAGTTGGAAAGGGGGACCCCTAGAGGCAGTCAGCTCTGATACCAACCTTTGACGACCCCGGCTTAATCGTGCACTAACCATACACGCAAATGCACACGATCAAGCCTAAGGACTCACTTGAAGATATCACAACACAACTCTAAAACATAAATAAATTCATACAAGCTTTATAGTACAAGCCAGGGCCTCGAGGGCTCGAATACATAGCTCGATGGCATACAAGTGTCAGCGGAAGCGTCAGATATCTGGGTATAGATATATTACAGAACAGAGAGGTAAGCCTTCACAGAGGCGGGGCAAAATAAAAACTACGATCGAAAAGGCGTGGGCCTCCTGCCCTGGACCCTCCGATCCTACTCCTGGTCGTCAGACGGCTCCTCGTAGTAGTAGTACTCCCCGGGCTGGTAGTAGTAGTGGTCGTCGGCGGGGACATCTGGCTCCGGGACTCTGTTGTCTGGATGCGACAAATGGATAAAGGGAGAAAAAGGAAAATAAAGCAAACGTGAGTACTCATCCGAAGTACTCAGCAAGCAAGGATCTACACTACATATGCAACATTTTCAAAGGGGGCTGTATATGTGGACTGGGCTACAGAAATGCCAGAATAGAGGGGAAAGCCTAGTCCTATCGAAGACTAGCATCTTCAGCATCTTCAACGGTCTCGCAGCATTAGAAGAGAGCAGAATAACATAATGTAAATTATAGCAGTAATGTCATCAACCTCGACCGGGGATTCTTCCTCGACTCCCTGCGAGAAAGCAATCCCAGAGCCGTACTATCCAGTTCTCATCTCAGGTCATGTTCTAGTTGTACCGATCGGGATACAACTCCGAGTGTCCGTTACCGTAGGACAGGCTATCGATAGAAGTTTCTTCCTTGCAGGGGTGCACCAACTTACCCACCACGCTCGCTTAACTCCGGCCGGACACACTTTTTTGGGTCATGCCCGGCCCCGGCTAAGCAACACGCCGCAACCCGACCTAGGCTCTAAAGAGAGGTCAGCACGCCGGACTAACCTATGCCCCCAGGGGTCTTGGGCCTTCGCCCTGGGAACCCTGCACGTTGCGAGGACGTTTTGGAAGCAGACCTAGCAACCCCTTATACAAGCGCAGTTGCGTTCCCAGTCCAATCCAAAACGGGCCGCTCCTCGCTGACGTCAATAGAGCTTCGACTGATGTATACGACGCAGAACGCCCATACTATGCCCACGTGATGGTTAGTGCTATCAGGCCAGAGGCCCCTCGGATCAAATATCCAAACCGTTAGTGGATTAGGAGCACGCGGAAATGAGCAGAGACTCATGATCGATGTGACCCCGTCGCCCCGTCTCGAGGACTTGCGGCAAGGGCTAAGAATGCCCGGCCACGCCTTGTAGTTATCTCGCGGGCACCTCTCAGGTCAACCTGACTCCACATCACTTCGCAATTATGCTCGCGCGGGTACCCCTCAGGGCCGACCCGTCTTTAGTATCATAGTATCATGGTTTAGTGTTCAGTCGTAGTAACCAAGTCTCCGTGTGTCTGACACCAAGGGGAACCCTGAAGAATCACCCTCGATGGAATTCCCGCTCGATGCTATCGTCAAGGTGAACGAATGAGGAATCACCCTCGAGGTCCACACTTGGGAAGTTGCACGACGACGTCGTTGTCGGGGGTGGTGTAGGAGGAATCACCCTCGCTTACCACGACCGAATAACTAACCTACAAGGTTATCATCAGAAGTGCTGACGAGGTATCACCCTCGGCACTCGATAGTAACCCAGCAGAGTCGAGCATCTTAGGGGAAGTGACGTGCGGTGCCTGGTTCTAATCTTCGATCCCGTTGCTTGGGTCTTTTGAGAGTCCAGCGGGGCAGTCGGGACAAGTGGGTCTCTGATAAGGCTCTACCCATCCTATACTAAACAGTTTAGGAGAACAAGCAGGTATCAAAAATAGGCTACAAAAAAGTAGGCTATGCAGCAGACATAGGACAACAGTAGCAGCAGTAACTTCTAATGCAAGCATAAGAGAGAAGAGAGTGGGCGATATCGGAATGCTCAAAATGGGGGTGCTTGCCTGTCTGCTCGACGGCAAGGGCCTGATCGTCGGGGACGTAGTCGTACTCCGGAGTGGCGTCTGCCTCAGGAGCTACGGCAACGTCGGGGTCTACCGAAAGAGAAGAGGGGGAAGAAACAGGTAAATATAATGCAAATAGATGCAACACAGTGCGTGTGATGCTATGATGTAGTGCAGGGTTGCCTAAATATGCCTCTAAGTCATTTTACTTATTTTTAGAATTAATCTGGGATTTATTAACCGGTGTGTGTGCACTATTCATCTACCGAAATCGGGCTCAGAGTTACGAGTTCTCCTACGTAGGAGGTTCCGACAAGGAAACAGACGGCACGATCAGACTCGTCTTGTCGTTCTGAGCAACTTTCATGTTTTAACTTTTTCGATCTGAGCTACGGTTTAAAAGTTATTAATTTTTAAAGATTTATTGATTTTCTGGAATTATTTTATTTACAGAAAATGAATTATGATGTCAGCATGATGTAATGCTGACATCAGCAAGTCAACAGTCGGCTGACCAGTCAAACCTGACATGTGGGTCCAGTGGGACCCACATGTCAGCCTTTGTTATCTAACAGTGATTTAATCTAATCTATCAGCGTTAATTAATCAGGTGGGGCCCTACTGTCAGTGTCACTAACTGTTTAATTAATTAAGCTCAACTAGCAAAAGTGATTAATTAGACTAATAAAAGGGGCGGGCCCACACGTCAGCGGCACAGATGAACAGTGCCCCGCGTTGACCGGGTCAACTGGTCAACGGGACCCCATCGGGCACACCTGCCAGCCTCACCGAGGAGGCCACGCGGTCGCCACATCGGAACGGCCGGCGGCGAGGCCCCGGCGAGTCTAAAATGCGGCGGCGCTCACCGGAGTGCATCGGAAATCGCCGTCCGGCGATCGTTTGACGCGCGGAAGGCACCATTCGAACGGGCGCTCGATGCCGCGTCGAACTGTGGCCGTGGCCTGGCCGGAAGTGGCCGAAAAACTCGCCGGCGTCGAGGTTTGGCGGAAGCCGAAACCCGGCGAACTAGCGCGCGACGTAGCGTAGGTTAAAACGGGCGGCACCCTACTCCTACGGCGCCTACTCAACGCGGTGAAAGCGATGGGCATGAGCGCGGGGCCGTTTGGTCGCCGGAACGGCGCCGGCGACGAGCAGAGGCGAAGGCGCTCTCGGGCGCTCGTCGTGCTCGGTGCTAGGGAGGTCGGTCGAGGGCGTGCGGGTGCTCGTTGTGCTCCTGGGAGAACCAGGAGCCCAACGGTGAGCTCAGGTGGCCGTGCCAGTGACTGCGGCCACGGCGGCGCAGTGTTCAGCGGCGACGGGTACGAGCTTGAGCGGCGCAGCGGCTATGGCGTAGAAGAAGGGCAAGGGAGCGAGGGAAGGGGAGGAGCAGCTCACCGAGAGGCTACGTAAAGCCGTCGGGAGCTTAGGAGTGCAGAACGTCGACGAATCGTCGGGGCTCGCCGGCGTCAGAGAAGAAAGGGAGCGAAGTAGTCCGGTTTCAGCAGGGCCTCCCCGCCTCCACTCGCGGTCAGAGACGAAGGAGTCGAGGACGGCGGAGCTCGCAGGCGTGTTGGCTGAGCTCGGGGACGACTGTGGCCGCGACTACGGCAAGGCCATGGCGACGGAGGCGCTCGGTTGCGGTGGATCTGGAGGAGGAGGAAGGAGGGAGAGGGCGAGCGAGCGAGGGGGAAGTGGATAGGGACAGAGAGGAGGCCGAGGGAGCTCCTCCTTATCCTCTCGTCTGGCCTGCGGCGTCGCGGTGTCGACGCCGGAGCGGTGAGCGCGCGTGTGACCACGGGCGTGGCGACACGGCGGCGGGGAGAGAGGGAGGAGGGAGAAACAGGCCGCGGTGGGCTGGGCCTCAAGGTACTGTAGCACAGGCTTAAGTGCACAGTGTCGCTTAGGCCTTTTCTATTTTCCTTAATCTGTATTCTTTATTCCTTTCTGATTTGGTAATAGTTAGGCCACTTGTGCATTTTTGCGAAATGTGAAACTTGACCCTAATATTGTAATGCAATATTTCCTTCCAACAAAAATTGGTTTGGACAGATTTGGAATTCATTTTAAATTAAAATGATTTTAAATGGATTTATTAATTCTGTTTTGGTGTTGTTTTAATTTGTTTGAGTCACTTAATTAATCCAAGGATTACTGGTGATATTTTTATGTGTGCTCCTGGAATAATTGCTAGTTAGTGAACATTTTTCCAAAGGTGTCTGAGCAAATTTATTTTGCACTTTTGAATTTGAGCTGATTTTCAGATTGGAGTTTGAATTATTTTGGTTAACCACTATGACTAGGCACTGCAAATGATATGACTTGGCAATATTAGCAGTTGATCACAGTGGCTATTACACAGGGGTGTTACAATGGTCATGCACCCTTGAAGAGTGGTCTATTCTTGTTGAATCTCGATTGTAGTGATACACATCTTTATAATATTGATGCCAAAAGATGCAAAGTTGATAATGATAGTGCAACATATTTGTGGCACTGCCGTTTAGGTCATATTGGTGTAAAGCGCATGAAGAAACTCCATGCAGATGGGCTTTTGGAATCACTTGATTATGAATCATTTGATACTTACGAACCATGCCTCATGGGCAAGATGACTAAAACTCCGTTCTCCGGAACAATGGAGCGAGCTAATGACTTATTGGAAATAATACATACCGATGTATGCGGTCCAATGAGTGTTGAAGCACGCGGCGGGTATCGTTATTTTCTGACCTTCACAAATGATTTGAGTAGGTATGGGTATATCTACTTGATGAAACACAAGTCTGAAACATTTGAAAAGTTCAAAGAATTTCAGAGTGAAGTGGAGAATCATCGTAAAAAGAAAATAAAGTTTCTACGATCCGATCGTGGAGGCGAATATTTGAGTTACGAGTTTGGCCTTCATTTAAAGCAATGTGGAATTATTTCACGACTCACGCCACCTGGAACACCACATCGTAATGGTGTGTCCGAACGTCGTAACCGTACTTTATTAGATATGGTGCGTTTTATGATGTCTCTTACCGATTTACCACTATCGTTTTGGGGTTATGCATTAGAGACAGCTGCATTCACATTAAATAGGGCACCGTCTAAATCCGTTGAGACGACACCGTATGAACTGTTGTTTGGCAAGAAACCTAAGCTGTCGTTTCTTAAAGTTTGGGGATGCGATGCTTATGTCAAAAGGCTTCAGCCAGATAAGCTCGAACCCAAATCGGAGAAATGCGTCTTCATAGGATACCCTAAAGAAACTATTGGGTACACCTTTTACCACAGATCTGAAGGCAAGATCTTTGTGCTAAGAATGGGTCCTTTATAGAGAAGGAGTTTCTCTCGAAAGAAGTGAGTGGGAGAAAAGTAGAACTTGATGAGGTAATTGTACCTTCTCTCGAATTGGAAAGTAGCACATCACAGAAAACCGTTCCCGTGATGCCTACACCAAATAGAGAGGAAGCAAAAGATGATGATCATGAAACTTCAGATCAAGTTACTTTTGAACTTCGTAGGTCAACCAGAGCACGATCTGCACCAGAGTGGTACGATAATCCTATTCCGAAAGTCATGTTACTAGACCAAGGCAAACCTACGAACTATGAAGAAGCTATGATGAGCCCAGATTCTGACAGATGGCTTGAGGCCATGAAATCTGAGATAGGATCCATGTATGAGAACAAAGTATGGACTTTGGTGGATTTGCCCGATGATCGGCAAGCCATAGAGAATAGATGGATCTTCAAGAAGAAGACTGACGCTGATGGTAATGTTACTGTCTACAAAGCTCGACTTGTCGCAAAAGGTTTTCGACAAGTTCAAGGAGTTGACTACAATGAGACTTTCTCACCCGTAGCGATGCTTAAGTCTGTCCGAATCATGTTAGCAATTGCCGCATTTTATGATTATGAAATCTGGCAAATGGACATCAAAACTGCATTCCTTAATGGATATCTTAAAGAAGAGTTGTATATGATGCAACCAGAAGGTTTTGTCGATCCTAAAGGTGTTAACAAAGTGTGCAAGCTCCAATGATCCATCTATGGACTGGTGCAAGCATCTCGGAGTTGGAATATACGCTTTGATGAGGTGATCAAAGCATATGGTTTTATATAGACTTACGCTGAAGCCTGTATTTACAAGAAAGTGAGTGGGAGCTCTATAACATTTCTGGTATTATATGTGGATGACATATTATTGATTGGAAATGATATAGAATTTCTGGATAGCATAAAAAGATATTTGGATAAGAATTTTTCAATGAAAGACCTCGGTGAAGTTGCTTATATATTGGGCATCAAGATCTATAGAGATAGATCAAGACGCTTAATAGGACTTTCACAAAGCACATACCTCACTACTGCAGAATGCTGCTAACGTGACACTACGATCAGAGACCCTTTGACGAAACTGTGTGCGATGCATTTATCGCAAACGGTGATGTAAAACCCGTCAAAAATGATGCAAAACATTTGCGATGGCGGAGACATCAAACATGGTTCATATTTTAGTTGCGTGTGCGATGCAGGACATACAATTGATCCATACGAACTGTTTGCGATGAGACAGAACAACAAAAACGGGCAGCCATATCAAGGTGTGTGCGATATACAGCATATAGTTCGCTCAGATGAACTATTTGCTATTAGGGAATGCAACAGAAATGGGCAGCCATATCAAGGTGTGTGTGATATACGACATACGGTTTATTCGGACGAACTGTTTTCGATTAGGGAACACAACAGAAACGGTTCAAATTAATAAGATGCGTGTGATATACGGCATACAGTTCACATAGATGAACTATTTGCGATGAGCCAAAAAAACACAAACGATTCGTGTAAACAAGGTGTGTGTGATACACGGTAAACACCCCACTCGAATGAACTGTTTGCAATGAGAAAATATAACACAGACGGTTAGTAGAGTTAATTCGTGTGCGATTCTGTGTGTACTAAAAACTTTGAAAAATGCATACTAGTTGCTTGCGATGGCTAGGAGTATCGCACACGATGCGTGTGCGAGTACTCATGTGCGATGATTAGTAAGTTACACACATACGTTTCCTTATGTTAACACGTGTGCGCTAACACGTGACACCGCATATGGTTGTCGGGTTGTGTGCTCAAGTCTTCCGCGCTCCAGCGAAGGCTTCCCGCGCTTCACGGGGGTGAATTGTAAAATCCCCAATCCCCTAGCCAGCTGCTAGCTATAAATAACCACAGCAATGGCCGTCGGCGCCAACTCGCTACTGATACACTTGCTAGCTAGTTACCCACACATACCAGCATACCCCCAACGGCCGATGGCAGGATGGAGTTGCGCGACGGGAACGGGCGCCGGAGATCATAATTTAGGTTAATTAATTATACCTCCAGAGCCGGATGATTTCGGCTCTGAAGCTATAATTAATTAACATAATCTAAGATCAAATAACTAAAGTTTCCCCAACGTGATCGTGCGCCGGCCCCAACCGCTAGCAGAGCGCGCGCGGAGGGACGTGACCCGAGCGAGACTTGGCGCCTAAACGGCGAGTAGAGCGCGCAGAGGGACACGACCCGAGGGCGCCTAAACGACGAGTAGAGCGCGCCGCGGCCGCCTAAACGGCGAGCAAGCAAATGCATAATTATTGCATATATAGCAGATGAACATAGCCGGGAATAGCCGTCCAACAATATTATTTTCGATGACATGCATTAATATATTCTTAGTTAAATCTAAGGTCAAAGTTTGGTACTACAAAATACGAAGGGGGCCAATAAAGATTAAACCACGACAGAGGTAGTACCTAATTACACCGGGCTACTTTGAAATCTGATGGTGTTTTTCGCAGCAGTCCAAGGGGTTGGTTCACTTTTGGTCATGCTACCTTTGCTTTACTCTTCTTTTTCGGACACATTTGGCATGGCGCTAGAACATTGTTCCGAGATGTTTTTGCTGGTATTGATCCAAATTTGGATGCTCAAGTGGAATTTGGAACATTCCAAAAAGTGGGAGATCCAACGAACACAGACGCCTAGTATGAAAAAAAATGTGGGTCAAACCCTAGTTGAAAAGGGCAACAATGTCTAACTCCAGCTTACAAAAGGTACAAAAGCACGAGAATTAATTGTTCATTAGGTTTACACATAACCCGGATTGAACAGGGCAATAACATCTAACTCAACCAAAGTTTTTGGCAGTCACAATCAAATGGATCGGTCCGATCCATAAAATCAAGATCCCGGTACAAAAGATCTACTGGTCCATGATGACGATAAGTTGTTGTAAATATAAGCCGAGCACGATCAGAAGCCCATAGGTCTACCTAAAACTTCTTTTTATGCTGTTCCACATACAGTTCCGTGAGAAATTTCTTGTTGAAAAACTTAATTCTCACGGACAATAGTGCCCTCGCATTCAACATGAAGAATGTGACAAAGCTAGTGTTTATACTGTTGGATGCATATCCTTCCAGCGTTACTATCTTCAAACGAATGCCATGAGATATGAGAAAATCCCGGTGCTTCTTGAACCATCGATTGATTATACATTTTTCTCCATGTGTTAGTGCCTAAATAGAGATTAAGATTGAAAACAATTAATGTCTAAAAAAGATTATGTTGAAAGAGTGATAGCTGAATGATTAATTATAGTACATTATATATGGGCTTTCAATGTGCGTGAAATCGTCACCTTTATATACAAATTCTCCAGACATGGAAAGCATTGCAGCAAGGCAATAATGATGTTGAGATCAAAACACCACGTACTGGTATATGAGGTCTTGAAAGAATCCACCACCACTGATAGGATGGACAAGCTCTTCATTGAGCACAGAACATAATATTAGCACTAAAAGTGTACTCCGAGATGATACTTAACTTATGCGCACAAATGAAAAATACAAATTACAAAAGTGTACATGAATAATATACAGTACCTCAATAGGTGTGGAGGCAAACACCATCTCAAACCATTTAAACAGATCACGAATTGCACCCAAGGTCTCCAGTTTAGGCGTAGAGACCACAGTTATTTGCGAAGGTTTATAACAACAATCAAGAAGCAACCTTTGAAGTGAAGGGGCATCTTCGATGATGAGCTCCTGTCCTTCAAAACGAATTCCAATGTTTACAAGGTGAGGCGACTTTATTTTGAGACAAGGGATATGGATTCCATTTCCAAAAACAAGTACCAAACGCTTCAGGGCAGGGCAACTGGAGTGGATGATGCTGTGCAGTGAGGCTTCCGACAGATGAGCCAACACAAGCACAAGTTTTTTCAGCAGTGGGAGTCGAAGCATTTGTACCAGATTGTCTGCTAGATGGCACCGGGTCAAGGTGGCGGTGTGGAGAGAGGAGGAAAACCATGAGATGGGCATCGGTGGTGAGGGCACAGATGCAGCTCTTGGTGGTAACCTATCGCTGTAGTAATGGTAGAACTCAAACTGCTGGAGTTTATCAAATTGACGGGATGTCAGCCAGGCGGCCACCGTGCAGGGTATGTCCAGCAGGTAGCATGCCGGGATGCAGATGCGTTGAACGTAGCCCTGGTGGGAGGAGATGATGGCTCCGAGGAGTTCAGAATCATCATCGACAGATAGCTAACGACAGTCGAGATTAAGAGGCGCGGCGCGCCACAGAGTGCGCCACCGAGATGCGAGGACTTATGTGCGGCAGCCATCCTTGGTGGGGAGAACGGAGATGATCTCTCCAAGGATGTCGTCCGGGAGATCGCTGATGCGGTCCGCCGGAGATTCTACTGGTTCCTAAGGTCCAGGGGGCGTCGCCGCTTCTGGCCGCGCAGCCGGGTCCAAGATCTACATCCGGCGGCGGCGCTGGCCGGAGCCTCATCTGTGTACATATCAATCTGAAAAAAAATGGCAGAAACATACATGTAGGACATTCAAAATCAATTCTCAAGATCTAAAAAAAAAGGCACAAACATATATGTAGGACATTCAAAATCAATTCTCAAGATCTGGCCACGAATTATTAGCACGCATGCTAACCCTAGTCGGATTATTAGCAAAAAATGTTTGTATAGAACAAACAATTAATCACTAACCCTATACGGATAACATTCAAACAATCAATACACTACGTGCATCTAACGGATCTTAATTACTCTGATTTCATGGACTAAGAGAACATAACCATGGGTTTTGTGTTCCAAAAAAATTAGAGAGAGGGGGGGGGGCACGACGGCGCCGACAAAGTCACGGTCGTGCTGCTGCCCGCGCGAGACCTTGTCGGCGGCGACGGCAACCTCTGTGCCCAGCTTCACGCGTTGCGCGGGTGCTTCACCAGCCCCGGCGTCGCCACTCCCTCCGATGGTGTGCTTTGGCAGCATCCTCATATACTCCAGAGTCCAGACGTTGGTGACCACAGTAGGCCGGGGGTGCGGCCGCCTACTATGGCCGGCGGCTCGGGCGCGCAATTAATACGAACCAGTGGGAGCGAGGCGGGCGGCGGTCAAAGGCTGTCTCGCCTCCCGGTGAGCCTGCGCGGCGGACTTCTGGCATTCCTACCATCATTTCACACAGCTACTCGCACGCCTCCCGGTGACACTGCGCAGCGAAAACGCCTCCCATCAATTCACACACCTGCACGCACGCCTCCCGGTCTGCCTGCGCGACGGACTGCTCGCATGCGTCCCGTCAACTCACGCCTGCTCACACGGCACACGGGGCGTGTGGCAGCACGTATATTTTTTTGATGATTTATTCTGCCGCTTTACTGCTTAACCGAAGCATGGCACTGTCTAACGCACACGGTCCGAATAAATAATTCGTATGAGATATTGGTTGTCAGTTATTAACAATCTCACATTTGTAAGACGATTATATCAAAACGTGTCTCAAATTTGACGAAAAAATACAATATCACAGTCTACTGGTGTCCATATATGACACCACGATAAGTTTCATGAATTTCAACTAAGTTTTGAATTTACTAAATTTTAAAAATCTATATTCTCAATGTTTTGAAATTTCTTGCATGGGGAAACATGCACCCAGGGACACACATATGATTTTGTAATCCATTTTGGTGCACATGTAGCTCAAATTTGATTTTTGCACAGTAAATCCCTAGGAAATCAATCAATGTATATAAACGGTCGAATGATGTCTGTTTTTTTTTATTTTAACACGACACTCCTTTTGTAACATGTTCACTGCAGAAAAAGTTTGACATGCCTCAGAGTGGCTGTGGTGTTGCGGGATGTGTGTCTGTATGTGTGGGGTGGGGGGGGTGTCCAGCAGTACACTACGAGTCGTGAGCCTCCGTGTGGGATTATTGATCATTTTGTGAGTCATATATGCCACATCAAAGTCGTGAATTGGTTATTTAAAGCATTACACAATCCTTTCATACATATATGTTCGGGCCACATGCATGCATTGGTGGTCCTCTCGGACACTCTCCCTCGTGAGGTTATCAGCGACGTGCCCATTCGTTAGCCCGCAAAGGTTTTCAGTTCCCACCTACAGCTAGAGGCATTTGACCAAAAGGTGGATTCATCTTGGCATGTGTATGGTGTGGATCATGGTGAGATTCCATATCAAAGTTCGGGCACGTGCGTACACATGAGTCCCTCCCACCGGCTTGAAGTGAGGGGGCTACGCATCGTGGTGTAGTGCGTTTCCGGTTTGCGAAGCATGTGCCACGTCTAAGTTGTGCATTGGGTATTCAAACATCACATAAAACACACGGGCACATGCACGATGTGGTTTTGTCCTATGACACTCACTCGCGTGTGACTCTCTCTGTGGGCCCGCGAGGTCGTCATCGATCAGTTGAACGTACAATGAGAGAGAGGTTAATTTGACCAACAAGGATGGTTCTTTTTTGGTTTGTGTTATGTATATGCACGGTAGGAGTATGTACATGTCAAAGAGGGGGCAACATGAATACTCTATATATATGCGTACGTCATAACCTCGCTTCATGTGGGGACTTTCCGGTTCCCGAGGCAGGTGCCACATCAAAGTTGTACATTGGTATTCAAACATCACGTAATACCATGCAGGCGGTGGTTGCCCTATAGGAACTCACTCGCATATGGCGCTTCCATCTGTGGGCATGCGAGGTTGTCCTCCATCACTTTGACCCAACGAGAGAGAGGTTAATTTGACCATCAAGGTATGATTCTTTTTTGGTTTGTGCTATACAATAGAAGTACATATATATACCACGCGTCGAATGAGGGCGTACATATAGCACATACCACGCATCATGAACCTCGCTCTTTGTGGGGACTTTTTTGGTTTCCTATATATGTGGTGCCACATAAAAGTTGTGCATTGCGTATTCAAACATCACACAAACACCTCTTTGGGACACATGCAGACGGTGGTACGCAGTCCTATATAGGATGCTCACTCGCGTGCGACGTACGCTTCCCTTTCTGTGGGCCTGCGAGTTCGTCGTCCATCACTTTGACCCAACGAGAGAGAGGTACGTTTGACGAACAAGGAGGATTAATTCTTTTAGGGCTGTGTTACTAGGTGTATATATAGTACGTGCCGAAAGGGGGTGACCAGCATATATATATACTAGGAGTCACATGAACCTCAATCTGTGTGGGGACTTTGCGGTTTTTGAGGCAAATGCCACATCAAAGTTGTGCATTAGGTATTCACAACATCACAACCACACTACCTCTCCATATATATGTTCTGGCACACATGCAACCAATGGTTGTTATCCTATGGCACTCACTCACGCGGTTATCGGCGATGCTTCCATCTGTCGGCCTGCTTGGTCCATCATTTTCACCGACAGCGAGAGTGGTTAATTAATTTGACTTAGGAGGGGGCTTAATTTTTTGTTTGTCTCACGATATAGATCATGATGTGAGATTACATATATATATATATATATAATAGCGCATGTATGTACACATGAATCCATCCCGCTGGATTGAAGGGGGAGGGGCGAGCACACGACACGTCATGAACCTCTTGCTCTGTGTGGGGACCTCTGCAATTTTCAACGCATGCACCACATCAATGTTGTGCATTGGGACGGGTATTCAACACATATGCATGCATCACACACCTACATAAATATGTTCGGGACACACGCATACAATGGTTGTCTTTGGACACACTCTCACTCGCTTGGTTATGGGCGGCAAGCCTATATATATATTCGTGGGCCCGCGTGGACGTCCATCATTTCGACTAACGACGAGAAATGTTACTAGGGTGGATTCTTCTTCTTTGCTTCGAGTTAACATATAGTAGGTCGATCATTCCAAGCCTAATTAAGTTTGAGCGCATGCTACGCGTCGTGAACCCTCACTCGGTGTGGGGATTTTACAGTTCCAAAGCATGGTGCCACATCAAATTTGCGCATTGGGTATTCAAACACCACACAAACCACTTCCATATACATAATTGGGCCACATGCACAGAGTGGGTTTGTCTTCATACAGTACTCCCTCGCGAGGTTATCGGCGACAAGCTAGCCCATTTTGCGGGGCCGTGTGGACGTCCATCACTTTGACCAACAACGAGCGGGAGAGGTTGTACGACCAAGTTGGATTCTGCTTGGTCCGTGTTACAGTACGTCTTGGTGAGATGCCCTCCCCCCGACGTGTGGGGGGGGATGGGGGCTACTTCACACTACCTGCAACCTCCGTGGGGTCGGGGAAGTCCGGTTAATTTGCGAGGCACACATGCCACATCAAAGTTGTGAATGGTAATTAAATATCACACCACACCCTTTTCATACATATAGTAGGGCCACCCGCAGGTGGTTCGTATGTGGTCTCACCCATCTCGCGCCACAAGCACACATTTGTGGGCCGGCACATGGTCCACCTTTGTCGGGAAGCGAAAGGGGAAGTTTGACCATATATATGATGGACTCCTATAGGTTTTGTGTTACGGTAGGGTGAGATTTCAGACCTAGCTATTTGGGGGCATGCATTCGTAGCTAGGATTCCCTTACCGCCGACACGAAGTGGGGTTCGTAGGGGGTGGCTGACTAGCAATACTGTGCTTTTGTGCGATAGGTGCCACATCAAAGTTGTGCATTGGGTATTCGAACATCAAACCACCCTTTTCATACATATATTTGGTCCACATGCAAGTGTGTTCGTGTTCTGACCCTCTCCCGCGTTATTCTTTTTCCCAAATTTATAAACAGCACACGAGTTGGATGTAGAAACCGTCTGCGATTGGGTACGCAACAGACACGGTTCGGTCAGACTACCCGTGTGGCACGCCCGTGCCCCTGCAGTCACTCACATAAGCACAGTAGATTGTGAAGGAAATATGCCCTAGAGGCAATAATAAAGTTCTTATTTTATATTTTCTTATTCATGATAAATGTTTATTATTCATGCTAGAATTGTATTGATCGGAAACCTAAATACATGTGTGAATACATAGACAAACACTGTGTCCCTAGTGAGCCTCTACTTGACTAGCTCGTTGATCAAAGATGGTTAAGGTTTCCTAACCATGGACATGAGTTGTCATTTGATAACGGGATCACATCATTAGGAGAATGATGCGATGGACAAGACCCATCCGTTAGCTTAGCATAATGATCGTTCAGTTTTATTGCTACTGTTTTCTTCATGTCAAATACATATTCCTTCGACTATGAGATTATGCAACTCCCGGATACCGGAGGAATGCCTTGTGTGCTATCAAACATCACAACGCAACTGGGTGATTATAAAGATGCTCTACAGGTATCTCCGAAGGTGTCTGTTGGGTTGGCATAGATCGAGATTAGGATTTGTCACTCCGAGTATCGGAGAGGTATCTGTGGGCCCTCTCGGTAATGCACATCATAAGAAGCCTTGCAAGCAAAGTGACTTAGTCACAGGATGATGTATTACGGAACGAGTAAAGAGACTTGCCAGTAACGAGATTGAACTAGGTATAAAGATACCGACGATCGAATCTCGGGCAAGTAACATACCGATGGACAAAGGGAATAACTATGTTGTCATAACGGCTCGACCGATAAAGATCTTCGTAGAATATGTGGGAACCAATATGAGCATTCAGGTTCCGCTATTGGTTATTGACCGGAGAAGTGTCTCGGTCATGTCTACATAGTTCTCGAACCCGTAGGGTCCGCACGCTTAACGTTCGATGACGATTTAGTATTATATGAGTTATGTGATTTGGTGACCGAATGTTGTTCGGAGTCCCGGATGAGATCACGGACATGACGAGGAGTCTTGAAATGGTCAAGAGGTAAAGATTGATATATAGGACGATGGTATTCGGACACCGGAAGTGTTTCGGAGGGTACTGGGTACATACCGGATCACCGGAAGGGGTTCCGGGCACCCCCGGCAAAAGATATGGGCCTAATGGGCCAAGAGGGGAAACACAGCAGCCACCAGGGGCTATTGCGCCCCCCATATGGGCCGCACCAGAGGAGAAGGAAAGAGGGGAAGAGAGAAGGAAGGGGAGGGATTCGGCCTCCCCCTTCCTTCCCTCCTCCCTCCTCTTTCCTTCCCCCTCCGATAAATAAGGAAGGGAGGGGCGCACCACTTGGGATACCCCAAGTAGGATTCGGATCCTACTTGGGGCGCCCCATGGCTGCCTCTCCTCCCCTCCCACCTATATATATGTGGGGAGGGGGGCGCCTAGAAGAGACAACATCAACTGTTAGCCGTGTGTGGCGCCCCCCTCCACATATTACACCCTCGGTCATATTCTCGCGGTGCTTAGGCGAAGCCCTGCGCAGATCACTTCACCATCACCGTCACCACGCTGTTGTGCTGATGGAACTCATCTACTTCCTCGACACTTTGCTGGATCAAGAGTTCGAGGGATGTCATCGAGCTGAAAGTGTGCAGAACTCGGAGGTGCCGTACGTTCGGTGCTTGATCGGTCGGAACGAGAAGAAGTTCTACTACATCAACCGCATTGTCAAACGCTTCTGCTTTCGGTCTACGAGGGTACGTAGACACACTCTCCCCCTCTCGTTGCTATGCATCTCCTAGATAGATCTTGCGTGAGCGTAGGAATTTTTTTGAAATCACATGCTACATTACCCAACAGTGGCATCAGAGCCAGGTCTATGCGTAGATGATATGCACGAGTAGAACACAAAGAGTTGTGGGCGGTGATAGTCATACTGCTTACCACCAACGTCTTATTTTGATTCGGCGGTATTGTTGGATGAAGCGGCCCGGACCAACCTTACATGACCACGTTCATGAGACCGGTTCCACCGACAGACATGTAACTAGTTTTGCATAAAGGTGGCTGGCGGGTGTCTGTTTCTCCTACTTTAGTTGAATCGAATTTGACTGTGGCCGGTCCTTGTTGAAGGTTAAAACAGCAAACTTGATAAATCACCATTGTGGTTTTGATGCGTAGGTAAGAACGGTTCTTGCTAGAAGCCCGTAGCAGCCACGTAAAACTTGCAACAACAAAGTAGAGGACGTCTAACTTGTTTTTGCAGGGCATGTTGTGATGTGATATGGTCAAGACATGATGTGATATACATTGTTGTACGAGATGATCATGTTTTGCAAAAGTTATCGGCAACTGGCAGGAGCCTTATTGTTGTCGCTTTATTGTATGAAATGAAAACGCCATGTAATTGCTTTACTTTATCACTATGCATTAGCGATAGTTGTAGAAGCAATAGTTGGCGAGATGACCACGACGCAACGATGGAGATCAAGGTGTCGAGCCGGTGACGATTGAGATCATGACGATGCTTTGGAGATGGAGATCAAAAGCACAAGATGATGATGGCCATATCATGTCACATATTTTTTGATTGCATGTGATGTTTATCTTTTATGCATCTTATTTTGC
The DNA here is from genome assembly GCA_011799875.1 of Thinopyrum elongatum. NCBI lineage: Eukaryota > Viridiplantae > Streptophyta > Magnoliopsida > Poales > Poaceae > Thinopyrum > Thinopyrum elongatum. The sequence goes on from CM022303.1 coordinate 664,105,895, forward strand.
TTAGTACGACGGTAGCATTATAAGATGATCCCTTCACTAAAATTTCAAGGTATAAGTGTTCTCCCTGAGTATGCACCGTTGCGACAGTTCGTCGTGTTGAGACACCACATGATGATCGGGTGTGATAGACTCTACGTTCAAATACAACGGGTGCAAGACAGTTTTGCACATGCGGAATACTCGGGTTAAACTTGACGAGCCTGGCATGTACAGACATGGCCTCGGAACACTAGAGACCGAAAGGTCGAACGTGAATCATATAGTAGATATGATCAACATAGAGATGTTCACCATTGATGACTACTCCATCTCACGTGATGATCGGACATGGTTTAGTTGATTTGGATCACGTATCATTTAGATGACTTGAGGGATGTCTATCTAAGTGGGAGTTCTTAAGTAATTTGATTAATTGAACTTAATTTATCATGAACTTAGTCCTGATAGTATTTGCATATCTATGTTTGTAGATCAATGGCCCGTGCTACCGTTCCCTTGAATTTTAATGCGTTCCTAGAGAAAGCTAAGTTGAAAGATGATGGTAGCAACTACACGGACTGGGTTCGTAACTTGAAGATTATCCTCATTGCTGCACAAAAGAATTATGTCGTTGATGCACCACTAGGTGAAAGGCCTACTGCAGGAGCAGATGCTGATGTTATGAATGTCTGGCAAGCTCGATCTGATGACTACTCGATAGTTCAGTGTGCCACGCTTTACGGCTTAGAATCGGGACTTCAAAGACATTTTGAACGTCATGGAGCATATGAGATGTTCCAAGGGTTGAAGTTAATATTTCAAGCAAATGCCCGAGTTGAGAGATGTGAAGTCTCCAACAAGTTCTATAGCTGCAAGATGGAGGAGAACAGTTCTGTCAGTGAACACATACTCAGAATGTCTGGATATCATAATCACTTGACTCAGCTGGTAGTTAATCTTCCAGATGATAGTGTTATTGACAGAGTTCTTCAATCACTGCCACCAAGCTACAAAGGCTTCGTGATGAACTATAATATGCAAGGGATGGAGAAGACAATTCCCGAGCTCTTCGCAATGCTCAAAGTTGCGGAGGTAGAAACAAGAAGGAGCATAAAGTGTTGATGGTTAACAAGACCACTAGTTTCAAGAAAAAGGGCAAGGGAAAGAAGGAGAACTTCAAGAAGAATGGCAAGCAAGTTGCCACTCCCGGGAAGAAGCCCAGAGCTGGACCCAAGCCTGAAACTGAGTGCTTCTACTGCAAAGGGACTAGTCACTGGAAGCGGAACTGCCCCAAGTATTTGGCGGATAAGAAGGATGGCAAAGTGAACAAAGGTATATTTGATATACATGTTATTGATGTGTACCTTACTAATGCTCGTAGTAGCACCTGGGTATTTCATACTGGTTCGGTTGCTCATATTTGTAACTCGAAACAGGAGCTACGGATTAAATGAAGATTGGCTAAGGACGAGGTGACGATGCGCGTCGGGAATGGTTCCAAGGTCGATGTGATCGCCGTCGGCACGCTACCTCTACAGCGTTGAGCATGAACATTATATCTGGATCTTGTTTAGTGCGAGACAGTTATTTATTTAAATCAGAGAATAATGGTTGTTCTATTTATATGAGTAATATCTTTTATGGTCATGCACCCTTGAAGAATGGTCTATTTTTGTTGAATCTCGATCGTGGTGATACACATATTCATAATATTGATGCCAAAAGATGCAAAGTTGATAATCATAGTGCAACATATTTGTGGCACTGCCGTTTAGGTCATATTTGTGTAAAGCGCATGAAGAAACTCCATGCAGATGGGCTTTTGGAATCACTTGATTATGAACCATTTGATACTTGCGAACCATGCCTCATGGGCAAGATGACTAAAAATCCGTTCTCCGAAACAATGGAGCGAGCTAATGATTTATTGGAAATAATACACACCGATGTATGCGGTCCGATAAGTGTTGAAGCACGCAGCGGGTATCGTTATTTTCTGACCTTCACAGATGATTTGAGCAGATATGGGTATATCTACTTGATGAAACACAAGTCTGAAACATTTGAAAAGTTCAAAGAATTTCAGAGTGAAGTGGAGAATCATCGTAACAAGAAAATAAAGTTTCTACGGTCTGATCGCGGAGGCGAATATTTGAGTTACGAGTTTGGCCTTCATTTAAAACAATATGGAATAGTTTCACAACTCACGCCACCTGGAACACCACAGCGTAATGGTGTGTCCGAACGTCGTAACCGTACTTTATTAGATATGGTGCGATCTATGATGTCTCTTACCGATTTACCACTATCGTTTTGGGGTTATGCATTAGAGACAGCTGCATTCACATTAAATAGGGCACCGTATAAATCCGTTGAGACGACACCGTATGAACTATGGTTTGGCAAGAAGCCTAAGCTGTCGTTTCTTAAAGTTTGGGGTTGCGACACTTATGTCAAAAGGCTTCAGCCTGATAAGCTCGAACCCAAATCAGAGAAGTGCGTCTTCATAGGATACCCTAAGGAAACAATTGGGTACACCTTCTACCACAGATCCGAAGGCAAGATCTTTGTTGCTAAGAATGGAACCTTTCTAGAGAAGGAGTTTCTCTCGAAAGAAGTGAGTGGGAGAAAAGTAGAACTTGATGAGGTAATCGTACCTTCTCTCGAATTGGAAAGTAGTTCATCAGAGAAAATCATTCCCATGATGCCTACACCAACTAGAGAGGAAGCTAATGATGATGATCATGAAACTTCGGATAAAGTTACTACAGAACCTCGTAGGTCAACCAGAACATGATCCGCACCAGAGTGGTACGGGAATCCTGTACTGGAAGTCATGTTACTAGACCAAGGCGAACCTACGAACTATGAAGAAGCTATGATGAGCCCAGATTCCAACAGATGGCTTGAGGCCATGAAATTTGAGATAGGATCCATGTATGAGAACAAAGTGTGGACTTTGGTGGACTTGCCCGATGATCGGCTAGCCATAGAGAATAAATGGATCTTCAAGTAGAAGACTGACGCCGATGGTAATGTTACTATCTACAAAGCTTGACTTGTCACAAAAGGTTTTCGACAAGTTCAAGGAGTTGACTACGATGAGACTTTCTCACCCGTGGTGATGCTTAAGTCCGTCCAAATCATGTTAGCAATTGCCGCATTTTATGATTATGAAATCTGGCAAATGGACGTCAAAACTGCATTCCTTAATGGATTTCTTAAAGAAGAGTTGTATATGATACAACCAGAAGGTTTTGTCGATCCTAAAGGTGCTAACAAAGTGTGCAAGCTCCAGCGATCCATCTATGGACTGGTGCAAGCATCTCGGAGTTGGAATATACGCTTTGATGAGGTGATCAAAGCATGTGGTTTTATACAGACTTTCGGAGAAGCCTGTATTTACAAAAAAGTGAGTGGGAGCTCTGTAGCATTTCTAATATTATATGTGGATGACATATTTTTGATTGGAAATGATGTAGAATTTCTGGATAGCATAAAAGGATACTTGAATAAGAGTTTTTCAATGAAAGACCTCGGTGAAGCTGCTTATATATTGGGCATCAAGATCTATAAGGATAGATCGAGACGCTTAATAGGACTTTCACAAAGCACATACCTTGATAAAGTTTTGAAGAAGTTCAAAATGGATCAGTCAAAGAAAGGGTTCTTGCCTGTGTTGCAAAGTGTGAAGTTGAGTAAGGCTCAATGCCCGACCACTGCAGAAGATAGAGAGAAAATGAAAGTCATTCCCTATGCTTCAGCCATAGGTTCTATTATGTATGCTATGCTATGTACCAGACCTGATGTGTGCCTTGCCATAAGTTTGGCAGGGAGGTACCAAAGTAATCTAGGAGTGGATCACTGGACAGCGGTCAAGAACATCCTGAAGTGCCTGAAAAGGACTAAGGATATGTTTCTCGTTTATGGAGGTGACAAAGAGCTCGTCGTAAATGGTTACGTCGATGCTAGTTTTGACACTGATCCGGATGACTCTAAGTCACAAACCTGATACGTATTTATATTGAATGGTGGAGCTGTCAGTTGGTGCAGTTCCAAGCAGAGCGTCGTGGCGGGATCTACGTGTGAAGCGGAGTACATAGCTGCTTCGGAAGCAGCAAATGAAAGAGTCTGGATGAAGGAGTTCATATCCGATCTAGGTGTAATACCTAGTGCATCGGGTCCAATGAAAATCTTTTGTGACAATACTGGAGCAATTGCCTTAGCGAAGGAATCCAGATTTCACAAAAGAACCAAACACATCAAGAGACGCTTCAACTCCATCCATGATCAAGTCAAGGAGGGAGACATAGAGATTTGCAAAATACATACGGATCTGAATGTAGCAGACCCGTTGACTAAGCCTCTTCCACGAGCAAAACATGATCATCACCAAGACTCCATGGGTGTTAGAATCATTACAATGTAATCTAGATTATTGACTCTAGTGCAGTGGGAGACTGAAGGAAATATGCCCTAGAGGAAATAATAAAGTTGTTATTTTATATTTCCTTATCCATGATAAATGTTTATTATTCATGCTAGAATTGTATTGATCGGAAACCTAAATACATGTGTGAATACATAGGCAAACACTGTGTCCCTAGTGAGCCTCTACTTGACTAGCTCGTTGATCAAAGATGGTTAAGGTTTCCTAAGCATGGACATTAGTTGTCATTTGATAACGGGATCACATCATTAGGAGAATGATGCGATGTACAAGACCCATCCGTTAGCTTAGCATAATGATCGTTCAGTTTTATTGCTAGTGCTTTCTTCATGTCAAATACATATTCCTTCGACTATGAGATTATGCAACTCCTGGATACCGGAGGAATGCCTTGTGTGCTATCAAATGTCACAACGTAACTGGATGATTATAAAGATGCTCTACAGGTATCTCCGAAGGTGTATGTTGGGTTGGCATAAATCGAGATTAGGATTTGACACTCCGAGTATCGGAGAGGTATCTCTGGGCCCTCTCGGTAATGCACATCATAAGAAGTCTTGCAAGCAAAGTGACTTAGTCACAGGATGATGTATTATGGAACGAGTAAAGAGACTTGCCAGTAACGAGATTGAACTAGGTATAAAGATACCGACGATCGAATCTCGGGCAAGTAACATACCGATGGACAAAGGGAATAACGTATGTTGTCATAACGGTTCGACCGATAAAGATCTTCGTAGAAAATGTGGAACCAATATGAGCATCCAGGTTCCGCTATTGGTTATTGACCGGAGAAGTGTCTCGGTCATGTCTACATAGTTCTCGAACCCGTAGGGTCCGCACGCTTAACGTTCGATGACAATTTAGTATTATATGAGTTATGTGATTTGGTGACCGAATGTTGTTCGGAGTCCCGGATGAGATCACGGACATGACAAGGAGTCTCGAAATGGTTGAGAGGTAAAGATTGATATATAGGACGATGGTATTCGGACACCGGAAGTGTTCCGGAGGGTACCGGGTACATATCGGGTCACCGGAAGGGGTTCCGGGCACCCCCGGCAAAAGATATGGGCCTAATGGGCCAAGAGGGGAAACACAGCAGCCACCAGGGGCTGCTGCGCCCCCCATATGGGCCGCACCAGAGGAGAAGGAAAGAGGGGAAGAGAGAAGGAAGGGGAGGGATTCGGCCTCCCCCTTCCTTCCCTCCTCCCTCCTCTTTCCTTCCACCTACGGTAAATAAGGAAGGGAGAGGCGCACCACTTGGGAAACCCCAAGTAGGATTCGGATCCTACTTGGGGCGCCCCATGGCTGCCTCTCCTCCCCTCCCACCTATATATATGAGGGGAGGGGGCGCCTAGAAGAGACAACATCAACTGTTAGCCGTGTGCGGCGCCCCCCTCCACAGATTACACCCTCGGTCATATTCTCGTGCTGCTTAGGCGAAGCCCTGCGCGGATCACTTCACCATCACCGTCACCACGCCGTTGTGCTGACGGAACTCGTCTACTTCCTCGACACTTTGCTGGATCAAGAGTTCGAGGGACGTCATCGAGCTAAACGTTTGCAGAACTCGGAGGTGCCGTACGTTCGGTGCTTGATCGGTCGGAACGAGAAGAAGTTCGACTACATCAACCGCGTTGTCAAACGCTTCCGCTTTCGGTCTACGAGGGTACGTAGACACACTCTCCCCCTCTCGTTGCTATGCATCTCCTAGATAGATCTTGCGTGGGCGTAGGAAATTTTTTGAAATCACATGCTACGTTACCCAACAGATTGGGCTCCACGAGGCTTGCCTCCCGCTCTCGAAAATATCTACTGCCTCGTAATCTCGAAAATATCTACCGCCTGGAAGGTTTTAATGTTTGATAGGACACGATTAGTATGTGCGGACCATGTGTGATGTCTGTTACTCCCGCTCTGCTTCAATCCCTTGATTCAAATTTTCAGTCGCCCCGACATTTTACTCCCGCCTCTGCATCCCTCGCAATCTCAAAAATATCTGCTCGCCCTTGATTCAAATTTTCAGTAGCCCCACCTTGTTACTCCCGCCTCTGCATCCCTCGCAATCTCAAAAATATCTGCTCGCCCTTGATTCAAATTTTCAGTAGCCCCGCTTTGTTACTCCCGTCTCTACATCCCTCGCAATCTCAAAAATATCTGCTCGCCCTTGATCCAAATTTTTAGTAGCCCGGCATTTTACTCCCGCCTAGTAAAATTTTCAGTTGCCGCGGTATTTCCTCAAACACCACCTTGCCCCCCCCCCCACACACACACACCACACACTCCCCAAAACCTCCGCTCACATAGACACACACCACCCCTCCCTCGCTCGAAACCATTGGTAGGTCACCGCCATCGCCGCCGCCGCTGCCGCTGCCGCCTCCATCCTCAACCTCTGCCTATGTGCTGGGGAGCTCAAGGAGCCAATGGCCCAAAAGAGGTTTATCGCGGCCTCTTCACCCGACGCCGGCGAGGTGTCCCCGTCGTCCTCCGCGGTCTCTTTATCGATCCGCCGTCGTCGATCGCCCGATCCGCCCGCCGCCGTGCCCCTACGCCGGTTCGAGGACTTCCCCATCCTCCCTCAGGCCTGGCCGCCGACGAGGTCCTACCTCGGGGTCCGACAGCGGTAGTGGGGGGCGTGGGTCGCCGAGATTACGGATCGGGAGACCCACACCCGCCGGTGGCTCGGTACCTTCCACATGGCCGAGCTCGCGGCCATGGAGTACGACCGCTGGTAGGTCCGCTACCACGGCGTGGCGGCTAGGCTCAAATTCCCCTTAAGCACACGTCTGGTCGACCTCGTTCCGCCGGAGCCAGGGGTGGTGAGTTCGGCTATGGCGCGGGAGGACCGCGAGGCGTGGGAGCGCCTCGAGGCCGAGGTCGCCGACGAGGCCTACATGCAAGAGCTCCGCCGGCAGCACCCGGAGCTCATGGAGACGGAGCGGGTGATCTTTGCCGGTGCGGAGGGCGGCGAGGTTATCGTGCTCTCCTCCGATGACGAGGTCGAAGGCGGCGAGGACGGCGGCGTGAAGGGCGTCGAGGTGGGCGGCGAGGACAAGGAGATCGACGTCGATGAGTGGAGGAGTGTCTTCCCCAACGACCCCGACGACGGCACCGGCCCGGACCCGGCTCGCGGCACACCGTACCTGACAAGGAAGGATTGGCTCGACCTCCGCTTCGACCGAAAGTAGTTTAGCTTAGTTTAAATTTATGTTTTATGTTCGTTTATACAAAACTATCTATGTTTATGTTTGAGTGCATGCTACTTTCGATTGAACCTGCTTTGAACTTGATCAAATTGAAGTTTACAACGTTAAGTTTAGGGGATCGACTAGAAACGTCCAAAAATTGCTGGAGTATATATATATCCACTAAGGGTTTTAGTCCGTTAACTTTTAAAGGATCGGCTAGAGATGGCCTTATGCCTTGTTTATTTCAGTTATTCACAATGTGATGCTCTATATGTGCAACTATTTGCCGTGCAGTTCAATTTCATCAATAACAGTTTCAACAATACCACTATAAATTACGATATTTGGTTGATGTTAAGGATGTTGCAGTTAACATGCCTTTTCGTTTTTCTAACAATAATTAGTGTACTTTAGACCTGCACAATACCAGTTTGAATGACTATATTTGCTTATGTTTAAATGTTATGCCTGTTGCAGTTAACACACCTTTTCACTTCTTGTTTTGCTTAACTAGCATGCTTAAACCTGCACAGTGAAGCTATCATTTGTAGATTATGTTGTCTACCATGGATATATTTGGTTGATGTTTAGCCTGTTGTGCTTAACATGTCTTTATATGTACTCATACAGGACAATATTGAGAACAGCTGTTGTTTACCATCGAGGTTAGTTTCATCGCATTGCTTATATATACTAACTATTCAGGATATCGGTAGCTGGTACCATATAGCCTGGGGGCTGATAAGGGATTAATTGTCGAATCGGACATTTCACTGAATATATCTGTAACCTATTTATCGGTAGGTTAACTAGGGTCATATTTAATATATCTGATGCTACATAGCAACATGCATTGTATTGAATGACTAAATATGCAATCTCAGGCTACATAGCAACAAGGAAAAGTGTTACCTTAATGTTCTGATGATGTCTAGATATACATGTAATAAGATCTTATATAATGGGATGGAGGGAGTGTTGTACTACATCATTTTGCAATTGTTGTTTAGGTTCTAATATTAACTTGGTGCTTTTAGGTACATATGCCATTGCTAAAGATCCACACTTCGACCCTTTCTGCGTATGTGGCAATGAGATATTTATGAACCAGCATCAAGTGAGGAAACTGATAAAGATTGTTATTAAAATGGGTCAAAAGATGTTAATCAAACTATTTGTTTACACTTTATGCAAGATAATAGTGAACTGCAGAATGGTAAGTAAGAACTATGTAGCCTTCTTTTTACTGCCCGTAATGAGTTGTGTTAGATGACAATGTCTGAATCTTTTTTCTTTGCAGTGGATCCTGAAGCAGTTTACTCAAGATTACCTCTCAAACTACATGATTGGCGGCCGGCCATCACAAAGGGTTGGACTAGAGTCGTGCGTGCCTTCTGCATCGAGGAGAGCACAATAGGGCCATTCCGCTTCACCTTGTTCAGCAACCAGAATGTCTCTCGCCTCTTTCTTTACCATCTGTAATAGTACAAGTATACAACTATGGTTCATCATTCTTTATTTGATGCTTATGTAATTCTTGAATATATGTACATGTGAATCGAATAATGCATTGGTTGTTTGAACCTGATGGATATGAATAAAGCTATAGCCTACTTTCAAATTCAAATCAGGTACAATTTTAAATAGCAGCAATTAAATTAGGATGAAATTACGCTCTGCAGGTCATTACGGCGCACACGGTCTATAAAGCATAGCGTGTGTGATATACATCATAATTCGACATGGTTCACGGAGAGGAAACGTGTGTAACCATGCACACAGTTGCCGTTTGCAAACCATGTGCAATGTCAGACAATATCACAAACGGTGCGGGAAAACTAAATGTGTGTGATTGTCGCCCTATCGTACACGATTTACAATGATGAACTATTTGTGATGTGCCAGGCATCGTAAACGTAGAGCCAGTTTGGTACGTGCCTGGAATGTGCCTGGACTGCGCCTGGAAAAATCTTGTGCCTGGAATGTGCCTGGACTGCGCCTGGTTTTAGGTAAAACCACAGAACTCTGACTGCGATGGCAATGCGAGCACAAACGAGTAGTAAGGATGAAGCGTTTGGGATATTCGAGGTATCAGAAATAGTTTTATAGGCACAACTGTATGCATCAAGGCTCCCTATCCCCGACGGTTTCCGGGTCGTGTGGGAAGGACCCCCCTATCGCAGACACTCACTAGGAGACGGTTCAGAACGCCGTCGCGGAAAGGGGTTAAAAACCGTTTGTATAGCACCTCGCTGTACCAGTGCCTTGATAAAGTTTTGAAGAAGTTCAAAATGGATCAGTCAAAGAAAGGGTTCTTGCCTGTGTTACAAGGTGTGAAGTTGAGTCAGACTCAAAGCCCGACCACTGCAGAAGATAGAGAGAAAATGAAAGTCATTCCCTATGCCTCAGCCATAGGATCTATCATGTATGCTATGCTGTGTACCAGACCTGATGTGTGCATTGCCATAAGTTTGGCAGGGAGGTACCAAAATAATCCAGGAGTGGATCACTGGATAGCGGTCAAGAACATTCTGAAGTACCTGAAAAGGACCAAGGATATGTTTCTCGTTTATGGAGGTGACGAAGAGCTCGTCATAAATGGTTACGTCGATGCTAGCTTCGACACTGATCCGGATGACTCTAAGTCACAAACCTGATACGTATTTATATTGAATAGTGGAGTTGTCAGTTGGTGCAGTTCCAAGCAAAGCGTCATGGCGGGGTCTACGTGTGAAGCGGAGTACATAGCTGCTTCGGAAGCAGCAAATGAAGGAGTCTGGATGAAGGAGTTCATATCTGATCTAGGTGTAATACCTAGTGCATCGGGTCCAATTAAAATCTTTTGTGACAACACTAGGGCAATAGCCTTGGCGAAGGAATCCAGGTTTCACAAGAGAACCAAACACATCCAGAGACGCTTCAACTCCATTCGTGAACAGGTCAAGGATGGAGACATAAAAGTTTGTAAAATACATACGGATCTGAATATAGCAGACCTGTTGACTAAGCCTCTTCCCCGAGCAAAACATGATCAGCACCAAGACTCCATGGGTGTAAGATTCATTACAATGTAATCTAGATTATTGACTCTAGTGCAAGTGGGAGACTAAAGGAAATATGCCCTAGAGGTAATAATAAAGTTGTTATTTTATATTTCCTTATTCATGATAAAGGTTTATTATTCATGCTAGAATTGTATTGATCGGAAACTTAAATACATGTGTGAATACATAAACAAATACCGTGTCCCTAGTAAGCCTCTACTAGACTAGCTTGTTGATCAAAGATGGTTAATGTTTCCTAACCATGGACATGTGTTGTCATTTGATAACGGGATCACATCATTAGGAGAATGAAGTGATGGACAAGACCCATCCATTAGCTTAGCATAATGATCGTTCAGTTTATTGCTATTGCTTTCTTCATGTCAAATACATATTCCTTCGACTATGAGATTATGCAACTCCCGGATACCGGAGGAATACCTTGTGTGTTATCAAACGTCACAACGTAACTGGGTGATCATAAAGATGCTCTATAGGTATCTCCGAAGGTGTTTGTTGAGTTGGCATAGATCAAGATTATGATTTGTCACTCCGAGTTTCGGAGAGGTATCTCTGGGCCCTCTCGGTAATACACATCACAAGCTTGCAAGCAAATGACTAAGGAGTTAGTTACAAGGTGATGTATTACGGAACGAGTAAAGAGACTTGCCGGTAACAAGATTGAACTAGGTATGAAGATACCGATGATCGAATCTCGGGCAAGTAACATACCGATGGACAAAGGGAATTACGTATGTTGTCATAACGGTTCGACCGATAAAGATCTTTGTAGAATATGTAGGAGCCAATATGGGCATCCAGGTTCTTCTATTGGTTATTGACCAGAGAGGTGTCTCGGTCATGTCTATATAGTTCTCGAACCCGTAGGGTCCGCACGCTTAACGTCCGTTGACGATATAGTGTTATATGAGTTATATGATTTGGTGACCGAATGTTGTTCGGAGTCCCGGATGAGATCATGGACATGACGAGGAATCTCGAAATGGTCGAGAGGTAAAGATTGATATATAGGACGATGGTATTCGGACACCGGAAGGGTTTCGGGATGCACCGGGTAGCCATCGGGTCACCGGAAGGGGTTACGGACACCCCCCCCCCCTGGGAGGTATATGGGCTTAATGGGCCAAGGGAGGGACAGACCAGCCTACAGGGGCTGGTGCGCCCCTTTCCCTGGCTGGCCAGCCCTAGGGAATGAAAGGGGGGAGGGCTAGCCCCTCCTGCCTTCCCCTCTCATGGGAGAAAGGAAAGGGAGGGCGCGTCCCTTCCCTGCCTTTCCCCCGCACCTAAACATGGCAGGGGGCGCGGCTAGGGGCAGGACCCCAAGTGGGATTCGGCCCCACTTGGGGCGCCTCCAGGCTACCTCCTCCCTCCCCCCACCTATATATATGTGGGAGGGGGGCGCCTAGCACATACACAACATTGTCTTAGCTGTGTGTGGCGCCTCCCTCCACCGTTTACACCCCCGGTCATATTTTCATAGTGCTTAGGCGAAGCCCTGTGGAGATAACTTCACCATCACCATCACCACGCCGTCGTGCTGCCAGAACTCATCCACTACCTCGCCGTCTTGCTGGATCAAGAAGGCGTGGACGTCATCGAGCTGAACGTGTGCTGAACGCGGAGGTGCCGTACGCTTGGTAGTCGATCGGTTGGATCGTGAAGAAAGTTCGACTACATCAACCGCGTTGTCAAACGCTTCCGCTTACGGTCTACGAGGGTACGTAGACACACTCTCCCCTCTCATTGCTATGCATCTCCTTGATAGATCTTGCGTGTGCGTAGAATTTTTTTTGTTTTCCATGCAACGTTTCCCAACACGCGGGAGATGCCAACCGACATGCAATCCGATGCCCGCAACTTGTTCGGCAGAATGTCGGCCATGGATGACGAGACGGCCAACCGTTTCATCATGGAGAGCATCATCTTCGAAGGTGGTGCGGGTGCCGCCGCCTTCGAAGGCGGTGTGGGTGCGGGTGCCTTCGATCCCGACGAGACCCAAAGCCAAGATGGCTGAGGCCCCTTCATGGCCGACCCTTTTGATCAAGGCCATGGTAGGATGGCCGGCCCCTTCATGCAGGGCCAAGATGGCATGGGCAGCACCTTCCCGCTCGACCACGAGTTCCCGGAGGACTACGACCTAGAAAAAGAAGATGAAGTGGACATCGACGGGGAGCCTTTCTTCGAAGACGAGCTCTCCACCCAAGCCAATGCAAACAAGAAGCGCCAAAGCAAACGGATGAAGGCATACACAAAGGTGAGGACAAACTCCTTTGTGAATGTTGGAGGGACATTGGACAAGACCCCAAGAACGGCACCGAGCAAAAGGCATCAACCTTTTGGCTACGTGTTCATCACGAATTTCATGAACGCAAGAAGTTCGCACCGTACCAAATGTAGAGCAAGCGCGGGTGGGTGTCCAACTCGAAGCGTTGGAGGGTGATACAACAAGAGTGCAACAAGTTTTGTGCCACCCTTGAGAGCATCAAGGGACGTCCTGTGAGCGGCCTCGGCATGAAAGACATGGTATACATGCGTCCATCTTCATTTTCGTTGTGCTTGCATGTCATTTGCCAATATGCTTGCATGTCCATTTGCCCATATGCTTGCATGCTATTCATTTGTAGGCATTCCAAGCTTTGGAGGCATTCAAGTCCCAACATGACAACAAGTCCTTCAACCTCACCCATTGTTGGATGGTCGTCAACGGGGACGAGAAGTTCAAGGCGCAATATTCCTCCATCAAGGCGCATGGAGGGGAGGAGGTCGTCGAGGAGCATGGTGAGGGAGAGAAGCCGCGGCCGCGGGGGAAGACCAACTCCAAGAAAGAGGACAAGCGCGATGCAGCGTCCATTGCTTGTATGCCACTTTGGAAGGCATGATGACCAAGAAGGACACAAGGGAGGAGAAGCACCATCAAGACAAAGAAGAGCAAATGAAGGCCTTCATGGAGATCCAAAGGAGGAGGCTTGAGCTCGATGCGGAGAAGCAAGCAAAGAAGCTCGAGATGGAGGCGGAGAAGCAAAGAAAGATGCTCGAGATCAAGGCCACCAATGCCAAAACCAAGGCAAAAGAAGTGGCTCTCGTTAGCATGATGACGGGGGTGGAGATCATGAAGGTGAACTTGAGCACGGTGTCCCCGAGGAAGAGGCCTTGGTTCGAGAAGATTCAGGCCGACAGTCTCAAGTTTGATGACGAGTGATCTATGGCGAAGAGCGCCATCTTTTTATGCCGGCATGACCACGACTGAGATGGCGTGGTTGAACTCTCGCCCTTTTTTGTGTGCTGCCATGTGTGCCGGTCGCTGACAAGTGCACCGGCATGAACTGTGTGCTGTTTTTTTTGGAGGCTGGCACGTATGTCGGCCGCTGGCATGGCGCCGACATGAACTCTGGGTGATGGCATGGCCGTTGGCATGATCTATGACCGCGTGCCTTTTTTACAATCAAGTGCGGATGAGATTTGGGTCTGCGCGTTGGGCAAACGGCCGACCCAAACGCAAAAGGGAGCGGACGAGCCGACCCAAACAGACAAAGAGCACGTCCGTTTGGGTCGGTGCGTTGGAGTTGCTCTAAAGGCATCTCCAACGACAACCCACAAATTTCCTCCTGCATCCATCCGCGGACAGGGGAACTAGTCCGCGAACACAGATGCGGGAGGACGACATCCAATGCTAGCCGCATACATTTCAAACCACATTTTAACTAATCGGACGAAATTCATGCAAACCGGCCGGTATCAATCAAAGTTCGGATAGAAAATAGCACATATCATCCATACATAGCATGCAAATTAAGTCTAGTATAACAATGTCTCTAATTCGACTAGATTTAGGATGTCCAACAAGTTTTTCATGAATGGATCATGTCGTTCCACACATACCCCCCTCAGCTTCATCCAACAGTGTGTGCATGTAAATGGCCATCCCTCTGTCCTGTGGTACACCACGGCGGATCTTTTAACATATAGATGCCTTCACGTCTCCTAGGTTGGTTCCATTCAACTTTGCCCAGTTAGAAAGTTAGAGCAACTCCAACCGGGTGACCCAAACGAGCGCGCGGTTTGTCCGCTTTTTGTCTGTTTGAGTCGGCCAGGCGGACGGGCGCGTCCACTTTTTCATTTGGGTCGGCTGGTGCGTCCAACGGGAGGCAGATCCAAATTTGCTCGTGTCCAAAAAAGCCAAAAATGATAAACACGTGGCACAGATAAAACATAATAAAAATTATATTAAACGTAAGTGGCCGGTCAACCGCCGGCCAAAGTCCACTTAAAATATAATTAAATATTAATTAAAAACAAAAAAGTCCGCGCCCGCACGCTGCCCTAGATGTC
Source organism: Thinopyrum elongatum (assembly GCA_011799875.1). Taxonomy (NCBI): domain Eukaryota; kingdom Viridiplantae; phylum Streptophyta; class Magnoliopsida; order Poales; family Poaceae; genus Thinopyrum; species Thinopyrum elongatum. The sequence continues at coordinate 664,120,912 of CM022303.1, forward strand.
CGCCTTGCCCTTGCCGTCGCTATCGCTGCCGGTGAGGTCGATGAAGACAGGAGGCGGCCCAACCCACCCGAACGCCGCTTGGTAGGCTGCTAGGACAGCCTCCTCCGGCGTCTGCTGCGGCGGCGGAGGAAGCCCGCGAGAAGAGCTCGCGCCGGCGCTGAGCTTCCCCTTCCCCTTTCCGTTGAAAAACCCCATGGTGGCTAGGGTTTGGGCTTGCTAGGGTTTCTGGTTGCCGGCGAGGGAGCATCGCGTGGCCAGATGTGGATGAGGCCGGCCACACCGCATGCTTCCATTAAAAAGGACGGGCATGCGGACCTTCCACGCACTGCCAGGTGGGCTCCGAGGTAGGTGCTGACATTTAATAAGATGCGGGCGGTGGTTGAGCGGCCGACTAGTGGGCCCGTGGCGGACACGGAGGGGACGCGGGGCCAAATTTGTGCCTGAAATGGGTTGGCGCGCACACGAAGCGGACATGATTTGGGTTCTGGTCTCTGCGTTGGGCTATCGTATTTGTCCGTGGTGATCCAGAAGGACATGGGCGGACGAAATGGGTCGGCCGGTTGGAGCTGCTCTTAGTCGTTAAACTAGGAGGCCTTGCTCTGTTGCAAGTTGCTAGGTTCGGCAATTTGTTGCTGGAGAGAGATATTTTATTGTTTATGGTACCACTTCATTCATTAAAATAGTACTCCCCAAAATTTTCCCAGGATTTTGTACCACCTGAAGCATTTCCCAACTTTGGTGATTCATGGTGGGGTAAATCTCAGCCATTCATTCAAATAGTACTCCCCAAAAAATTCCCAGGATTTTGTGAACTATTCCTCATGTGTTCTAATCGCCCTCCAGCTGCTGATACTGTGCTTAGCTGCAGATTCTGTATCTGATCCAACCTCACCCTTACCTGTTGCATGCGCAAAGGGATCTATCTGTCTATTTATCAAGGGCGACGATGATCAAAATTGGCTGACAATAAACCTGTCTCCGATTATACGAGTAGCCGTGGGTATAAAAAACACGTTCTCCCCTCTTTTGGGACCTTTTCATTCTCACCGAATATTTTTTTTTTTAGATCCCCTTGGCTTAGAACAGCTGTAGTATCTGAACTAACGCCATACTCACACCACACACACACGCCACCAGGGCGCAAGCTAAGACCTAATAGACTATCTAAGCATCTGAGCCCACGAGCCTAGTGCATACGCCAAGGACACTCTCTGTGGTGGTGGGCACACCACACTACCTCTTACAGAAAACTATCTATAGAATAGTCCCCTAAAGACCTTCCACAAATTTGCTACAGTGCACACTGTTCAAATGAACAGTGTCCACACAGGTGAGACAGCCCAGACTTCGTCCCTCAGGGATCGAACCCGGGTGGGTGGGGTGCCCACTGGCTACCACCACCACTGCGCCACAGCGCAGTCCTCCATTCTCACCGAATATTGATGGCTCTGTCTTGGATGGTCATTCTGTTTAGTGATAACCAGCAGAGCTTGACTTCAATGGCGGGGGATGATCTTGTGAAAGAAGATGGTGGGGCTAGTATGATCTATCAAAGGCGAATCTGAGCCCTCTTAATGCAACTAATACCATGCGCTCCTACATCCAATTCATAAAATAGTTAGTATGTTCAAAGTGATAAATTGTCGTGGTGTTCGCGGTTTGCCTTATGAGGGAACCAGTTCGGTGCATTCAGGCTTTGCTCAAGCTCGTCTCATTGTGGTGGTCCTTGTACTGGTAGTGGTTGAATGTGTTTGCTCCTTTTTTTCATGGGGTTAAATGTGTGAAACATGGTCAGCAAATTTTTGCCCTCTTTTCCTGTCTGCGCATGTCCTCCTTTTCGTCCCCATTAAGTTTTTACTAGTTCTTATGGCAGCGATGTAAATTCAAATCTGCAAGTTGTCAACATTTTTTCTACCCATCTTGGCATAGCACAGCAACTGCTAACTGGCCTCTAAGAATACAATTTGGGCGGTTTGCTTTTTGCTGATGACCATTCTAATGCTTATAGATGCCAATACGGAAAACCACAAAAATCTTGTGTTGCAAAAATACCATGACTATCTTTACCTTTTTGAGAATTTGTCTTTCTTGCCGGCTTGTATCCATGTATACATAAAAGATATGTTGAGAGTTTGGTTTTGGTTTTAGTTCTTTCGGTATGCGAAGGATTGTTTTGCAAGTTTACATTTCGGCCTTTTTTCCTACCCATTTTGTTGGTTTTGATGTATGTCAACCAGTTCTACTGTTTTAGGAAAAGTACTCACATTTTCCTTCTGTTCTCCCTTTTTCTTGAATGGCTATGATAATTCTGCTTTCCCTTGGATAGTTTTTGAAACTATCTTATTTGGGCGGGGTCAGTTTTCTTGTTTCAATTGCTATTTGACTTTTGATAATTTCATTCTTCTAGTGTACTGTATCAACTTATCAGTTACTAGTACTTTCGGATAATTTTACTTCTTTACTGATTTCGACTTAAAGGTCATATAGGGCAAGTTCAGATGTCGACATTACTGTTTCCTTCCTATCATGTCCATGAATGGCTGTGATGATATAGCTTCCCTGTGAGAGCCTCTGTCTAACACCTGATTCAGTTGGTGCTAAACTAGGAGGGCTTGTGTCACAGCAAGTAACCAGTTTAGCGGCTAACTATTATTCTTAAATGTTGGAATTATGAATACACTTAACAGTGTGTGTGTGTGTGTGAGAGAGAGAGAGGGGGGGGGGGGATTCCATGGTCCTTCTACCAGAAGTTCAGTTATGGTGTTGAGCTGGGGGTATATCTGAGCCATTTACTTGTACATGTCCCAACTTTTGTGCCCAATAGATCATGATTTCCTCCTGATATTGTGTTTGCTTCTGCTTTCATTGATTCTCCTATGGTTTCTAGTCATCTTGCGCGCTCTTTGACTATTGGCTTCTCTCTGTTATTCCTTTTGTGGGATTTGTGCTAAGTTCTGTTGACGGCGATGACGAGTAAGGCTCATTAGAGGTGTACTGAGTTCAGATACTATCGCTTGTTTTTACGGGTATGGTTTTGGGTTAGGGTTTTGTGTGACTAGGTGGAAGCGTGCAAATCGGGACGGCTTGCTTTCTGTGAGCACCCATTTCAATGCTCAAATGTCACACAGGGTTTAAGGGCATCTCCAATGCGGATCACCAAGGATACACTATACAGAGTGGGTTGACCATATGATAGACGAGCCAACTCCGAGCCTCCCATTTTTATTTGATAAATACGACCTCTCTTTCTACAATTTGTGGCTATTTGCTTATGTACATTTTTGAATATTCTCAATTTATTGATGATATATATCAGTATTGGGATCTCATCATAATATATGTTAGAGAAAAGTATGTTTTTAGTCCCTCAAGTTTCCAAAAAGTACAGACTTGGTCCCTCAAGATTTTTTGGTATACATTTGGTCCCTCAAGTCTCAAAACCGGACAAATTTAGTCCAAAACCAGATTTTGACCAGGTTTGACCGCGCAGACTTTGACCCGGTTTGACCGGATGAACAGTAAATTCGTAAAAAAATTCAAAAACAGTTCAAAAAATCTGAAAATTTTTGTCATGCAACATGCGCAAGGTGCGCCCCAAATTTCGTGGTCTTTCGACACACGAGGCGCCCGTGGCAAAAAAAACAAAAAATCTACAGCCGATGAACAGTAAAATCGAAAAAAATAGCAAAAAAAATAAAAAAATCTGAAATTTTGTGGGGTTTAATATACTGGTGTGCACAAGGCCCGTGCAAAAATTTGGCATGTTTTGACATTCGAGGAGCTCGTGGTAAAAAAAACAAATTTTGGCCTTTTTTTGTGAGCGAAAATTTGTTTTTTTTTGCCACGAGCTCCTCGAATGTCGAAACATGCCAAATTTTTGCACGGGCCTTGTGCACACCAGTATATTGAACCCTACAAAATTTCAGATTTTTTTTGCTATTTTTTTCGATTTACTGTTCATCAGCTGTAGATTTTTTTTTTTTTGCCACGGGCGCCTCGTGTGTCGAAAGACCACGAAATTTGGGGCGCACCTTGCGCATGTAAGCATGTTGCATGACAAAAAATTTCAGATTTTTTTGAACTGTTTTTGAATTTTTTTATGAATTTACTGTTCATCCGGTCAAACCCGGTCAAAGTCTGCGCGGTCAAACCCGTCAAACCCGGTCAAAATCTGGTTTTGGACTAAATTTGTCCGATTTTGAGACTTGAGGGACCAAATGTATACCAAAAAATCTTGAGGGACCAAGTCTGTACTTTTTGGGAATTTGAGGGACTAAAAACATACTTTTCTCTGTATGCTATCATCTACGACACTTATTACAAGATATGCTCATAGCAAACTGGATTTTGTGCTATTTTACACTTACATACTCAGAATGCTTTTACTTACTGATGCATCAAGAAGTTCTACTTTATTTGAGGGCCTTGGGAAGCAGCAGAGGGATTCACATCTTTTGTTCAGAATGTGCTATTATTTGCAACTGTACGTCCTTTGTTACTTGCATGTTCTATTTCTAGTATAGGTATATTTAGGTACATGGGCACCCAAATGAGTACCCATCTCGTGTTGAACAGGTCCGTGGTTTCGGAACATTTTGCCCCTCTATGGTTGGAATCACTGACCAGCCGTGCGATGTCTTCAGCTGATCACATGATTGCTCCTTTGCGGGGTGGTTCTGCATGAATAACTTACACCAATGAGCATACCCTCACCGAACCAGTTCTTTTCTTCTGCATTTCATGCATTGGGCCGACTCATCGCTCGTTGGTGTGATCTTTGTCTAGGCTGGTTCGGTGGGGTTATATCTTATATGCTCGTTTGTTCGGGTACATGATGGGCACATGTAGATTGAGTCTTACGATTAAATGATTGGTTTAATAATACCGATAAGAGTGAGCGAGACAAGTCAAAAAAATACATAAACGAAGTAGTACTAGGATGAGAACACATCGCATCTCATGCTTCACGTTCGGTTCTTGTGGGAGGTGTAAATCACCTTGAACCAAAGCAAAGGCCCGCAAAATTCTCATCGAGCCAGGATGATTGTGGAGCCTAGGGTCAACAACTTTGATGATGGTAGAAGTGCTTAATACTTCCCCCGTTGAATAATGTGGTGCCTATAAATTATTGTGGGAGTCAAACTTTACAAAGTTTGACCAAGTTTATAAGCGAAATTATCTATATCTACAATATCTCATATATCTACAATATGAAAAGTCCATCTCATGATACAAAGTATTCTCTGTAAACTTGGTCAAAGTTGGTGAAGTTTGACTTTTGTGATAAATGGATAATCCATATGCACTATATTAAGGAATAGAGGGATTATAAGGTTCAACATTGATTAGTTAAGCAACCATAACTACTTAAGCTAGTTAGTTTAAACCTTCCATTGTAGTACATCTAAATCAACATATGACCGTGAAACAAGACAAAGCCTTTGGATCTGATTTACAAGAAAATTATTAATCACGTTCAGAAACAAATGTGTTGCCATATGCTGCCATGTGATGCGAAATGTATACTAGTATTAACTATACACCTGCTTCATTTTGAACTTTGAAGCAGAGTTTGCATCATCCAACTATCACATACACCACCATGCCGACGACGAACAACATACCGTGGGCAAATTGTTCTCACGGCATACTGGTGTTCGATCCAATTGGATCACATTGGATTGTTTAGTCGCCATGTATGCATGCAGTGGTGCACATGCTAAATATAGCCTTTGTAACTGCTCCATGTAATATTTATTTATCTTGATGTCTTCATCGATGAATTCAACACGTATATATCTAAGAAGTCAAATGAAATGAATATCATACCATCATGATTCAATCACAGTTGTTGCCGCCATGAAGATCTGCAATGCTAGAGTATTTTCTCGATTCACCTTTGGTGCTTCCATGCAGGTCGACTGTGCTATGTTCGTTTACATACCTTGGTGCCAGGTGGATGGTCAGTGGTGGGTAAACCATACGTCGGAAGGAAGTTTTCATTTAAGCTAGATATGGATAAGACAAGTAGTATGGATCAGATGGAGTAGCACATATGTTGATGCAAAGTTGGATGGAAAAGACATACCTTGGTTTAGAAAGAACACTCTCAACGTAGGATAGCAAGATAGAGGGTCGCACATGCTCCTTGGTTTAGAAAGTCGGGTGCACATTCTCTAACAACACTACAATTACAGAGGCTGGCGCATGGACCCAACCCCATATGTCATCTGCTATACTGCCCCGTGTAGTTATGGTAGATGATCTCAACCCTACAAACTCCACTCTCCACGTACACGTCTTTCCTACTTCACAAGAAACCCCCCTCAGGTTTAGGGTTTCCACGCCCCCCGCCGGCGTTGCCACCGATCTGCTTCGTCTCCTTTGCCCTTAGGGCCATGGAGACGCGGTGGATCCCGACCCTTGCTGGTGGGAGGGCTCTTGCTTCATTTTAGGTGCCTTTTTGAGTTTTTTAGAGTTTGTGTCTTGCTTAGGAAGGCGCGACTGTGGCGGCTCCCTAAAAATGGAATAATATTACCCCTTTGCCCCGTCCCGACGGTGTGTCTAACTTTGTCGAAGGGCGTGTGGAGATGTGTCTCTGGCGAATTGCGGGATTCGATCGGTGTTTGTCTTTGGTGGATCTGCTTGAATCCGGTCTTCATTCGTCTGCGTTCGTGTGTCTACAGGTTGCGATCCTTCCGATCTACACTTCTCTTCATCGGCGACAGGTGCTGTTCTGGTGTGCTGGTTCTACGACTTCCTGACTATCTACTACAATAAGGTTTGCCTGACTTCGGTGAAGGAGGGGCGATGACGGTGACGCGCCTTCGGTTCGCACCAGTGCTTGTAGACATCGCTATGTGGTCTACAGACATAATGCAATTTAAATTGTTTCTTGTGTTCTTTGTATCGCTATGATGTTTGATGAATAGGTTAGAAGATTTTCCCGCAAAAGAAAAAGAAAAAGTCCACTCTCCACGTAAGATAGGGGCTGGACTAAGACTACTTGGCAAATGTGCCAGCTATCAAACTAATTTCCCAAGGGAAAAGAATCATGCAAGCAAAAAAAAAAGTGACTTTTCTGCCATGCACATGTTATACCATGCATGCATTTATAGTCCGTTTTTGCTCAGAGATTTGTGCCATGTTTTCCTTTTTAGGCAATTCTGTTTTGTTTAGCTCAAGTTCAATGTTATTGTGATTGGACTTATCCCTTCGTCTTTCCTCCCAAGCGAACACACGACTAGGTTCCCCGTCCTACCGTCGTCGCATCATCGATCTAGCGCCATGGGGTGTGGTGAATCCCGGCCTTTTCTGGAGGAAGGGCTTCATTTTTAGATGGTTCTTTGAGTTTTGTTAGGGTTTGTGTCCCACGTAGAAAGGCGGGACGACGATGACTCCCTAGACAAGGTTCTCCCCGCCTAACCCCGTCCCTATGGTGCTCTAGCATCGTCGGAGGGCGTGGGAAGGTGTGTCTGGCGTATCTTGCAGGATTCGATCGCTGATTGTTTTTGGTTGACCAGCTAGGATCCGGCCTTTGTTCGTCTATATTCTTGTGTCTTCAGGTTGGAGGCTTTCGATCTAAGTTTCTCTTCATTGGCGGTTGCTGTTATGGTCCCATGGGGTCTTAGCACGACGACTTTCCGACTGTCTACTAAAGCAAGTTTTGCACGGCTCCGACGAATGCGAGGCGATGACGGTGCCGCGCCTTAGGCTGGCTTCAATGTTGTTAGTCATCGAGAGATGATCTACGGATTTTAATTGAATGTTTGTTACTTTCGATGTTCATTATACTGTCATGATTGCGATGAATAGATTGAAAGTTTTATATAAAAAAATAGCCGGCCCTGATGAATAAAATGCCAAGAGGGCGGTGTTTTTTGAACACAGTACAGACGCAAGCGCTCGTATACATGCACATACACTCACCCATATGAACGCATACACGCACGCCCTCCGCTGTGATCACCTGAGGAGAAAATGGCTGTGTTTGTTTGGGCTTCAGTTTCGACAGATTCAGCTCTGAATTTGTTGTGCTGGCAAAACTGCTGTGCTGAGGAAACAGCTGTAGTGAAGGTTAGCTGTTTGGCAACGTAGCTGTGAAAACGACTGTGGGCTGGTGAAAACGCTATGTTTCAGGAGGAGGGACGAAGGGAGAGATATGTCGTGCCTGCGGCGACATTTATGACATAATTACGACCAAACGCCAAAAGTAGAGAGTCTAGGGAAACAGCTTTGGCTGTAAAGTATCCCGAGACGTGCTTTGGGCTGTTACACTGAAAATACCCCAAAACAGTTTTGGGTTGTGGTTCCACAACTGTTCTAAAATAGCTGTTTGTTTCAGTTTCAGCTTTTTCCAATCCAAAAACTGCTCCCAAAGCTGAAACAAACAGGGCCAATGCACCGCGAGGCCACAACACTACACGTGTACCCGGTATAGACCACTCGCCCCTCCGCGCTTTTGTCCTCTCTCCTCTCGTTCGGCCCTCGGAGGCCTCCTCGGGTTACTTCGCCTAAATGGCCATTTTCATCAGAAACTTAATTTGGATCCATCTCTTCTCTTCTCCCGTCGCCGCCGAACCCTAGCTAGCTACCTACCTCGGATCAGACCGGCTGCGAGAGGCCACCGGCGGCATGGCTGCGTGCGGCGGCGGAGCATAGCACGCGATGCGACCGCTCTAATCGGATCCAATCGAATCCCGCCGCACCGTCCGCCCCGCTCGCCGTGGCCGGAGACCGCGTCGGCTGGGGCCGCGTCCCCCCCAAACAGTGGCGATGATGGAGGGAGCCGCCGGCGCCGGCTAGGCTCCCGAGCGGCGGGCGTGCCGGGTCGCCGCTCCTCGGGGCCAGCCCCTCCCGCCGCGCCGTCACGCATCGGCTCGGGGACCCCCCTCGGGGATGCCGCCTGCGCGGGAGGCGTCCGCGGCGGCGCGGGCTGGGGACCGTGGTGCGCTCCGGTCGAGGGCTTGGTAGGGCCTGGCTCGGGATCTGAGCCGCCGTCGATGGATCTCTCGCAGCTTGGCTGCATCTTGCTTTCGATTCGGTACTGTCCCCATCTCTCTCTCTCTCAGACTCGCTCTCTCTGTGTGTGCTCGCGCGCGCCGAGTTCACACCAGTAAACCCTAACCCGAAACCCAATCAGGCGAGCTCTCGTTGCCGGATCGCTGACCCATCGTCCCGGTGGCCGCTGCGTCAGTTCCACACCGCTACGGAGCCGCCAGCCACCGCCGTTCCATTGCCTTGGATTCGGTTGTGGCGTGGGCTGGCACCGTGCTCTGTTGTCTGATGCGTCGTTCGAGCCGGGAGGTTTGGTCGGACGAGGCCAGGTATGAGCAGCTCCTGAGCAGGATGGATGGATGGATGCGTTCATGTGTCGTGAACTAAAACCACAGACTCCTATTTTGGAACGGAGGGAGTACATTTTGGAACGGAGGGAGTATGTATGTATGGATATCATGGTCATGTTGCTTGGTCTGCAGAGCCCGGACGGGGGTTGTACCTCCTTTTCGGGAAAAAAAAGGGGCAATGATGATGATGATGGCTGGAATAATCATGTCTTGAGCAATGTAAGACAGCCGTGGCGTGGTGGTACTAAACAGAGCCGAAAAAATCGGTGTCTGCGTTGGAGTTGGCCTTAGAGCCCACCCTTGCCTCTCTTGCAGCCTGTCCAATTCATCGCTGATGTTGGATGCTTTGTGCCTCGGACGGTCATTCTGTTGAGTGATAACCATGGCAGTTCTCTTACATCGTGATGGGTAGCTTATGCAGCAAGAGATGTGAGGGTTGGGCTTGAAGATGAAAGACAAAACTGAGCCTTTTTTGCTATGCTACATATACCCCTACCCCTCTACCTCTAACCCTAAACCAAATCAGGCGAGCTCTCGTTGCCGGATCGCTGACCCGTCGTCCCGGTGGCCGCTGCGTCAGTTCCACACTGCTACGGACCGCCAGCCACGCCGTTCCATTGCCTTGGATTCGGTTGTGGCGTGGGCTGGAGCCGTACTTTGTTGTCTGATGCGTCGTTCAAGCCGGAGGTTTGGTCGGTCGAGGCCAGGTATGAGCAGCTCCTGAGCAGGATGGATGGATGGATGCGTTCATGTGTCGTGAACTAAAACCACAGACTCCTATTTTGGAACGGGAGTATGTATGTATGGATATCATGGTCATGTTGCTTGGTGTGCAGAGCCGCCCGGACGTGGGTTGAACCTCCTTTTCGAAAAAAAAGAGGGGCAATGATGATGATGACGATGGCTGAAATAATCATGTCATGAGCAATCAAGACAGCCGTGGCGTGGTGGTACTAAACAGAGCCGAAAAAATCGGTGTCTGCGTTGGAGTTGCCCTTAGAGCCCACCCTTGCCTCTCTTGCAGCCTGTTCAATTCATCACTGATGTTGGATGCTTTGTGCCTTGGACGGTCATTCTGTTGAGTGATAACCATGGCAGTTCTTTTACATCGTGATGGGTAGATTATGCAGCAAGAGATGTGAGGGTTGGGCTTGAAGATGGAAGACAAAACTGAGCCTCTTTTGCTATGCTACATATACCCCCCACCCCTCTACCTCTTAACCCTAAACCAAATCAGTCGAGCTCTCATTGCCGACTCGCTGGCCAATCAGTTCACTGCTGCGGTGCTGCCAGCCTCTGCCGTTCCATTGCCTTGGATTCGGCTGTGGCGTGGGCTGGGAACCGTACGGTGTTATCTGGGGCGTCATCAGGTTTGGTTGTTCGGTCCAGGACAGGCATGAGTAGCTCCTGAGGCTGATGGGGATGGATGGATGGACATGTGCACGCATGTAAATTCACTCATTTTGCTCCGTATGTAGTCCATATTGGAATCTCTAAAAGGGCTTATTTTTAGAAACGGAGGGAGTATGATCTAAACACTCTTATATTTCTTTACAGAGGGAGTATGTATGTATGTATGGATATCAGGGTCATCTTGCTTGGTGGGCAAAGGCCGGGGATACAACCTCCTTTTCGGTAAAAAATGAGGGGCGATGATGATGACTGTGGCTGAAATAAGCATGTCTTGAGCAATCAAGACAGCTGTGGCCTGTGGGTACTAAATTAGAGCCCACCCTTACCTCCCTTGCAGCCTGTTCAATTCATCGGTAATGTTGGATGTTCTGCTCCTCGGATGGTCGTTCTGATAAGTGATAACCAGGGCAGTTCTCTTACATTGTGTTGGGTAAATTATGCAGCAAGAGATGTGAGTGTTGGGTTTGAAGATGAAATGCAAAACTGAGCCCTCTTTTTCTTACGATCCTTGTATCCCCCCCCCCCCCCCCCCCCCCCAAAAGACAAATCAGTCAAGCTCTCATTGCCGACTCGCTGACCCATCGTCCGGGTGGCTGCCACCTCAGATCCCGGTCTCTACGGTGCTGCCAGCTGCCGCCAGTCCATTGCCTTGGATTTGGTTGTGGCGTGGCTGGGAACCGTAAGGCGTTGTCTGGTGCGTCGTCCACACTCTAGGTTTGGTCGGTCGAGGCCAGGTATGAGCAGCTCCTGAGACTGTCTAAGTTACTCACCACTATGACTAGCCTAATGGATGGATGGATGGATGTTATGGTCATGTTGCTTGGGGGTTTGACCTTTTTTCTTTAAAAAAAAGAGGGGCGATGATGATGCCTGTGGCTGAAATAATTATGTTTGAGCAATCAAGACAGCCGTAATAGGCCCCAAATGGGTGCCGGCGTTGGAGATGCCCTAAAGAGCTCACCCTTACTTCTCTTGCAGCCTGTTCAATTCATGGCTAATGTTGGATGTTCTGCGCCTTGGATGGTCATTCTGATGAGTGATAACCAGGGCAGTTCAATTACATCGCTATGGGTAGGTTATGCAGCAAGAGACGTGAGTGTTGGGCTTCAAGATGAAAGGCAAAACTGAGCCCTCTTGCTACGCTACAAAATACTCGGTTTTTCCTTCTCCACTATACATTGTTTTTAATTTTCTATTCCTCTATTGTGTTGATGCGAGATCTGGATCTGGATTGATATCTTCTCTTGGTGACGAACCCAACCACCCTAGCTTTACTTGGGTTGGTTTCTAGTTGGCATCGTTTTTGCCTTTCTAGTTGTACATACTATATGTGTCAAACGGTTGCCCTTTTTTCCTCCAATGCTTGTAGCTATTGGCAGTTCTATTCAACTGGTTAACGAGAAGCTGTTCTCTTGCTTATCTTGTCCTGCCAGATGCTTCTTAAAAGACAAAGTTTTGATCTGTTATGTCTGTTTTTTATAAACTGAAGCTCATATTACCTTCGTATTTGTTTTGGTCAGAGCAGACCTTTTGTTACGATTATCTATGCTATTTAGTTCATTGGTAATTAGTCTATTCTTTAGCTGCTGCTGTCAATATTAACTGCCACATTTCTGATGCATTAGCGTGGTACAGATATCCCTTGCACGGATTCTAAATGAGTGTCAAGTAAATTTATCAACTACAAAAGTGCATTTGTTAAAAAGGCTCTTATATTTTGTCTTATCATAACTGAATGTCCTCCTGGTGCTTTTGCTTGGGTCATTTGGGATTTATATGTTGGTGGTTGGCCCCCTTCTCATTATATATTTTAAACTTTATTCAGGATTCTTGCTTTGGTTTTGTTTTCATTTTGCCAGAGGTTGGACTGACCGCTGTTCAGTTTCATGGTGGAATAGTCTTGCCACTATCCAGTGTTACATGTCTGACTATTTAGCATTAGAACCCATTTTTCATGGGATAAACGGGCGAGCTGCATTTCCTGTTTTCTGTTTGTATTATGTGCATCCCTTTTTGCAAGCTTATGCTTTTCTGCTGTTTCAAAACGGAAAGTTTATGTCATCCTATTTTTATTTGGCTTGTAGTTACTCCTTTTATCTGAAGTGTACAAATGTCAATTGCTTCTTTCGTTGCCAGTAATACGGACATCAGTGCAGTGTTCCAAATTAACTTCTGAACACAGCATATTTGTTTCCGTTGTGTGTTGATGAGTTTTATTCTTTTCTGAATGGCTATGGTGATTTCCGCCCCTTGGCGTTGGAGATCTTTCAACGTATCCTGTGATAGAGATGCTTTCACGTCTCCTAGGTTGGTTCCATTCAAATTTGCCCAGTTAGACAGTTGGTCGTTAAACTAGGAGGCCTTGCGCTGCAGCAAGTTACTAGTTGCGGCAATTTGTTGCTGGAGAGAGAGAGGGAGAGGGAGACAGATATTTTATTGTTTATGGTACCACTTCATTCATTCAAATAGTACTCCCCAAAAATTTCCCAGTATTTTGTACCACCTGAAGCATTTCCCAACTTTGGTGATTCATGGTGTGATAAATCTGAGTCACTCGTTCAAATAGTACTCCCCAAAAATTTCCCAGGATTTTGTGAACTATTCCTCATGTTCTAATCGCCCTCCAGCTGCTGATACTGTGCTTAGCTGCAGATATTCTGTATCTGGTCCAACCGACTTTTCACCCTTACCTGTTGCATGCGCAAAGGGATCTCTCTATCTATTTATCAGGGGCGATGATGATCAAACTTGGCTGACAATAAACCTGTCTTCGATTATTCGAGGAGCCGTGGGTATTAAAAAAACGGTCTCCCCTTTTTTGTGACCTTTTCATTCTGACCGAATATTGATGGCTCTGTCTTGGATGGTCATTCTGTTGAGTGATAACCAGCAGAGCTTGCCTTCAGTGGTGGGGGTTGATCTGGTGAATGAAGAGGGTGGGGTGGTTGTATGATCTATCAAAGGCGAATCTGAGCCCCCTCAATTCAACTAATACTGTGCCCTCCTATACAGTATGGTTTACACATTTATTTATTCCTATCGCCTTTTTATGATTAGAGTGATAAATTGCCGTGGTTGTGGCACTGGCCCATCTCATTAAGATTGGCTAACGCACAGGTCACCTCTTGTGGTGTTCGGCTTGCCTTCTCATGATTTTGTTGTCCATGGAGGGAACCAGTTCGGTGCATTCGGGCTTTCCTCAAGCTCGTCTCGCTCTGGTGGTCCTAGTACTGGTAGGGGTTGAATGTGTTTACTCCCTTTTCATGGGGTTAAATATGTGAAACATGATCGGTGCATGTCCTCCTTTACTACCAACAACAACAACAAAGCCTTTAGTCCCAAACAAGTTGGGGTAGGCTAGAGCTGAAACCCATAAGATCTCGCAACCAACTCATGGTTCTGGCACATGGATAGCTAGCTTCCATGCACCCCTGTCCATGGCTAGTTCTTTGGTGATATTCCATGTCCTCCTTTGCTACCCCACCCCTGTCCTGTCCATGGCTAGTTCTTTGGTCATATTCCATATCCTTCTTTACTACCCCTATTAAATTTTAACTAGTTCTTTTGGTAGTGATGTACATTCAAGTCGGCAAGTTGTCAACTTCTTTTCTACTGTTTTGATCCAGCACCGCAACTGCTAAATGGCTTCAAGGAATAAAATTTGAACGGTTTGCTTTCTGCTGATGACCATTTTAATGCTTATAGAAGCCAATACATGAAAAAACACAATGTACCATGACTACCTTTTATAAATTGGCCAACTCTGAGACTCATAAAGTTCTGAGTAAAAATGAGTGTTTCCTTCCAAAAATTTGAACTGATCTTTTTCTTTTTGAGAATCTGTATTTCTTGCTTGCTTGCATCCATGTATACATAAAAGGTTGAGAGTTTGGTTATGATATTAGTTCTTTCGGTAAAATCATGGTCTGGTGGATGCAGAGGACTGTTTTGCAAGTTAATATTTTCCCCTTTTTTCTACACATTTTGTTGGTTTTGCAGTATGTCGACCAGTTCTGTTTTAGGAACAGTACTCCAGCCACACTTAATTCTTGTCTTCTGTTTTTTTTTTCCTTTTTTGTTCTTCCTTTTTCTTGAATGGCTATGATAATTCTGATGTCCCTTGGATGGTTTTTGAAACTATCTCATTTGGTGCTGGGTCAGTTTGCTTGTTTCAATTGCTATTTGACTTTAATTTCATTCTTCTATTGTACTCTTTATCTACTTATCAGTTTGTAGTTTTGGTTTATCTTTACTTCTTTACTGGTTTCAACTTAAGGGTCGTATAGGGCAAGTTCAGCTGTCAAGATTACTGTTTTCTGTGTGTCATGTTCATGAATGGCTGTGATGATATAACCTCCCTGTGAGAGCTTCTATCTAACACCTGAATTGATTTACTTGGTGCTAAATTAGGATGGCTTGTGTCACAGCAAGTAACCAGTTTAGCGGCTAACTATTACTCCCTAAAGGGCAGCCTGGTGCACATAGCTCCTGCTTGCGCAGGGTCCGGGGAAGGGTCCGACCGCTTTGGGTCTATAGTACGCAGCCTTTCCCTACATTTCTGCAAGAGGCTGTTTCCAGGACTCGAACCCGTGACCTCATGGTTACAAGGCAACAGCTTTACCGCTGCGCCAAGGCAACCCTTCTTAACTGTTACTCCCTCCGTTCACAAATATAAATGTTAATGGTCATTCTACCAGAAATTCAGTTATGGTGTTGAGATGGGAGTGTATCTGAGCCATTTACTTAATACATGTCCCAGTTTTTGTGTCCACCAGTTCATGATTTGCTCCTGATATAGTGATTCTTCCTGCTTTTACTGATTCTCCTGTGGTTTCTGGTCATCTTGCGCTCTTTGACTATTGGCTTCTCTGTTATTCTCTTTGTGGGAATAGCGCCAAAGTGCTGTTGATGGCGATGATGAGTAAGGCTCATTCAGAGGTGTATTGAGATCAGATACCATCACTTGTATTTATGGTATGTGTTAGGGTTAGGGTTTTGTGTGACTAGGTGGAAGCGTGCAAATCGGGACGGCTTGCTTTGTATGAGCAACCATTTGAATACTGAAATGTCACACAGGGGTGTAAGGGCATCTGCAACGTGGATCACCAAGTGTATCGGATACAGAGTGAGTTTGGCCCATATGATAAACAAGCCAACTCTGAGCCTCCCATTTTTAAAAATAAATACGACCTCTCTTTCTACATTTTGAATATTATTGGTTTGATATTTTGTTGTTACGTGCTTATGTATATTTTTTAATATTGTTGGTTTGATTCTACTCAATCTATTAATGATTTATAGCAGTATTGGGATCTCACTGTAATATATGTTATAATCTATGGCACTTACAAGATATGCTCATAGCAAACTGGATTTTGTGCTATTTTACACTTACATACTCGGAATGCGTTGAATTACTCATGCATCAAGAAGTTATACGTTATTTGAATAAAAAGCAATCCTGCATGTTCAAGTCATATATGCAAGTGTTGGTGGTGCTGTAATTCATATGGTCAATCTGGTAACATGCTTGTCACATTTGGATGCAACCGAGTGTGAGTGCATATGAGCATTAAGATGGCGAGAATAGCAATTGCCATGGCTTGGAGTGTAATTTTGATAGCTAATGTCAGTGGCTTGGCTTTATGCATGAGCCCTCAATGCAACTGTACTGCCATACAATCTGTAGGTATAATATTATTCCTCTTTTTCATTTTTGAAACCAGTTCCCTGTATTTGTTTTTGTCAGAGCTAAGTGCCTACATGTTTACTCCCCAGAATTTAGTGGCCTGTTGATGCTGTTTGTGATTATAAAGTATCTCTTTGCGAGAGCTAGAGCTGTTCCTCTTGTTGCCCATGTTGATATTCTTGACTAATTCCTCCCAGAATCTAAATATTGAGTTTCCTCTACCTGTCTACCATTACGTCTCATCATACAGTTTCATCTGGAGTCTTTTTTTCTGCCTCCTTGGGGATACAAGTAGTAGTATCTCTTCAGACCCACAGACCACGCACTCACATACCTTGCTAGGAGCCTAAACTAGACCTACAACCTAATCCAGAGCGCCCGGTACAGGATTTCTACGTCGTCATGGGGAGGCTTCTTATTAGCGGAATACTGTTCCTGTGAACAGGAACAGTATCGCTGGCTGGCCACCGCCGAGCTCAGCCACGGAGCTACGGCTCAGTCCTCAGTTTCATCTGGAGTCTAAAGTGCAGCAATCTCCATCGATTGGATTGTAAACGGCTGCTTTGTCTACTCAGCTCAAGCTGCAAGTAATGGCCAATACGGTGGAGGTAGTGGCAGGCTACTACTGCTCTCGGCAATTAGATTTACTAAAAAGATAAGGGCTGAATGACAATTTTTTAAAATTTGGGTCCGAACGTCCTTTTCACCGTTGGATTTGATCACACAACTTAAAGCAGTGGATCCAAGTCGTTGTGAGCGATCCACTCATCCCCTTCTCTCTCTCGTCGATATCCCCTTCCTTATCCTCTTCCTTTCCCACACACAACCAACGGCCGAATCATTCCTCTCCACCTCGGCGATTCTTCGACGATGGCTGGCCTTGTTGCCAGCGATGGAGGAAACCGAGCTGGATCCGACAGGCCGCCATGGAGGGGTCACACAGCGTGAGGCGGCTGCGCGTGAGGCCGGTGACGCTTCCCTTCGTTGTCGTGCGAGGAGAGGAGCTCATACGCTGCATCCGCAGCACCGACGGCGATCCCCTTCATCATCGTGCGAGAGGAGCCACCTTTGGCTCTGGCGACGACCCTCTTTTGTCGTCGTGTGAGACGAGTCTCCTTCGGCTCCGGCGACAATCCAACAGGAGGCAGCCATGGTGGAGTTGCAGCTGCGTGCGACGCTGCTCGCGACGACCGGCGACAACACGACTTCCCTCCTAGAACTCCATCTCCGTCGTTTTGCCATACACAAGCGTGACGCGGTGGGCTGGCGTGGCCTCCTGCATCATCGACAGCTAGCGGTCGTCCATGGGCCGGTGCCCTCCACCGAAGGAGCTGGTGGTGCTCGCGGAGGTGGCGTGCTAGAGGAGCTGCTGCTCGGACAGGATCAGGAGAGGTCGGCGACTTCGTCTTCCAATCCCACCCCCCGTCCCCCCGTCGAGCGAGCAGGAGTTGTTGTTGCTCCGGTGGTATGCATGCTCTCTCCGTTTTTTTTTTGCGATTACTTCTGCTTTCCCTCCAGATCATATGCAATGCTTTTGCTTGTTGATTCGATTAAGTTGCTATGAGTGCTGAGTTCACATATTATCATGGCAATTTTTTGGAGATCTTTGTAATAGTTACACGGCAAGTTCATCAAATTTTGATTTAAAGCACATGACAATTTTTGTGTAAAATGAATGGACTGCCCCCCGGAAACTTTAGGTGTCATTGTGTTCTCTTGATTTTCTATGGAAAATTTGCCATTTGTTTTAGGGTTGCTTGGTGATTGCATTAGTTGCTGCGAGAATCGATGGAGTTCACTCATCATCGCGGCAAATTTACAAATCTTTGTAAATAGTTGCATGGTAAATTCATGAAAAAAATGATTTTATAGCACATGGCAAATTTTGTGTACAATGCATGAATGGACTGATCATAGTGGCAATTGTTATGTTTTATAGTTGGCAATTCTCCAACTTTTGTTCTCTATGGTCCTTTAGTTTAGCTACTCCACTGTTGACAAATTTATGTTTTTGCACATGCAAGTAGAACTGTTTTGGCCTATCAACTAAGATGTGTTTGGCCATCATGGCAGTTTGCAATTACTACAGTTAGTTCTTAACAACTATTTTAGATATCGTACAACGACATTTAGAAATTATAATCTATGGCAAACTTAGATTACGTTTTTGCCATTGGAAACTCAAAATTATGTTGCCATGGCAACTCAAATTTTATTGTTGTGCCAAATTACATTATTCCTTGCCATGACAAAAATCATAATATGTTGCCATGGAAACACAACGTATGTTGCCATGCAGAGCCAACCTCTGTTGCCATGCTAAATTTAACCAATCTACTTTGTCATGTCATCTTTTACTTTATTTTGCCATGGCAATTTTACCATTAAATACGTGACAAATTTAATATTACATATATGGCAAATTTTACTGTATTTTGCCATGTCAAAAATTTTACTTCATTTTGCCATGACAAAATTTTACGTTCATTGTCATGGCAAATTTACTCTTAAATACATGGCAATTTTACTTTAACATACATGGCAAATTTTACTCTAATCGCTCATGGCAATTTTATTTTTTTTGGCGATGGCAAATTTACTTTTTAATTCCCATGCCAAAAACAAAATAACTCTGCTGACGTAAGTATTAGCCACCTCCACGGCAACTTTTACTTTCATTTGTTAATGGGAATTCTTGCTTCCATGGGGGCCATGGTAATTTTGACATAGCAAATTTACCTTTATTGCCATGGCAATTTCTATTAAACATATATGGCAAATTTACTGTTTCATCACTCATGGCAAATTTACTTCTATGGAGCATGATAAGTTTTACTTCTTTTTTTTGCCATGGCAAATTTTTTTACATCCATGGCAAATTTTTACCTTTCCACCGTTACCTTTTTTTAAGAACATGGTAATTTTACTTTGTAGCAAGGTAAATTTACAATTATTGCCATGGCAATTTTATTTTTATTTTTTCCATGCCAATTATTACTTTTTTTTACCATGGCAAAATTAACCTTTTATTGCCATGGCAAATTTTCCTTAACTTACATGGCAAATTTACTTTTTGTCACTCATGTCAAATTTACATTTATGGAGCATGACGAGTTTAACTTTTATTTTGCCATGGCAAAAATACTTTACATCCACGGCAAATTTTTCCTTTTCCACCGTTCATGGGAATTTTTGCCTCTATAGACTATGGTACATTTACTTTACAAAACATGGCAATTACTACTAAACAATAGATGGTGCATTTTGTTTGTGCTCCACATGATGGCAAATTTTAATTCACATTTTTCGTCTCTTCGTTTATATAGTAAAAATAACATACAAAGTTTTAATCGACATTTCTTGCCATCATGGTACAAATGCAGATTGCCGTGAACTTTTTCTTTTGTGCCATTGCATAAAAAAGATCTTTTTTGACCATGGCAAAATTTGCTTAAAAAGATGATGGCAACTTACGGTTTGAACCATTGGATTTTTTTTACCAGTATCTTGTTTTTCATTTTCTATCTATCATGACAAAAAATTTGGACCAATTTTTTCCCAGAGTATGACAAATTCCGGCCTTTATTATTCACAACTAAAAGTGGTTAGTCACAATAATTTTTGGAGGCTTTATTTTTCTTTTATTCATAGCAAAAGGCTTGGGGTAATGGTGTTCCCACTGGGCACTTCTCGTCCCAAACGACATAGTTCAATCGATGGCCTCCCCTATGGCGAACGAGTCTTTCGGTTTGGGGCTCTCCCAGACCAAACAATTCAGTTCCTCTTGTGAACATCGCTACACACAGCTTGCCTTAAAGACTTTCTCCTCTCCCTCCCTAACAGGCGGTGGCGGAGACCAACTCCTCCAGATCTCAGCCGGCGGGAGCTTTGGTTCCCTCTCCTTCCGCTTGCCGCTCCGGCGGCAGGAGGGAGGGAGGGACCTCGTTTCTCCGTCTAGTAGTTTTGGTTAGGGCATGTCTGCCGTGGGGCGTCGTTGGGGTGGTGGGAGCCGCGCCCGGGCAAATAAATCTGCCTCAACTCTATTCCCACACCGACGGCAACCTTCACGGCGGCGTCTCGGAGTTGATGGCAACGTGTGCTCGTCGGTCCTTCAGATCGGCAGCTTGGTCTTCTCACCTTTCTTCAGATCTGGCGAGATCTGTTTCTCGGTGTGTCGCTGGCGTTCGTCGTTATCTGCGATGGCGCTGGCGGCCAGGGCGAGGTGGTTTCCCTGGAGCGAGGATGTTGGTCCAAAGGTGGTGGATCTGTCATTCTTCTCCGACTTCGTTGATGGGAGGCGGCGGATATTGGTCCAAGACAGCACGGGGACGTCCCCCGGTCGACGTGCCACAGCGACATGTGCCTTGCTGCATGCAGCGGGCCTGTTCATCGACTCACAAAGCCTTGTTGCCGATGATGCTTTTTTGGATCTTGCAATGGTGGAGGCTCGGCGTCTCTTCCAGCGTGCGTCTTGGCGGCGCTGGAGTTGGGCGGCGGCCGCTGGCTTCGGTGGTTGCAGGAAACCCTAGGGATCTTTTTGTATTTCTTGATCTCTTAGGATGTTTTCTGCAAAGTTTTCAGGATAATCATTTTATCCTGGTCTGTCTTTTAGTGTTCACATGTGTTGCTTCATGTAACTAGATTTTCGATTAATGGAATATGTGGTTGCTCTAAAAAAAAGACCAAACATTCTGGCAATATCAGGGTCCTAGATTTAAACAACCAACAGTTAGAATCAATGCTTGAGTTCAGTTTGAAATTGGTACGCTTAATAATTAGTAGTATAGATATATTTAGGTACGGAGACTTATCCTTCATCTAGTCAATCAAAACGGACATTCAGACGAGTACCCATCTTGTATTGAACAGTCCATGGTTTCAGAACATTTGCCCCTGTGTGGTTGGAATCATCGAGGCCAGCCCTGCGATGTTTTCAGTTGATCACATCCTCGGCGTGCGCCCTCGCCGGGCGCGGCACCGTCAGAATGGGGATCCTTTGTGGGTCCAGATGCCAGCTGTGCTGCAGGCTGATGTTTGGATATTGCAGGGGGCGACGGTACTGCCAGTGCAACCGCGGTTGGTGGACTGGTATGTACAGTCGCTCCCGCTTCCTCGGTGGCGAGCCGGCGGCTGCAGCGGAGGAGGCGCGCGGGAAGAGCTCGTGCCAGCACTGAACTTGCCCTTTCCCTTCCCATTGAAGAACCCCATGGTTGGCTGGCTAGCTAGGGTTTCTGGTCGCCGGCGAGGGAGCAGGCGTGGCCAGATGTGGACGGGCGGTGGAAGTGGATGAGGCCAGCCCAGGTAGGTGGGCGCGTCTACTATGACCGCGTGCGGTCTACTATGACCGCGTGCGGTGGTTGGCTGGTCGACATGTGCGGCCGCGGCAGACATCTAGCGGACGGAAACCAGACTCAAATTTGTGTCAGAAATGGAACGACGCGGACATCTAGCGGACGCATTTTGGGTTTGGGTCGGCGCGTTGGGCAGGAGTTTTTGTCCACGGCGACCCAAACAGACACGCGCGGACGAGATAGATGGGTCGCTGCGTTGGAGTTGGTCTTAGGGCGTGACACGCTGTCACCGGATCTCTGTCCCAACACGACGACACGTGCACTCGGTCTAACTCTAGTGCGCTAGTCGCCACTATACCTGGCCAGATGGTCCATCCCGGCCCTGCACGGCCCGCCCTGAGTTAAACGGGCCAGGCACGGCACGGCCCGACCAGGCACGCTTAGTACACGGGCCATGCCGGGCCGGCACGCGTGCTGACCTCCAGGGCCCAGGCACGGCACTACTATTAAATGGGCCGGCCCATCGGCACGTTTAGCAGTCAGCCCACCTAATTTTTAGCCTATTTCCCCTATAAAAAAATAAAAAAAAACAAAAAAACTAAATGGGCCATTGTGACGACCCCGGCTTAATCGTGCACTAACCATACACGCAAATGCACACGATCAAGCCTAATGACTCACTTGAAGATATCACAACACAACTCTAAAACATAAATAAAGTCATACAAGCTTTATATTACAAGCCAGGGTCTCGAGGGCTCGAATACATAGCTCGATGGCATACAAGCGTCAGCGGAAGCATTAGATATCTGGGTACAGGTATATTACAGAACAGAGATAAGCCTTTAGAAGGCGGGGTAAAATAAAATACTACGATCGAAAGGCGTAGGCCTCCTGCCCTGGACCCTCCGATCCTACTCCTGGTCGTCTGTCGGCTCCTCGTAGTAGTACTCGCCGAGAGGGTAGTAGTAGTAGCCGCCGGCGGGGGCAGCCGGCTCAGGGGCTCCGTCGTCTGGTGGCATCAAAAGGATATGGGGAGAAAAGAAAGTAAAGCAAACGTGAGTACTCATCCGAAGTACTCAGCAAGCAAGGATCTACACTACATATGCAACATTATCAAAGGGGGTTGTATATGTGGACTGGGCTGCAGAAATGCCAGAATAGAGGGGAAAGCCTAGTCTTATCGAAGACTAGCATCTTCAACATCTTCAGCGGTCTTGCAGCATTAGAAGAGTGCAGATTAGCATAAAGTAAGGTAGTAGCAGTGTTATCAACCTCGGCCAGAGATCCTTTCTCGACTCCCTGCGAGAAAGCAATCCCAGAGCCGTACTATCCAGTTATCATCTCAAGTTCTAGTTGTACCGATCGGGATACAACTCCGAGTGTCCGTTACCGTAGGACAGGCTATCGATAGATAAGTTCTTCCCTGCAGGGGTGCACCAAGTTGTGACGACCCCGGCTTAATCGTGTACTAACCATACACGCAAATGCACACGATTAAGCCTAAGGACTCACTTGCAGATATCACAACACAACTGTTGGGGAACGTAGTAGTAAATCAAAAAAATTTCCTACGCATCACCAAGATCAATCTATGGAGAGACTAGCAACGAGAGAGAGAGGAGTGCATCTTCATACCCTTGAAGATCACGATGCGGAAGCGTTGCAAGAACGCGGTTGGAGGAGTCGTACACGCAGCGATTCAGATCGCGGTCGATTCCGATCTAAGCACCGAACAATGGCGCCTCCGCGTTCAACACACGTGCAGCCCGGTGACGTCTCCCGCGCCTTGATCCAGCAAGGAGGAGGGAGAGGTTGGGGAAGACAGCTCCAGCAGCACGACGACGTGGTGGTGGAACTTGCAGTTCTCCGGCAGGGCTTCGCCAAGCTCAACGGAGGAGGAGGGGGTGTTGGAGAGGGGGAGGGCTGCGCCTTGGATCAGGTGCTGCTACCCTCCCTCCTCCCCTCTATTTATAGGGCCAAGGGGGAAGGGGGCCGGCCCCTCTAGATTAGATCTAGAGGAGGGGCGGCGGCCAGGGGGAGGGGGCTTGCCCCCCAAGCCAAGGGGGGCTCCCCCTTTTAGGGTTTCCCCCAACCCTAGGCGCATGGGCCCTAGGGGGGGATGGCGCCCAGCCCACTTAGGGGCTGGTTCCCTCCCCCATACAGCCCATAGGGCCCTCCGGGGCAGGTGGACCCTCCCGGTGGACCCCCGGAACCCCTTCGGTGGTCCCGGTACAATACCGGAAAACCCCCGAACGCTTCCGGTGACCGTATGATGACTTCCCATATATAAATCTTCACCTCCGGACCATTCCGGAACTCCCCGTGACGTCCGGGATATCATCCGGGACTCCGAACAACATTCGGTATCCACATACTATTTCCCATAACAACCCTAGCGTCACCGAACCTTAAGTGTGTAGACCCTACGGGTTCGGGAACCATGTAGACATGACCGAGACATCTCTCCAGCCAATAACCAACAGCGGGATCTGGATACCCATGTTGGCTCCCACATGTTCCACGATGATCTCATCGGATGAACCACGATGTCGAGGATTCAATCAATCCCGTATACAATTCCCTTTGTCTACCGGTATGATACTTGCCCGAGATTCGATCATCGGTATCCCTATACCTTGTTCAATCTCGTTACCGACAAGTCTCTTTACTCGTTCCGTAACGCATGATCCCTTGGCTAACTCTTTAGTCACATTGAGCTCATTATGATGATGCATTACCGAGTGGGCCCAGAGATACCTCTCCGTCATACGGAGTGACAAATCCCAGTCTCGATTCGTGCCAACCCAACAGACACTTTCGGAGATACCTGTAGTGCACCTTTATGGTCACCCAGTTACATTGTGACGTTTGATACACCCAAAGCATTCCTACGGTATCCGGGAGTTGCACAATCTCATGGTCTAAGGAAATGATACTTGACATTAGAAAAGCTCTAGCAAACGAACTACACGATCTAGTGCTATACTTAGGATTGGGTCTTGTCCATCACATCATTCTCCTAATGATGTGATCCCGTTATCAACGACATCCAATGTCCATGGTCAGGAAATCGTAACCATCTATTGATCAACGAGCTAGTCAACTAGAGGCTCACTAGGGACATGTTGTGGTCTATGTATTCACACATGTATTACGATTTCCGGATAACACAATTATAGCATGAACAATAGACAATTATCATGAACAAGGAAATATAATAATAACCACTTTATTATTGCCTCTAGGGCATATTTCCAACAACAACTCTAAAACATAAATAAAGTCATACAAGCTTAATATTACAAGCCAGGGCCTCGAGGGCTCGAATGCATAGCTCGATGGCATACAAGCGTCAGCGGAAGCATTAGATATCTGGGTACAGATATAATACAGAACAGAGATAAGCCTTTAGAAGGCGGGGTAAAATAAAATACTACGATCGAAGGTGTAGGCCTCCTGCCCTGGACCCTCCGATCCTACTCCTGGTCGTCGGTCGGCTCCTCGTAGTAGTACTCACCGGGAGGGTAGTAGTAGTAGCCGTCGGCGGGGGCAGCCGGCTCAGGGGCTCCGTCGTCTGGTGGCATCAAAAGGAGATGGGGGAGAAAAAGAAAGTAAAGCAAATGTGAGTACTCATCCGAAGTACTCAGCAAGCAAGGATCTACACTACATATGCAACATTTTCAAAGGGAGGCTGTATATGTGGACTGGGCTGCAGAAATGCTAGAATAGAGGGGAAAGCCTAGTCCTATCGAAGACTAGCATCTTCAGCAATCTTCAGCAGTCTTGCAGCATTAGAAGAGTGCAGATTAGCATAAAGTAAAGTAGTAGTGTTATCAACCTCGGCCAGAGATCCTTTCTCGACTCCCTGCGAGAAAGCAATCCCAGAGCCGTACTATCCAGTTCTCATCTCAAGTTCTAGTTGTACCGATCGGGATACAACTCCGAGTGTCCGTTACCGTAGGACAGGCTATCGATAGATGTTTTCTTCCCTGCAGGGGTGCACCAAGTTACCCATCGCGCTCGCTTAGCTCCGGCCGGACACTCTTTTCTGGGTCATGCTGTAGGAGATATGCCCTAGAGGCAATAATAAATGTTATTATTTATCTCCATGCTCATTATTATGTTTATGTTCCATGCTATAACTGCTGTGGTTCCCGAGCCCGTATATCCATAAAGGCTCTGGGGAAAACCCATGTGCACGTGTGGAATAATAAACGGTAAAATGTATTCCTAGTTATGCCTCTAAGACTAGCTCAAGTGTTGCATGATGATTATGTTTTCCCAATCATGGGCATGTCTATGCCAGCAGCTTTGAGGGCAAAATGTTAGAAGAACATTTGTGTTGAATCGACCCAAATTGATGTTATGCTATGAGTTACATTCGTCACAAGTGAATGGTTAATAATACAGAGATGGTTAATGTTTGCATGATTCCTTAGACCATGAGAGTATCGAGTTTCTTCATGCTTGCTTCATGAACTTTGGGGTTTGTTAAACGTCATCCGTAAATGGGTGGCTATTACGGCGGCTTACGGGTTCATGGAAAAGTATGTCAAGTAACTTGATAGCTCAAGATTGGGATTTGCTCCTCCGACGATGGAGAGATATCTCTGGGCCCTCTCGGTGTTACGGTATCCATCATCGTCTGGCCAGACACTTTGTGATTTGATCACGGGGATGCCGGAACACGGTAACGAGAAAAGAGAACAATACCGGTAACGAGGTAACTAGCATAGTGGACAAGTTGTTGATTCACGGGAATGCCAACATGTCTCACCTCGGGTATTTGTAACATATCGCGAAGCAACAGGAATAGCACACGGCAACTGGAGGTTCACTCGAATATTCATTCGTGTGGGTATAGGGGTCAATATGGGTGTCCACGGCTCCGATGTTGATCATTAATCGGAAGGGGTTCCGTGTCATGTCTATACTTCACCGAACCTATAGGGTCACACGCTTAAGGGTCATCTATCTGCTGAATACTAGACAGGGAGTCTGAGAGAAAATCACCGAAAAAGTTTCGGACAGCGGAAAAGTTCCGCAGAGAGAGGTCACCGGATGAGTTCCGGTGAAACTGAAAAGTTGTTTCAGAGGATACCATAAAGTCAAATTGGTTTTGGCACATGCCTGATAATTCTTGGAGGATGCCAGAATCATTCTGGAAACTTTCTGGAAGAAAAACCGGAAATGTTCCGGAGCTGCCGGAGCCGCTTCAGATGCTTTTCGCAGATGAAAATCACTATTTCGGAATTGTTCCGGGTTGCGTTTTGTGGGTACTGGAAATGTTCTAGGAACACATGAAAATTTTCAGTTCAAACGGACGCTGAAAAATGTCGTCATGAATAGTGAAAGTGCTTTTTGGGTTACTTTTTGGAAAGCCATTATTTTGGGCTTTATCCCAAGATCTTTTGGGGATGACATGGAAGGATAAGGCCCCTTTTGAAGGGGCCCTACTAGGTGTGGCCGGCCACATGGGGGCTCCTCCTTGGAGCCCCCACTTGTCCCTTGGTTTCACTTTTGGGTCCTTGGGAAGGACTCCTTTTCATGTGGGTTTTGGGTTTTCTTGTAAAACCACCCTACCCCTTGGGTTTCCTATAAATAGAGGTGGAGGGGCAGCCCTCCACACTCACTCCTTTCTCACATACAAGTGCCATTGCATGATCTGGCTTCTCTCTCCCTCCCCGCGAAATAGTTTTGCAGAGCCAAAAGGCTGTCTGGGTTCCGGTGGGAACTAGTTATGGACGGCGAAGCCCTGCCGGATAGATGACACCGTATGTGTGCAACTCTGTAGAGAGGTCGTAGTTTCGATCTTAGTGCCCGAGGGGCTGTTCGTGAGTGCCTCCCGAAGGGCTGTCCAAGTGACGGTCCGAGTTCTGTGAGTCCTCCCGAAGGGCTGTCCGAGTGACCGTCCGAGTTTCGAAGGTCCTCCCGAAGGGCTGTCCGTGACACCGTCCGGGGGACTGTTCGACCGCCTCCCGGAGGGCTGTCCGTGGGGTAGATGAGGGAGTACATCCTCGCGGTTGGGAGGTTGTAAATCCTAGCTGCGGGGATCTGCACCGCCGATCGTCATCGACTCTACTTCCGCTACGCTACGAGTCGGTAACGAATATGATCAAACCTTGTATGCAGTCTGCATAGTGGTCCTGGGTTGGTGAGTAGGTCGGAATTTTTTTGTTTTCTGCTGCGTTACCCTACAGTGGCATCATGAGCCGTGCTATGCATAGATGCAGGTTGCGATCTAGAATACATGGAGATGTATGGGTGTTGCATAATATAATTAGGTAGTAGATGAGTTCTATTACTGAAAATTATTTGTGCGGGTAGCAGATAAAATCTGTTACCCGAGGTTCTTGTTGCTTCCCTGGAATTTGCATATTTCTGATCTTGATAACAGCATGGTGGAGTTTCAATGTTCTGGCAATCCGCGATCCTGATTGATCAACGAAGTGCTAACAGTTCATTGAATTCCACCGTAGTTAAAAAGAAAGATGAAATTTCGCAGACGAAAGGGCAATGCAGATATGATCTGCACGGGGGTCATGCGTATGACGAAGTTTAGTATGGGGCTCGAGATTTTATGATCTCGGTTTTCATACACCCTGGAAAGTTAATCTAGCGACTTGAATTATCATACTTGATGATGGACGTTGGTAGCTTCGGTTTGTTTCGAAACCTTAGAAGCCACGTAAAACAAGTTTTTGCATGAACCGATTAGAGGCATCTAACTTGGTTTTGCAGGATGGTTTGCATGTGCATGTGATGTGGTATAGCAGTGCTCATATTAATTTGATTATGTATGACATGGCTATATAATGTAAATTAATTAACATGACCTGCGTGTCATGATTCAGCATGATGGTTGGAGCCATATGATTGCACTTTAATGACCTGCGTGTCAACCTTAAGTAATGCACTTATTTTATTAGCTATAGAGATAGCAATATTATCTGGTGCATCGACAAGGTGGTGGCAATCTTCGCGAAGGTGAACACCGACGCGAATGCCAAAGACGAAGAAATACAAGACTTCTCCGTCAGAAAGGGCTATACCATATCATGCTATTATGAATTGCCTGAGATGTTTATCCCTTATGATGCACCCTTCTTGATTGCGCAGTAGTCACTTTTTATTAGGGTGATCTCTCACAAAAATATCAAGTAGTTAGTGTTCTCCCAAGTGTAGCACCGTCACGACACCTAACTTTTTGGGGTGCGCCATGGTTGCATGGGTACGAACGATTAGGGATGTGTGAGGCGGGTGAGGTCAGACCTCGCAGCAAGATCACTTGGTTGTCTTGACGTTCATGGCAGGATTGTCCTGAGCTCGGAACACACGCATCGAAAGATGAACAAGAGTCACATAGAGATGTGATCGGCAAGTTGGCCTACCGATTAAAATTCCCGTCATGAGATGATGATTCTATGGCGATGAATTGAAGTCTGGATCTTGTATCACTCAAAATCAATTATGAGAGATATTGATTTGAGTGGGAGCGCACTATTGAATTAACTTGTTTAATTCTCAGTGCAATTAATTATGAACTCTGTCTAAGTGTGATTTGCATAATAGTTGTAGAATTATGGCCCGCGTTTCCACCTTCCCTGTTAAAATTGAATAGCTGTTAAATATCTGGTTAAATCTTTACGGTTGGTAACGTAATGTGAGGATTGTCCTCAAGAGTGCCGAGAAGGACTTTGTCCTATCGCATACTTTCGGTATTCTCTCGCTTATGCTATGGATCATGTGACTCTCGTCCTTCGATCCAAAAGCTAGAATTCTGTTTCAGTCAAGTGCAATATGTTTGCTTCATGAGACCCGAACTTCGAAAGTTTGGATAGTTATGTGATATTCATGGAATCTGAAAATCATTTTCAGAGACAGACAAAGGCTAAAAGATATGAGATATCCAAAGCAATGTTTGTTTGCAAACTATTAGTAAAGGAGTTTACTATGCATTAGACTGATAAGAGAGGGATTCAGAAGAACGCCTGTCATATGATGAAAGGTGAATAAAACAACAACTTAAAGAGGAAGGAAGTGTCCAAAGGGTGTTAGTGTGACTTACACGCCTAGGAAGTCCCGGGCTTATGCCACTCTTAAGTTGAGTGCTTCTTCTGAGAGTAGGAGAAATGCTAAAAGTTAAACTGTTAGAAGTATAAAGGCAATAAGAAAGAAGACTGAAATATCCAGCTCATGTATGAATGTCATACAAGTTTTTGATGTATAGAAGGCTGGTCAAAGATATAGTTCTTGGGAATTATGGTTAAACATGTTAATCACTAATTCTTGGGTATTGTGAGACAATCACAAAGATACCCGCTCGATTGCATTCTTTGCAACTCGATGTAAGAACTACTATGGCCTGAAAGACTAGCCAGGAATGAGGTTTTGATACACGCTGGGAACATAGTAATAGTTACTATACCTTCCATTGGTGTATTCCCTATGTATTTACTTTCATAATTCATTTTAGAGTTTCATACACTCTAGCCCTTTGCATAAGGTATCTTGCAAAAAGGTTGTTCATAAGAGAACTTTTGATGTTCGATGTTATGAATAACATAAGGGCCATACTTTCATTGGGAATGAGATGTATGTTATGAATAATGATAATAATATATTACCTCTGTTTTTACTTTCATAATTCATTTTAGAGTTTCATACACTCTAGCCCATTGCAAAATGTTTGTTGCAAAAGGGTTGTTCATAAAAAGAACAATTGTTGTTCAGTATTATGAATAACATGAAGGGCCATGCTTCCATCCAGATGGGATGTATGTTATGAATATTGATAGTAATATGATACACCCATAACACTGACGCTAAATGTCGTAAGACTAAGAGAATACCACACAAGTGTGGCACTGCATTTGGTCACATTGGAGAAACCCGCATGGAAAATTCCATTATGATGGATTTTGAAGTCGTTTGATTTTGAATCATCTGACACTTGCAAATTTCCTCCGAAAAGTGAAGTGACTGAAATACCGTTCACAGGCCATAAGGAACGAGCAAAGAACTTATTGGTGATCATACATTTTGATGTATGTAGTCCGATAAATATTGTTGCAAACAGTGGATTTGTCTACCTTCAAAAATGACTCAAGTAGATATATGGATATTTACTTGATAAGACGTAAGTCTAGATCTTTTGAATTCATTCAAAAGGTTTTCAAGAATGAAGTAGAAGTTATTGTAACAAGAAAATTATGTTTCTACAATTCGATTGCAGAAAGGAATTTTTGAGTTACAAGTTTAGCGAATGTCTGATGAGTTGTGAAAGGGGTTTCATAACATGCACCTCTCGGAACACCACTGCAAGTGGAAAGTCCGTGAAGATGTAATCGAACCATTTATGAAATGGTAAGATCAAAGATGACATAAATAATTTTGCCATTATCCATTTTAAAAGGTGATGCTTTAGAGACTGCGGCTTTTACACTGAAAAGAGCTCCATCGGGTCTGTTGAAATGACACCATGGTATGGTACGCCCAACCATGTTATATCTTTTCTTAAACATTTAGAATATGGGGCTTGTGTAAAAGGTTACAAACCTATTCCAAATCAGACAAGTGCTACTTTGTAGGTTATCCCAAGTCATTGGGTATTCCTCCCTCACTATACCGAGGCAAATAGGTTTGCCACAAAGAACGGTATGCTTTTTGAAGAAAATGGTTCTTTCAAAAAGGTGAGTGGGAGAATAGTGCAACTCGACGAGATAAAACAGTATCTTCGTCATCAGGTCAAAGGAAAGAGACCTTGGAAGTAATTCCGGAGTTTCCTACTGCGACTGATACGGAAGTCTCTACAATAAAATGTATGGACTTCAGTCGAACTTGTAGCTGAACAACGCAGGCAAGGCTCGTGCAAACCTCTCAGGTGCGCAAACGAGATATTGTTGTTAGACAACAGTATACCTACGATACACAAGGAAGCGTTGATGGGCCCTGACTCCAGGATTGGCTAAATGCCAATACAATCCGAGATAGTTTCCATATAAATGTTTCAAGATTAAAATCTTGATACACCTTTCGGAAGACTTAGAGTCTAACGAATTTTATGGAACTAAAAACTGATACGGGTAAAAATGTTTTATCCATAAAGCTAGACTTTTTGCAATATACAAGTTCAAGGAGTTGACTACGATGAGGTTGTTTCACCGTAGCGATGCTTAAAGTCGGTTCGGGTTGAACTAGCAATTAATACATATTTCAAATCATGAGATATGAAACAAAGGATGACAAAAGGATTTCCATCTGATGGAAATAAAACCAAGGACTTGCATGTGTTACAGTCCAAGGTATTTTGTCAGTCCAGAGGATGCTAGTAAGTATGCAAACTTCAGAGTTCCAGCGATGGACAGAAGAGAGCAAAATGGAGTTGGAATCTTCGTGTTTTGATGAAATGGTCAAAAAGGGTTTTTGACTTCATCAATGGGTAACGAAGATGCTTGTGATTCAAGAAAGTAAGTGGGAGCATAATAATATTTCTAAAAACGTTGTGTGCTTGACACATTGTTAATTGGAAATAAATTTCTTGACATGAATTAGGACTTCATTTGAAAATAGTTTTAGATGAAGTGCTTAATAGCCTTTATATTAGGCATGATGATCTATGGAGATAGATTTACCTAATGGGGCTGAGCAAAGATACATATTGACAAAATGCTAAAACCTTTTAGCATTAAAAATGTCAAGGAGTGATTCTTGCCGAAGTCACATGGAAAGAGTTTTTGCAAGACTTGGTGTCCCAAAACACTGATGAGCAAAATACATGATGGAGATTCCACACATTCTTGTGTTTGGATTAATCATGTATTCCATGGTATGTATAACAACCAGATATGTCCAGTACTCCCAAAGTTGTTGCGAGTATAGATACCAAAGTGATCAGAAGTACTGATCAAGGGACAACAGTGAAAAAGGGTCATTGAGTACTATAGTAGCACTGATGACAAGTTTTCTCGCAAGCGGAGATCATGAAGAGTTTGTTGTAAAAGGTTACATCGAAGCAGTCTTCATCAATGCTCCTTGCGATTTTTGATTTAAGTTAAGGGTTTTGTGTAATACACAATATGGTGGCACAGTAGTTGGAAATTGTTCCAAACAAGTTACTGTGGCGAATTCTATAACAGAGGCGAAGTATGTTGCCGCTTTTAAAAGCGACAAAGAAGATGTTGAATCATATAGTTCATTCATGAACTTAGTATGGTTCCAAGATGGCTTTTGTCAATGGGACACTACTGCAGGTAGTTGCTCCATAACTCAGTCTGAGGAATCCAGGTTCGACCTGTGATTCACATACATACAAAACCAAGTCCACACAAAATATGAATTTTGTGAAAGTGTGAAAACGCGAGGATATGCAAAGATACACACGGAGCTGAAGTCGTCAGATCCGTTGGACATCAGGCTATACCACAAGCTAAGCATATTTACACCGGTGTGCCACAGGTGTAAAGTGCATTAAGCATTAACTAGATTATTGACTCTAGTGCAAGTGGGAGTCTGTAGGAGATATGCCCTAGAGGCAATAATAAATGTTATTATTTATCTCCATGCTCATTATTATGTTTATGTTCCATGCTATAACTGCTGTGGTTCCCGAGCCCGTATATCCATAAAGGCTCTGGGGAAAACCCATGTGCACGTGTGGAATAATAAACGGTAAAATGTATTCCTAGTCATGCCTCTAAGACTAGCTCAAGTGTTGCATGATGATTATGTTTTCCCAATCATGGGCATGTCTATGCCAGCAGCTTTGAGGGCAAAATGTTAGAAGAACATTTGTGTTGAATCGACCCGAATTGATGTTATGCTATGAGTTACATTCGTCACAAGTTAATGGTTAATAACACAGAGATGGTTAATGTTTGCATGATTTCTTAGACCATGAGAGTATCGAGTTTCTTCATGCTTGCTTCATGAACTTTGGGGTTTGTTAAACGTCATCCGTAAATGGGTGGCTATTACGGCAGCTTACGGGTTCATGGAAAAGTATGTCAAGTAACTTGATAGCTCAAGATTGGGATTTGCTCCTCCGACGATGGAGAGATATCTCTGGGCCCTCTCGGTGTTACGGTATCCATCATCGTCTGGCCAGACACTTTGTGATTTGATCACGGGGATGCCAGAACACGGTAACGAGAAAAGAGAACAATACCGGTAACGAGGTAACTAGCATAGTGGACAAGTTGTTGATTCACGGGAATGCCAACATGTCTCACCTCGGGTATTTGTAACATATCGCGAAGCAACAGGAATAGCACACGGCAACTGGAGGTTCACTCGAATATTCATTCGTGTGGGTATAGGGGTCAATATGGGTGTCCACGGCTCCGATGTTGATCATTAATCAGAAGGGGTTCCGTGTCATGTCTATACTTCACCGAACCTATAGGGTCACACGCTTAAGGGTCATCTATCTGCTGAATACTAGACAGGGAGTCTGAGAGAAAATCACCGAAAAAGTTTCGGACACCGAAAAAGTTTCGGACAGCGGAAAAGTTCCGCAGAGAGAGGTCACCGGATGAGTTCCGGTGAAACTGAAAAGTTGTTTCAGAGGATACCATAAAGTCAAATTGGTTTCGGCACATGCCTAATAATTCTTGGAGGATGCCAGAATCATTCTAGAAACTTTCTGGAATTTTCTAGAAGAAAAACCGGAAATGTTCCGGAGCTGCCGGAGCCGCTTCAGATGCTTTTCGTAGATGAAAATCACTATTTCGGAATTGTTCCGGATTGCGTTGAAAATTGTTTTTATGGGTACTGGAAATGTGCTAGGAACACATGAAAATTTTCAGTTCAAACGGACGCTGAAAAATGTCGTCGTGAATAGTGAAAGTGCTTTTTGGGTTACTTTTTGGAAAGCCATTATTTTGGGCTTTATCCCAAGATCTTTTGGGGATGAAATGGAAGGATAAGGCCCCTTTTGAAGGGGCCCTACTAGGTGTGGCAGGCCACATGGGGGCTCCTCCTTGGAGCCCCCACTTGTCCCTTGGTTTCACTTTTGGGTCCTTGGGAAGGACTCCTTTTCATGTGGGTTTTGGGTTTTCTTGTAAAACCACCCTACCCCTTGGGTTTCCTATAAATAGAGGTGGAGGGGCAGCCCTCCACACTCACTCCTTTCTGTAGGGTAACGCAGCAGAAAACAAAAATTTTCCGACCTACGCACCAGCCCAGGACCACTATGGAGACTGCATACAAGGTTTGATCATTTTCGTTACCGACTCGAAGCGCAGCGGAAGTAGAGTCGATGACGATCG
This sequence comes from Thinopyrum elongatum, assembly GCA_011799875.1. Taxonomy (NCBI): domain Eukaryota; kingdom Viridiplantae; phylum Streptophyta; class Magnoliopsida; order Poales; family Poaceae; genus Thinopyrum; species Thinopyrum elongatum. The sequence continues at coordinate 664,155,923 of CM022303.1, forward strand.
GCGGTGCAGATCCCCGCAGCTAGGATTTACAACCTCCCAACCGCGAGGATGTATACCCTCGTCTTCCCTTCGGACAGCCCTCCGGGAGGCTGTCGAACAGTCCCCCAGACGATGTCGCGGACAGCCCTTCGGGAGGACCTTCGAAACTCGAACGGTCACTCGGACAGCCCTTCGGGAGGACTCACAAAACTCGGACCGTCACTTGGACAGCCCTTCGGGAGGCACTCTCGAACAGCCCCTCGGGCACTAAGATCGAAACTACGACCTCTCTACAGAGTTGCACACATACGGTGTCATCTATCCGGCAGGGCTTCGCCGTCCAGAACTAGTTCCCACCGGAACCCAGACAGCCTTTCGGCTCTACGAAACTATTTCGCTGGGAGGGAGAGAGAATGCCAGATCATGCATGGCTTGTGTGAGAGCTAAGGATGGGGAAATGGCTGCCAAGATCACTCCTATATATAGGCTAGCCAAGGGGTAAAATTGTCACACAAAAACCCCAAAGTGCCCTTGGAATATCCCTTTCCAAAAGGGAATATGCCATATGGGAGTGCCATGTGGAGCACCATGGTGCTCCACCTCCTTGGCCGGCCACCCTTGGGGGGGGACCCCCCCCATGAGGTGCCATGCCCTCCTTCCCCTTCTAGAAGGCCCTTTTAGAATTTCAAAAAGGTGCTTTCCATAAAATTCCCAAAAAGCACTTTCACTATTCACGACGACATTTTTCAGCGTCCGTTCGAACTAAAAATATTTATGTGGGCTTAGAACATTTCCAGTACCCACTAAAATAATTTTCAATGCGTTCTGGAACAATTCCAGTTTAGTGATTTCATCTGCGAAAAGCATCTGAAGCGGTTCCGGCAGCCCCGGAACATTTCCGGTTTTTCTTCCAGAAAATTCCCAGAAGTTTCCAGAATGATTCTGGTATCCTCCAAGAATTATCAGGCATGTGCCGAAACCATTTTGACTTAATGGTATCCCCTGAAACAACTTTTCAGTTTCACCGGAACTCATCCGGTGACCTCTCTCTGCGGAACTTTTCCGCTGTCCGAAACTTTTCGGTGTCCGAAACTTTTTCGGTGATTTTCTCTCAGACTCCCTATCTAGTATTCAGCAGATAGATGACCCTTAAGCGTGTGACCCTATAGGTTCGGCGAAGTATAGACATGACACGGAACCCCTTCCGATCAATGATCAACATCGGAGCCGTGGACACCCATATTGACCCCTATACCCACACGAATGAATATTCGAGTGAACCTCCAGTTGCCGTGTGCTATTCCTGTTGCTTCGTGATATGTTACAAATACCCGAGGTGAGACATGTTGGCATTCCCGTGGATCAACACTTGTCCACTATGCTAGTTACCTCGTTACCGGTATTGTTCTCTTTTCTCGTTACCATGTTCCGGCATCCCCGTGATCAAATCACAAAGTGTCTGGCCAGACGATGATGGATACCGTAACACCGAGAGGGCCCAGAGATATCTCTCCATCGCCGGAGGAGCAAATCCCAATCTTGAGCTATCAAGTTACTTGACACACTTTTCCATGAACCCGTAAGCCGCCGTAATAGCCACCCATTTACGGATGACGTTTAACAAACCCCAAAGTTCATGAAGCAAGCATGAAGAAACTCGATACTCTCATGGTCTAAGGAATCATGCAAACATTAACCATCTCTGTGTTATTAACCATTAACTTGTGACGAAAGAACCTCATAGCATAACATCAATCGGGTCGATTCAACACAAATGTTCTGTTAACATTGTGCCCTCAAAATTGCTGGCATAGTCATGCCCATGATCAGGAAAACAGGATCATCATGCAATACTTGAGCCAGTCATAGAGGCTTAACTAGGAATACATTTTATCATTTATTATTCCACACGTGCATATGAGTCTTCCTCCGAGCCTCGTTTTATTTGCAGACTCGAGAACCATAGCAGTTATAGCATGGAACGTAAACCTAATTATGAACAGGGAGATAATCAATAACATTTATTATTGCCTCTAGGGCATATCTCCTACAGACTCCCACTTGCACTAGAGTCAATAATCTAGTTAATGCTAATGCACTTTACACCTGTGGCACACCGGTGTAAATATGCTTCGCTTGTGGTATAGCCTGAATGTCCAACGGATCTGACGACTTCAGCTCCGTGTGTATCTTTGCGTATCCTCGCGTTTTTACGCTTTCACAAAATTCATATTTTGTGTGGACTTGGCTTTGTATGTATGTGAATCACAGGTCGAACCTGGATTCCTTAGACTGAGTTATGGAGCAACTACCTGTAGTAGTGTCCCATTGACAAAAGCCATCTTGGAACCATACTAAGTTCATGAATGAACTATATGATTCAACATCTTCTTTGTCGCTTTTAAAAGCGGCAACATACTTTGCCTCTGTTATAGAATTCGCCACAGTAACTTGTTTGGAACAATTTCCAACTACCGTGCCACCATATTGTGTATTGCACAAAACCCTCAATTTAAATCGAAAATCGCATGGAGAAATGATGAAGACTGTATCGATGTAACCTTTTACAACGAACTCTTCATGATCTTCACTTGCGAGAAAACATGTCATCAGTGCTACAATAGTACTCAATGACCCTTTTTCACTGTTGTCCCATGATCAGTACTTTGATCACTTTGGTATCTATACTCGTAACAACTTTGGAGTATTGGACATATCTGGTTGTTTTACATACCATGGAATGCATGATTAATCCAAACACGAAGGTGTGTGGAATCTCCATCATGTATTTTGCTCATCAGTGTTTTTGGGACACCGAGTCTTGCAAAAACTCTTTCCATGTGACTTCGGCAAGAATCACTCCTTGGCGTTTTAAATGCTAAAAAGTTTTAGCATCTTGTCAATATGTATCTTTGCTCAGCCCCATTAGGTAAATCTATCTCCATAGATCATCATGCCTAATATAAAGGCTATTTAGCCCAAGCACTTCATCGAAAAACTATTTTCAAATGAAGTACTAATTCGTGTCAAGAAATTTATTTCCAATTAACAATGTGTCAAGCACACAACGGTTTTTAGAAATTTTGTTATGCTCCCACTTACTTTCTTGAATCATAAGCATCTTCGTTACCCATTGATGAAGTCAAAACCTTTTTGACCATTTCATCAAAGCGAAGATTCCAACTCCATTTTGCTCTCTTCTGTCCATTGCTGGAACTCTGAAGTATGCACATTCACTAGCATCCTCTGGATCGACAAAATACTTTGGACTGTATCACTCACAAGTCCTAGGTTGCATTTCCATCTTATGGAAATCCTTTTGGCATCCATGTTTCATATCTCATGACTGAAATATGTATTAATTGCTAGTTCAACCCGAACCGACTTTAAGCATCGCTACGGTGAAACAATCTCATCGTAGTCAACTCCTTGAACTTGTATATTGCAACAAGTCGAGCTTTATGGATAAAACATTTTTATCCGTATCAGTTTTAAGTTCCATAAATATTCGTCAGACTCTAAGTCTTCCGAAAGGTGTATCAAGGTTTTAATCTTGAATCACTTATATGGAAACTATCTCGGATTGTATTGGCATTTAGCCAATTCCGGAGTCAGGGCCCATCAACGCTTCCTTGTGTATCGTAGGTATACTGTTGTCTAACAACAATATCTCGTTTGCGCACCTGAGAGGTTTGCACGAGCCTTGCCTACGTGGTTCAGCTGCAAGTTCGACTGAAGTCCATACATTTTATTGTAGAGACTTCCGTATCAGTCGCAGTAGGAAACTCCGGAATCACTTCCAAGGTTCCTTTCCTTTGACCTGATGACGAAGATACTGGTTATCTCGTCGAGTTGCACTGTCCTCCCACTCACCTTTTGCAAGGACAATTCTCTTTAGAAGCATACCGTTTTGTGGCAAAAACCTTTGCCTCGGTATAGTGGTGGGGGAATACCCAATGACTTGGGATAACCTACAAAGTAGCACTTGTCTGATTTGGAATAGGTTTGTAACCTTTTACACAAGCCCCATATTCCAAATGTTAAGAAAAGATATAACATGGTTGGGCGTACCATACCATGGTGTCATTTCAACAGACCTGATGGAGCTCTTTTCAGTGTAAAAGCCGTAGTCTCTAAAGCATCACCTTTTAAAAGGGATAATGGCAAATTTATTTATGTCATCTTTGATCTTACCATGTCATAAATGGTTCGATTACATCTTCACGGACTTTCCACTCACAGTGGTGTTCCGGGTGGTGTAAGTTATGAAACTCTTTTCACAACTCATCAGACATTCGCTAAACTTGTAACTCAAATATTTCTTTCTGCAATCGAATTGTAGAAACATAATTTTCTTGTTACAATAACTTCTACTTCATATTTGAAAACCTTTCGAATGATTTCAAAAGATCCAGACTTACGTCTCATCAAGTAAATATCCACATGTCTACTTGAGTCATTTCTGAAGATAGATAAATCCACTACTTGCAACAACCTTTATCGGACTACATACATCAAAATGTATGATCACCAATAAGTTCTTTGCTCGTTCCTTACTGCCTGTGAACGGTATTTCAGTCACTTTACTTTTCGGAGGAAAGTTGCAAGTGTCAGGTGATTCAAAATCAAACGACTTCAAAAATCCATCATAATGGAATTTTCCATGCGGGTTTCTCCAATGTGACCAAATGCAGTGCCACACTTGTGTGGTATTCTTTTAGTCTTATGACATTTAGCGTCAGTGTTATGGATGTATCATATTACCATCAATATTCATAACATACGTCCCATCGATGATGGAAGTATGGCCCTCATGTTATTCATAATACTGAACAACAATTGTTCTTCTATGAACAATTCTTTTGCAACAAACATTGTGCAAAGGCCTAGAGTGTATGAAACTCTAAAATGAATTATGAAAGTAAACCCAGAGGTAATGTATTATTATCAATATTCATAACATACATCTCATTCATAATGAAAGTATGGCCCTTATGTTATTCATAACACCGAACATCAGAAGTTCTCTTATGAACAACCTTCTTGCAAGATACCTTATGCAATGGGCTAGAGTGTGTAAAACTCTAAATGAATTATGAAAATAAATACAGACGGTAATACAACGATGGAAGGTATAGTAACATTTACTATGTTCCCTGTGTATACCTAAACCTCATTCCTGGCTAGTCTTTCAGGCCATAGTAGTTCTTACATCGAGTTGCAACAGAATGCAATCGAGTGGGTATCTTTGTGATTAACTCACAATAACCAAGAATCAGCGATTAACAATTTAATCATGATTCCCAAGAACTATATCTTTGACCAGCCTTCTATACATCAAAAAACTTGTATGACATTCATACATGAGCTGGATATTCCAGTCTTCTTTCTTTTGCCTTTATACTTCTAACAGTTTAACTTTCAGTATTTCTCCTACTCTCAGAAGAAGCACTCAACTTAAGAGTGGCGTTAGCCCCGGACTTCCTAGGTGTGTTATCACACTAACACCCTTCGGACACTTCCTTTCTCTTTAAGTTGTTGTTTTATTCACCTTTCATCATATGACAGGCGTTCTTCTGGATCCCTCTCTTATCAGTCTAATGCATAGTAAACTCCTTTACTAATAGTTTGCAAACAAACATTGCTTTGGATATCTCATATCTTTTAGCCTTTTTCTGTCTCTGAAAAAGATTTTCAGATTCCATGAATATCACATAACTATCCAAACTTTCGAAGTTTGGGTCTCATGGAATCAAACATATTGCGCTTGACTGAAATGGAATTCTAGCTTTTGGATCAACGGACGAGAGTCACATGATCCATAGCATAAGCGAGAGAATACCGAAAGTATGCGATAGGACAAAGTCCTTCTCGGCACTCTTGAGGACAATCCTCACATTACGTTACCAACCATAAAGTTTTAACCAGATATTTAACAGCTATTCAATTTTAATAGGGAAGGTGGAAATGCGAGCCATTATTCTACAACTATTATGCAAATCACACTTAGACAGTGTTCAAAATTAATTGCACTAAGAATTAAACAGGTTAATTCAACAGTGCGCTCCCACTCAAATCAATATCTCTCATAATTGATTGTGAGCGATTCAAGATCCGAGTTTTGATTGTTCGCCACGATGGTAGCATCACAGATGACGAAAATCTCAATCGGTAGGCAAACTTGCCAATCACATCTCTATGTGACTCTTGTTCATCTTTCGATGCATGTGTTCTGAGCTCATGACTTTCATGCCTGAACGTCAAGACAACCAAGTGATCTCGCTGCGAGGTCTCAACTCACCCGCCTCACACATCCCTAATCGTTCGTACCCATGGTAGCATGTGATACCCCGAAAAGTTAGGTGCCGTGACGGTGCTACACTTGGGAGAACACTAACTACTTGATATTTTTGTGAGAGATCACCCTAATAAAAAGTGACTACCGCGCAATCAAAAAGGGTGCATCATAAGGGATAAACATCTCAGGCAATTCATAATAGCATGATATGGTATAGCCCTTTCTGACGGAGAAGTCTTGTATTTCTTCGTCTTCGGCATTCGCGTCGGTGTTCACCTTCACGAAGATTGCCACCACCTTGTCGATGCACCAGATAATATTGCTATCTTTATAGCTAATAAAATAATGCATTACACAAGGTTGACACGCAGGTCATTTAAAGTGCAATCATATGGCTCCAGCCATCATGCCAAATCATGACACGCAGGTCATGTTAATTAATTTACATCATATAGTCATCTCATACATAATCAAATTATTATGAGCACTGCTATACCACATCATATGCACATGCAAACCCTCCTGCAAAACCAAGTTAGACGCCTCTAATCGGTTCATGCAAAAACTTGTTTTACGTGGCTTCTAAGGTTTCGAAACAAACCGAAGCTACCAACGTCCATCATCAAGTATGATAATTCAAGTCGCTAGATTAACTTTCCAGGGTGTATGAAAACCGAGATAATAAAATCTCGAGCCCCATACTAAACTTCGTCATACGCATGACCCCCGTGCAGATCATATCTGCATTGCCCTTTCGTCTGCGAAACATCCATCTTTCTTTGACTAAAGTGGAACCCAAAGAACTGTTAGCACTTCGTTAATCTGTCAATCAGCATACTCAGGAGCAGCATGAAAGGATCGCGGATTGCCAGAACTTTGTGAGATTCCACAATGCTGTCAAGATCAGGACTACGCAAATTCAAGGGAAGCAACAAGAACATCGGGTAACAGATTTCATCTGCTACCCGCACAAATAATTTTCAGTAATAGAACTCATCTACTACCTAATTATATTGTGCAACACCCATACATCTCCATGTATTCTAGATCGCAACCTGCATCTACGCATAGCACGGCTCATGATGCCACTGTAGGGTAACGCAGCAGAAAACAAAAATTTTCCGACCTACGCACCAGCCCAGGACCACTATGGAGACTGCATACAAGGTTTGATCATTTTCGTTACCGACTCGTAGCGCAGCGGAAGTAGAGTCGATGACGGTCGGCGGTGCAGATCCCCGCAGCTAGGATTTACAACCTCCCAACCGCGAGGATGTATACCCTCGTCTTCCCTTCGGACAGCCCTCCGGGAGGCTGTCGAATAGTCCCCCAGACGATGTCGCGGACAGCCCTTCGGGAGGACCTTCGAAACTCGAACGGTCACTCGGACAGCCCTTCGGGAGGCACTCTCGAACAGCCCCTCGGGCACTAAGATCGAAACTACGACCTCTCTACAGAGTTGCACACATACGGTGTCATCTATCCGGCAGGGCTTCGCCGTCCAGAACTAGTTCCCACCGGAACCCAGACAGCCTTTCGGCTCTACGAAACTATTTCGCTGGGAGGGAGAGAGAATGCCAGATCATGCATGGCTTGTGTGAGAGCTAAGGATGGGGAAATGGCTGCCAAGATCACTCCTATATATAGGCTAGCCAAGGGGTAAAATTGTCACACAAAAACCCCAAAGTGCCCTTGGAATATCCCTTTCCAAAAGGGAATATGCCATATGGGAGTGCCATGTGGAGCACCATGGTGCTCCACCTCCTTGGCCGGCCACCCTTGGGGGGGGACCCCCCCATGAGGTGCCATGCCCTCCTTCCCCTTCTAGAAGGCCCTTTTGGAATTTCCAAAAAGGTGCTTTCCATAAAATTCCCAAAAAGCACTTTCACTATTCACGACAACATTTTTCAGCGTCCGTTCGAACTGAAAATATTTATGTGGGCTTAGAACATTTCCAGTACCCACTAAAATAATTTTCAATGCGTTCTGGAACAATTCCAGTTTAGTGATTTCATCTGCGAAAAGCATCTGAAGCGGTTCCGGCAGCCCCGGAACATTTCCGGTTTTTCTTCCAGAAAATTCCCAGAAGTTTCCAGAATGATTCTGGTATCCTCCAAGAATTATCAGGCATGTGCCGAAACCATTTTGACTTAATGGTATCCCCTGAAACAACTTTTCAGTTTCACCGAAACTCATCCGGTGACCTCTCTCTGCGGAACTTTTCCACTGTCCGAAACTTTTTCGGTGTCCGAAACTTTTTCGGTGATTTTCTCTCAGACTCCCTGTCTAGTATTCAGCAGATAGATGACCCTTAAGCGTGTGACCCTATAGGTTCGGTGAAGTATAGACATGACACGGAACCCCTTCCGATCAATGATCAACATCGGAGCCGTGGACACCCATATTGACCCCTATACCCACACGAATGAATATTCGAGTGAACCTCCAGTTGCCGTGTGCTATTCCTGTTGCTTCGTGATATGTTACAAATACCCGAGGTGAGACATGTTGGCATTCCCGTGGATCAACACTTGTCCACTATGCTAGTTACCTCGTTACCGGTATTGTTCTCTTTTCTCGTTACCATGTTCCGGCATCCCCGTGATTAAATCACAAAGTGTCTGGCCAGACGATGATGGATACCGTAACACCGAGAGGGCCCAGAGATATCTCTCCATCGCCGGAGGAGCAAATCCCAATCTTGAGCTATCAAGTTACTTGACACACTTTTCCATGAACCCGTAAGCCGCCGTAATAGCCACCCATTTACGGATGACGTTTAACAAACCCCAAAGTTCATGAAGCAAGCATGAAGAAACTCGATACTCTCATGGTCTAAGGAATCATGCAAACATTAACCATCTCTGTGTTATTAACCATTAACTTGTGACGAAAGAACCTCATAGCATAACATCAATCGGGTCGATTCAACACAAATGTTCTGTTAACATTGTGCCCTCAAAATTGCTGGCATAGTCATGCCCATGATCAGGAAAACAGGATCATCATGCAATACTTGAGCCAGTCATAGAGGCTTGACTAGGAATACATTTTATCATTTATTATTCCACACGTGCATATGAGTCTTCCTCCGAGCCTCGTTTTATTTGCAGACTCGAGAACCATAGCAGTTATAGCATGGAACGTAAACCTAATTATGAACAGGGAGATAATCAATAACATTTATTATTGCCTCTAGGGCATATCTCCTACACTTTCTCACATACAAGTGCCATTGCATGATTTGGCTTCTCTCTCCCTCCCCGCGAAATAGTTTTGCAGAGCCGAAAGGCTGTCTGGGTTCCGGTGGGAACTAGTTCTGGACGGTGAAGCCCTGCCGGATAGATGACACCGTATGTGTGCAACTCTGTAGAGAGGTCGTAGTTTCGATCTTAGTGCCCGAGGGGCTGTTCGTGAGTGCCTCCTGAAGGGCTGTCCAAGTGACGGTCCGAGTTCTGTGAGTCCTCCCGAAGGGCTGTCCGAGTGACCGTCCGAGTTTCGAAGGTCCTCCCGAAGGGCTGTCCGTGACACCGTCCGGGGGACTATTCGACCGCCTCCCGGAGGGCTGTCCGTGGGGCAAATGAGGGAGTACATCCTCACGGTTGGGAGGTTGTAAATCCGAGCTGCGGGGATCTGCACCGCCGATCGTCATCGACTCTACTTCCGCTGCGCTACGAGTCGGTAACGAATATGATCAAACCTTGTATGCAGTCTGCATAGTGGTCCTGGGTTGGTGCGTAGGTCGGAATTTTTTTGTTTTCTGCTGCGTTACCCTACACATGCCTGGCCTCGGCTAAGCAACACGCCGCAACCCGAACGAATACCTAACAGAGAGGTCAGCACGCCGGACTAAACCTATGCACCCGGGGGTCTTGGGCCTTCGCCTCGGGAACTCCTGCACGTTGCGAACTCGGCCGAAAGCAGACCTAACCCCCTTAATACAAGCGCGGGCTTAACCAGTCCAAATCGGCGTGCGCCGCTCAGTCGCTGACGTCCATTAAGCTCCAGCTGAAGTATACGACATAGAACGCCCATACTATGCCCACGTGATGGTTAGTGCTATCAGGCCAGAGGCCCCTCGGATCAAATATGCAAACCGTTTAGTGGATTAGGAGCGCGCGGTAACGAGCAGAGACTCACGATCGATGTGACCCCGTCGCCCCGTCTCGAGGACTTGCGGTAAGGGCTAAGAATGCCCGGCCACGTCTCGTATTTATCTCGCGGGCACCCTCCAGGTCAACCCGACTCCACATCACTTCGCAATAAGCTCACGCGGGTACCCCTCAGGGCCGACCCATCTTTAGTTACAAAGTACAGTGTAAGTCTCAGTATCAATAGTAACCGTGTGTCCAACATCAAGGGGGAACCCTGAGGAATCACCCTCGATAGAATTCCCTCTGATGTTACCGTCAAGGTGAACGAAGGAGGAATCACCCTCGAGGTCCACACTTGAGAAGTTGCACGACGACGTCATTATCGGGGGGTGGTGTAGGAGGAATCACCCTCGCTTACCACGACCGATTAACTAACCTACAAGGTTATCATCAGAAGTGCTAACGAGGTATCACCCTCGGCACTCGATAGTAACCCAGTAGTGTCGAACAACTAAGGGGGAAGTGATGTGCGGTGCCGGGGCCTGGTCTTCATTCCCATTGATCGGGTCTTCTGATAATCCAGCGGGGCAGTCGGGATATAGTGGGGGTCTCTGTCGGGTCCCTACCCAGCCTATTCTAAGTAGTTTAGGATAAGCAGGAAGGTAACAAAGCAGGTTACAATAAACAGGCCATGCAGCAGATATAGGATAACAGTAGCAGTAGCAGTTCTAATGCAAGCATAAGAGAGAAGAGAAATAGGCGATATAGGCATGTTCAAAAGGGGGGTGCTTGCCTGTTTGCTCTGCGGCAAGGGCAAGGTCGTCAGTGGTGTCGTCGGGGACGTAGTCGTACTCCGGAGCTGCGTCTACCTCGGGAGCTACGTCAACGTCGGGGTCTACCGAGAGGGAAGAGGGGGAAGAAACAGGTAAACATAATGCAAAACAGATGCAACACAGGGCATGCTATGCTATGATGTAGTGCAGGGCTGCCTAAAGATGCTTCTAAGTCGCTCTAGTTAGTTTTAGGATTAACGTAGGGTTTATTACCCGGTGTGTGTTGTGTACTATTCATCTACCAGAATCGGGCTCGGAGTTACAAGTTCTCCTACGTAGGAGGTTTCGACATGGAAACAGACGGCACGATTAGACTCGTCTCATCGTTCTAAGCAACTTTCATGTTTTAAGTTTTTCAATCCGAGCTACGGTTTATTTTCTACGAATTTTTAAAGATTAAAGGAATTTCTAGAATTATTTTTATTTACAGAAAATGATATATGCCGTCAGCAGTCAACAAGGCGCTGACCAGGGTCAAACCTGACATGTGGGTCCAGTGGGACCCACATGTCAGCCTCTGTTGAGACTAACAGTGAGTTAATCTAGCTATTAGGGTTAATTAGGGGGTGGGCCCCATCTGTCAGTGAGACATTAGTCTAACTATTTAGTTTTTATTTATTTAATCTTTTATTAGATTAATTAGCAGAGGGGGTCCCACATGTCATTGACACGGGGCCAGCCCAGTCAGTAGTTGACCCGGTCAACAGGTCAACTGGACCCACTGGTCAGTGGCACGGCGGCCCCCAGTAGTCAGTCCTGGTCAGCGTTGGCCGGCGACCAATCCAGCGGCAGAAGTTCGCCGGAGTGGCTCGGGATCGCTCCTCAGTGGGCCATTTTGCGCGCGCCCGGGCTCGTTCGAACGGGCACACCAAGCCGCATCCATCTATGGCGGCGGCGCTGCCGAAAACGGTCTGGAACGACGACGGTGAGCTACGGGGCGGTCGCCGGAGTTCGGGAGTTGGGGATCTAGCACTAGGGAGCACGGGAAAGCTCGTGCTTGAGCTCGTTGGACTCCTGGGAGCACCAGGAGCACAACGGTGGCCTCAGGCGAACGTGACAGGGGCCATGTCCACGGCCATGAGCTCGTCGGCGACGGGCAGAGCTCGGGCACGGCGGCAGCTACCTACGGCGCAGGAAGAAGCTAGCGGAGGGGAATAGGAGACGGAAGAGCTCACCGTGCGGCTCACACGGAGGCCCGTGATAGTTTAGTAGCAGCAGATCGGCGGGTTCATCAGAGAAGCGCCGGCGATCCGAGGAAGAAGAAAGGCTCGATCCGTGGCTGCGGTGCCGTAGAGCTCGAGGTCGAGGTCGGGGAGGTTGCAGCGGAGCTCAACGGAGCTCATAGACGTCCTGACGAGGTGCGGGGAACGCTGAGGCTACGCGTTCGACGGCGGCGCAGCCATGGCCTCTCTCGGGCGAGCTCGGAGAGCGAGGGAGAGAGCGACGGAGAGGGAGAGGGAGTGGATGAGGAGGTCCACGGGGGAGGGACGAGCCTCGATCTTATCCTCGCTGGCGTCGGTGGGCGTCGAGGCCGTCGCCGTGTCGCCACCTCGCCGGCGGGCGGGCACTGGGTCATGGGGGAGGTGACACGCGAGGGAGAGAGAAGGAGTTGGGCCAGGTGGGCCGGTGGGCGGGGCACTGTGCACTAAGGCCCAGTGCACAGTGCCTCGTCTTATTTTTCTGTTTCTGCTTTGCTTTTTCTTTTATTTATTACCTGTTTGAAATGGTTAGGCCACTATTGCCCTTTTATAAAATGTGGAACTTGGCCCAAATATTATTATGCAATATTAGCCTTCACCAAAAATTGGTTTGAGCAAAGTTGGGTTTCATTTGAAATTGATATGATTTTAAATGTGTTAAATATTGCTGTTTTGGTGCTGTTTCATCTTGTTGGAGTCATTTAGCTAATCCAAGTAGCATTAGTTATAATTTTAAGAGTGCTTCTGGAATATTTGCTATTTAATGAACATTTTTCCAATAAGGTTTGAACAAATTTATTCTGCACCTTTGAATTTGAGTTGATTTTCAGAATATAATTGAAATCATTTTGGTTAACCACTATGACTAGGCACTGCAAATGATATGACTTGGCATTATTAGCAGTTGATCACAGTGGCTAATACACAGGGGTGTTACACAAGTTACCCACCACGCTCGCTTAACTCCGGCCGGACACACTTTACTGGGTCATGCCCGGCCTCGGCTAAGCAACACGCCGCAACCCGACCGAATACCTAACAAAGAGGTCAGCACGCCGGACTAAACCTATGCCCCCAGGGGTCTTGGGCCATCGCCCCAGGAACTCCTGCACGTTACGGGGCCACCGAGAGCAGACCTAGCAACCCCTTAATACAAGCGCGGTTGCGTAACCAGTCCAACTCGGCGTGCGCCGCTTAGTCGCTGACGTCTATTAAGCTCCGGCTGAAGTATACGACGCAGAACGCCCATACTATGCCCACGTGATGGTTAGTGCTATCAGGCCAGAGGCCCCTCGGATCAAATATCCAAACCGTTAGTGGATTAGAAGCGCGCGGTACGGGCAGAGACTCACGATCGATGTGACCCCGTCGCCCCGTCTCGAGGACTTGTGGCAAGGGCTAGGAATGCCCGGCCACGCCTCGTATTTATCTCGCGGGCACCCTCCAGGTCAACCCGACTCCACATCACTTCGCAAATATGCTCGCGCGGGTACCCCTCAGGGCCGACCCGTCTTTAGTAACCAGATACAATGTAAAGTCAAAGTCACCATAGTAACTGTGTGTCTAACACCAAGGGGGAACCCTGAGGAATCGCCCTCCATGGAATTTCACCTGATGTTACCGTCAAGGTGAACGAAGGAGGAATCACCCTCGAGGTCCACTCTTGAGGAGTTACTCGACAATGTCGTTACCGGGAATGGAGATGGAGGAATCACCCTCGATGACCATAACCGTTAAACTAACCTACAAGGTTAACATCGGAAGTGTTGGCGAGGTATCACCCTCGGCACTCGATAGTAACCCTGTAGTGTCGAGCAACTTAGGGGGAAGTGACGTGCAGTGCCGGGGCCTGGTCTTCAATCCCGTTGATCGGGTCTTCTGATAATCCAGCGAGGCAGTCGGGATAAAGTGGGGGTCTCTGATGGGTCTCTACTCAGCCTATACTAACAGTCTAGGATATCCAGGTAGGACAAAACAGGTTATAATAAACAGGCTATGCAGCAGAGTAGGTAAAGCAGTAACGGTAGCAATTCTAATGCAAGCATAAGAGAGAAGAGAGTAGGCGATATAGGAATGCTCAAAATGGGGGTGCTTGCCTGTTTGCTCTGCGGCAAGGGCAAGGTCGTCAACGGTGTCGTCGGGGACGTAGTCGTACTCCGGAGCTGCGTCTGCCTCAGGAGCTACGTCAACGTCGGGGTCTAATCGAGAGAGAAGAGGGGGAGGAAACAGGTAAACATAATGCAATCAAATGCAACACGGTGCATGCTATGCTACGATGCAGTGCAGGGTTGCCTAAAGATGCATCTAAATCACTTTAGTTATTTTTAGGATTTTTGCGGTATTTATTACCCGGTGTGTGTGCACTATTCATCTACCGAAATCCGGGCTCGGAGTTGCGAGTTCTCCTGCGTAGGAGGTTCCGACATGGAAACAGACGACACGATCAGATTCGTCTCGTCGTTCTGAGCAACTTTCATGTTTTAAGTTTTTCGATCTGAGCTACGGTTTAAAAGTTATTAATTTTCAAAGTTTAAATGATATTCTGGAATTATTTTTATTTACAGAAAATGATTTATGACGTCAGCATGATGCCATGCTGACATCAGCAGGTCAACAGGTCGGCTGACCAGTCAAACCTGACATGTGGGTCCCAAACCTGACATGTGGATCCAGTGGGACCCACATGTCAGCCTCTGTTGAGACTAACAGTGAGTTAATCTAACTAACAGGGTTAATTAGGGGGTGGGCCCCATATGCCAGTGAGACATTTGTCTAACTATTTAGTTTTTATTTATTTAATCATTTATTAGATTATTTAACAGCTGGGGCCCACATGTCATTCACAGAGGGTGCCACGTCAGGGAGTTGACCCAGTCAACGAGTCAGATGGGCCCACCCGTCTGTGGCTCAAGCGGGCCACACTAGTCAGGACAACTCAGCCTCGCCGGCGTCGTCGCCGGAACAGGCTCCAGCGACCAAATTTGCGGCGGCCGATCGCCGGAGTTGCTCGGAATCGAGCTACGGGGCATTATTCGCAGCGCGCTTGGGCGCGTTCGAAAGCTGGGAACGAGCCGCATCCATTGGCGGCAATCCCGCGGGCTAAGGTGGTCGGAGCTCGCCGGAAACGAGCTCGAAGCGGCGGCCGGAATTCGGTTTTCTTCGGAAACGCGGCTACGCGACGCATTCGGGCGAACTAGCTTCGCGGGCGGGCTCTACGGGACCCCGGGATCTCATCGGAGTTATGCATTTGAGCAAAACGGCTCGGAAGCGAGGGAATTGTCGGCAATGGCGGCAGCGAGCTACGGGTCCGAGCGGCGCAGTCGATCTAGTGCGCGCGCGAGCAAACGAAGGGGTCAGAGGGGGAACTGGAGCTCACCGAGCGGCTCAAGGTGGCCCCTGAAAGATTTGTAGCAGCAGGGGGGTTGAATCGTCGACGGCGGCGTCCGGTGGCCAGAGATGAGGAAGAGGCCGATGACGACGATGCCGGCCTCCCCGACTCCAGCTGAAAGGCGAGGACGAAGAAGTGGAGGATGGCGCACCCCCCCGACTCGGCTGCCGGGCTCGGGAACGCCGGTGGCCGCGGGAACGATGGGGTGCGGCGACGAGCGCGTACGGGAGAGGAGGGGAGCGAGAGAGAGGAGGGGAACGGGGAGGAGTGAGGGCTACTAGGGTTCGGGGGAGGCGAGCGGCTCAGGGGAGCTTTTAACGGCGTCGGGGATCCGGCGGATGGGCGACGCGCGGCAATCGGCGCCGTGTCAACGCTGGCGCGCGACAGCGCGCGCGAGGAGGACGACAAGCTGCGGTGGGCTGGGCCTGTGTTGCTTGCTGGGCCGTGACGCCCAGGTAAGTGCACAGGTGAGCGCACTGTGTCATTTCATTTTATTTATTTCTGTTATATATGTTAGCTCCTGTTTTGTAATTGTTTAGCCACTATTCGAGTTTTGTAAAATATGTAACTTAGCTCAATAAATGCAGTGCAATATTTACCAGTGCCAGAAAATGGTTTGGGGCTCAAATGATATCATTTGATTTTTGGTTTAACTGAAATGGATTAAATATCGATGTTTTGTTGCTGTTTTAGGAAGTTAGGGTCACTTAACTAATTCAATAAATGTTGCTCTTGTTTTTATAATTGCCTTGGGAATATTTGTAACAATATAAACAATTTTGTTTTGCTGTTTGGATGATTTTTATTCTGACTTGTATTTTAAATTTGAATTTGAGTTTGACTTGGGACAAGTGGCATCTTGACTTAGTGAAATATGATGACATGGCAATTTAATTAGCTTGATGTTATGGTTAAGATCTGGGGATGTTACAGCCGTGCCGGGCCGGCACGCGTGCCCAGCCTCCAGGCCCAGGCACGGCCCTAGGCGGACCACGTGCCGGGCACGGCCCGATTAATCACGTGCCGGGCCGGCCCACCACGGGCCAGGTACGCGTGCTAATGGGCCGGCCCGCCAGGCACAGCCCATTTGGCCAGGTATAGTCGCCACTCCACTGCAGCCCTCCCTTCCCCACAAGCCGGCTGCCTTCATCCTTCTTCCCCTCCCCTCATCTACGCTACTCTCCCCCGCTCTCATTAGTCACTAGATCGGGATCGCGCCTCGGCGCGAGGGTGCCAGTCCCAACGATATGATCAAGCAAGTAATGTTCATGTTAGTAGGAATCCTCGTTTAGCATATGTATTTAACAAAATAAAAGGAAAAAAGAAACATTCACATGTAATAGAAGCAAGACATCATCTAAGTTTAACATCATCATAAGATTATAAGGCAACAGAGAGTTTAAGTTCAGTGTGTTCATAAGACAACAAAAGATCAAGGTTCATCAAGGTTTAGTACAAAGCATCAAGGTTACTAATGGTTTAGTACAAAGCATCAAGGTTATAAGGCATGAGTTAGTAAACACTTACTAATGGTTTAGTACAAAGCATCAAGGTTCATCACATGCCATTGGCAAATTTCATATGAAATATAACATGATATACCAAATCACACTTGTTGTGACAAATATACTCAGAACAACCTGGTCCTCAACCTCTGCTTCTTTCTCCAAGTATACTGGAATTCCAAAGAGCGGTCTTGGGGCGCAGTGCCCTGTCCAGTACACGGTCCAGTGCTCAGATACAAACCAAAAAACAGGATACAGTTTACTACCATAGAAAGATACATAGTCCAGATGATGTTGAGCAAAAAAATCACAATATATTACACGGGAAAGAACATGTCATTCTTGTACATAAATGTATTGGGAAGCGTAGCATGCAATTTAAAAAAAATTCCTACGTTCACGCAAGATCTATCTAGGAGATGCATAGCAATGAGAGGGGGAGAGTGTGTCCACATACCCTCGTAGACCGAAAACGAAAGCGTTTGTTAACGCGGTTCATGTAGTCGAACTTCTTCTCGTTCCGACCGATTAAGCACCGAACATACGGCACCTCCGAGTTCTGCACACGTTCAGCTCGATGACGTCCCTCGAACTCTTGATCCAGCAAAGTGTCGAGGGAGAGTTTCGTCAGCACGACGGCATGGTGACGGTGATGGTGAAGTGATCCGCGCAGGGCTTCGCCTAAGCACTACGGCAATATGACCAGAGGCGTAAACTGTGGAGGGGGGGCGCCGCACACGGCTAACAATTGTTGGTGTGTGTTCTAGGGGTGCCCCCTCACATATATATAGGTGGGAGAGGGAGAGGGGCAGCAAGGGGCGCCCCAAGTAGGAGTAATCCTACTTGGGCGCCTCCCACAAGTCGGCCTCCCCCCCTTCCATAAGTGTCGGAGGGGGAAGGAAAGAGAGGGGGGGGGGGGGAGAAGGAAAGGGGGAGGCCGAATCCTCCCCTTTCCTTCTCCCTTCCCCTCCTTCCTTCTCCTCCTATTTCGGCCTATATGGGGGCGCACCAGCCCACCAAGGGCTGGTCTGTCCCTCTCTTGGCCCATAAGGCCCATATCTTTGCCGGGGGTGCCCGAAACCCCTTTCCGGTGACCCGATATGTACCCGGTACCCCCGGAACACTTCCGATGTCCGAATACTATCGTCCTATATATGAATCTTTACCTCTCGATCATTTCGAGACTCCTCGTCATGTCCATGATCTCATCCGGGACTCCGAACAACATTCGGTCACCAAATCACATAACTCATATAATACAAAATCGTCATCGAACGTTAAGCGTGCAGACCCTACGGGTTCGAGAACTATGTAGACATGACCGAGACACCTCTTCGGTCAATAACCAACAGCGGAACCTGGATGCTCATATTGGTTCCTACATATTCTACGAAGATCTTTATCGGTCGTACCGTATGACAACATACGTCATTCCCTTTGTCATCGGTATGTTACTTGCCCGAGATTCGATCGTCGGTATCTTCATACCTAGTTCAATCTCGTTACCGGCAAGTCTCTTTACTCGTTCCGTAATACATCATCCCGCAACTAACTCATTAGTCACATTGCTTGCAAGGCTTATTATGATGTGTATTACCGAGAGGGCTCAGAGATACCTCTCCGATACTCGGAGTGACAAATCCTAATCTTGATCTATACCAACCCAACAAATACCTTCGGAGATACCTGTAGAGTATCTTTATAATCACCCAGTTACGTTGTGACGTTTGATAGCACACAAGGTATTCCTCCGGTATCCGGGAGTTGCATAATCTCATAGTCAAAGGAATATGTATATGACATGAAGAAAGCAATAGCAATAAAACTGAACGATCAATATGCTAAGCTAACGGATGGGTCATGTCCATCACATCATTCTCCTAATGATCTGATCTCGTTCATCAAATGACAACACATGTCTATGGTTAGAAAACTTAACCATCTTTGATTAACGAGCTAGTCTAGTAGAGGCTTACTAGGTACTCGGTGTTTTGTCTATGTATCCACACATGTATCAAGTTTTCGGTTAATACAATTCTAGCATGAATAATAAACATTTATCATGATATAAGGAAATATAAAATAACAACTTTATTATTGCCTCAAGGGCATATTTCCTTCAAAATGAACCCTAACAAAGCAATGTCCTAGATTACTTAGGTATCATATTCACACCTCCATGAGACTCCAGGTTGTAGCCTTAAAGATTCATTTAGTTTTAGTTAGATGAAAAGGTTTCAGTTAGTTTTAATTAAAGGAAAGATTCATTTACTCCAACTAAAAAGGTTTTGTTAAAGGAAGTTTTAATTAACTGAAAAGTTTTCACTTAGTATTGGAGTAGTTTCAATTAAAGAAAAGGCTTCATTCAGTTTTAATTAAAGAAAAATATTCATTTAGTTTTACTCCCAACTAAAGTTAAAGAAAAAATTTCATAGCACAAAAGAGAAGAGAGAAGATTACAACTACTCCAACTACAGTACTCCTGAGCTACACAACTACTGCATTGCTATACAACAGCAGCACAAAATTCTTTAATCTGAATTTTGCTCATATTGGTGGTCAATCAAATAGAAATTCAGGAAGGAAAAGGAAGTGAAAGATAGACAGACAAATAAAGGAAGAGTGGGAGAGGGAGGATATAGGCGCAGAAACATATCAGAATAGGCATTGAAGGCATCTGCGGGCGACACTGGGCTCTTTTCCATGGTTCTTTCCTATTTTAGAAACATTGGGTAAAAGAAAGCAGGGAAAAACATGGGAGCGAGCAGGAGAAACAGGGAGAGGCATGAGGGGCATGAGTCTACCAAGATTCATCGACCGAGATCCATCGAGAGGGGTAGGTTTTGTACCTTGACTATGTCGAGGTCGCTGTAGCCGCACTTCCGGATCCAAGCGAGGTACCGTGAAACTTAGACATGGAGAGAAGGGTGTCTTCATGACTTCTTGTATTCCTCTCATTTGCTACTATTTTGTAATTGGGCTGAGCCCAATCCAGCACGAGTGGTCCTAATAGATTTTGTTGTCTATAGAAAGAAACAACAATCGAAATAAATTAATCAGTTCAGATGAATACGAATAGCTGACATATGTGATCATATTTCCCCGCTTAAAATACCAGGAACCTAATGCCTTTAAAACATAAGCATCCCAATGAAAAACACCATGGATATAAAAATACCTGAGACAGACATACAACAATTCATTTTTGTAAGGATCTAATTGCAATGACCATTTTACCCTAACAATGACATGGGTCTATAACAATGGCATGGTCTTATTCCCAAGTCCCAACACGACCACCGGGCAGATTCACTGCTAGAGCATACAATGGCCGTTGTATATACAACATCAGGAGCGCATGCGGTCTGCACGCTCCTGGGTCGTCGTCCCCAACAATCTCTAGGCGTCTCCGGCAGCTGGACCTCCCAGCAACGCAACGGACTCCGGCAACTGGGCATGTCGCCACCACAGCGGAGGTCTGCAGCTGCGGTAGCAAGATGGTGTGGTTTTCTCCGTGGATTTGGTTCGCTTTGTAGTCGCCTTTGAATAGGTGATTCATTCCCATAGTCTAATTAGTTAGTTTGATTTGGTACTTTTGTGCCTGGTTTCAGTTTATTTAATTTCTGTTTGTTTCTGATTAGTTGATTGGATTTTGGATGAAATACAGAGATCTAACCGAGAGATAAGAATTATTGTACTTTTTTTATAATGACAAATACTGATTAGTGGGGAATTAGTTATGTATTTCCTGACTACAAATCTAACCATGTGAGGTAGCAGTAAGTATGTAGGGAAGAACATGTATGGATTTTTTTCGCAATCAACAACATTGATGCTTCAGATTAATATGGAATTAAAATGTAAGCATGTAAGCTAGCAACAATGTAGAGAAGCACACATAGAAAATAGCATACTGTATTTTTGTCAAATGGATAACCCTTGTTAGCAGGGATTAGTTCTGGATTCTTTGATTTGGAGATTTAAACACCTGAGCTAGCAGCAACTATGTAGAGAAGAACATGTAGAAAATGGCATATATACATAAAGTACTTTATATCCACTGTCTCACTACTTGATCAAGATCAAGTTGACTATAGCTAAGGTCCTGGGATTACACAA
The DNA here is from genome assembly GCA_011799875.1 of Thinopyrum elongatum. Lineage (NCBI taxonomy): Eukaryota > Viridiplantae > Streptophyta > Magnoliopsida > Poales > Poaceae > Thinopyrum > Thinopyrum elongatum. The sequence continues at coordinate 664,177,338 of CM022303.1, forward strand.
AATAGAAGATTGCCATGCCTAGCATAGAAACTACATCATACTGATCCGTGACGACAACATTTACTTGCTGCCTCTAACAAACTACGTCTTTATTCACTCGCATAATGGCATTTCAGTTTTGCTTAGCGATAATCAGGTACAAATGTACAATCAGAGAGTTACATTTCAGTTTTGCTGATAGTTAGATATTATTAATTAACTTATAATGGCATTTGCAAAAAAAGAAACCAAAACATCAGAAGCTCTTCCATAGCATCACATATGTACATTGGAATAGGTCAAACTAATATTATAAAAATACCAGAATCTATCTGAGCTAAAATAAAGTGGTTGCGATGGACCTCAATAATCTCTTTTTTAGGAACACCACTCAGAACTGGAGCTTAAATTTGACAGTAGAAGTATGGGCTATCAGTGCTTCTGAACTTTCTTTTAAACTCTACTGCTAAGCATTTTAGTTTACTATGATTATTACTTTGTCAGATATAACACATTGGCTTCTCAAATAATCAAACTGACTAACTGGCCAACTGCCATCCAACATCATCATGGCAATTTAAGGTGTACATCCACAATTTTTATTGTTAGCGGGACAATAGGACAAACTCTGCCCAGGTGACACAAAGAAATCAACACTGCAAACCAGAAGACCAAATCGAACACAACCTCACAGCTAAACACGAACATCACTGCCGGCATTAGCCTCAAAGAGGAGGCCTCAAATAGCCCGGCGAACCTAAAACTACGATGCTTCTTCAGTTACAGAAAATGCCTTCATACTAAGCTATGGAATGATGCTAATTTTCAAACTCATGAGATCTAAGCAAATTTTCTAGATAGGGAAACTCGAAGAACAAAAATATGGAAGTAACACATGAAGGGGTAACAAATGCATCACAAGTTCAAATCTTTGGCAATCAATTCAGCAAGCAAATTCTGAATGCCCACATCTGCGTCGTAGGACCTGCATATACGATTGTATCTTCCTAACGGACTTCGTAAACAAACCAGTTACTAATTTCTCGAGAACAATGTTGGGGATATCGCTTATCGGTCGACCCATGATAAGGGGTAAATCGGCCAGTTTATCAGCATATCGGCCGATTTATCGCCATATTGGCTGATTTATCGGCCGATTTATCTTATCGGTCAGACAACGGTAAGCGATAAATCGTCCAATTTATCAGAATATCGGAAGATATCTTGAACACTGCTCGAGAATATAGTAAACTCGGCTGTGTTCTTCCATAGCTAAAATAAAATAGCAGAAACTAATTCTTACAGCAAGGGAGACGGTAGATAAATACTAACTTACTATCATCTAGCCGAGATTGATCAAAATATAAGGTAAAAGCGGAATATCCTAGTTTCATAGGTGAGTATTAGCGAATTAAATTTGTACATCAAGTAATAAAATGGCTGGGAGCATGGGAGCAAATGTAACCTGAAATTGTCGCAAAGCAGCATCAACACCCATCTCACTTCCATCTTCCTAAAATGGGTAACACCATATGAATGTCAAACAACTCCGAGCAATAGAATACTCCAGTTTCAAGAAAATGATGTGTACAGAATTAAACCGAAGCAAGTTTTAACCCCTACGCATCAAGCATGTGATTGTCAATTACCAATTAAGCATCAGAACAGAAGGAACCTCGTTTGACATGAACTTTGATAATGAAACTCAATTGTAAAATATGAAATTGCGCAAGGCTTGTACTACAACACCACACGGTAACAGTTGCTTTGCAACAATAGTCCAGAACTCCAGATGAACTATATACCATGTCATTCGGCAACCAAGACACATGCTGATTAACAAACATAGCACGTGATGTGCAAGTCCTATGCATTTCCACCAGATTCAGGCAAAATTGCTTGTTTATTCCAAATCACCAGAGCACTGAAGTTGCAGGCAGAAAATACCTTGGGGAGGGGCGGGGAGAGGCTCTAGGTGGAAAGGCTCAAGTGAGACCCAGGTTTTTTCAACCTTTACTTTAGCGCGTAAAGGTACTGAGCAAAGAAACAAACATCCATTCAGTTTTCAGCTTTGAAATGAAACTCGACTGATACCATTGAGTCTAGCATAAAAATGATACCCAAGAGTGAAGCTCCAGCTTCCATGCTTATCTCTAGCAGCCTTACAGCCTCTGCTACCCTAGACGGGTCAACTTCAAGCACAAATTCATTATGCACCTACAAAATGTAAAATCATAACTTTAACCTGTCTATGTTTAGAAAATAATTAGGCGCAGAAATCCAGAAAAATGAGTGATGACCATGTCGTAAAATACCTGTAAAAGAAGGTGACAACGCCCTTTGATTTGTGAAAAGTTTTGCGTTAGCCCATCCATAGAATCAACTGTGTTACTCCCATTGGTAATTACAGAATGACTGTTAAGCATAGCCACCTTGATAATATCAGTAGCAGAACCCTGCATATAATAATATGTCAATACACTGAAGCTAGCAACTAAAGAAAGGCAAATGTTTGCTAACCTGGCAAATAGAATTAACTGCTCGTTTCCGTGCTTGAGCTTTCTCTCTGCTATTTCCAGCGGTAATTTTTGAAAGGAAACGTCTCCGTTCCATCAAGGTCTCAACACATCTGTAAGTATTACAATTCTTAAGTTGCCTTCATAAGCTTTGATGCGCAGGTCACAAAACAATATTCCATAATAAGCTAACGAATGTGAATGCAGAAATATGTTGGAAAGGCTCATTTGTCATTGATATTGGATAGAACCAGGGGTTCAAAAACCAGCAGCCAACACCGCTGGTTTTCTCTTAAACCAACAGGCCCTTCTTTCAAAATGTTTAACAATATCGTCATTTGTGCTTTCGTCTTACAGTAGTCTCCAGTACATCGTATTAACTTGGAAAAGAGAGGAACTAAATCAAGCTAGGCAATAGAAGAGCAAGAGGAGCTTACCCCATCTTCTTCTTCCCGCGCTTCTCCGGACGAACGGCGGTGGCTCATGTCGGGGCAGCATTTTGGGGCAGGCACGCGGGCAGCGTCGTCGTGGCTCACACAGGCGGTGGCACGGCCATTTCGTGGCACCATCAAACATGGCCCTACAGATCAACAATTACTATAATTAAGAATATGAACAACCATGATCAAGTGCAGTTCAACAATCAGATAGGATGAGAATAACCAACATGCTATACACAATAATCGTAATAAAAGAATAAAATTTGAGGCCTCATCCTTAACTTGTAAAAGAAAATTAAGCCTGCACTTGATCTTGTTTTTTGCTAGTAATCAGTGAGTCCCTATTATTAGCAAAAAAGGGACCAACATTTATCTTTGTTCTTGCAAATTGTGATTAATATCACTGAACAGCAATACTATAGGATATCATGCAGTGCAGAAATCATGTACATTTATGTTCTTATTAGCCAACTAAGCAAGCAGAAAAACTAAAACAACGCATCATTGTGCAGATAAGCGACAAGCAAGCAAACTGAACAATCAACACCCTGTATATAGTATCTCTGCAACAATCTAATGACCAACATAACACTTACATATGTAATTCACAGCAAAATATATTAGCTTTCTCATAATAAATAAAACAACTCTTGCATAATACCTGCAAAGCACAATCTGGTTGGAACTCACAAAGCCAATCAAGCCCACAACATCAGTAGCCCCTCCTTTCCGGTGAGTGTATCCGTTCAGTATATTGACCAATTCTCCATCTCTATTCTGCAAAGAACATATAGTAACATCACTCAAAAGCTTGCTTGGATTTTCATCGAACAACCTGTAGACATACAACTTGTACACATGTACAGAAAAGATTATGCACAAATAAAGATGATAAGACGAGTGTATGAGATAAGATATCAGGCTAATCAGGAGGAAGAGAGAAGTGTGGGTACCTGCAAGAAAGGGATAGAGAAATTGGAGGGGCATGGAGGTGGAATGGTTGGGGTGCAGAGCCGCACGAAGCACTGGACGGGCATGGAGGTGGTAGGGTTTCTTCTTCCTCTTCTCCTCCTGCTCCCTCCCTTCTTTAAATCCCTCTTTCATCTCGTGCTAGGTACATGAGGCCGGCAGGGCTGACCGACCTAGAGGAGAAGGGAACGCAGTCAGGAGCTGGTACCAAGAGGGGATCAAAGAAGAGGAACATGAAGAAAGAGAGACAGAAATGAACCTGCAGATAATCGCATCCGGCGTTCCCAGCGACGGCTCCACGCCTCCCCCGCTCCTCCTGCCGTGTGCACGCGAGGACGACGGTGGCGTTCCCAGCGGCGGCTCCACGTCTCCCTCGCTCCTCCTGTCGTGTGCACGCGATGACGAGGCGACAACGCCGGAGAAGTGGACGGTGGGGATCCAGCAGGTTGGGCAACGGAGACGGCGGCGGCGTGAGGAGCAGCTAGGTTTAGGGTTTGGGTGGAGGCGGGTTTGGAGGGAGGGAGAGAGGCGAGGCGGGAGGATGGGGAGAAGGCGCGGCGCGAGTGGGGGAGGAGCGATGACCCCGTGCTCACTCTGTGGAATTGGATATTTTTCCAGCCATGTGAAATGACGAAAATGCCCTTGGCGGCCACCCAGTTTTACAGGTGGTGGCACGAAACAAAGGTATTCATTGCTAGAGCTCTTTTTTTATCTGACGGATGAGCTCTTCCACGCGCTCGATCCAACGACCGAAAATCCATCAAGCGAACGATCCGACGGCCCAGAGTCGCTAAACTCTTGAGAGAGCTCGGTGCTCCCTTCCTCTCATACTTCTGGACTTCTGGATTCCCCTTCCCCTCCATGCATCGGAGTACTATTTTTGCTAAATGACCCCTTCACTCGTCCTTATTTACAGTATCTACAGCCGGACCTGGACCCGGATCTGGTGCGAGAGGCCACCGGCGGCATGGCTGCGCGCGGCGGCGGAGCATGCAATGCGAGCGCTCTAACCATGTCTGACCGAATCCTGCCGCCGTGCCCGCCCCTCTCGCCGTGGCCGATGACCGCGCCGGCTGGGACCGCGTCCCTGCCCGGACGGCGGCGATGATGGAGGGAGCCCCAGGCTCCCGAGCGGCGTACGCGCCGGGCCGCCGCTCATCGGGGCCAGCCCCTCCGCCGCGCCCGATCGCGCATCGGCTTGGAGGCCCCTCGGGGCTGCCGCCGGGTGCGGGGGGCGTCCGCGGCCGTGCGGGCTGGGGACCGAGCGGCGGGTTCCGGTCTAGGGCCTGGTCGGGCCGGCGCGGGATCTGAGCCGCCGTCGATGGATTTCTCGCAGCTGGGCTGCGTTTTTCTCTGGATCCGGTACGGTCTCCATCTCTCTCTCGCACACGCTCACTCACTCTTCTCTCTCTCTCTCGGTGCGCGCGCGCAGTTCATACCACCAGACCCAAATCTGAAACCAAATCAGGCGAGCTCTCGTTGCCAGATCGCTGACCCATCGTCCCGATGTCTGCCGCGTCAGTTCCCCACCGCTACGGTGCTGCCAGCCACCGCCGTCCAATTGCCTTGGATTCGGTTGTGCGCGTCGGCTGGGAACCGTACGGTGTCTTCTGATGCATCGTCGGAGTGGGAGTTTTGGTCGGTCGGGGCCAGGTATGAGCAGCTCCTGAGCAGGATGGATAGATGAATGTATGCATGCATATATGTATGGATATCACCCCGCAAAAAAAAGAAAAAAATATATGTGTATGGATATCATGGTCATGTTGCTCGGGGGTTCAACCTCCTTTTTGGAAAAAAAAGAGGGGCGATGCCGATGATGATGTCTGTGGCTGAAATAATCATGTCTTGAGCAATCAAGACAGCTCGGCGAGGTGGGACTAAACAATGCCAGAAAATTGGTGTCTGCGTTGGAGTTGCCCTTAGAGCCCACCCTTACCTCTCTTGCAGCCTGTCCAATTCATCGCCAATGTTGGATGTTCTGTGCCTCGGACGGTCGTTCTGATGAGTGATAACCAGGGCAGTTCTCTGACACTGCGATGGGTAGATTATGCAGCAAGAGATGTGAGTGTTGGGTTTGAAGTTGAAATGCAAAACTGAGCCTTGTTTTGCTATGCTACATATACTCAGTTCAGTTGCATTTTGTTTTGGATTCGGTATGGATCCTCATCACCTCTCTCTCTCTCTCTCTCTCTCTCTCAAACCCTAAAACAAATCAGTCAAGCTCTCATTGCCGACTCGCTGACCCATTGTCCGGGTGGCTGCCACGTCAGTTCCCCGTCTCTACGGTGCTGCCAGCCACGGCCATTCCATTGGCTTGGATTTGGTTGTGGCTTGGGCTGGGAACCATAAGGTGTTGTCTGATGCGTCGTCCACACCAGGAGGTTTGGTCGGTTGAGGCCAGGTATGAGCAGCTCCTGAGACTGAGACTAGTCATAGTGGGAGTAACTTAGGTTTTAGTTCAATTCAAATTGAACTAAAACCACGACAGGAATTATGGGACGGAGGGAGTAGTAACATGCATGCCACATAGGCAAAAAAGATTATGTGACAAGTAATTAAAGAGGATGGATGTGTGCATGCCTGTAATGGGTATCATGGTCATGTTTCTTGGTGTGTAGAGCCCGGCCGGGGGTTCAACCTCCTTCCGGGAAAAACATGAGGGGCGATGATGATGACACTGGCTGAAATAATCATGTCTTGAGCAATCAAGACAGCTGTGGCGTGTGGGTACTAATTGTGTTGATGTGAGTAACGGCCCATCTGGACTTGGATTGATGTCTTCTCTTGGTGATGAAGCCAACCGCCCTAGCTTGGATTGATTTCTAGCTGGCTTTATTTTTGCCTGTATAGTTGTACAAACTATATATGTCGAACACACTATTGTTTTTTACTTGGATTTCTACCTTATGTTTTTCTTCTTTTCCAAAATAGAAAATTTATATTCTCCTGTTTTTATTTGACTTGCAGTTACTCCTTTTATCTGAAGTGAACAAATGTAAATTGCTTCTTTCATTGCTAGTAATTCGCCCATCAGCATAGTGTTCCAAATTAACTTTTGAACACAGCATATTTGTTTCTGTTCTGTGTTGATGAGTTCTATTCTTTTCTGAATGGCTATGATGATTTCCTCCTCTTTGGTGTTGGAGATCTTTCAACATATCCCGAGATAGAGATGATTGGTTCCATTCAACTTTGCCCAGTTAGACAGTTAGTCGTTATACTAGGAGGCCTTGCTCTGCAGCAAGTTACCAGTTGCGGCTATTTGTTGCTGGGCGGGGAAAGAGAGAGAGAGAGATGGTAAGGAGAGACCTGAAGGACTGGAATATCACCAAAGAACTAGCCATGGGCAGGGGTGCATGGAAATTAGCTATCCACGTGCCTACCCTAACTTGTTTGGGACTGAAAGGCTTTGTTGTTGTTGTTTGGTACCGAAAGGCTTTGGGTACTACCTGAAGCATTTTCCAACTTTGGTGATATATGGTGGGTTAAATCTGAGCCATTCAAGTAATACTCCAATTCTTTTCTTGATTTTGCGAACTATTCCTCGTGCATGTGTTTGTTATGACACCTGTGTCTGATACTTCCACTACTGTTTGATTATAGTAATATGATCAGTGAGTACCTTTGGAATATACTCCAGAAAACAGCTTGATTTTTCCTAATAACTTTTCTTTGTTTCTTCTTGATTTTAAGAATACCAGTTTAGCAACTGTGAACGGTCATAGGCTCATTGCAAAATTTAAGTTATATATATTCTGTACATTGTGGGCCTGTAGCTTGAGAAAAAAACCTGGCATTTCCTATGGCTTTGGTTCTTTGTGTGGACCTTCTGGGAAGGTGAGATGGCGTGCAATCTTTTTATTGAACCAATTTAAAAGCAGATTCTTATTGATGCCATTTTTCAGTTTTTTGTTCCTATTTTTGCATCCATTGTCAATTTTTCTTCTATTGATATTTGCCATTGTAGTCCTCCTTAACTTCCACTATCGATGCTTGCCATCCCTATGTCCTTATGAAGCTTCATCTGTGAGGGACAGGCATCGATGAGGAAGGATGCTGGTGGTGACGCCTGCCGTCTCCCCTGGTCTCGGACCTTCGCTTCATGGGAGGCCCTCCTCGGGCAGCCGCTGCAGCAGAAACATCAGGGGATGATGGTTTGCGGTGTGGATCGTGGGGCGGAGTACTCCCGTGGCCTCTGGTGGCTGGGAAGTTGGGTGTACTCAGCGAGATCTGAGCTACTCTGATGGATTTTTCACGATTCAGTTCCGCTTTTTTGGACCTGAGCTCCTGTGGCCGGGAAGGCTGAATCCCTCTTACTGAATGTGGAGGGAATATATATGAAACGACACTTGTATTCCAAAGAGGCCCTTAAATCTTAATTACCACCTCTTCTCACTTGTGAGCTCTAATCGCCCTCCAGCTGCTGATACTGTGCTTAATTAGCTGCAGATGTTTTGTATCTGAACTGACCTATTTTTCACCCTTATCTGTTGCATGCGCAAAGGGATCTTCGATTATTCTATTTTTCCTACACATTTTGTTGGTTTTACAGTATGTCAACAAGTTCTGTTGTTTTAGGAACAGTACTCTAGCCGCACTTATTGTTGTCTTCTGTTCTTCCTTTTTCTTGAATGGCTATGATAATTCTGCTGTCCTTTGGATAGTTCTTGAAACTATCTTATTTGCTGTTGGGTCAGTTTGCCTGTTTCAATTGCTATTTGACTTATAATTTCATATTCTGCTGTACTCTTTATCTACTTATCAGTTTGTACTTTCGGTTTCTCGTTCTTTACTGGTTGCAACTTAAGGGTCGTATAGGGCAAGTTAAGATTACTGTTTACTTTGTGTCATGTTCATGAATGGCTGTGATGATATAGCTTCCCTGTGAGAGCTTCTAACACCTGAATTGGTTCACTTGGTGCTAAACTAGGATGGCTTGTGTCACAGCAAGTAACCAGTTCAGCGGCTAACTATTACTCCCTCCGTTCACAAATATAAGATGTTCATGGTCATTCTACCAGAAGTTCAGTTATGGTGTCAAGATGGGGGTATATCTGAGCCATTTACTTATACATGTCCCAGTTTTTTTGTCTACCGGTTCATGATTTGCTCCCGATGTAGTGATTCTTTCTGCTTTCACTGATTCTCCTGTGGTTTCTGGTCATCCTGCGCTCTTTGACTATTGGCTTCTCTGTTATTCTCTGTGTGATTTAAGTGCTGTTGATGGCAATGATGAGTAAGGCTCATTCGGAGGTGGTACTGAGATCAGATACCATCGCTTGTTTTCACGGGTATGATTTTGGGTTAGGGTTTTTTATGACTAGGTGGAAGCGTGCAAATCGGGACGGCTTGCTTTCTGTGAGCAACCATTTGAATGCTGAAATGTCACACAGGAGTGCTAGGGCATCGGCAACGCAGATCACCAAGTGTATCGGATATAGAGTGGTTTTGCCCATATGAATGCGTTGGATATTGCGTGCCTACATGCTTACTCCCAGGGCCCACAGGGGTGCAGCCTAATCTGCAGCACTCCTCCCCTATGTCTATGTTTGCCTCTTGTGTGTTGCCCCCTTTCTATGCACCGTTGATATTTCCAGTAATATGTGATTTTAGCTTCAGTGTACTCTACATCTTGATCTCCTATGTGGTTAATTCCTTAGCTTTCAGTGGGCAACTTTTGAACTACTACTTCCTTTAATGACATAATTTTCATGAAACGTATAGGAATAAAATTGGCCGCCTAGAAATCTTAATATAAGATAATCACAAGCTACAAGAGTATGAACTATCACCATGAAATACTTCCAAGTCTGATGAGTTCTGATGATGCTTTCTGGTGAGGTAATAATAAGTATGCCTTGGAGCAGCAATGAAGCTTTTTTATATGTCCGCCCTTCTCTGTACTGATGCCTGTTCAAGTCATCTATACAAGTGTTGGTGGTGCTGTAATTCATATGGTCGATCTGGTAACATGCTTGTCACATTTGGATGCAACCGAGTGTGAGTGCATATGAGCATTAAGACGGCGAGAGTATTACTTGTCATGGCTTGGAATGAAATTTGGTTAGCTAATGTCAGTGGCTTGGCTTTATGCATGAGCCCTCTATAGCTACAATATCACATATATACAATATGATGTTTATGGGAGTATAAAGTATTCTATTCTCTGTAAATTTGGTCATTGACTTTTAAGATAATATATATGCACTATATTAAGGAATAGTGGGAGTATAAGGTTCAGCATTAATTAGTTAAACGACCGGCGTGGAGACCAACGTGCCGCGGCCATACCTTCAAGCGCCGCCTGTGCTTGAGGAGTTGTGGCATTCGATTTCGTGGACGAGCACGGTGCCCATCTACGTCGTGCACACACGTTTGGCTCGGCGCGACGAAGAGGAGAGGCAGCGACACCTGTACAAGGTCGAGACGCGTGCGTTGGCAGCCAAGCGGCAGGCGGCGCACGGGTACAGACACTCAGCCGGTCCAGTAGGCGGTGCTGGCAGCCTTCTAGGCGGCTCTCTATGGATGGATGCGCCGGTTTGACCGAGAAGGACGCCACCGCCTAGATCCACCGCGCGCCTGTTTTCATTTTCAATATTTTTGTTTAATGTTTTCATTTTAATTAATATAAACTGGACTTCTGGTGGCTATATTATTATTTTATTTATTGGCTTTAGTTTTTATAATTCCGAAATCTGTCTGTCCGCGTTGGGCTGATATATGGCCCGGCGGACAAAAATCAGACATTGAGCGTTTGCCTAGCCAACCCAAACATACAAAAAAGGGCAACATCCGTGTCCGTTTGGGGGCGGCATTGAGGTTGGCCTAAGTTAAGCAATGTCTTAACCGCGACAACGTGAGAAAACGGTTTTGCTAAAGCATATCTAGATGTACCCTAAGCATTGGACATCTAAATTCTCTATCATTGATTTTACACGAAGATGCGGGTGTTTGTTTTTTCATTTTCATGTTTGATTGAGAAGAGACCCCTGAGAAAATGCACCGTCACGACACAAGAGGACACGTGCACTCTGTCTAAACTCTAGTGCGGTAGGGGCCACTCCACTCCATGCCTGCCCTCCCCTCCCCTCCCGTCAAGCTGCCTTCATCCTTCTTCCCCTCGCCTTAGAGCATCTCCAGCCGTTGGCCCCCTCAGGGGGCTTGAAAAATCGCCGCCTGGGGGCGAACCGGAGCTAAAATCGGCTTGGGGGCGATTGAGTTCCTAGGCGCCGCCCCCAGGCGCCAATATCGGCCCAATTTTGGCGCAAATTTGCCCGCTTTTCAGCCCACTTTCGGCTCAAAATCGGCCCGCTATCAGCGCAAATCAGGCCATATTCGCCGTGCTTCGGCGCAAATTCAAGTTATTTTTTATCGCATAGTTCATCACAAAAAATCAATAGAAATCAAATAGTTCAACAACAAATAGTTCAATACAAATTATATAGTTCAACAAATAAAAACTCATATTTCATCACATGTCGAGCTAGGCGTTGCCCTTGAGCCTTCATAGGTGCTCCACCAGATCCTGCTGCAGTTGTTGATGCACCTGTGGGTCTCGGATCTCCTGACGCATATTAAGGAAGGCAGTCCAAGTTGTCGGTAGCTGGTGATCAACTTGGGCAAGAGGACCCTGCCAGTAATATGGTTCAGTGTCAAACACTGGCTCTTCCTGCTCGCTCTCAATGATCATGTTGTGCAAGATGACACAGCAAGTCATGATCTCCCACATTTGATCTTTCGACCAGGTCTGAGCAGGGTACCGGACAACAGCAAATCGAGATTGGAGCACACCAAATGCCCGCTCGACATTCTTCCTGCAAGCCTCCTGAACCTTCGCAATGTGGGAGTTCTTGCCTCCTGGCACAGGGTTTGAGATAGTCTTCACAAATGTAGACCATCTCGGATAGATGCCATCTGCTAGATAGTATCCCTTGTTGTAGTGCCGCCCATTGACCTCGAAGTTCATCGGAGGAGAATGACCTTCAACAAGCTTGGCAAAGACAGGGGAGCACTGCAGTACGTTGATGTCATTGTGTGTTCCTGGCATACCAAAGAAGGAGTGCCAAATCCAGAGGTCCTGTGTGGCCACTGCCTCAAGTACCACACTGCAACCGCCTTTGGCGCCTTTGTACATCCCCTGCCAAGCAAATGGACAGTTTTTTCATTTCCAATGCATGCAGTCGTTGCTTCCAAGCATCCCAGGAAATCCTCTTGCTGCATTCTGTGCTAGGATCCGAACAGTGTCTTCAGCATTGGGTGATCGCAAGTATTGCGGTCCAAACACTGTCACCACTGCCCTGCAGAACTTGTAGAAACACTCAATGGTCGTGGACTCGGCCATGCGCCCATAGTCGTCGAGTGAATCACCGGGAGCTTCGTATGCAAGCATCCTCATAGCTGTCGTGCACTTCTGGATTGAGGTGAATCCAAGTGTGCCGGTGTAATCCTTCTTGCACTTGAAGTAGCTCTCGAACTCTCGGATGGAATTCACAATCCTGAGGAAAAGCTTTCGGCTCATCCGATAACGGCGCCGAAATACTTTGTCGCCGTGCAGTGGAGCGTCGGCGAAGTAGTCGGAGTAGAGCATGCAATAGCCTTCCAGTCGATGCCGGTTCTTTGCTTTCAGCCGCCCCGGCGCCGAGCCACCTCGCCGCGGCTTTGCATTGCTCGCGAGCAGGCCGACCAGGGCGGCGAGGACCATGAGATGCTCTTCGTCCTGGACGTCGGCATCGGCTTCCTCCTCCAGCAGCGCTGCGAGCGCCTCCTCGTCGTCTGAGCAGACAAATCGCCGAACACCTGGCGGGTGTGGTGGGCGCACAGCCGCCGGTATCCCGCCCTGCGCGGCTGGAGCGACGGAAAACTCGCCCAGGAAGGTGGTGGAGAGGTTGCCGCGGCGAAACCCTCTCTCTTTTCCGGCGGGGAATGGCCTATCTAGCGGTGGTGGGCGGTGGGCGGCGCCAGGATCGGCAAGATGGCGGGAGGGCGCGCGCCGGGGGGGGGGGGATCTGGACGTTTGTCTTGACTTTTCGCCTGACAGTGTGGCCCAGACATGGTTTTCCCTTCCGTCGGAGCCCCTGAGCGCCCCCCAATGCGCTGGATTCGGCCTGGGATCGTCGAAACGGGCCGAGCCGACGGATTTCGGCGTCTTGGAGGCACGACTGGGGTTTTTTTTCGGCGCCGGCGCGAAAAAAGTCGCCCTGGGGGCTTTGGTGGCGCGGCTGGAGATGCTCTCACCTACACCACTCCCCCGCTCTCGTTCCCCTTCCCCTCCATGCATCGTCGGAGTATTATTTTTGCTAAATGACCCCTTCATTGGTCCTTATTTACAGCCGGACCTGGACCCGGATCTGGACCGATCTTCTCCCGCCGGCGCCGAACCCTAGCTAGCACGGACCACTCCGGCTGCGAGAGGCCACCGGCGGCATGGCTGCGCGCGGCGCGGAGCATGCAATGCGAGCGCTCTAATCATATCTGACCGAATCCTGCCGCCGCGCCCGTCCCTCTCGCCGTGGTCGATGACCGCGCCGGCCGGGGCCGCGTCCCTCTCGCCGTGGTCGATGACCGCGCCGGCCGGGGCCGCGTCCCTCCCCAAACGGCTGCGATGATGGAGGGAGCCGCCGGCGCCGGCCAGCTACTGACCGACGGACGCGCCGGGTCTCCTCTCCTCGGGGCCAGCCCCTCCCGCCGCACCGGATCGCGCATCGGCTTGGAGGCCCCTCGGGGCTGCCGCCGGTGTGGGAGGCGTCCGCGGCCGTGCGGGTTGGGGACCGAGCGGCGGGGCGGGTTCCGGTCTAGGGCCTGGCGCGGGATCTGAGCCGCCGTCGATGAATTTCTCGCAGCTTGGCTGCGTTTTGCTTTGGATCCGGTACGATCCCCCCATCTCTCTCTCTCTCTCTCTCACACACACACACACACACACACACACACACACACACACACACACTCACTCACTCTGTGTGTGCGCGCGTAGAGTTCACACCAGTAAATCCTAAACCGAATCAGCCGAGCTCTTGTTGCCGGATCGCTGACCCATCGTTCCGGCGGCCGCTGCGTTAGTTCCACACCGCTACAGCGCCGCCAGCCACCGCTGCTCCATTGCCTTGGGTTTGGTTGTGGTGTGGGCTTGGAGGAACCGTACGGTGTTGTCTGATGCGTGCTCCGCACTGGGAGGTTTGGTCGGCCGACGCCAGGTACGAGCAGCTCCTGAGAAGGATGGATGAATGGATGCATTCATGTGTCGTGAACTAAAGCCACGACACTTAGTTCGGAACGGAGGGAGTATAGTTTTAAACCAAATCAGGCGAGCTCTCGTTGCCGGATCGCTGACCTATCATCCGGATGTCGGCCGCGTCAGTTCCTCACCGCTACGGTGCTGCCAGCCACTGCCGTCCGATTGCATTGGATTCGGTTGTGCGCGTGGGCTGGGAACCGTACGGTGTTGTCTGATGCATCGTCCGAGCCGGAGTTTTGGTTGGTCGAGGCCAGGTATGAGTGGCCCCTGAGCAGGATGGATGGATGGATCTATGGATAGATGGATGTATGCATGCATATATGTATGGATATCATGGTCATGTTGCTTGGGGGTTCAACCTCCTTTTTGGAAAAAAGAGAGGGGCGATGCCGATGATGATGACGACTGTGGTTGAAATAATCATGTCTTGAGCAATCAAGACAGCCTGGCGAGGTGGGACTAAACAGTGCGAGAAAATTGGTGTCTGCGTTGGAGTTGCTCTTTAGCCCACCCTTACCTCTCTTGCAGCCTGTACAATTCATCGCGGATGTTGGATGTTCTGTGCCTTGGACGGTCCTTCTGATGAGTGATAACCAGGGCAGTTCTCTTACACTGCGATGGGTAGATTATGCAGCAAGAGATGTGAGTGTTGGGTTTGAAGATGAAATGCAAAACTGAGCCCTCTTTTGCTACGCTACATATACTCAGTTCAGTTGCATTTTGTTTTGGATTCGGTATGGATCCTCCTCACCTCTCTCTCTCTCTCTCTCTCTCTCAACCCTAAAACAAATCAGTCAAGCTCTCATTGCCGACTCGCTGACCCATCGTCCGGGTGGTTGCCACGTCAGTTCACTGTGTCTACGGCGCTGCCAGCCACTGCCATTCCATTGCCTTGGATTTGGTTGTGGCGTGGGCTAGGAGCCGTAAGGCGTTGTCTGATGCGTCGTCCACACTGGGAGGTTTGGTCGGTCGAGGCCAGCTATGAGCAGCTCCTTAGACCGAGACTGGTCATAGTGGGAGTAACTTAGGTGAACTAAAACCATGACAGGAATTATGGAACGGAGGGAGTAACATGCATTGCCACATAGGCAAAAAAGATGATCCGACAAGTAATTAAAGAGGATGGATGGATGGGTGTGTGCATGCCTGTAATGGATATCATGTATGCGACAAGTTACTTACCACTACGACCAGCCTGATGGATGGATGGATGGATGCATGCTACTGTGTGATGAAGAGATGGAGTTCTTACCAGGGGCGATGATGATGACCGTGGCTGAAATAAGCGTGTCTTGAGCAATTAAGACAGCTGTGGCCTGTGGGTACTAAATTAGAGCACACCCTTACCTCTCTTGCAGCCTGTTCAATTCATCGCTAATGTTGGATGTTCTGCGCCTTGGACGGTCATTCTGATGAATGATAACCAGGACAGTTCTTTTACATCTCGATGGGTAGATTATGCAGCAAGAGATGTGAGTGTTGGGCTTGAAGATGAAAGGCAAAACTGAGCCCTCTTTTGCTACGCTACAAATATTCGATTTTACCTTCTCTACTATGCACTGTTTTTTCTTTTCTATTCCTCTCTATTGTGTTGATGTGAGTAACGTCCCATCTGGACTTGGATTGATGTCTTCTCTTGGTGATGAAGCCAACTGCCCTAGCTTGGGTTGATTTCTAGCTGGCTTTGTTTTTGCCTACACACTATTGTGTTTGACTTGGATGTCTACCTTTTGTTTTTCCTCTGTTCCAAAATGGGAAATTTATATTGTCCTGTTTTTATTTGGCTTGCAGTTACTCCTTTTATCTGAAGTGAACAAATGTAAATTGCTTCTTTCATTGCTAGTAATATGGCCATCAGCGTAGTGTTCCAAATTAACTTCTGAACACAGCATATTTGTTTCCGTTGTGTGTTGATGAGTTCTATTCTTTTCTGAATGGCTATGATGATTTCTTCCCCTTTGGTGTTGGAGATCTTTCAACATATCCTGAGATAGAGATGCTTTCACGTCTCCTATATTGGTTCCATTCAACTTTGCCCAGTTAGACAGTTAGTCGTTATACTAGGAGGCCTTGCTCTGCAGCAAGTTACCAGTTGCGGCTATTTGTTGCTGGGCGGGGATGGAGAGAGAGAGAGAGAGATGGTAAGGAGAGACCTGAAGGACCGGAATATCACCAAAGAACTGGCCATGGACAGGGGTGCATGGAAATTAGCTATCCACGTGCCTGCCCCAACTTGTTTGGGACTGATAGGCTTTGTTGTTGTTGTTGTTGTTGTTGTTTGGTACCGAAAGGCTTTGAGTACTACCTGAAGCATTTTCCAACTTTGGTGATTTATGGTGGGTTAAATCTGAACCATTCAAGTAATATACTCCACAATTTTCCTGGATTTTGTGAACTGTTCCTCGTGCATGTGTTTGTAATGACACCTGTGTCTGATACTTCTACTACTGTTTTATTATAGTAATTTGATCAGTGAGTATTTTTGGAATATACTCCAGAAAACAGCTTGATTTTCCCTAATAACTTTTCTTTGTTTCTTCTTGATTTTAAGAATACCAGTTTGGCAACTGTGAATGGTCATAGGCTCATTGCGAAATTTAAGTTATATATATATATATTCTGTACATTGTGGGCCTGTTGCTTGAAAAAAAAAAACCTGGCATTTCCTATGGCTTTGGTTCTTTGTGTGGACCTTCTGGGAAGGTGAGATGGCGTGAAATCTTTTTATTGAACCAATTTAAAAGCAGATTCTTATTGATGCTATTTTTCAGTTTTTTGTTCCTATTTTTGCATCCATTGTCAAATTTTCTTCTATTGATATTTGCCATTGTAGTCCTCCTTAACTTCCACTATCGATGCTTGCCATCCCTATGTCCTTATAAAGCTTCATCTGTGAGGGAGAGGCATCGATGTGGAAGGATGCTGGTGGTGACGCCTGCCATCTCCCCTGGCCTCGGACCTTCGCTTCATGGGAGGCCCTCGGGCAGCTGCTGCAGCTGAAACATCAGGGGCTGGCGGTTTGCGGTGTGGATCGTGGGGCGGAGTACTCCCGTGGCCTCTGGTGTCTGGGAAGTTGGGTGTACTCGGCGAGATCTGAGCTACTCTGATGGATTTTCCACGATTCAGTTCCACGTTTTTGGACCTGAGCTGCTGTGGCTGGGAAGTCTGAATCCCTCTCCGCCTGAGCTCTTAAGAATGTGGAGGGAATACATATGAAACGACACTTGTGTTCCAAAGAGCCCCTTAAATCTTAATTACCACCTCTTCTCTCTTGTGAGCTCTAATCTCCCTCCAGCTGCTGATACTGTGCTTAATTAGCTGCAGATGTTTTGTATCTGAACTGACCTATTTTCCACCCTTATCTGTTGCATGCGCAAAGGGATCTTCGATTATTCTATTTTTCTTTCACATTTTGTTGGTTTTGCAGTATGTCAACCAGTTCTGTTGTTTTAGGAACAGTACTCTAGCCGCACTTATTGTTGTCTTCTGTTCTTCCTTTTTCTTGAATGGCTATGATAATTCTGCTGTCCCTTGGATAGTTCTTGAAACTATCTTATTTGCTGTTGGGTCAGTTTGCTTGTTTCAATTGCTATTTGACTTGATAATTTCATTCTTCTGCTGTACTCTTTATGTACTTATCAGTTTGTACTTTTGGTTTCTTGTTACTTCTTTACTGGTTTCAACTTAAGGGTCGTATAGGGCAAGTTAAGATTACCGTTTACTTCGTGTCATGTTCATGAATGGCTGTGATGATATAGCTTCCCTGTGAGCTTCTATCTAACACTTGAATTGATTACTTGGTGCTAAACTAGGATGGCTTGTGTCACAGCAAGTAACCAGTTCAGCGGCTAACTGTTACCCCCTCCGTTCACAAATATAAGATGTTCATGGTCATTCTACCAGAAGTTAAGTTATGGTGTCGAGATGGAGATATATCTGAGCCTTTTTCTTATACATGTACCCTTTTTTGTGTCCACCAGATCATGATTTGCTCCTGATATGGTAATTCTTTCTGCTTTCACTGATTCTCGCGTGGTTTCTGGTCATATTTTGTTCTTTGACAATTGCTTCCCTCTTCTTCTTTTTGTGGGATTGACGCGAAGTGCTGTTGATGGCAATGATGAGTAAGGCTCATTCAGATGTGTACTGAGATAAGATACCATTGCTTGTTTTTATGGTATGGGTTAGGGTTAGGGTTTTGTGTGACTAGGTGGAAGCGTGCAAATTGGGACGGCTTGCTTTCCGTGAGCAACCATTTCAATGCTAAAATGTCACACAGTGGATCACCAAGTGTATTGGATACAGAGTGGGTTTTGCCCATATGATTGATGAGCCAACTCTGAGCCTCCCATTTTATATATATATATATATATATATAAATATGGCCTCTCTTTCTACAATTTGGGGTTAATGTTCTTATGTAATAATCCTCTCAATCTGTTAATGTGTTATAGCAGTACTGGGATCTCACTGTAATATATGTTATCATCTGCGACACTTATGAGAAATGCTCATAGCGAACTGGATGTTGAGCTATTTTACACTTACATACTCAGAATGCTTTGAATTACTGATGCATCAAAGAGGTTCTACTTTGTTTGAATAAAAAACAATACTGTGTGCTGAGGGCCCTGGGAAGCGGCAGAGGGCTTCACATCTTTTGTTCAAACTATGCTATTAATAGCAATTATATGTCCTTTGTTACTTGCATGTTCAATTTCTTCGCTCAGCATTCCTGTTTAGTTGATCCTGCATTTTATTTGTCGCAAGGTTTTCTTCCCTTTCATACCTTTATACGTATTGTATAAATTGTGCTACGTTCCTCTTTTTCATTCATGCATTGAACTATGGCGCCTCAAGTGTCAGCAAAAAGATATCACATTTGGTCTTTGATGTCATCATATATTTATTTAGTTTCGAGTCTACCCATTTATTTTTGGTATAAATCATGTGCAACATAATCTGCAGCACTCCCCCTATTTCAATGTTTGCCTCTTTTCTATGCAACGTTGATATTTCCAGTAATATGTGATTTGAACTTTAAGTGTACACTATATCTTGATCTCCTGTGTAGTTAATTCCTCAGCTTTCCATGGGTAACTTTTGAACTGTATCTCTACTATTAAAGCAGAATCCAACGTCCTTCAACCTCATTCGCTACCCTGCCTTGTTCGTCCCCCCAGTGGCTCGCAAAAAAAATTGCTGGTGCGAGCCATGCGGCAGAAAAACAACCGCTGAAAGAAACGCCCACATCCAAACCACCTGCGTGCTGCGTCACTCCTCTCTCATCCGCGACCTACTCATCTCTCACCATACGCTATGGTTCGTCTACCTATCCACGCCGCCTCCATATGACGCAAATGTTGCCGCTTCCATATGACGCAGACGCCGTCATCCCGCCACACCTCTAGCAGCCGTCACTCGGCGCAAGCAAGCGCAGCCACCGCCTCAGATGTGGTTTCTGCCCCCGCCGCAATCGGCCGGCCGCCCACCTGCTCCCCTGGATGCGTACTATGGCAGTCTGATTGCCCGCCGTAATCGAACTACATCTACGACTGCCTCACTAGGACCATCGAGGTTTTTGCCTCTCATCCTGTCCTCTCTACTCCCACCTTTTCCAACAGTCCAGTGTTTGATTGTTTGTTAGCCTTCTGTGACCGCTGAATGCTGATAAAGACGAGGCAATAGAGGCATCGTTCAATTGCCTGATGAATAAGAGAGAAAAGAAGACGATGACGAGCTGGAGATGGAGACTGGTTGTGGGCTTCTCCTCCCCGTATGCGTTGTCACTGATTGACGTCTATGTAGACGGAGCCTGTCACGGAGCAGGGCGGGGCCAAAGATGAAGCACTCTGTAGCTCTGCCTTGCCTTTTATCAATTTTCGTGGTAGTTTTTTTTTTCCTGTGATCCCTTAGGTAATTTCCCTCTTATGTTTTATTGTACTCCCTCCGTTCCGATTTACTCGTCGTGGTTTTAGTTCAGAACTAAAACCACGACGAGTAAATCGGAACGGAGGGAGTATCTTTTAAGCTTTTTGATGTTTCAGTTTGCGGGGAGAAAATGGCTATGTGATTTTACAGTTCTTGGTGAAGGTATGTTATCCGGTTTGTTTGCTTTGAAAGATATCATTTTTGCTCACAAGAAACATGGCAATCTGGGGCGGGCGAGAGCCTGTTTTCTGAAACATGGCAATCCATAAACTCTAGGTGTAAGTGAAATTTTATATTTATAATAATACTTTGTGCAGTATCTATGCAACTAATTCTTGTAGGTACGCTCATTTTATTCATAAATTAAGAACAATTTCTCCAGAGTTATAGAAATCTTGATTTGCGATGAAAATGGGTACTTTGCTAGGAATCTCTATATTACACCATCGGATGTTACAAAATTAAACTGTCACTTTTCTAAAATAAACTGAACTGTCACACTCTTTGACTTAAGTTAAATATCTTTGATATAGGTCCATCACTTTCAAAATCTCTCGTCTTTCCATGAACTGCTTGCATTATTTCTTCTTCCTGGTTCATGCTTACTTGCATGTCCTTATGTACGATTGATATATGTTTGCGTTCAATGGTTCTGTTTATTGCCAACTGTCATCTTGTATGATCTTGTAATGGTGAGTTGATGGTACACATATATTCTAGAGGAACTTTTGGTCAAAACATGCATTTATGATATTGTTCTATTTCAATACCACAGTCTAACAAGTAGTTCAAGGCTCCAAGAGAAAGCCATAGTTAGCAACAATTTACGGTTGTTCATGTAATGATTGCAGAATTTATTTGATAAAATAGTTGCAGAAATTAATTTTTCTATTATCTTATATCTTGTTTGATGGGATAGACAGTCAAGTGGTCACTAAGTCAATATTTGCCTTTACATGGTATAGAAGAGGAAAGAACAAATAACAGTTTATGGGCATGACCTGAAAACGTTTCAGTAAAATAGGGTGACATTGTGCAGATGTTTTTTTTAGCTTTTATACTTGTACATTCTTTTTGGAAGCTCATTGTTCACTTTTGTGTTTGCTTAGTTTCCTATGAGCAAATCCGATACCTTAATTCATCCTTTCGTCATACAAAAGTGTCCGCGCATTGGCAAGTCAGTAGTGACTGGTTTATTATTGGACTTTCACACTGAGAAATGTCATCACTTTCATCTGTTGTCCCATATTGCTATTTCTGGTTTTATCTTTTATTTTTCTATAAATTGTACTGCATATCTAAGAAGATCAATGCAAGCATCGGCCTGTGGCTTGGAAGGTTACGTTGTCGTGTCTCTCAACTGAAGCCTGAACAAGAGAGGCACTTGTTTATCAGTAAAGAAGCGATGTGCCTAAGTACTTTAGTTTATTACATAAAAGTGTTAGAATCTTTGAAATTTTGTTTTACTTTGTGTAGATTTAGTTCTTACCCAATCTCTTATGCCATGGATGACACTATTTAAAAAAAATTATGTTATTTTTCGTAAGTATGTTTATGTTTACACTGAATTGTAATTGTGTTTCGTTGTTCTTTTAACGAGCTGAGTAAATGTGGTGATAACTTCCATTTTCAGCGCAAACTTCCTGCAGAATGTAGTGCAAGTGATTGCTCACCACCATGGCTGAGTAAGGGAGAAGCAGTTGCTGCTTTTGAACAAGTCGCTTGGACTCAAGGCTGATTGGTGGACTTCAATCTTATGATCCATTGATGTGACGACCCCGATTTAATCGTGCACTAATCATACACGCAAATGCACACGATTAAGCCTAAGGACTCACTTGAAGATATCACAACACAACTCTAAAATATAAATAAAGTCATACAAGCTTTATATTACAAGCCAGTGCCTCGAGGGCTCGAATACATAGCTCGATGGCATACAAGCGTCAGCGGAAGCATCAGATATCTGAGTATAGATATATTACAGAGAGAGAGAGATAAGCCTTCACAGAGGCGGGGTAAAATAAAATACTACGATCGAAAGGCGTAGGCCTCCTGCCCTGGACCCTCCGATCCTACTCCTGGTCGTCAAACGGCTCCTCGTAGTAGTAGTACTCGCCAGGCGGGTAGTAGTACTGGTCGTCGGCTGGGGCGTCTGGCTTAGGGGCTCCGTCGTCTGGTGGCATCAAATGGAATATGGGGGAAAAAGAAAGTAAAGCAAACGTGAGTACTCATCCGAAGTACTCAGCAAGCAAGGATCTACACTACATATGCAACATTTTCAAAGGAATGGCTGTATATGTGGACTGGGCTGTAGAAATGCCAGAATAGAGGGGGAAGCCTAGTCCTATCGAAGACTAGCATCTTCAACAATCTTCGACAGTCTTGCAGCAATAGAAGAGAACAGATGAACATAATGTAAAGTAGTAGTAGTAGTATCATCAACCTCGACCTGAGATCCTTTCTCGACTCCCTGCGAGAAAGCAATCCCAGAGCCGTACTAACCAGTTCTCATCATATGTTCTAGTTGTACCGATCGGGATACAACTGTCCGTTACCGTAGGACAGGCTATCGATAAAAGTTTCTTCCCTGCAGGGGTGCACCAACTTACCCACCACGCTCGCTTAACTCCGGCCGGACACACTTTACTGGGTCATGCCCGGCCTCGGCTAAGCAACACGCCGCAACCCGACCGAATACCTAACAGAGAGGTCAGCACGCCGGACTAACCTATGCCCCCAGGGGTCTTGGGCCATCGCCCCGGGAACTCCTGCACGTTACGTGCACCGCCGGTGAGCAGACCTAGCAACCCCTTATACAAGCGCGGTTGCGTTCCCAGTCCAACCCAGCGTGTGCCGCATCAGTCGCTGACGTCCATTAAGCTCCGGCTGAAGTATACGACGCAGAACGCCCATACTATGCCCACGTGATGGTTAGTGCTATCGGGCCAGAGGCCCCTCGGATCAAATATCCAAACCGTAGTGGATTAGGAGCGCGCGGAAACGAGCAGAGACTCACGATCGATGTGACCCCGTCGCCCCGTCTCGAGGACTTGCGGCAAGGGCCAAGAATGCCCGGCCACGCCTCGTAGTTATCTCGCGGGCACCATCCAGGTCAACCCGACTCCACATCACTTCGCAATAAGCTCGCGCGGGTACCCCTCAGGGCCGACCCGTCTTTAGTATCATGGTTTAGTGCAAGTCAACTCAACAACAGTATCTGTGTGTCTGACACCAGGGGAGCCCTGAGGAATCACCCTCGATGGAACCCCACCTGATGTTAAAGTCAAGGTGAACGAAGGAGGAATCACCCTCGAGGTCCACACTTGAGGTGTTGCGCGACGATGTCGTTATCGGGGGTGGTGTAGGAGGAATCACCCTCGCTTACCACGACTGAGTAACTAACCTACAAGGTTAACATTAGAAGTGCTGACGAGGTATCACCCTCGGCACTCGACGGTAACCCAGCAGTGTCGGCAACTAAGGGGAAGTGATGTGCGGTGCCAGGGTCTAGTCTTCAATCCCGATGATCGGGTCTTCTAATATCCAGCAGGGTAGTCGGGATCAAGTGGGGGTCTCTGTTGGGACTCTACCCAGCCTATACTAATCAGTCTAGGATAACCAGAAAGGTAGCAAGGCAGGTTACAATAATCAGGCTATGCAGCAGATATAGGAAAACAGTAGCAGTTCTAATGCAAGCATAAGAGAGAAGAGAATAGGCGATATTGGCATGCTCAAAATGGGGGTGCTTGCCTGTTTGCTCGGGGGCAAGGGCAAGGTCGCCTGTGGTGTCGTCGGGGACGTAGTCGTACTCCTGAGCTGCGTCTGCCTCGGGAGCTACGTCAACGTCGGGGTCTAACGAGAGAGAAGAGGAGGAAGAAACAGGTAAACATAATGCAAACAAATGCAATACGGTGCGTGTGATGCTATGATGCAGTGCAGGGTTGCCTAAATATGCATCTAAGTCATTTTAGTTATTTTTAGAATTATTCTGGGATTTAATAACCAGGGTGTGTGCACTATTCATCTGCCGGATACGGGTCCGGAGTTACGAGTTCTTCTACGTAGGGGGTTCCGATGAAGAAACAGACGGCACGATCAAACTCGGCTCGTCGTTCTGAGCAACTTTCATGTTTTAACTTTTTCGATCCGAGCTACGGTTTAAAAGTTATGATTTTTCGAAGTTTATTTGAATTTCTGAAATTACTTTGATTACAGAAAATGAATTATGATGTCAGCATGACGTCACTGTGACGTCAGCGGTCAACAGGCGCTGACCAGAGTCAAATATGACATGTGGGACCCACATGTCAGTCTCTGTTTATCTTAACAGTGAATTAACTTAATCCACAGGGTTAATTAGGGGGCTGGCCCCACTTGTCAGTGAGACATTAGGCTAATCTAATTAACTTTATTTAATTAAATGCCTAATTAGTTTAATTAGCTGCCGGGGCCCACACGTCAGTGACTGGGGTTGCCCAGTCAGCACGTTGACTGGGTCAACCCAGTCAACTGGGGCCCCCAGGGCCCACTGGCAGCCACCCTGAGGTGGGGCCGACCCTGCCACGTCGGCGGTGGCCGGCGGCTCGCCGGCGGCGACGTCATAACACGGCGGAGGCCTCGGGCCTTGTCGGATTTCGCCTACGGGCGCCCATTTGACACGCGCGAGGGCGCGTTCGAACGAGTCGAACGAGCCGCGTCGATTGGTGGCGGCGGCACGGCCGGACTCGGCCGGAAACGGCGCCGGCGACGAGCAAAAGCGGCGGCACGTTCGGGACCTCGCCGGGAGTTAGGTTAGGAGGCACGGGGAGGCTCGTTCGCGAGCTCGTCGAACTCCTGAGAGCACTAGGAGCTCAATGGTGGCCTCAGGTGAGCGCAGCAAAGGCCATGGCCACGGCCACGAGCTCGCCGGCGGCGGGCAGAGCTCGGGTGCGGCGGCAACTAGCTACGGCGTGCGAGGAGGGCAACGAGGAGAGGCAGGAGGAGGAGGAGCTCACCGAGGAGGCACAAGGTGGCCCGGTGACGGCTTAGTAGCAGCAGTTCGCGCCGGAGACGAGGAAGATCGCCGGAGGCCGAGAAGAAAGGGGCGACGTCGTCCAGCGGCTGCAGGGGCTCCGGGCTCCTGCTCGTGGTTGAGGACGAAGTAGCAGACAGTGGCGGAGCTCGTGGATGTGCTGACGGAGCTCGGAAACGACGGTGGCCGCGGATCCGAGCGGAGCGCGGCGGCGGTGGCGCTCGGCCTCGCGTGGATCTGAGGGGGAAGGAGGACGGAGCGAGCGAGGAGAGGACGGGGAAGTGAACGAGGGAGCCAGAGGGAGTGGCGGAGCTCGGCCTTATCCCCTCCCGCGCCCTGTATCGTCGGTGGCTGCCCCGGTGTCGCGCGCTCGGCCAGGGGCGCGCCGACACGCATGAGGAGGGAGAAGGTGTGGGCTGCTGTTGGACTGGGCTGCACACTGTGCACTTAGGCCCAGCCAATAGTAGCGTTCTCCTTTTCTTATTTCTCTTCTTCCTTTTCTTTTATTCTTTTTCTGTTTCAAAATGATTAGGCCACTTGTGCTCTTTTGAAAAATGTGGAAGTTGGCCCAAATATTGCAATGCAATATTATCTCTCACCAAAAAGTGGTTTGGACAGAAAAGAAGTTTATTGGAATTTGATATGATTTTAAATATATTAAATATTGCTGTTTTGGGGTTGTTTCATCTTGTTTGAGTCGCTTGTTCAACTCCATTTGTTCTGATGTTGATTTTAGAAATGTTCCTGGATTATTTGCCAATTAATGAACATTTTCTCAACAGTGTTTGATCAACTTTATATTTCACTTTTGAATTTGAGTTGATTTTCAGATGTGAATTTGAATTGGATCATTAACACATATGACTTGGCACTGCAAATGATCATGACTTGGCAAGTTTAACAGAGTGTCACAGAGCTTATTACAAGGGGGTGTTACAATTGATACAATCAGTCTTGTGTTCTCATGCTTGAGCTTAATGAAATATGATGACAAAGCGTATTCTTCACTTATGTTGTTACTTTGTGCTTGCTGCATGTTAGTACATTATATTAACATTATTGGAAACAACCTTAGTGCAAAGTTTAAATTTAAAAAATATGTATGAATCCCATAGTAACAGAGATAATTTTTATGGTACAATAAAACAAATTACTCGTACTTAATATGCTAAATGCCCATCAGTGTCGTCGGAGAGAAGCACCATGGCGTTTTAATCTAGCTTGATGGTTGAAGAAGTTCATAGAGTAGCGTAGCACTTTGGCAAATATCTCTAAAACTCTGTGTAGTTCAGTAGTAAGAGCATATACAGTCGGACTTGGCAAATCCGGCCCCTCAAACGCCCGCGGGCGCATCCGGACGGGCCCTCATATTTTCTTCCGTGCATCCACATATCTCAAATCCATGCACGTCGATCATGCAACACAATGTCACACGTAAATAGCAATTATTAGCATCAAGCATACATAGCGTTTACATAAAATTTATTTGAAGTGTCAAACTCAAACATTGCCTCCTTGGTTGCCATTGTGGATCCACATGTGCTCCACAAGATCATTGAGTAGCTGCGTGTGCACCTGCTGATTTCGAAGATTCTGATGCATCTGCAGAAAGTTCATAAGCTGAGGGGCATCTTGATCTTCCGAGATTTCAACTTGTTCTCCGAGTGCTTCGAAATCATGGGTTTGGGCCAGCGGCGGCTCCAGGAATTTGCAACCGGGTATTCATGTGTATTCATTTTGCCAAAATCATTGCTATTTTTCAAAAATTGTCACTGTTTTGCCAAAATCAACACTGTTTTGTAAAGATCATGGGTATTCACATGAAGGCCCAAGAATACCCCTAGCGCCGCCCCTGGTTTGGGCTACACCATCACCCTCATCGTCGACAATCATATTGTGCAGAATAACACAACATGTCATCAGCTGCCACAAAGTCCCCCCACGGCGAGGACGGGAGCGCTCTTCCGGAGCTGGCGGCGGAGAGCCTGGGAACGGCTGCGGAGCGGGCGCGGCGGCGGAGCTGCGAGCCGGACGGCGCGGAGGAGGAAGAACAGAGAAGAGAGCAAATGGATCCGGCAGCTGTGGGGGGGGGGGGGGGTGGGGGGGGGGGGGGGGGGGGGGAGGGGAGGGGAGGGGGCGGGGGGGGGGATTTGGTGCAATTTGAGATGGGGTCGGGTTGTCGGGTCCGACGTGGCGGGCGTACCCGGGCGCTCCCATATCCGCCCCATATTTGGGCTGGATATGGGGGGTGCTGGTCAGCCCGGCCGTTTGAGAGGCCCGTCTGGGTCAAAAAATATTGACCGGGCAGCGACCGGGCGGCCTGCCCGGACGTTTGAGACGGGTTTGTGGGGTCCGATTGTAGATGCTCTAACACATGTAATTGCCATTGCTGGATCTAGGCCTATGGTCGGCCCAGCAACATGGGTGACGATAGAAAAGATTGTGAGGTGCCAACAATGAAGGTGTGTACATGATCACAGATGATCTGGGTCGCCCATAGAAGTAGCGTGAAGTGTAAAAATAAAGGGATATGATTTGGCCGAGCGACGGTGAGCGCGCGTTTGCTAAACATGTGCTATGGTGAAACTTGTACAATGGAGTCACAATGCAATCATGTGCATAGCACAGTGACGTGGGGTAGTTTAGAGACCACTACTTTACTTTGATCGGTGTGTGGAGCCTGATTTTAGCCCACTACTTTACTTTCTCCGGCGGTCACCAAGTCTCGAGAAACTCCACCTCCGGCTATCTAAGGTATATATGTGTGTATGTTTTCTGCAGTATTATATATTTTTTCATGTTGAAGTTTCAGTTGCATTGTTGATTCATTCTGGTAAACTGTGTAGCCGTATGAACATGCCGAAGAAACAGATGGAAGCTACGATTTGACAGAACCATTTTTGGCATCTCAGCATTGTCAAGATCAAATGTTGGGCAAAAGGTGAGCGTGTGGACAAAATTGTAAAGGTCTTGCGTTCCTGTGGAGCGTTTGCTAAGCAAATCAAGATCAAGAAAAAAAATTCTTCTTCCCATAGTAAGTCGAATGATTAGTCTACCTAGTTTTGTATGTATTTGCATTCCCATCCCATATATGTGTGAAATTGAGCAACCATTTTTTTCAAATTAATTGGACAATAAGTGTCTAAATGATAACATCAAGGGGAAAAATGTTCTTATGACAGTAAGTCAAATCATTAGTCCTGGTGTTTTTTCAAACCTTGCAGTCAAATGTATATTTGTAAAATTTAGCAATGTATAATTCTCAAGTAAATTGAACATTCAAGCACGTAAAATTAACCCAGAACATCATCTCAGTTTCATGTTGATAAAAAATAATGTTCTTCTTGCTTTTTTTCACAACATTTTATCAAGTGGACGTAAGTCCAACTAATTGCACATTCTTGTTATACTTTTACAGGATTATATTCAGATTCCGAGCAGTCATACTATTATTCTGATTCAGAGCAATCGGATTAACATTATTTCTTCATCAGTGAACATTTAGCCAAAAAAAAAAAGTATGTGAGTCGAGACCTTTTCACTTCAATCCACAAAAGCGGAAATATGGATGCAATTGGGACTTGGCTTGGGTGTTGAACACCAAGCTATCTTGCTTTGTACTTTTGGTTCATGTCATATGCCATTTTAATTTCTAGGAACATGTTATGCTGCTGTGCATTACATATCATGCGTTTTCTTTATTTACTTATTGTGCACTTGAGGCAATTCGAAGCCAAATGTTCTCTTTTCTCGTTGTATTGATAGACGAGTCCCGTGGTGTGCTCTGAACTATTTAGGTATTATAGATTTCAGTCTATCTCTGCTATATGTACATAAAAAAAATCAGCATGTTATAGCAGTGTATAGTTTCTGCCTACCGTAAGGCTGTTGTAGCAGTGTATAGTTTGGGTGCGTACGTTTGGTATACACCCAGGAATTGGATTTTTTTTAAATAATTACAAGAAGAATAAAAAAAGTTCAGAAGTATTTTTAGAATAAACTTGACTTTCTTTTACACCAGTATGTAATTTTTCATCAACCAAAATCCAGTGTTGAGTTCAGGGCAATTTTTTTATTGCTATATACAGGACACTATTCACACTATTTTGACCAAATATTTATATTTTTTCGCCGTGAACTGGACGCTGGGTTTTAGTTGGCGGAAAATTACATACTAGTGCCATGGAAAGTCATGTTTATTCTAAAAAACACTTCTGAACTTTTTCGTTTTTTTGTATTTCTTTTCAATTCCTGGGTGTATATACACGCAAGAACCAAGGGGTATTTCCCTGTATAGTTTGGCTTTCTTGCCTATGCCACCCAATGTGCTTGCAGCAGAGCTCCTTCCTATTACTGTGGGAGCCTCGATCTTTGCTTGAAAACTCAAATCGCGTCACTAACTTTTGTCCTCTCCTTTATCTCGTCTTCTCCTTCCTACTCACATCAAGCTGACCTCCAATGCCAGCCGAACCATCGGACACCTGGGGAAAGTATCTGGTGCATCGGGGCAGTTGGTGTTACCGGTGTACCGAACCCTATTGCACATTAAAATATGTACGAAAAAATTCGGATTTTTTTTAGTGCATTGACACAACATCAGTGTATGTTGTAACAAAAATTCAAAACATTACTTGAGATACAAAAATGACAAAATTGACATCAATGTGCTAATGGGCTAAAACAGAAGCCCAACTTGTGTTATGTAGTATTATTTAGTGTCAAATTTGTCATTTTTGTATATCAAGCAATGTTTTGAATTTTGATTTTAATTTTTGTGACAACATACACTAATATTGTGTCAATGCACTAAATGTTTTTTGGATTTTTTCGAGCATTTTTGGATGCGCGACGAGGGACCGGTGCACAAGTAGCACCAATTACCTCGGTACACCAGATACATCCCCGGACACCTCCACGTGCGGACGGGCAGCCCTACCGGGCACGCTTTGTTGCCCTCCCTCCCCAAGATGCCACCTCCGGCCGGTCTGCCGTCCTCTTCTCCTTGCTCCCATCGAGACGCCTTCCAACACTGGCCGAACTGCCGGCCTCGCCGTCTTATCTTTCCAAATCAACTGATGCAAGTTGCATTTTGCAAATAGCAAACACGTATTACTATTTGTTTGTAAACGTGCATTTTGAAAAGCAAGCCTGCCTTCAGGTTCAGTCGGGAATTACAAACACAAATCTCAACTCGGAATTATTTAAGTGTACAAGCACAGCATAGCACTGAATATCACAAACATTTCAAACATCATGTATACAATTTACCATTCGACGTTGCACAACATGGTCACACCACACTGCCCCTTCTGGTTGACCACCAGAATTTTGCATCACGCCGCAGCTCGAGACTTATGTTCAGATAGGCTTTCCAAGTACTCATCCACAATGTCCAAACCAGACATTTCCTTCACATACGTCATCGGCGCAGGGACGTCGAGCTGGAACGTGAGCTCTGAGCTTCCAAACTCCTTCCTCGCCGCTCGGATGGCTTCTCTCACCGCACAATGGACGGATGCCGCAAGAACTAAGGCGGGTTCCCCAGAGGCTGGCAGATGCAGTGGTTCGATTAATTTAGCTAATGGTAATTTTTCCATCCGGAAAAAAGGTGAAATATATTCATGTTGTTTTAGGGAAAGAGATCACATTCATACCCTTCGACGAAAGCACACGGTTCTTGTGGTACCCAGTGTTGAGGACCTTGGCGTTGAACTGCTTCGGGATGGTGTCGACGCTTGGGATCTTGTAGACCCATGTACTGTCGCTCACAACCAGTCCATCGGCATTTGTTTCGTGTTCTTCATTTATGAAGAAACCGATTCCTTGTATGAAGGAGCCTTCAATCTGTAAGATGGATGGTAGAGATCAGATATGAATGCATGATGCCATCATGTACTATAATGAAGAAAAACTCTGATCAGGGCTGCAACGTAATGTACTCGCACTGTTTCGAAGCAAGGCATTATCAAATACGGAGTAATATCCATTCTCACTACAGAATGATAAAGAAGTGTGTAACACAGTGGAAAATATCTCAGACCTGGCCCAAGTCCACTGCAGGGTTCAAACTCTTTCCACAGTCATACACAAGGTCGCTCCGTAGTAAAGTAATGGCTCCTGTAAGAAGATCAATCTCTACCTGGATTTTAGTAAAAAGTGAAGAGGAAATCAGAAAAGAATCACAATATCATCCATATGTAGAACATCCAGTAACTATTGAACTATGTTAGTCTGATTGACATTTAGCAGAATATTTTTGTACCTCACTTATACCAGCTCCATAGTTCAGATAGGTACTGGATTCTTGGCCAGGTACCCAGTATGTACTTGAGGACAAATTAACATTATCCTTAACGGCCTGTTTGGGAGCATTAAATCATACAACGATTAACCGTTAGCACACATAAAAATAACAATTTCCATACATAAATGTTTTACTCCCATATAGAATAAAAAACCAGAGGGAAATTGTAACACCCCTGTGTAATAGCCACTGTGATCATCTGCTAATAATGCCAAGTCACTTTCATTTGCAGTGCCTAGTCACATTGGCTAAAGATTCAATTCAAATCCCTCTCTGAAAATCAACTTAAATTCAAAAGTGCAAAATAAAGTTGCTCAAAACTTGTGGGAAAAATGTTCACCATATAGCAAATAATCCAAAACTATTTGCTGTTAAGGAACACAATATCACCATCAACCACAGAAGGGCCTAAGCATTTAAAACAGAGCCTAAACAGCCCTTAAATGCCCTATTCATTTTTGAATAAATTCAAATGGGTTCCAAAAATGCCCAAACCTTTTTGTGGCAGTGCTGGATATTGCAATACACTAGTGTGAGCAAGTTTCACATTTTTGCAAACTCAATTAAAAGCTCAAAATATTCCAAAGCTATCTCTGTTAAAAGAAAAAGGCTGAAACAGAAAAGAAAAATAGGAAGAGGCACTGTGCACTGGGCCTAAGTGCACAGTGCCCCGGATCCAGCCCACGGGCCCATCTCCCTCTTCTCTCACCTGCGTGTCGCCGCCGCCTTGGACGCGCGCGCTCGCCTGTCCGACCGCGAGGGGATAAGGCCGAAGCCAGAGCGTCCCCCTTGGCCTCCTCCATCACTTCTCCCCTCTCTCCTCGCTCTTCCTCTCTCAATTCCGTCGACGCCCGAGCGAAGCTGCCGCCGCGACGGCGAGATCCCGCGGCCACCGGCGCCGCCCCGACTGCTCGAACTGTCCAAGGGAACCGTCGTCGTCCGCTCGTTCGTCTGGTGCCATCAGGTGGAGCTGGGAAGCACCGCTGACGCCGCACGATGTCGCCCCCTTCCGCCTCTGCTCCGACGTTCTTCCCCGTCTCCGGCGAGCTCCTGCTACTACTAACCTGTCGAGGGCCACCGTGCATGCCGCTAGGTGAGCTATCTCCCTCCTCCGCCCTCTAGCTCCCCTAGTTCGCGCCGTAGCTAGCTCGTCGTCGTGCTCGAGCTCTGGTCGCCGCTGCGCGCCTTGCCGTCATGGCCACGGTCGCCGTCACGCTCGTCCGAGCTCCTAGAGCTCGTAGAAGCCCAACGCCACTCCCCGCGTCGCTTGTCGTGCACCGTAGCGTCGAAACCGCCTTCGCCCGAAGTCCGGCACCGCCTGCGGTGGTCGCCGTCGACGATCCCGGTCGCCTCAGCCGCTCCCGCCGATGCCATTCGACGCAGCGTCGTCTTCTCGTTCGAGCGCAACAAACCCCGAGCGAAACGGCACACCGTAGCGCGATTCTGGCCAACTCCGGCGAGGCGCCGCCGTAGTTTTGGTCGCCGGAGCCACTCCGGCGCTGGCTGCCGACGTGGCTGGCCTGGGGTCACCCCAGAGCCACTGCCAGTGGGCCCTGCGGGCCCCCGTTGACTGGTTTGACCAGTCAACGTGCTGACTGGGCGCCCACAACCACTGACATGCGGGCCCCTCCGCTTAATCCTTTAATTAAAACATTTTAATAACTAAAACTTAATTAGATATATTGATTAGTCAATGACATGTGGGGCCTGCTAGCTAAATAATTCGTTTTAGTTAAAATTAATACTCTGTTAACCAACAGAGGCTGACAGGTGGGCCCCACTGGTCAGGTTTGACCTGGTCAGTGCGGCTGGTGACTGCTGACATCATTCCCACGTCATGCTGACATCATAAATACAATTCTGTTAATTTAAATAATTTCAGAAAAAGCAATAATCTTCGAAAATTCGTAGAAAATAAACCGTAGCTCGGATCGAAAAACTTAAAACATGAAAGTTGCTCAGAACGACGAGACGAATCTGATCGTGTCGTCTGTTTCCATATCGGAAACCCCTACGTAGGAGAACCCGTAACTTTTAGCCTGATTCCGTTATATGAATAGTGCACATGCACCGGTTATTAAATCCAACTTAAATCCAAAAATAACTAAAATGACTTAGATATATCTTTAGGCAACCCTGCACTGCATCTTAGGCATAGCATGCTCTGTGTTGCATTGTTTGCTGTGTATTTATTTGTTTCCTCCCCCTCTTCTCTCTCGTTAGACCCCGACACCGACGTAGTCTCCGAGGCCGACGCAGCTCCGGAGGTCGACTACGCCCCTGGCGACCAGACACTTGCCGCAGAGCTTCCAGGCAAGCACCCCCCTTTTGAGCATATCGATATTGCCTATTCTTCTCTCTCTTATGCTTGCATTAGAAGTTGCTGCTGTTACTGTTATCCTATTTCTGCTGCATAGCCTGTTTATTGTAACCTGCTGTTGTTACCTTCCTGCTCATCCTAAACTATTTAGTATAGGCTGGGTAGAGACCCATCAGAGACTCACTTTATCCCGACTGCCCCGCTGGATTATCAGAAGACCCGATCAACGGGATCGAAGACCAGGCCCCGGCACCGCACACCACTTCCCCCTTAGTTGCTCGACACTACTGGGTTACTATCGAGTGCCGAGGGTGATACCTCGTCAGCACTTCTGATGTTAACCTTGTAGGTTAGTTCATCGGTTATGGTCATCGAGGGTGATTCCTCCTTCTCCATTCCCGATAACGACACCATCGTGCAACTCCTCAAGAGTGGACCTCAAGGATGATTCCTCCTTCGTTCACCTTGACGATAACATCAGGTGGAATTCCATCGAGGGTGATTCCTCAGGGTTCCCTTTGGTGTTAGACACACGGTTACTGTGGATACTATGACTTTACACTGAACCATGTTACTAAAGACTGGTCGGCCCTGAGGGGTACCTGCACGAGTATATGATGAGAATGGTGTGGAGTCGGGTTGACCTGGAAGGTGCCTGCGAGATAATTACGAGGCGTGGCCGGGCATTCTTAGCCCTTGCCGCAAGTCCTCGAGACGGGGCGACGGGGTCACATCGATCGTGAGTCTCTGCTCGTTACCGCAACCCCAATTCACTAACGGTTTGGATATTTGATCCGAGGGGCCTCTGGCCTGATAGCACTAACCATCACGTGGGCATAGTATGGGCGTTCTGCGTCGTATACATCAGCCGAAGCTTAATAGACGTCAGCAAGGAGCGGCATGCGCTCGATTGGACTGGTTAAGCCCGCGCTTGTATTAAGGGGGCTAGGTCTGCTTTCAGCCGCCCTCGCAACACACAGGAGTTCCCGGGGCGAAGGCCCAAGACCCCTGGGCGCATAGGTTAGTCCGGCGTGCTGACCTCTCTATTAAGTATTCGGTCAGGTTGCGGCATATCGTTTGGCCGAGGCCGGGCATGACCCAGTAAAGTGTGTCCGGCCGGAGTTAAGCGAGCGTGGTGGGTAAGTTGGTGCACCCCTGCAGGGAAGAAAACATCTATCGATAGCCTGTCCTACGGTAACGGACACTCGGAGTTGTATCCCGATCGGTACAACTAGAACTGGATACTTGAGATGATAACTGGATAGTATGGCTCTGGGATTGCTTTCTCGCAGGGAGTCGAGGAAGAATCTCTGGGCGAGGTTGATGACACTATTACTACTTTACTTTATGCTAATCTGCACTATTCTAATGCTGCAAGACCGCTGAAGATGATGAAGATGCTAGTCTTTGATAGGACTAGACTTTCCCCTCTATTCTGGCATTTCTGCAGCCCAGTCCACATATACAGCCTTCCTTTGATAATGTTGCATATGTAGTATAGATCCTTGCTTGCTGAGTACTTCGGATGAGTACTCACGTTTGCTTTGCTTTCTTTTTCTCCCCATATCCGTTTGATGCAACCAGACGACGGAGCCCCGGAGCCAGCTGCCCACGCCGACGGCTACTACTACTACCCTCCCGGCGAGTACTACTACGAGGAGCTGTCCGACGACCAGGAGTAGGTTCGAAGGGTCCCAGGCAGGAGGCTTGCGCCTTTCGATCGTATCGTTTTCTTTTTCCCCGCCTACTTAAAGGCTTATTCTGTCTTTCTTTTTATATCTCTACTCAGATATCTGATGCTTCCGCTGACGCTTGTATGCCATCGAGCTATGTATTCGAGCCCTCAAGGCCCTGGCTTGTAATATAAAGCTTGTATGACTTTATTTATGTTTTAGAGTTGTGTTGTGATATCTTCAAGTGAGTCCTTAGGCTTGATCGTGTGCATTTGCGTATATGGTTAGCGCACGATTAAGCCGGGGTCGTCACAGGTTGGTATCAGAGCCGACTGCCCGTAGGAATCCCCCTTTCCAACTCCTTGGCCGAAGTTGAGTCTAGTGGTACAAAACTGTTTTGCTAACTTGGCTGTGTGGCTTACGGGCCCACGTCGCCAACTGGGTGGTATTATGATCTTTTATTCCTCGTCCTTACTCTGGGATTCTGATCACTCTTCTATTCGGGTTAAATGAAATTTACTAACGCCGACACTTCGGATCTCGTAAATCCCGTCCTCTCGAAGAGCTGGATTTCTGTGCGCTTTCCCTGTCATTGATCTGATTAGTCTGATAATCATTTTCCTTTCCATTGTTTTGTTTAACCTTTTTCTTCGAGATCTGTTATACTTCTCATCGTCAAATGACAATCCTGAATTTCCTTTATTTCAGATGGATAGTCTGTTTCCACCATGCCCTACGACGCAGCTTGTGCTTCGCACTTGGGCTCGTGACGCCCCTGGTTTTCCAGCTGTCCTGATCGCCCTCCTAACCAGACTGGGTTACCGCTGGTATCCCGAGTACATGGTCTACGAGGTATACCGCGAGTTCAACCAGGAGCAGTACTATGCTGATGTTCGTATCTATGATCAGCAGGATGACTCAGATACTGAGCTGTACCTTTTCCACGGTATTGGCGTGACGATTGAGATGGCAGTCCATGATGCCGCCTACTCTGCTGTCGCACGTCTCCGAGGAGAGCTCAGCGTTAGCTTGGATGCTTCTGAGTTTCAATACATTCCGTATGCCCCTGCTGGAGATGCTACTGGATACTACATGGCTATCTGTGCCCCGTACGAGCCTCGTCGCTACGATCCGCGGGTTCTGATTCAGTGCACTCAGTCTCTGGATCGCACTGTTCGGGCTCTTGCCGTCGAGTTGTTTGCCACTCGAGCACGACTCTACGATGCTATAACGCAGTTGCTACCAGCTGTTCATGCAGGGATACATCCGGAGCACATCCTTTACCCGCGCAGGACCGAGATGCCACCAGGGATTGATTGGCCTGCTGTGGGAGGTCACACACCTGCACGTGGACCTCTTCTTTCAGTTCGAGACCGGGTTCTGCATCGGAGTGCACATGGAGCGCAGGATCCTTCCGCGACGAACACTCGTGGTCCGCACTTGCAGCTACCCCGTTTTAGTGGTTTTCTCCGACGTTGATGTAGCCCTTTGCTATGTCTCGTTGTGTACTTCCGTACCGCGTGCCTGCGTGCCGCCTAGCATGTCTAGCTTTTGAATTTGCGCCGTTATGCTGTCCGATTGTAACCGACTGTGTAGGGATCTGTATGTCTTAAATGACTACTGTTAAGCATCTGTTACACTACTTAAATATCATCGTGTTACATCATGTTTGTTGCTAAACACTCGCAATAGCTATTGCTAAACTACCCCTGTTGAATTGAGCAGGATGGCTGATAACAATCCACCACCGCCGAAACCACCTGACTATATGGCAGCTATGATGCAACAATTCGAACTCAACCATCAGTTCATGACTGGGATTATGGATCAGTTCCCTTGTCCCAATGCCAACCAGCAGCCAGCTTCAATTACGCTGCCAGAGTTTGTGCGTCTCAACCCATCGATATTCCGCAACACAGTTAATCCGCTGGATGCCGATGATTGGCTGCGTGACATCTTCTATGAGATGGAGTCCGCTAATGTTCCTCCTGTCAGCTATGTCACTTTCGCGACATACTTCCTGAAGGGACCCGCAGCACAATGGTGGGCCACTCACAGACAAACCCTACCTCCAGAAACTGTCGTCACCTGGGTGGAGTTCAAGGTTGCTTTCCGTGCCCGCTATATTCCTCAAGCAGTCATAGCTCGGAAGAAGGCCGAGTTCTGCAGCCTCGTTCAAGGCAACAAGACTGTAGAAGTCTATCAGCGAGAGTTTCTTGATCTGTCTCGCTATGCTGAGGAAGACATCCCCACAGATGCTCGTAGGTAGGAGAAGTTCCGTGATGGGTTACACCATGACATTCAGCTAGCCCTGCTCGTCCAAGACTTTCCTGACTTCGCCACCTTGGTGAACAAGGCTATTATGGTCGAGACTGGTCTGAAGAAGCATAAGGAAGCGACCAGACGTACCCATGAAGCGGGCTCATCATCGGGCTCGTCTTCTCAGAAGCGCCGTATCTGGATTCCTCACAGCATGTACCGTCCAACAGCTCCAATGTACAGGCCTGCTTATGCTGCACCTCGCCTGCCTCCTCCACCACCGAGGCAGCCTCTTCGAGCTGCACCACCTCAAGCTCCTGCACCACGCCCAGACAGTGGACTCTGCTTCAAGTGTGGCCAGCCAGGCCACCATGCCAGAGACTGCTCTCAGGGTCAGAATCAGCTAGCACTTCCTCCTGCTGGCCGTGGAATTGGTCGTGGAATTAATCAGCCCCGCAACAACAATGTCAGGCCTTCTTATGGTCGTGGACAGAACTATCATGTCAACATGGCTGAAGCTCAAGATCAACCTGAAACCGTGATGGGTACACTTCTTGTTAATTCAGTACCTGCATCCGTTTTATTTGATTCAGGAGCATCGCATTCATTCATGTCGGAAGATTTTGCATTCATGCATGGCGTTAAGTGTGACAACCTGCATCATCCGTTAGGGGTTGACACTCCTGCGGGTAGATGTCGAGCCTCCCTGTTCAGCCCCGAAGTCACTGTTGAAATTGAGGGGTTGAAGTTTCAGGCACTCCCAATTATCCTGAGTTCTTCCAAAATTGACCTTATTCTGGGAATGGATTGGTTGAAGGCTCACTACGCCTCAATCAATTGTGCCACTAAAGTTGTACACCTCCTACACCCATCAGATGAGATAGTAAATTATCATGCTCATATCACTCAGAACGCCGAGGCTCAAATTTATGCCTTGAATGCGTTGAACGCCTCTCCGTTTGAGGGGATCGAAAACATTCCAGTCGTCTGTGAATTCCAGGATGTTTTTCTAGAAGAACTTCCAGGAATACCCCCTGCTAGAGCTGTTGAGTTTGTTATCGACTTGAAACCTGGCACTACCCCTATTGCGAAGCGTCCTTATAAGATGCTTCCTGTGACGACCCCGGCTTAATTGTGCACTAACCATACACACAAATGCACACGATCAAGCCTAAGGACTCACTTGAAGATATCACAACACAACTCTAAAACATAAATAAAGTCATACAAGCTTTATATTACAAGCCAGGGCCTTGAGGGCTCGAATACATAGCTCGATGGCATACAAGTGTCAGCGGAAGCATCAGATATCTAGGTACAGATATATTACAGAAATAGAGATAAGCCTTTATGAAGGCGGGGCAAAATAAAATTCTATGATCGAAAGGCGTAGGCCTCCTGCCTAGGACCCTCCGAATCCTACTCCTGGTCGTCTGTCGGCGCCTCGTAGTAGTACTCGCCGGGAGGGTAGTAGTAGTAGTCGTAGTCGTCGACGGGGGCAGCTAACTCAGGGGCTCCATCATCTGGCGGCGTCAATTGGATATGGGGAGAAAAAGAAAATAAAGCAAACGTGAGTACTCATCCGAAGTACTCAGCAAGCAAGGATCTACACTACATATGCAACATTTTCAAAGGAGGCTGTATATGTGGACCGGGCTGCAGAAATGCCAGAATAGAGGGGAAAGCCTAGTCCTATCGAAGACTAGCATCTTCATCATCTTCAGCAGTCTTGCAGCATTAGAAGAGTGCAGGATAACATAATGTAAAGTAGTAAGTAGTGTTATCAACCTCGGCCAGAGATCCTTCCTCGACTCCCTGCGAGAAAGCAATCCCAGAGCCATACTATCCATTTCATCTCAAGTCACCAGTTCTAGTTGTACCGATCGGGATACAACTCCGAGTGTTCGTTACCGTAGGACAGGCTATCGATAGATTGTTTCTTCCCTGCAGGGGTGCACCAACTTACCCACCACGCTCGATTAACTCCGGCCGGACACCCTTTTCTGGGTCATGCCCGACCTCGGCCAAACGATACGCCGCAACCCGACCAAATACTTAACAGAGAGGTCAGCACGCCGGACTAAACGTATGCCCCCAGGGGTCTTGGGCCATCGCCCCGGACACTCCTGCACGTTGCGTACACCGCCGGTGAGCAGACCTAGCAACCCCTTAATACAAGCGCGGTTGCGTTACCAGTCCAACCCAGCGAGTGCCGCTCAGTTGCTGACGTCTATTAAGCTTTGGCTGAAGTATACGACGCAGAACGCCCATACTATGCCCACGTGGAGGTTAGTGCTATCAGGCCAGAGGTCCCTCGGATCAAATATCCAAACCGTTAGTGTGTTG
This sequence comes from Thinopyrum elongatum, assembly GCA_011799875.1. Classification (NCBI taxonomy): domain Eukaryota; kingdom Viridiplantae; phylum Streptophyta; class Magnoliopsida; order Poales; family Poaceae; genus Thinopyrum; species Thinopyrum elongatum. The sequence goes on from CM022303.1 coordinate 664,217,323, forward strand.
GTAGTGCGGAAACAAGCAGAGACTCACGAAAGATGTGACCCCGTCGCCCTATCTCGAGGACTTGCGGCAAGGGCTAGGAATGCCCGGCCACGCCTCGTGTTCAAATCTCGGGCACCATCCAGGTCCACCCGACTCCACATCACTCGCAATTAAGCTCGCGCGGGTACCCCTCAGGGCCGACCCGTCTTTAGTAACATGGTTTAGTGTAAGTCATAGTAACAACAGTAACCGTGTGTCTAACACCAAGGAAACCCTGAGGAATCACCCTCGATGGAGTCCCACCTGATGTTCTCGTCAAGGTGAACGAAGGAGGTATCACCCTCGAGGTCCACACTTGAAGTGTTGCACGACGACGTCGTTATCGGGGGTGGTGTAGGAGGAATCACCCTCGCTTACCACGACCGATTAACTAACCTACAAGGTTATCATCAGAAGTGCTAACGAGGTATCACCCTCGGCACTCGATAATAACCCAGCAGTGTCGAGCAACTAAGGGGAAGTGACGTGCGGTGCTGAGGCCTGATCTTCGATCCCGTTTCTCGGGTCTTCTGATCATCCAGCGGGGCAGTCGGAACAAGTGGGGTCTCTGATGGTCTCTACCCAACCTATTCTAAATAGTTTAGGATAACAGGTAAGTATCAACAGCGGGTTACAAGTAAACATGCTATGCAGCAGATATAGGATACAGTAACAGCAGCAGATTCTAATGCAAGCATAAGAGAGAAGAGAGTGGGCGATATCAGAATGCTCAAAAGGGGGGTGCTTGCCTGGTAGCTCGGCGGCAAGGGACTGATCGTCAGGAGTGTAGTCGACCTCCGGAGCTGCGTCAGTCTCGGGAGCTACGTTGACGTCGGGGTCTATCAAGAGAGAAGAGGGGGAATAAACATATAAATGCACAGCAGACGATGCAACACAGGGTATGCTATGCTAGGATGCAGTGCAGGGTTGCCTAAAGTAAGTCTAAGGCATTTTAGCTACTTTAGGATTTAAGTTGGATTTGTTATCCAGTGTATATGCACTATTCATATAACATATATGGCCTCGAAGTTGCGGTTTCACCGACGTAGGGGGTCCCGGCATCAAAACAGATGACACGATCAGATTCGTCTCGTCGTTTCGAGCAACTTTCATGTTTTAAGTTTTTCGATCTGAGCTACGGTTTAAAAGTTATTAATTTTCAAAGTTTAAATGATTTTCTGGAATTATTTTTATTTACAGAAAATGATATATGATGTCAGCATGATGTCACTATGATGTCAGCAGTCAACAGCGGCTGACCAGAGTCAAACCTGACATGTGGCTCCAGTGGGACCCACATGTCAGCCTCTGTTGAGACTAACAGTGAGTTAATCTAATTAACAGGGTTAATTAGGGGGTGGGCCCCATCTGTCAGTGAGACATTAGTCTAACTAATTAGTTTTAATTTATTTAATCATTCATTAGATTAGTTAGTCGAGGGGGGGACCCACATGGCAGTGGCTAGGCTCGGCCCAGTCAGCACGTTGACCTGAGTCAACGGGGTCAACGGGACCCACCGGGGCCACTGGCAGTGTCCCAGGGTGGACCCCACGCCTGGCCACGTCGGCTGGCCGGCGACTGGACGCCGGCGAGCACAAAACACGGCGGAGGGGCGTGGCCGGCGTCGGAAATGCGCCACAGGCCACCATTTCGCACATTTTCGGGTGCGTTCGAAAGCTAGGCGAGCGCCGCGTCGAGTGGTGACATGGGACCGACCGGAGATGGCCGGAAATGGCGCCGACAATGAGCCGTGGCGGAGGCCGAAGCACGGGCCCGTCGGATTCGGCGTTAAAGCGCGCGGGCGGCCATCTTAGCTATCTACGCGGAGCCTACGTCGCACAGGGAACACGCCGGAGTGGTCGGGCGAATTTGTAGCGGCTCGGAAACACAGCTACGACGGCAATGGCGGCGGCAGCGTTCGGCTCTCTGTGGTGCCGCTGTTCTAGCGCGCATACGGGCTACAGGAGAGGCCAGGGGAGAGGAAAGGTGCTCACCGAGCGGCGCAAGGTCGCCCGTGGAGGTTTAGTAGCGCTGAGGGGCTCGGGGATGCCGGAGATCGCCATGGGGCCGGAGATAGGGACGAAGACGAACGGTGGCTGCACAGCCCCCCGGCTTCGTCTGAGACCACCAGAAGAAGAGGGAGACCGCGGCGAGTCGAACGGACTTGTCGGAGAGGCAGACGGGCGTCGGTGACCGCGAGGACGGGCGATGCGCGGCGGCGACCGCGTCGGCCGATGGATCTGAAGGGGAAGAAGAAGGAGCGAGCGAGGGAGAGAGGTGAGGAGTGAGTGAGGAGGTCCAGGGGGGAAGCACGGGCCTCATCCTTATCCCCCTCGTCGGCTGCGGGCGTCGGTGGCGTCGGCGTGTCGACGGGCGACCGGAGCGCGAGCGCTCAGCCATGGCGGTGGCGACACGCCGAAGGAGAGAGAGGGAGATGGGCCAAATGGGCCGTGGTCGGGGCACTGTGCACTTAGGCCCAGTGCACAATGCCTCGTTTTATTTTTCTGTTTCTGTTTTCTATTTTTCTTTTATTTCTTTTCTGTTTTGAAATAGTTGGGCCACTTGTGCTCTTTTATAAAATGTGGGACTTGGCCCAAATATTACAATGCAATATTACCTGTCGTCAAAAACTTGTTTGGGCAAAGTGGGATTTTATTTGAATTTGATATGAATTTAATTCGAATAAATAATTCTGTTTTGGTGCTGTTTCATGTGGTTTGAGTCATTTAGCTAACTCCACCATCATTGTTTATATTTTTATGAGTGCTTCTGGAATATTTGATATTTAGTGAACATTTTTCCAAAGGTGTTTGAACAAATTTATTTTGCACTCTTGAATTTGGGTTGATTTCCAGAATAGAGTTTGAATTGTTTTGGTTAACCACTATGACTAAGCACTGCAAATGATATGACTTGGCATTATTAGTAGTTGATCACAGTGACTAATACACAGGGGTGTTACACCTCCGCACCACCTTCTCGAGCTTAAGGAAGAAATCGACAAGTCACTTAAGAAGGGCTTTATTCGTCCAAGTTCCTCTGCCTGGGGAGCACCGTCTCTCTTCGTCAAGAAGAAAGATGGTACGAATAGGTTGGTCCAAGATTACCGTCCTATCAACCAGGCAACCATTCAGAATAAATATCCGCTTTCCCGGATCAATGATCTATATGATCAACTTGCTGGATCTTCGGTGTTCTCTAAACTCGACTTGAGGTTGGGTTATCACCAGATCCGTGTCCGCGAAGAGGATATTCCGAAGACTGCATTTGTTACTCGCTATGGCTCCTATGAATACACCGTCATGTCATTTGGCCTAACAAATGCTCCAGCTACTTTCTCCCGTCTGATGAATTACATCTTCATGGATTACCTCGACAAGTTCATCGTGGTTTATCTGGATGATATTTTGGTATATTCGAAGAACAAGGAAGAACATGCAGAACATCTTCGCCTTGTTCTGGAGAGGCTTCGAGAACATAAGTTGTATGCCAAGTACTCTAAATGTGAATTCTGGCTTTCTGAAGTAACCTACATTGGACATGTGATTTCCAAGGACGGTATCGCCGTTAACCCAGAGCGTGTTCAGGCTATCCTTGACTGGACTCCTCCGAAGAATGCCAAGCAAGTGAGAAGTTTTCTCGGCCTTGCAAGTTATTGCCGCCGATTCGTCGAGAACTTTTCCAAGATTGCCAAGCCCCTGACTAATCTGCTTCACAAAGGCGTCAAGTTTGAGTGGACAGACAAATGTTAGGAGAATTCCAGACCCTCAAGGACAAGCTAACCTCAGCTCCAGTGCTTGCTCCTCCGGATTCTCGCAAAGACTTTGTGATTTATTGCGACGCCTCTCGTCAAGGGTTAGGTTGTGTTCTAATGCAAGAACGAAAAGTGATTGCGTATGCCTCGCGGCAATTGCGTCCACATGAAGAAAACTATCCAGTGCATGATCTTGAACTTGCTGCTGTGATCTATGCTTTGAAGCAGTGGCGGCATTACCTTCTTGGTAACCGGTGTGAGATATATACTGATCATCAAAGCTTGAAGTATTTGTTCACTCAGCCGGATCTCAATCTCTGTCAACAGCGATGGTTGGAAACAATCACGGACTATGACTGTGGTATTTCATATACCCCGGGCAAGGCTAATGTGATGGCTGATGCCTTGAGCCGCAAGTCCTATTGTAACAACCTCATGGTTAGGCGAGCTCAACCTCAACTTTATGCAGAACTGAGCAAGCTGAACCTTCGTATTGTTCCGCAGGGTTCTCTTAATAACCTTGTGGTACAACCAGACCTTGAGAAAGCTGTTAAGGATGCGCAAGCTAAAGATGCCGAAGTAGATCTGATGAAGAAAGAGCTTCACCTTGAGAAGTACAGGGATTTCTCGGTTGCTGAAGATGGAACCTTGTATTTCAGAGACCGCATTGTGGTACCTCGCTTCGAACTTATGACTGACAAGGTCATGAAGGAGGCACATGATACACCGCTATCTATCCATCCGGGTAGCACCAAGATGTATCGTGATCTCCGTCAAAGGTACTGGTGGTCCAAAATGAAGCAGGATATTGCTCGATACGTTGCTGAATGTGACGTTTGCTGTCGTGTGAAAGCAGAACATCAGAAGCCTGCTGGAATTCTGCAACCGCTCCCTATTCCTTTGTGGAAGTGGGATAAAGTGCAAATGGACTTCATTACTGGCCTTCCCAAGTCTCAGAAGGGTCACGATGCTATTCTTGTCGTCGTCGACCAACTCTCTAAAGTTGCACATTTTCTGCCTGTCAAGGAGACTATCACTGCTAGTCAGTTAGCAGAGTTATATATCTCCAGAATTGTATCACTCCACGGCATTCCGAAGGAGATCAGTTTGGACCGTGGCGGTCTTTTCACCTCCAAGTTCTGGGAAAGTTTCCAACAAGCTATGGGAACTCACATTACCTGGAGTTCAGCTTATCATCCCCAATCCCAAGGCCAAGTCGAGCGAGTAAATCAAGTGCTTGAAGATATGCTTCGGGCTTGTGTTATATCATTCGGTAAGAAGTGGGAAGAATCTCTCCCGTATGCCGAATTCTCTTATAACAACAGCTATCAAGCCAGCTTGAAAATGGCCCCCTTCGAAGTGCTTTACGGACGTAAGTGTCGAACCCCTCAGAACTGGTCAGAAACTGGGGAACGACCGCTCGTGGGTCCGGATATTATTCAACACGCCGAAGAGCAAGTCCGTATTGTCCGAGAAAATCTCAAGGCGGCTCAGGACCGCCAGAAGAGCAACTATGATCGCAAACGATGGGGTTTGACCTATCAGCCTGGTGATCAAGTTTATCTGCGTGTCACTCCTATGAAGGGCACTCATCGTTTCGGAATCAAGGGCAAGCTAGCTCCACGCTACATCGGCCCCTTTCGCATTATTGCCAGACGTGGACAGGTGGCATATAAATTGGAGTTGCCGCCGCAATTCTCTCATATCCACGACGTCTTCCACGTGTCGCAACTTCGTCGTTGCTTCAAGGAATCTCCGCACCGCGCAGTGGATCACGAGATGCTCAAATTGCAAGATGATCTTTCTTATAAAGAGCATCCGATCCGCATTCTCGATGAAGCTGAATGTCGAACCCGTCAGAAGACAACCAAGTTCCTGAAAGTGCAGTGGTCGAATCACACTGAAGATGAAGCCACTTGGGAACACGAGGATCATCTTCGGGAAGAATATCCCGACCTCTTTCCTTCTACCTTCTAAATTCTTGGGACGAGAATTTCTTTTAGAGGAGGAGAATTTGTAACACCCCTGTGTAATAGCCACTGTGATCATCTGCTAATAATGCCAAGTCACTTTCATTTGCAGTGCCTAGTCACATTGGCTAAAGATTCAATTCAAATCCCTCTCTGAAAATCAACTCAAATTCAAAAGTGCAAAATAAAGTTGCTCAAAACTTGTGGGAAAAATGTTCACCATATAGCAAATAATCCAAAACTATTTGCTGTTAAGGAACACAACATCATCATCAAACACAGAAGGGCCTAAGCATTTAAAACAGAGCCTAAACAGCACTTAAATGCCCTATTCATTTTTGAATAAATTCAAATGGGTTCCAAAAATGCCCAAACCTTTTTGTGGCAGTGCTGGATATTGCAATACACTAGTGTGAGCAAGTTTCACATTTTTGCAAACTCATTTAAATGCTCAAAATATTCCAAAGCTATCTCTGTTAAAAGAAAAAGGCTGAAACAGAAAAGAAAAATAGGAAGAGGCACTGTGCACTGGGCCTAAGTGCACAGTGCCCCGGATCTAGCCCACGGGCCCATCTGCCTCTTCTCTCACCTGCGTGTCGCCACCGCCTTGGACGTGCACGCGCGCCTGTGCGGCGCCGACCGCGCGTCGACAACCGACGCCCCGCCGACCGCGAGGGGATAAGGCCGAAGCCAGAGCGTCCCCCCTGGCCTCCTCCATCACTCTCCCCCTCTCCCCTCGCTCTTCCTCTCTCGATTCCGTCGACGCCCGAGCGAAGCCGCCGCCGCGACGGCGAGATCCCGCGGCCACCGGCGCCGCCCCGACTGCTCGAACTGTCCAGGGGAACCGCCGTCGTCCGCTCGTTCGTCTGGTGCCATCAAGTGGAGCTGGGAAGCACCGCTGACGCCGCACGACGTCGCCCCCTTCCGCCTCTGCTCCGACGTTCTTCCCCGTCTCCGGCGAGCTCCTACTACTACTAACCTGTCGAGGGCCACTGTGCGTGCTGCTAGGTGAGCTATCTCCCTCTTCCGCCCTCTAGCTCCCCTAGTTCGCGCCGTAGCTAGCTCGTCGTCGTGCCCGAGCTCTGGTCGCCGCTGTGCGCCTTGCCGTCGTGGCCACGGTCGCCGTCACGCTCGTCCGAGCTCCTAGAGCTCGTAGAAGCCCAACGCCGCTCCCCGCATCGCTTGTCGTGCACCGTAGCGCCGAAACCGCCTTCGCCCGAAGTCCGGCACCGCCCGCGGTGGTCGCCGTCGATGTTCCCGGTCGCCTCAGCCGCTCCCGCCGATGCCATTCGACGCGGCGTCATCTTCTCGTTCGAGCGCAACAAACCCCGAGCGAAACGGCACACCGTAGCATGACTCCGGCCAACTCCGGCGAGGCGCCGCCGTAGTTTTGGTCGCCGGAGCCACTCCGGCGCCGGCTGCCGACGTGGCTGGCCTGGGGTCACCCCAGAGCCACTGGCAGTGGGCCCTGCGGGCCCCCGTTGACTGGTTTGACCAGTCAACGTGCTGACTGGGCGCCCACAACCACTGACATGCGGGCCCCTCCGCTTAATCCTTTAATTAAAACATTTTAATAACTAAAACTTAATTAGATATATTGATTAGTCAATGACATGTGGGGCCTGCTAGCTAAATAATTCGTTTTAGTTAAAATTAATACTCTGTTAACCAACAGAGGCTGACAGGTGGGCCCCACTGGTCAGGTTTGACCTGGTCAGTGCGGCTGGTGACTGCTGACATCATTCCCACGTCATGCTGACATCATAAATACAATTCTGTTAATTTAAATAATTTCAGAAAAAGTAATAATCTTCGAAAATTCGTAGAAAATAAACCGTAGCTCGGATCGAAAAACTTAAAACATGAAAGTTGCTCAGAACGACGAGACGAATTTGATCGTGTCGTCTGTTTCCATATCGGAACCCCCTACGTAGGAGAACCCGTAACTTTTAGCCTGATTCTGTTATATGAATAGTGCACATGCACCGGTTATTAAATCCAACTTAAATCCAAAAATAACTAAAATGACTTAGATATATCTTTAGGCAACCCTGCACTGCATCTTAGGCATAGCATGCTCTGTGTTGCATTGTTTGCTGTGTATTTATTTGTTTCCTCCCCCTCTTCTCTCTCGTTAGACCCCGACACCGACGTAGTCCCCGAGGCCGACGCAGCTCCGGAGGTCGACTACGCCCCTGGCGACCAGACACTTGCCGCAGAGCTTCCAGGCAAGCACCCCCCTTTTGAGCATATCGATATCGCCTATTCTTCTCTCTCTTATGCTTGCATTAGAAGTTGCTGCTGTTACTGTTATCCTATTTCTGCTGCATAGCCTGTTTATTGTAACCTGTTGTTGTTACCTTCCTGCTCATCCTAAACTGTTTAGTATAGGCTGGGTAGAGACCCATCAGAGACTCTCACTTTATCCCGACTGCCCCGCTGGATTATCAGAAGACCTGATCAATGGGATCGAAGACCAGGCCCCGGCACCGCACATCACTTCCCCCTTAGTTGCTCGATACTACTGGGTTACTATCGAGTGCCGAGGGTGATACCTCGTCAGCACTTCTGATGTTAACCTTGTAGGTTAGTTCATCGGTTATGGTCATCGAGGGTGATTCCTCCTTCTCCATTCCCGATAACGACACCGTCGTGCAACTCCTCAAGAGTGGACCTCGAGGGTGATTCCTCCTTCGTTCACCTTGATGATAACATCAGGTGGAATTCCATCGAGGGTGATTCCTCAGGGTTCCCTTTGGTGTTAGACACACGGTTACTGTGGATACTATGACTTTACATTGAACCATGTTACTAAAGACGGGTCGGCCCTGAGGGGTACCCGCACGAGTATATGATGAGAATGGTGTGGAGTCGGGTTGACCTGGAAGGTGCCCGCGAGATAATTACGAGGCGTGGCCGGGCATTCTTAGCCCTTGCCGCAAGTCCTCGAGACGGGGCGACGGGGTCATATCGGTCGTGAGTCTCTGCTCGTTACCGCAACCCCAATTCACTAACGGTTTGGATATTTGATCCGAGGGGCCTCTCGCCTGATAGCACTAACCATCACGTCGGCATAGTATGGGCGTTCTGTGTCGTATACATCAGCCGAAGCTTAATAGACGTCAGCAAGGAGCGACGCGCGCTGGATTGGACTGGTTAAGCCCGCGCTTGTATTAAGGGGGCTAGGTCTACTTTCAGCCGCCCTCGCAACGCATAGGAGTTCCCGGGGCGAAGGCCCAAGACCCCTGGGCGCATAGGTTAGTCCGGCGTGCTGACCTCTCTATTAAGTATTCGGTCGGGTTGCGGCGTATCGTTTGGCCGAGGCCGGGCATGACCCAGTAAAGTGTGTCCGGCCGGAGTTAAGCGAGCGTGGTGGGTAAGTTGGTGCACCCCTGCAGGGAAGAAAACATCTATCGATAGCCTGTCCTACGGTAACGGACACTCGGATTTGTATCCTGATCGGTACAATTAGAACTGGATACTTGAGATGATAACTGGATAGTATGGCTCTGGGATTGCTTTCTCGCAGGGAGTCGAGGAAGAATCTCTGGGCGAGGTTGATGATACTATTACTACTTTACTTTATGCTAATCTGCACTATTCTAATGCTGTATGACCGCTGAAGATGATGAAGATGTTAGTCTTCGATAGGACTAGACTTTCCCCTTTATTCTGGCATTTCTGCAGCCCAGTCCACATATACAGCATTTCTTTGATAATGTTGCATATGTAGTATAGATCCTTGCTTGCTGAGTACTTCGGATGAGTACTCACGTTTGCTTTGCTTTCTTTTTCTCCCCATATCCGTTTGATGCAACCAGACGACGGAGCCCCGGAGCCAGCTGCCCACGCCAACGGCTACTACTACTAACCTCCCGGCGAGTACTACTACGAGGAGCCGTCCGACGACCAGGAGTAGGTTCGGAGGGTCCCAGGCAAGAGGCCTGCGCCTTTCGATCGTAGCGTTTTCTTTTGCCCCGCCTACTTAAAGGCTTATTCTGTCTTTCTTTTTATATCTGTACTCAGATATCTGATGCTTTCGCTGATGCTTGTATGCCATCGAGCTATGTATTCGAGCCCTCGAGGCCCTGGCTTGTAATATAAAGCTTGTATGACTTTATTTATGTTTTAGAATTGTGTTGTGATATCTTCAAGTGAATCCTTAGGCTTGATGGTGTGCATTTGCGTATATGGTTAGCGCACGATTAAACCGGGGTCGTCACAGAAATAAGAAAACAACCTGAGCGATCAAAGCATCCCATGAAACAGCACCGCCGGATTGCTGCTTGAGCTTCTTCATGGCTGGCTTTAATCTGTCAACCAGCATGTTGCAGGCCTCAAGGGTTGCTGCACAGCTAGATTCAGACGAAGTGCTGCCGGCGGTGAGCCCACCTTGGATCAAGTTCAGCGTATCAGCCTGAAGAACACACACACTATCAAGAAGGGATTCACATCCATCAGGCCACAACTGTCCCAAAGCGAAAGCTGTCATTTGCTGTACTTTGGTCCAAAGCCCTTGCCCAATCTCAATGCCTCCAACCTCCACCACAATGGAACCATCGCTGAGCACAGAAACTCTTCCAGGAGCTGGCCGTGGTGCCACCTTGAAGACGAGGGGCACGCAAGAGATACCCCGCTTCCGCCACTTGGTGCAGCTGTTGAACTGCCTGATGGATTCGGCTCGATGCAGGTAGCTCGATGTCGTGAGCAACCTATCGAAGATAGAATGCAATGTGTACGTAGAAGCTTCGCCTGTGCTTTCTGGATAGAACAACACAAGGCTGTCATAGGTGTGGAAATTCTTCTGCCTGACACTATTAGCATCAAGTGACAGCACCGAAGCGACATGCCCGATGATAGCTTCAGCGATAAAAGATCCCTGAGCGTCTCCAGTAGCACGCATTATTGACTTGGATGTGTTGTTTGTTTTACAGAGCTTGATGTCGAACGAGAGAGCACCCCAGTTGTATTTCTTCAGGCCTGAAATGATGGTGTCTGGCATTATGGGGCTAGCATCTGGAGAAATTCCAGCGTTGACTAGTATGTCCAGGTGCAAGGCTGTGATTCTCCCATCAGACTTGAAACCAACAGAGTAATATGCTTTTATGGGGTGACGACCCCCGATCATGATCATGTCAGTACTGCGGTTGAGATACATCCGCACCGGACGACGTAACTTGAATGCACAGAGTGCAGCTGCCGTTGCTACCTACAAAAACATAAATCGTTGGATCACTGAGCACAAAACAGCTGAAATGGTTAATGTCTTTTGCTTTCTTGGAAGTTGAATGAATGGTAAAATGGCCAAACATATGTTAAAATCTATCACTAGAACCCTAATCCACCATTAAAAAAAGGAATGTTAGTTGTAAAGAATATATTTGTGGATTAGACGTTGCGTCGTGAACTCATCTGATGTGAAACCTGTCTTATACACTCATGTTCGTTGAAGGTATATACTAGAAGTAAAAAAATGCAATTATATTCATATAAAGATACTACCTCCATCCGGAATTAGTTGATGCTCAAATGGATGTTCCGGACGGGCTATGAATTTGTTTCAGTTGTGCCGCATGGGCTATGAATTTGTTTTGCCGCTTTGTCGGACTGTTGTTTAAACTTGTTAGATTCCTACTTACATTGCATGATCTGAATGCCTTCCCACCAAAGCCTCCTCCAACCCTTCTTGTAATGACACGCACGCTGCTGAACGGAATGCCGAGGCACTTGGCTATCACACTCTGTGCAACCTCAGGGTATTGTGATGAAATGTATACGACCATGGTGTTATCTTCATCTGGAATTGCTAGAGTCGTTTGTGTTTCCATGTAGAAGTAGTATTGAGAGGCAAGTTTCACCTGTGATCATTGAAGGTATACATATAACTTTGAAAAGTTGCATCACAACAATACGAACTTTCATACAGTTGCTATGTTACTGTGCAGATTAAATGGTAACTATGAAAAAAGAAGAATCAGATTAACTACAAGCACCATATCAGACCTCAAGTTAATTAAATGATAGTGACTGTAAAGTTATATATGTAATGAAAAGTGGCATCCACTAGTAATGCGTACGGTTCGGTTGAAAATAGATACTATCAAAAATGAAATTTAGAAGTTTGTATTGCCAAGTATAAAAAGTTCCATTAAATTTTCAGTAATGCATGTTAAGTATAAGAAGTTCCATTAAAGTTTTGAGTAATGCAAGTGAGATGTCAGAATGGAAAAGGTCTCATAGTACTTTGCATTAACATACTTCTGTTGATAGGATCTTGTGGTCAGCTTCTGCCATGCCCTTACAAAAATCACCAACTTGTTTTGGATACATCTCAGGAGGAACTTCGAAATAGCTGTTGTTTTGTACTGCTTGTTCTACAGTTAAGATTGGTGGCTTCAAATCTTTTGTGTCATAATCAACAACAACCTGTTTTCCTGCCAAGTTGGCGTATCTCTGAGTTTCTGCAATCTGAAGTGAAGTCCACATTTTAGGACATCAGTACTGAAGAAATACAGAATAACCCGCAAAAAAGAAGAAGAAATACAGAATATATTTTTTTATTCTTAGAGCAAAAGGTAGCTAATGCTCACTTGTAATGAGGTGCAAATTTGCACTTAATTAATTATTTTAATTTAACAAGATCACCCTCTGTGTTCAATTAGGGGTAAATGTGACGGCAATACAATAATTTTTGGCATATCCACTTGCATTGAGTTTCAATAAGCAATCTTGCTAAGAAACAAACAGAGATATTAAGGTTTCATTATTTTAATGTTTACAGATTTGCCCCTCATTAAGATTTACTTTTTCCACAACATTCACAAAGGTTTTTCTCAAAGAGAAATAATGAAGAAAAACCCATTTATGAATTGCCTTTATTATACAAGAATTTATTGCTGAGTGAACATTAAAATATGAAAAGATAAGTACCACGACACCAAGAGCATGTCCAGCGTACTCAGCAACTGGAGCACCAAAAAGTGGTTCGTCCCCAAACATCAAGCTTGACCCAATATTTTGCCCTCCACTTGGAATATCATTTGCAGAAACAACCGCGAGGATCTTCTCTGATGCTAAAGAAGGTTTGAACTTGATATTCTTGACATATGCAAGAGGCTGTGTGCTGTAAATAAACTCTCCGTAAAGGCAATTTTTTGGAGCAGGAATATCATCTACATATACTGCCTCCCCTGCAGTACAGAAAAGAAATTATGTCTATATACATCCGTATGTGGTAGTCCATTTGAAATCTCTAAAAAGACAAATATTTAGGAACGGAGGGAGTAGATCCCATTAAGAATTCTGATTGTGTGAGACAACCACATACCAGATGCTTGAAGCTCAACTGCATATTTCTTAATCGGCTCACCAACTGGTTTATATTCATCACTGGAAACTGTTTCTCGACGTGAAGACAATGGAAGGTTACAAATATCATCTGTATCTAAAGAACCAGCAGAACTAATATTCAGAGTTTTTCCAGGCCCTTTGATTCCTTTAGCAAATGGAGACAAGTAACTGAAGAGAAATCCAACAGCCACACTGACTCTGTATTCAGGATGTGATGTTCCTTCCATTGGTACAATTGTTTCTCTAAGTAGCTGAACTGCTTCAAGCACAACAGATGGAGTGAGCACTTTTCCGGTCAGGTGTTGTTCAACTTTTGTTGCTCTAATAGCATGTTCTGTCCCATAGGCACCAAAGGCCATGTGTAGGTTACTCAACACAAGATCACCAGATGATTCATTCAGGGAGACAAGGCCCAGCATAGCAGAGTTAATATATGAAACAGCATTGCCAAGAGGGCGCGGTGCCGCTCGGTAAGTTTCGAAGATCACATTACTTTCTTTCTGAGAATCTGAAGCCCAATTTGGAATAAATATGCTCAGGAGCAATGTACTGGGATCAAGAGGAGGCTGCTCCAGAAACTCTTCAAAAGTTACCTCCAGTGTTTCTGAATAAACCTGAAGACGAACAGTTGAAGCAGCACCAAGAAGTATGGTCGCGATGTCCGAGGGAAACGGGTATTTCTGTGCTAGAATTATGTTCCCACCAAGGCTTGCTGTGTTGCGGACAAATGGTGTGGCCACCTTGCTCATGTGCTCGGCGAGTTTTCTGAATACCACACTTTCATTTGCACATGATGTAGATCTAGCTTCTTGCTCGAGTACCTCAATAGTTTTTGAAATTAGTGTAGCTGCTCCGATTTCAATGCCACTGTCTTTCTTCCAAACAGCTGAAAGTTCAGGAATGTCACCGATGTCAATATACTTGTTATATAGATCCCGATCCTTGTATCCCTTTACACCAGAACTTGTGTTCCCGACGACCACTTTAACTGTGCAGTCACTAAAAATGCCAGAGTTCAGCAAGTCATAATACTGCCCGATGCTTTTAGGATGATACCAACCCACCCCCGAGACCGTGACATCTGAAACATCAGTTAGATGAAGGAGTGAAGATTTTATCTCGGATTTCAGGAAGTCCGGGAAAGTGCAGACTCCACCGCCAAGAGTGTAAGCTGGCAACTTGCTAACGTCGGCGTCCTTATCACCTTTCTTCCAGAATATATTGAGGCCCAAATCCTCCAGGTCAACATCTGAAGCAAAACTTTTGCATGCATCGACGATCGGTCGGTAGCCGGTACATCTACACAGGTTGCCTGAGGAAGCCCTTTCTGCTTCAGATACTGTCAACTTTGAGAACCCCTTTCGTGGTTCAGGCTTCTTGGATTTGTCAGCATTGGCAAGAGAAGTGAAAATAGACATGCACATGCCAGGAGTGCAGAAGCCACACTGAGAAGCATGGAACCCGGACATTCTTTTCTGAATAGAATGGAAGCCATCTTGTGTATTTCCCAGGCCTTCGGTGGTGATGACTGAGCAGAGATTTATGTTGTAGAGCAGGGTCAGGCATGAACTGGTGGAGAATTAGGTTACTTCATCTTTTGTTGGATCATAGGTTGCTATAAGGACTACACAAGCTCCACATCCATCTGCAATAGAGCACAATTATAGAATTAGTCATGGCATTCTATATCCGCCTCTTTTCGGAAGAATAAACATAACATAACATGCTAGTACATCCTATCTCTTATCATGGATCTGGAGGGACCGGCCGAACCAAGAGGACCAGAACTTGCGTGAGAACTGAACAAATATAACCAAATTTACTGCTGTTTATGTATATAATCATCTCAATTTGGTTTGGATTCTTAGTTAAAAAATTTGAACTTGTATCTGAAAAAAGAACAGCATTGAAGCATACGGATCCAAAGTACACAATGAATGCCGATGCACAAACCACGGGCGGTGTGATATACCTATATGAACCTTACATAACCAGGTTCTTAACATGCATAAGCTTTAGCACTACCGCACCCGCATCGGCGGAGTTTATATGTTCGAAACATGGTCACCATGACATATATACTTTGATGTTCGAATACTATGCTGCATCGAGCTGGTGAAATCCACACAGAAATACAAAATCAAGCCGAATTTGTGTATATCTCTGGTGATCGAAACGCTGTCATGTACAAGTACAAAAGTACCCACCCGCTTACGTGGTTAAATGTCGCTCACTCGTGCTCTTAATCGCAGGACATAGTTGCATTACTTCAATGTGAAGTTGTGGAAGCAAGAGAGCTTCGAGGGTTTGGGGCTCCGGGGAGAAGGAGGAGCGGGCCGGGCGGAGGAGGAGCTCGAGCTCGATGCTGGCGGCGTGGCTGCCGCAGGTTCCAGCAGGCTCGTCGAGCTGACCAGGGAACCGGCGGGGGGATTGGCGGCGGAGCGAGCGAGAGAGATGGAGTGGGTCCGCTCTTGGAGACGTAGAGCATCCTTCCTTCCTTGGCAAACATGGCGGAGCTAGGTGGTGGCGTAATGGATCTGCCGTCCCGGAGACCGGATTCGGCGTCCTCGACGACGCCGTCGCCCCCATGACTGCCACCGTCGTCCTGGCGCGTGTCGCCGAGAGGGAGGTGGAGCTCGTCGCCCGCTCCCGTGTCGATGGTGGTATTCTGGATCCGTCAAATGTTTGAGAAGTACTGTATTGCGAAAAATGTTCTGAAAACATTCTGAATCTGAATGCATTGAATGGATTTCGTGAAATTTCCTGTTGCTTTTATGCAGCTTGGTTCAGTTTTCTATAATAAAGCTGTCTAAAGATTCATAAGTTTTTGTAGACCCGAAGAAAGAAATTTGGAGTTTGGTCGCTCCAATGAAAGATGTTCAATCATCTAAGCTACCCTACCATGCCCTCCGACTTCTGATGGGTGAATTTTACATTCACTATTTCCTGAGTTTAAACTTCATATTCTCATATTCTCTTTGACTATCACTTCAGATTGCCTACTAATCATTAATAACTGCAAAGATATGCATTCTATTTGTCTTAATGTTTTGTTGCGGATATAGATGCAATCTGGTGGAATGAAGACATAATCAGAAAGTACTTCAAGAGAGGGTCATTTTCATATAAAGGTCACCAGAGGTGATCGGACCGCCTGGAATCAGCCTCAGGAAGTCAACCCAAGGTACTTCTCTGTTGGGCCTGAGGTCCAATTCGCAACGCCTCACCCCTGAAACCCTATTCCAGACGTCTGAACTCTTTAAAAGGAATGTAGAAGCGAGGGAGGACCCCAGATCAATCTCTTCGCCACTTCGCCTCCACTGCCGTCATAGCCATCATCTCCTAGCAACAACCACCATCTCCATCTCCCATTAGATTATACTTCTACTCGAGATTTCATCGCAATCGGCGATATTGTAGATGGTTAATCATTCCAAGTGAAGTCTTCTATAATGTCTCTTGTATGTGGTTTGGTTGCGCTGTGTGAGTAGTCCTCGAGGGCTGAGGGCCGAGGCATAGCCTCACAGCCCATGTACATATACCTATGTAATCACGATATGTCTTCCTTTTATTATGTTTGCACAACAAGTTTTCTCTTGTCACCTCTCGGTCCTAGGATTCACTGGTAGTGGGACAATGGTGTTGGTCCATGGATTTTCCTTCCTTCTATATTTCACTCAAAGGGATGAAGGGAGGGACGTGGAGTTTCTACACCTGAGCTCATATGCTCCTGGTGTGAACAGTAAAATAAATAAAATAGAAAAACATTTCAGAAAATTCTTTTTTTTTGTGTGGCATACTTTAAGAAATGTTTGTTGTGCATGCAAAATTTCATCACGAAATGACATTGGTGTAAGGCATGGTAAAAAAACAAAATCGATACCCTAGAAATGTTACTTTCAAACGCATTTTGGAGTTCTGATTTTGTTTTTTATACCACGACTTCCACCAATGCGATTTCGTGATGAAATTTTGCATGCACAACAAACATTTCTTAAAGTATGTCACAAATAGTTTTTCAGATTTTTTTGAAATGTTTTTATATTTTATTTAGTTTACTGTTCACACCAGGAGCATATGAGCTCAGGTATAGAAAGGTACTTTCGTGAAGGGAGATAGTCCCTCTTCCCTGGGATCGCAGCTGAGGGAAGCCTAGGGGAGCTACCGACTCCAACTATGGTCTATGTATGATTCATCCTAGACCTAGACCTGACCAACTGCTTATCCTACCTTCTCTACCTTTTGCATCTCATGTTTTTGTCTCGGTAGATTCTTTCAGTGGCATGTTCCTTTTCTCTTCCCCATTAGTTAGAAACAGTGAGACATTAGCTCAAGTACAAGATACTATCATTACCGCCTGGATAATTAAAGATCAACATGTAATCGCAACGGCCCAATTGCAAGAGCATAGCTCTACCAAATTAGCCATATTCCCCAAAGTAAAGAGTAGTATGCATGAAAGAGTTATATGCTTCTTCTATTCTTTTTTCTGGCACAACTGGACCATCATGGACTTGAACCAGAAGGTCATCCACTTATCTAGTTATAAGTTTAATATTTTTATTTGATCACACCAATCGTATCTATCTTACAGGCGAATCATCGGCTCTAGCCAATTTTCTTATATTGTTTATAACCGCTCCCAATTGCTGTTTATGTTTGCACACTGAGCTAGCATTGAACTGTATGGGCACGGAGACAAAAATGATACGCGATAACATGTGCTTGCTAGAAGTGCCCTCTACCTGCACTGTCACTTCCTGATTCAAAAAAACCTAGGTCACTAAAAAAGGTCATTTGCTACATTCAACCTGGATTTAGATAGTCAGCTTCGACGGAAGGCAGCGCCGCTGCACCGTGAGGGGGAGATGGGGGTGTTTGCTTAAGGTTGGCGTTCGCTCCTTTCAAAGTAAGCGCCGCTTCCCTATTTTGGAAAATGTAGCACTGCCAAACCATCACATCGTCTCACAATTCATGTGGGCACACTGGCACAAGTTTTCCCCTTTACTGTGTTTGCAACTAGTGTTCTACGATTCATCTAGTATAATTTGTTCTCCTTCGCTCAAACCAAATTTTAAGTAAGAAGCATGGTTGGACAAACATTATTGAGATTATCATTATCATAATGAGTTGACATTTTTAACAATTGGTCCTTCAGAAAAGATGTAATTCAGATCATTTGGAGAAAATTCATCCTCAAACTTTACAATTGACATTTTTCTTCTTCGAAAGAGGCCCCAAACATTCTTTCCTTCCATCTCACAATATTTTCCCTTCTCGCTTGATCTTGAAAGATACTACCCACTCTTGGTCTTCTCTATTAAGTAAACTAAATAAGAAACATATTACACATTTAATTGAAATGGTCGTAAACCAGAGGTCTTCTTGACTGATGCAAACAAATAGTATACTTGTTGGTTTTTGATGCCCGATGATGATTCTTTGTGTGCACCACATGCATGAGAGCAATTTTTGTTTTGTGTGAATTCTATGGTTCGCACGTCTCAAAGTTTGGCATTTTTTTTCTGGATCTCAATGTTGATGAAAAACATTATATTGTTTATATACCTATTTTATTTACTCCATTTTTAAACAATAGCTTAGTCCAATTATGCTCCTTCTATTGTTCATATGTCTCTGCCTACTATCAAACTCTAGAAATGTGACCATATGTAATTAGGCATTGTTTCTAATTACATGGTCCAATTGGAGACAAATTAGCATACCATGCCTGAAAACAACATATTCGGGCTTAGCTATTCTTTGGTAAAACTAGGTGGATGAAATAGCTAAATACGGTATAATATGGGTAATATCTAAAGCAACTTACAACTCTCATACATTAATGGTGCTATTGAGGAGTATACTTGCAACCCAGAACTTTTTTTTTCTCGAATACGCACGAGTGTGCGTATCATCTTGTATAGAAGAAGGGGGAAGAATCCCAACCACCGTTGATGTTACATGGATTTAAACGCTACATGAACATCAACACACAGCACAACCAGCCCTTTATACTTTAACAAGGAGATTAGAAGAACGTCAACTCTACCTCGCCACGGTTACTGAAATATGAAATCAGTGATGCAATATTACATTTCAGTCACACTGTATAAAAAGTTCAATCCTCAACCTCAAGCAAGTAAAAATAACCTCCCTCGATCAAAACACCACCTAGAGAATGACTAGAACAATCAAGAGGAAATAGGTGACAGGCAAGTCAGGGGTTGTACATTCTAGGCCTAATGACGGAGCTGACAAGACCACCTTTCATCATAAGACGAGAGGTGGGACCACGAGAAGGATATGTGTAGCCATGAGAAGGAGATGTGCAACCATGAAGATGGCATTGCAGAGGGCAACGTCATCACAAAAAGGAGATAGTCGGACTTCGATGATGTTTCGACTATGATGTATGAGGGAGATGTTTCAACTTCAGTGTATGCAATTGTGTATGTGCTATTTGAGCCCCAAAGTGTATGTGCTATGAATGTCGGAGATGAGTATGTGTATGTGCAATGAAAGTATAAAATGTATGTGTGTATGTGACCTCATATGAAATACAATGTTTATATGTTCCTATGTACAAGGAGTGTATAAGTTGTGTAGCAGCGCAGCCTCAGCTGCTATGCACCACCACTAGTCACCGATGACTGGCTGTAATACAAGGCTAGCCGGTAGTGACATAGCCCTTGTCGCCTCTCATAAGTCATCACTGACCGACCGACCAGTCAATGATGACTACTCATCCTCGATGGGTTAGATGATCGATCGGTGATGAGGTAGTCACCAATAATGCGAAATCACTGACGGGTCACTGGCGAGTCAGTGATATTGGTTTTTTCCCGGTCAACGCTTACTGGTTCTATAGAAGTAAGTGTTCTACCCTAAGAACATCATTCTCTTTGTCACTAATTTACAATTTTGGTAATAATCCATTCTATGAAAATCCTAGAACTCTACACAATTCATCTAATAAGAGTACTAAAGCAAAAGGCTTATGATTTCATCCCCTCCCTGAGAGTCCCGCTCACATGGCCCGTATCTCTGCATGCTCGCATACAGAAGAGAAATATGTGCATCTCCGCGGTTGTAGAAGTGTGGTACACTCGTAGGATGGCCATGCCTATAGGTGGCGGTTCGGAGACAACGGGAATATGCTAGAATGGCGGCATTGGGGGGGTGACTAGGGGAGGTGGCGGCAACGACGGTGCCCAGGCGGGAGGGTGGCGGTGGCATCCAACTCTAGCTTCGTTCAGAGCTAAGGTAGAACGAGGAGTAAAGTCATGGTTGTTTGGTTGGGCTTAATCTTGGCTTTCGTACTTTGGCTTATAAGTCAAAGAAAAATAATTTTGCTAAGTTTCAGAGACTTTGTTATGTCTCGGTCGATGCTATATTCCTTTGATTTTGTATGGTGATTCGTACAAAAAATTTATGTTCAGTTTTTTTTCCTCTTCTTATGTATATGTCACTTGATGTTGGTTAAGTCTCAGTCGACTGAGACCTAGCCACACCAAAGAAAAAAAAACTAGCCAAAGTGCAAAAGTCAGAAATAAGCCCAACCGAATACCTAGTGCTCTTGGTGGCAACTTGACCGTAATTTTGACCAGTCCAAATAGACGTCCCAGATCAAAGGAAACAAAGATCCGATGGCCGAGAGCTCTCGACATCTTTCCGGGTTAAAGCTTCATAGGAAGAGTGTAGAGAACTAACAATGCTCATTGAGTCGACTACACGGAGTCTGAATTTCAAACAACGACCGACGACATATGTGGTGCCTGAACATAGCACGCACGGTAGTGATTCCCTTCACGGCGCTCCAGGCCACGTCGTGGCACAAGGTAGGAAGTCCCTATCAACGATCTCCTCTCCGCCGCGCGCCCTGGCCTAGACTCCATCCCCTTTCGCTATTCCGCAGGATATCGGTTAAGAAAGGGACACGCGACCATGGATCAATCACCCAGTAACCAGTACGATCCCAGGGTGAAGGACGATGACGGCGAAGGATGAAAAACGGTGGGTGTTGGCTCTGACCCTGTGACAAGGACAGAAGAGAAAGCAAAGTACTCCCTCCGTTCGGAATTACTTGTCTCGGAAATGGATGTATCGTCTCGATACATCCATTTCCGAGACAAGTAATTCCGAACGGAGGGAGTAGTACATATGATGTAGACCGGGCGGTAAGAACGTGAGCTGGTTGAAGTGTGTGCCGTGCAAAACGGAAACTCAAGGAAGATCACTGTCACTGCACTGCAAGTACGATGAGAACCGATGCGGTCGATCTGCTTAGCTATCAGTGACTAGCTTTTCGCCACTCCGCTCCGCATGCCCTGTCACGTCTGCTAAACTAGCTAGCTCAGGTGCCAGGGTCGTCCGAGTTAGCTTTCAGCTCTTAAATTGCATTTGAGCACTTGCTCCATCCCTGTCGATTGCCGACACGCAAGTATGCCAAGTCTACATTCTGTATTTATACTCCATGTAAGGTTGTTCATAATTAGATTAATCACGTAGTGAAATCAGGAAATACAAAATACAAATTGCAATCTGTTAAGTATTTCCGATCACCCTTTACATATCTCATCGAGCCCATCACATCCGCACGGGCACGGATGCATGTCATAAGGTAGTCAGAATCATGATTCTGAATCAGATTGAAGCTCCGATGATACGACCGCAAATCGTAGCATCTTCTTAATTAATCGATGAGGCAAATCTTTTGCCTCCGTTTCGAAAAAAAAAATAGATGCACGGATGCATGTCACAAGGTAGTGAGAATTGTGATTCTGAATCAGATCGAAGCTCCGTTGGTACGACTACAAATCATAGAATCTTCATTATTATAGAATCGTAAGAAACATACTCCCTCCGTTCCAAATTATAAGAATCATGGATTAGGCAGTGTATCGTTTTTCTTCCGCGAAAAGTATCCAGTATCTTCGATATGTGCATGTTTGTGATGAGTGTGTGATTTTGTGGACTACATAATAACACATCGCGATCAATATGTAGATTGATACTAGATCGATATAATGATCTCAGAGACTCAGACTATCGGTCTCCAACAGAAGAAAAAAAACTAATTTCCTTGTACTGGGAGTTGTCAGGACACTGATCGTCCCTGGATCATCAAATCAAAACTAATGATGTACGCTCGGACCACAACGTACGCATCTCAACGCAAAATCACAGAAGGCCATGGTACGGATGATCAAGAGCACCACACTCGAACCATGTCGCCCTTCACGGAGTGCAATTGGCGGAGTCACACGTAGGTTCCAAGATCTTGCCGGCTAGCAAAGCTAAGAGAATATCGTGGATCAAGAGCGAGCGTACGTACCTTCGCCGCAGCCGAGCTTGGTGCCGGTGAAGGGCGTCCGGGTCCGGATGAACTCGAGCAGCGTGGTCCCGGTGTGGACGTCGCCGCCGGCCACCTCGTACCGCCGCCCGTTCAGCGCGAACACCACCCTCTCCAGCCTCATCGGTCGATCTCCCTAGTCGCTCGCCGGCCGCCAGTCGTCACCGATCGGTCGACTGCGCGCAGTGGGCGAGCTGCTAGTCGTCTGCTTCTCCTAGCTAGATAGATAGAAATGGTTGATGTGTGTATGAGCCGCCTGGCGAGCTAGGACGACGTGCACGGCGCGGCGATGGAGGCGAGCTGCTACCTGGGAGTTGAATGAATGGGCAGCTGCGCGCGTGATCTTTGAATGCTAGCCGGTCGCTGGCTATTTACTTGCGGGAGAGGATCAAAGCCAGCGTCACCGATCGGGATAGCACGGTACGGGAAGGCGAAGCAATGCTGTCCAGACACGAAAGGTCCAGGCATTTTCTCTGCTGTGTTCTTATTTCATGTAAAAATACAAGGCCAAAGAGATATGATCCTAACTCCCGTGTCCCGTCTCAATCCAACGCGCAGCCGGCTCACCCAGCAAACCCAAAACATCTCCGCCCTCCTCCTTAGGGCAAGGACTATGGGGGCAGGCCGTGCAGGTGCTGGGTCGGTTCGACTTTTTTTACCTCCCGACGCACTGACCTACGCTATCCTCTCTCTCGAGAGTGGATTTTTGGAGCACCTTACTTTAAATAGTTTATTATCTAAAAACACTTTTGAAGTTTCAAAAAATTCGAAAAGAATTCTACACGATCATATGGATGTATATGCTAATATGCATTGCACATGTGTAAAGTTTGGCGATGAAAATAAGTAAACATGTGAGCTATACAAAAATTGACAAAATGGTGATTTCTTAATAGTGAATAATGCATGCACCGCTCATCTTTCCAAACTTTAAAATACTGTTTTGACACTATTCAAAATATAGGGCTCACTAGCTCATGCACCAAAGTTACTTTTTGTGCTCTCCTCCCCTCTCTCTGCTACAGTAGATAGACGACCGAATCTCCACCCCTCCTCTCCATGCTGGAGGGGGAGGGAGCTGCAATGACCCATCTTGTGAACCTATTGTTCAAGAGTAGTAAGAGAGTTTGCAATCATCATGTATCATAATGCCCCTCATAACATGACTTCATCATATAGTTGCATGGTGAAAAAACCCTCTAAGTTAACTTTGCAATACACCCAAATCTGCTCATAAGTGAATGTTGAGAAGAAAGTGGCATCCAACTAATGACCCCATATTTTCCCGAGTCCTACATGTCATAGCCAACCCCTAGGATTGATCTAAAATTTTCTAGATTAGTTTTGGTATTTGAATCAAATGATAATTGCTCAAATTAATAAATTGGTAGAACTGCAATTTAATTGCTTTGTGGTGATTCCGCTAATGAAAATTCATGAAAATTGATATATCGAGATAATATGTTGCCCTTAACCTCCAGTAAAATTATCATGACTTTTGGAATCATATTTCATCTACATGCAATTCAGACCCAAATTTAGGGTAGAACTGAAGTTGAATTTAAATGATAGTCAAATACTTCTGAAAAATCTTGAAAAATTTCAAAGTAGTGTGAAATAGTACAAATGAAACCTGTGAATTTAAAAAAAAAATTACCTAGAGTTTTAAACCAACAAATGATTAACTAGCCCTTTAAAATCCAAGGAATGAAATGAAAGGAATACAAGAAATAGAAGAGAGGAGGAGCCAACCCAAACCAAACTGGGCTGAACCGGGTCTAGTCGGTCTATTTCTTGGCTCCTGAACCCTCCAAACCTGATTTGTATCCCTATGAATGTTAATTAATAAAGCAAGTGTGTTTGGACTAAAAAAAACTATTTCTTTTTTTCTCTGTTTCTCAAAAAAAAATCCGTTTCCCAGCTGACCAATGGGGCCCGATGGGACCCACCAATCAGGTCGCCTTCCATCTCATCAGTGCGACGTGCAGAGAGTTTGCCTCCAGGTCGAGATTGGCATTGGCACCCAGGGCACCAACACGCACCTTGTCTGGACGCAATCGTGGCCTCCTCGCATGCATCTTCGGCGAGCTCTCCCCTCCGCCTCCATGTCCCTGAGCTCTACCGTGTCGTCACCGATTCACAAGCGCTCCCACGGTCGATTAGGCGCAGGTACTCTAGCCGATGTCGACGTCGTCCCCGGCTTCGGCGGACACCTCCATGGTGCCTTTGTCGCCACCTTCTTCCCCAAGCTCACCTCTGCTCGTCTGAG
Source organism: Thinopyrum elongatum (assembly GCA_011799875.1). Lineage (NCBI taxonomy): Eukaryota > Viridiplantae > Streptophyta > Magnoliopsida > Poales > Poaceae > Thinopyrum > Thinopyrum elongatum. Next base: position 664,242,039 of record CM022303.1, read on the forward strand.
CCTCGAGCTTTGACGCATCCTCTCGACCAAGATCACTTCTGCCCGTCTTCTTCCCAGACCACGCCTACTGTCGCCCGCTCGGGATCCGCCGATCGCCCCAAAGGCCAGAGCATGCAACGCTCGCCATCGAACAACCGGATCACCTGTAGCTCCTGTAAGTCCACGACCTCAACGCTCCCATACACCGGCGACACCACAGCTACCCATGTCCTCCCTGGCTCGGCGTCGCCCCGGCTCTGCCTCGGACTGTGCCTCGCCATCTTCTTCTCTTCCCAAATTGAGTGCCGCAAGTTTTATTTTCACACAAATTGCAAATAGCAAACACGGATTACCATTTATAAACGTGCATTTCAAATGCAGGCCTGCCTTCAGGTTCAGTCAGGAATTATCAACGCAAATCTCAACCCATAATTATTACAAAAGTGTGCAAGCACAACACTGAATGTTATAAACATTTCGAACATCATGTCTGCAATTTACCACGAAACACGAACAAACCACACCACTCCTTCAGGTTGACAGTACCCCATTCTTGTATTACGCCGCCGCAGCTCGAGACTGATGTGCAGATAGGCTTTCCAAGTACTTGTCCACGATGTCCAAACCACACATTTCCTTCACGTGGGTCATCGGCACAGGGACGTCGAGCTGGAACGTGAGCTCTGATATTCCAAACTCCTTCCTCGCCGCTCGGATGGCTTCCCTCACCGCGCAATGGACTGATGCTGCGAGAACCACGGCAGGCTCCCCAGAGGCTGGCAGAGGCAGAGTAGTTAAGTCACTTTAACCAGTGATAATTTTCAGTTGGCAAAACAGTAAAACTATATTCATGTTGCTTCAGTTCAGGGAAAGCACAATCCACCTATACTACATACCCTTTGACGAAAGAACACGGTTCTTATGGTACCCAGTGTTGAGCACCTCAGCGTTGAACTGCTTCGGGATGGTGTCCACGCTCGGGATCTTGTAGACCCATGTGCTGTCACTCACAACCAGTCCATCAGCATTTGTTTCATGTTCTTCGTTTATGAAGAAACCAATTCCTTGTATGAAGGAGCCTTCAATCTGTAAGATAGATGATGGAGTTATATGAATATATGATGCCATCATGTACTATAATGAAGAAAAACTCTGAACAGGGCTGTAATGTAATGTACACGCGCTACTCTGTTTTGAAGTAAGGCATTATCAAATAATATCCATGTTCACTACAAAATGATAAAAGAAGAGCATAGCGCAGTGGAAAATATCTCAAACCTGGCCCAAGTCCACTGCAGGGTTCAAACTCTTTCCACAGTCATACACAAGGTCGCTCTGTAGTAAAGTAATAGCTCCTGTAAGAACATCAATCTCTACCTGAATTTTCAGTAAAAAGGTGAAAAGGAAGTCAGAAAAGTATCACAATATCCCATCCAGTTCTATTGAACTGTGCTAGTGGGATTGACATTTAGCAGAATGTTTTTGTACCTCACTTATAGCAGCTCCATAGTTCAGATAGGTGCTGGATTCTTGGCCAGGTACCCAGTATGCACTTGAGGACAAATTAATATTATCCTTGATGGCCTATTTGGGAACATTAAATCATACACCGATTAAGTGTTAGCACTCTAAAGATAACAATTTCCACACATAAATATTTTACTCTTATGTACTCCCTCCGTCCCAAAATGTAAGATCATTCTTGACACTATGATAGTGTCAAAAATGATCTTATATTTTGGGATGGAGGGAGTAGCATTAGCATACAAACCCATAGGGAAATAAAAAAACTAACCTGAGCAATCAAAGCATCCCATGAAACAGCACCGCCCGATTGCTGCTTGAGCTTCTCCATGACTGGCTTTAATCTGTCAACCAGCATGTTGCAGGCCTCAAGGGTTGCTGCACAGCTAGATTCAGACGAAGTGCTGCCAGCAGTGAGTCCACCTTGGATCAAGTTCAGCGTATCAGCCTGAAGAACACGCACTCTATCAAGAAGGGATTCACATCCATCAGGCCACAGCTGTCCCAAAGCGAAAGCTGTCATTTGCTGTACTTTGGTCCACAGCCCTTGCCCAATCTCAATGCCTCCAACCTCAACCACAATGGAACCATCGTTGAGCACAGAAACTCTTCCAGGAGCTGGCCTTGGTGCCACCTTGAAGATGAGGGGCGCACAAGAGATACCCCTCTTCCGCCACTTGGTGCAGTTGTTAAAATGCTTGATGGATTCAGCTCGATGCACGTAGCTTGACGTCGTGAGTAATCTATTGAAAATAGAATGCAATGTGTACGTCGATGCTTCGCCTGCGCTTTCTGGATAGAACAACAGAAGACTGTCATAGGTGTGGAAATTCTTCTGCCTAACAATATTAGCATCAAGCGACAGCACCGAAGCGACATGCTCGATGATGGCTTCAGCAATAAAAGAGCCTTGAGTATCTCCAGGAGCACGCATTACTGACTTGGATGTGTTGTTTGTCTTACAGACCTTGATGTCAAACGAGAGAGCACCCCAGTTGTATTTCTTCAGGCCTGACATCATATAGTCTGGAATTAGGGGGCTCGCATCTGGAGAAATCCCAGCGTTGATCAGAATGTCCAGGTGCAAGGCTGTGATTCTCCCATTGGACTTGAAACCAACAGTGTAATATGCTTTTATGGGGTGCCGACCCCCGATCATTATCATGTCAGTACTGCGGTTGAGATACATCCGCACCGGACAACGTAACTTGAAGGCACAAAGCGCAGCTGCCGTTGCTACCTGCAAAAGCATATATTGTTGGATCACTGAGTAGCAACAGCTGAAAATGGTCAATGTTTCTGCTTTCTTGGAAGCTGAATGAATGGTAAAATGAAGCTCAAATGGGCAAACTTATGTTAGAAGCTATCACTAGAACTCTAATCTACCGTAAAAATAGAAATTATTCATAAAATGCAATATTCATATTGAAGTACTGTTAGATTCTTTCAGTAGTAACACACAGGCTTTGAATTTGTTGCCACTCTGTTGGACTGCTGTTCATGATTGTTTGATTCTTACTTACAGTGTATGATCTGAATGCCTTCCCACCAAAGCCTCCTCCAACCCTTCTTGTAATGACACGCACATTGCTGAATGGAATGCCGAGGCACCTCGCTATGACACTCTGCGCAAGCTCAGGGTATTGTGATGAACTGTAGACTACAAGAGTGTTATCTTCATCTGGAATCGCCAGTGCTGTTTGTGTTTCCATATAGAAGTAGTACTGAGAGGCAAGTTTCACCTGCGATCATCGAAGTCATACATATTAATGCATGCCATGTGGTGTTGAAAACAGAGACCATCGAAAATCAAATTTAAACGTTTGCGTTGTTAAGTATAAGAACTTCCATTAACTTTTGAGCAATGCAGGTGAGATGTCAGTATGGAAAGGTCTCACGGTGTGTAGAATTAACATACTTCTGTCGAGAGGATCTTGTGATCAGCTTCCGCCATGCCCTTCGAAAAATCACCAACTTGTTTTGGATACCTCTCAGGAGGAACTTCAAAATAACTATTGTTCTGTACTGCCTGTTCTACAGTTAAGATTGGTGGCTTCAAATCTTTTGTGTCATATTCAACAATGACCTGTTTGCCTGCCAAGTTGGCATATCTCTGAGTCTCTGCAATCTGAGGTAAAGTACACATTTTAGTGACATCAGTAATGAAGAAATACAAAATAACAAACTTCTGTAATAAGTTTTTGGTTCTTAGAGAAAATGGTAGCTAATGCTTACTTGTAACCAGGGGAAAATTTGCACTAATTATTAATTAGTTTAATTTTAAAAGATTACTCACGGTGTTTAAATTAAATACGATCATATTGTGATAAAATGTGACATCAATACAGTGTACTTTTTGCATATCTACTTGCGTTCATATTTAGTAAGCAATGTTTTAATGAAAGAAAAGGGATACAAGCTCACCGCAGAAAATTTCCATGAGCTTTTAATTAACCCAATATAATACGGGTTTTCTTAGGGTATTTTACAAAAGAAATTTTGGATATACATATATAGATATATATTTTGGATGAACAACTGTGTGATATTATGGTTGATTATTTTAATTTGTACAGATTTGCCCCTCCTAATTAAAAATTACTTCTTCCTTAACATTCATAGACTTATTTTGCAGAGAGAAATAGTGAAGAATCCCATTTATAAATTGACTTCATTATACAAGAATTTATTGTCTAGTAAACATTAAAAATATGAAAGATAAGTACCACGACACCAAGAGCTTGTCCAGCATACTCAGCAACTGGAGAACCAAAAAGTGGTTCGTCCCCAAACATGAAGCTTGATCCAATATTTTGCCCTCCACTTGGAATATCCTTCGCGGAAACAACTGTGAGGACCTTCTCTGATGCTAAAGAAGGCTTGAATTTGATATTCTTGACATATGCAAGAGGCTGTGTGCTGTAAATAAACTCTCCATACAGGCAATTTTTTGGAGCAGGAATATCATCTACATATACTGCCTCCCCTGCAGTACAGAAAAGAAATTCTATCTGCCTAAACATAATCATAAAGGAAGGATAATTTGGAGAGGAAAAGAACATGTAGATCCCACTAATAATTTTGATGATGTAAGCTTATTAAACACGTACCAGAAGCTTGAAGCTCAACTGCATACTTTTTAATCGGCTCGCCAACTGGTTTATGATCATCACTGGAAACTGTGTCTCGACGTGAAGACAATGGAAGGTTACAGGGATCATCTGTATCTGAAGAACTAGCAGAACCAATGCTTCGAGTTTTTCCAGGCCCTTTGATTCCTTTAGCAAATGGAGACAGGAAACTGAAGAGAAATGCAACAGCCACACTGGCTCTGTATTCAGCATGTGATGTTCCTTCCATTGGTACAATTGTTTCTCTAAGTAACCGAACTGCTTCAAGCACAACAGATGGAGTGAGCACTTTTCCGTTCAGGTGTTGTTCAACTTTTGTTGCTCTAATAGCATGTTCCGTCCCATAGGCACCAAAGGCCATGTGTAGGTTACTCAGCACAAGATCACCACATGATTTCTGGGAGACATGGCCCAACATAGCAGAGTTAATATATGAAACCGCATTGCCAAGAGGGCGCGGCGCTGCTCGGTATGTTTCAAAGATCACCTTACTTTCTTTCTGAGAATCTGAAGCCCAATGTGGAATAAATATGCTCAGAAGCAATGTACTGGGATCACTAGGAGGCTGCTCCAGAAACTCTTCCAAAGTAACCTCTAGTGTTTCTGAATAAACCTGAAGACGAACAGTTGAAGCAGCACCGAGAAGTATGGTCGCAATGTCTGAGGGAAAAGGGTATTTCTGTGCTAGAATTATGTTCCCACCAATGCTTGCTGTGTTACGGACAAACGGTGTGGCCACCTTGCTCATGTGCCCGGCGAGTTTTCTGAAAACCGCACTTCCATTTGGACATGATTTAGACCCGGCTTCTTGCTCAAGTATCTCGATGGTCTTAGAAATTGGTGTAGCTGCTCCAATTTCAATGCCACTGTCTTTCTTCCAAATACCTGAAAGCTCTGGAATGTCACCGATGTCAATATACTTGTTATATAGATCCTGATCCTTGTATCCCTTTACGCCAGAACTTGTGTTCGCGACAACCACTTTAACTGTGCAGTCACTGAACAAGCCAGAATTCAGCAAATCATAATATTGCTCGATGCTTTTAGGATGATACCAACCCTCCCTGGAGACCGTAACATCCGAATCATCATTTAGATGATGAAGCGAAGATTTTATCTCGGATTTCAGGAAGTCCGGGAAAGTGCAGACTCCGCCGCCAAGAGTGTAAGCTGGCAACTTGCTAACGTCGGCGTGCTTATCGCCTTTCTTCCAGAATACATTCAGGCCCAAATCCTCCAGGTCGACATCTGAAGCAAAACTTTTGCAGGCGTCGACAATTGGCCTGTAACCGGTACATCTACACATGTTGCCTGAGAACGCCCTTTCTGCTTCGGACACCGTCAACTTTGAGAACCCTTTCTGTGGTTCAGGCTTCTTGGATTTGTCGGCATTTGCAAGAGAGGTGAAAATAGACATGCACATGCCAGGAGTGCAGAAGCCACACTGGGAAGCATGGAACCCAGCCATCCTCTTCTGGATAGAGTGGAAACCATCTTTGGTATTTCCCAGGCCTTCGGTGGTGATGACTGAACAGAGATTTATGTTGTAGAGTAGAGTCAGGCATGAACTTGCAGAGAATTCAGTGACTTCATCTTTTGTTGGATTGTAAGTTGCTATAAGGACTACGCAGGCTCCACATCCACCTGAAATAGAGAACAATGATACAGTTATTCATGGGATGATATATCCGCCTCTTCTCAGGACAAGATAAACATAACATTGATCTGGATGAACTGGCCGAACTGAAAGAACCAGGCATTATGTGAAAAATTGAACAAACATAACCAAATTTACTGCTACTTATTTATCTCAATCTGATTTGGATTCTTATTCCAAAATCTGAACTCCCAGGTAAGCAAAAACAATGACAGCAGTGAATCATATGGATGCAAACGTATACATGATGAACGCCAATGCGCAAACCACGGGTGAATATTACTAAAAATATGCGCCATGCGTATGAATCATATTCTACCAGATTACTAAAAATATTTGCATAGGATTAGAACACTATTAGTACATGAACTTGCCAGGGGTGCTCTGTTTAGTACGTCAGATTGGAAACCAATCAATTTCAGAAGTGAAACCTATTGATACATAGCAAAGCATATGTGGAAATCATCCAGAAAAATTCCCCCCTGTCTCAGAGGTGCAGAGACCCTCACCGCCGTTGTCGCGCAGGACCTGTGTTGCGCCAGCGGCATGTGAGGCCGCCTCCTCTCGCTCCACCCTCTGGATCGCCTCCGGCCATGGGTTGGGTCAGAGGGGGAGGCGGGGCAGAGAAATGGTAAGAGATTGGAGAGCGATGAGAGAGGGGACGGGATGGCAGACGGAAAGGGGCGACACGGTGGCTCGACGGAGATGCCGCCGGAATTGGGGAAGACGTGTGGCGGCAAAGCTAAACTAGGGATTTGAGGGCCGATTTGGGGAATTTGGGTACCGTATATACTCTCAGAGGTATGAGGGGCTCTTTTGCAAGATTCCTGCGATTTTGTCAAATATCCCTATGGTTGGTGGGTCTGCTTTTAAAGTAACATCACTAACAATTTTACGCATTCCGTGTATTTTACTCTTTTCGTAAACTTTTGCAGTATTGCATCAGCATCCGCGGAGATTGTAATAATGATACTAATTCCGTGGTCTTCAAAAACTCTATTTCATCGGGCTGGTGTAATCCACACAAAAAAAATCAAGATGAATTTTGAATAGCTTTCCCTACATCTTTGTGATCGAAATGCTCTCATGTCAAATGCTACCCATCACTTATGTGGTTAAATTGTCACTTTGGATCCTTAGCTTAAGAGATACTACCTCCGTTTCAAAACAATTAAAGTTCTGGATTTGTCCAAGTCTATGGAAAAAAATATATTAACATCTAGAATACCAAATTAATCTCATGAGATTATTTTTGTACTACGTGTATTTGGTGTTGTATATCTTACCATATTTGTCTAGAGTTGGTCAAACTTAAACAAGTTTGACTTAGGACAGACTAGAACTTGACTTATTTTGAAATGAGGCAGTAACTCACTAGGTCTTGTTCTAAATGTAGGACATACTTGCATTGGCTCAATGTACATTGTGGATGTACATACCTTTTGAGGGTTTTGAGCCTATGAGGAGGGGCCGTTATCAATGGCGCTACCAAGAGCAGGTCAGACGAAGAGGAGCTCAATCTCAGTAGTGTGGTTGCCGTATGTTCTAGTAGACTCATCGAGCTAAGGAATTGGTGGAGTGGAAGACATTGACTCGCGCTCGGGAAATATATTATCCAGGTGGAGCGGGCGAGGTGCAAAAATGCATTGCCCCCTTGATGGGGTTGGTGCTCCAAGCCGTGTCGCACTAGGTAGGTAGGAAGATGAATGCCGACCATAACAAATTATAGCTCGGCAGGCTCCCATCCCACACAGTGGCGAAGCTATATTGGGGTCAGTCCATATCATGGGCCGCCTATCATTTATAAATTTTTAACCTATAAACTTATTCTTAAGCCTTGGACCAACAACCCATAGGCTATTCCCTTTTTGTTTGACACTCCCAGCATACCTAGCACTGGGCTTTAAGCTCGGCCACTGATTCGATGACATCCCTGCATGGAGGTAATCCTATTTCACGCGTAGGTCTCTAAATAGCAACTTACTGTGTACCTCCCCCCTTTGCGTGTGCCCTGTCCTAGTCAGCCTATTCTGATTTTTCTTCCCACCGGTTTTGGGAAGGTCCTAGAACCTTCGTTGAACTAGTTTTGCTTCTGTTTTTTTCTTTCTTTGTTCAGTTATTCCTTTTCTTCTTCTTCCTTTTTCTTTTCCTTTTTTTACAAATCTGCAAACTTCTTATCAAACTTGTAAAAAAATTGAAATTCGTGAAGTTCAAATCAGCGAACACTTTTTCAAATTCATGAACTTCTTTGAAAAACACGCACATTTTTTTAAAATTTGAAAAAAAATATATTCGTGATTGTGCCTTTGAAATAGCTAAACAGTTTAAAAATTCATGATTTTTTAATTCGAGCAGATTTTTTAAATTAGTAAACATTTTCAAATATTAAAAAAATCAGAAATTCTTTTTTTAATTATGTAAATTTTCCTAATTGATGAGAATTTTTGAAATTTGAGAACAAGTTTTGAAATTCCCTAACATTTTTTAAATTGGCAAACAAATTTTAGTCGGTGATTTTTTTGACATCCTTGAATACCTTTATGAATTGCGAATATTTCTTCAAAATTTTGTAAAATTCATAAAAATTCAAATATATCGTTTTTAAGAACAAGGATCATATTTTAATTTCAACATATTTCTTTTTTTATAGATTTTTTGGATATTAGGAACAATTGTTGAAATTTTAAAAAAAATCTAATTTGTGAACAATCTGTGGAACCCCCAATTTTTTTTAAGAAGCAAAAAGGTAAAAAACAAAAATCGAAAAGAAATGAAAAAAATTAAAAGGAAAAACAGGGGCTCCCATCCCGCCCATGGGCCCTTCCCAAAGTGGTGTTTCTAAAAAAAAACTAATCCAGAATCATTTCTAGTTCCTCTCTCCGCCTACACGCGCTGTTCCTGCAAGCCTTGCAGGGTATCAGTTAGTTATCTAAAAAAAAAGGTATCAATTAGTTACAGATTAATGTCATGTACGGAAGGGCTCGGTCGAGAGATGCCACACACACGGGGAGTTCAGGAGCAATTTACGGGGATGGTTAGGATTGATTGGCTGAGTTTTAATTAAGTGAGGCAGACCCATCAGTGAAATTCAGGGGGGCAATTAGATAAGGGCACGCACTCCTGTCCGTGAAAGTCTGTCGTTGTTTGCCCGTGCATCTAGTATTATCGGGCTCAGTCAGCCATACGTAAGCACTGCTGCATAGGAATTTTAGTGATGTGACAGAAAGACGGGAAATGAGAGAATGAGAGGAAGAGGACTTCAAATCTGCAAAGCATCCATAGGATTTCTACGCAAAAACGTATAGATGGTGATGTTATTGTTGTACATGTTGTCTATAATGTATATTATCATCCGTGCATGCCACGAGAAAGGGACGTGCCATCTTTCCAACAATCAACCACCTAATAACTATCCAACTGTTGAGGATTGACAACAAATGCGTATTCGCATGAAACGAAACAATGTTGGTTATGACTCTGTGACAAGGATGGATGCAAAAGCACGTTCCACACTGGAAAGTAAAATCGTGACTCATGAGCTATAGCCAAAATGGAAACGCCAAGGAAGATCACTGTCAGTCTGTGACTGCAAGTATGATCATAACTACTGATCGACCTGCTTAGCTATCAATGACCGGTAGTTCGACTTCCGCTGGTATTCCTTTTCATTTTTGCAATCAAGGTACGTAAGGTACATCATTATGCTGGTCTGAGTGCTCTAATAATGCTGCGAGACACTAGTAGAAAACAGGGCTTTCGTCACAGTCGGATCGGAGCATTAGTCCCGGTTGCATTATGAACCGGGACTAATGTGAGCATTAGTCCCGGTTCAAGCGGCTAGGGCGCTGGGCAGGCATTAGTTCCGGTTCAAATGGGACCTTTAGTCCCGGTTTGAGCCACGAACCGGGACTAAAGGGCATTGCACCCTTTAGTCCCGGTTCATGGCTCAAACCGGATGCCCTTTAGTCCCGGTTCGTGGCTCAAACCGGGACTAAGACTAAAGGGGTTGAGGCTTTAGTCCCGGTTGGAGGATTGGAGCCACGAACCGGGACTAAAGGGGTTTTGAAATTTGTTTTTTCATTGGTTCTTTGTGTTTAGTTTCTGTTTTAAATTGCTTATATCTTTTAGGATATTTGATGTTTTTGAGTGATTCTTTTTGTATTAGATTCAAAATTTTGTCTAGTTTCTGTTTGTGCCATTAGTTTTCAAATTTGAATGATTTAAATATGAATTTGTTCAAATTTACTTCAAACCCTAGATTGTGAATAATTTGAGTTTAAAAATAGTTTTTAATTTAATTCTTTTTGCTCCTAGTCACATGTTAGATTGTTGTCACAGTAAGAGTTTTTTGTTATTTTTAGAATAATTTATATTATGATTTTAATTAAAACAGTACTGTTTTGCTTATATAGTTGTTTTAGTCCTTTAATTGTTGTTTTCAATTATTTTTAGTTAGTTCTTTATGTAGATTTTAACATGTTGTAGTATGCTTCTGTTAGACAACAGTAGATAAATTTTTATAATTAATTAATATTAATTTTGCTAAAGTTTTGTATTAATAGTTGTTTAGCCTTTAATAATAGTTGATAGAATTAGTTTTGCTATATTAAAAGTAATTCTTTTTGCCACTTTAATAGAACGTGACTCTGGCTTGGTTAACCTTAGTTGTGACAATGGCTGGGACGGTGCTAGCAGATGTAGTCGACGGTAGGATTGGATGGACACCATCCCGGACTAAAGAGGTTCAAACTCTACCTCCCGTGTATCGCCATTTCAGTTTTGTAAAAAACAAAAGAAAATGATAAAAACTTCAAAAATTAAAATCCTTCGAGATGTAGTTATGTTACTACATCTACTAGTTAGGAAAATTAAAAAAAAACTTAAATTTGGACATGTTTTGCAAAAAAGTGTTATGAAAAAGTAAAATGGCCATATCTTTTGCGTACAATGCCCAAAAAAACCGCATAATATATCAAAAAAATCAGCACGAAAATCCCTATCCGATTTCGACCGCCGTAGGGCGTTTTGCAAATTTTAGAATTCTCAAATTCTTAAAGGAAAAAAAGTTATGCTCAAATTTCAATTTTTTTTGAATTTTGGTTAAATCTGGTCAAACTGTGGTCAAACTATGGTCAAACTACTTATTCAAGAAATATTAGTGTTACTAAATAATTATTTTAGTTTTTTTGAATTTTGGTCAAACTATGGTCAAATCTGGTCAAACTACTTATTCAAGAAATATTAGTGTTACTAAATAATTATTGTTTTTTAGAATAATAGTTTCAAACTGAAACGGTGCTTAATGCTCAAGTTCAACTCCTAAGGGTTAATAGGATTGACAGCTTAGTATTGTCAGGAAAACAACAAGTGCAGACTTGGAAATTAGAACTCGAAAGTTAAGCGTGCTCAGGCTGGAGTAGTGAGAGGATGGGTGACCGGCCGGGAAGTTAGACGATTTGGAATGAGTGCTGATTTGAGATTAGAGATTAAATTCTGAAGCAGTGAGGAGGGAGGGGTGATTAGAGATTAAATTGTCAAATAATTCAAAAATTTAAAAATCAGAAAAAATAAAATAAAATAAAATTCAATTTTTTTTTCAAAAAAATTCCTTTAGTCCCGGTTGATAACACCAACCGGGACTAAGGGCCAGTTCTTTTGGGCGATTCTCCCAGAATCGCCCCCCTCCCCAGCTTCTCACAGAATCGTCACTTCATATTTTTTTTACAATCATAACTAATTAGATCTTAACTAGATAGGATTGTAAAAAATATATGAAGTGCCGATTCTGGGAGAAGCTGTGGAGGGGGGCGATTCTGGGAGAATCGCCCAAAAGAACTGGGCCTAAAGGTCCTCCAGCCCCGCTCCAGCCGGCGGCCACGTGGAGCCCCTTTAGTCCCGGTTCGTAAGCGAACCGGGACTAAAGGTTAGAGGTTTTAGTCCCGACCCTTTAGTCCCGGTTCCAGAACCGGGACTAAAGGCCATCTGGAACCGGGACAAAAGCCCTGTTTTCTACTAGTGAGAGTAGACCACAGATTCATGGCTAGTCTGTAATATTTTGTAAACTCTTCTTATTTGGTGAGACCGGGCAGAGCATTTACATCCGTTTCAAAAAAAAAAAAAGGCACATCATTAGATGAATCACTTGCATCTATGATGAAACCATGAACAGTTACAATTTTGCAATTTGTCAACTAATATTTCCTTGCACGTTACATCGACACCCGTCCACACCGCAACTGGATGTACGGAAGCACCGACACCAATCTTTTGTATGTGATAGTATGAGAGTAGATGCATGGAGTTAAATTCTGAATAGTGATTCGACTATTTGTTTCTCAAGCTTAGTGTACCATTTTATGGACCACGGAATAAATGATCATTAGATATACGTACTAAAGTTTGCTCAACCAACCATGTTGCGTACCTCGAATCTGGACGTGATATGTGTTACAACTTGCAATCAGTAGGACCTACTAAAAGTTGCGATCACTTCAGCCCAGCACATTTCGAAGTTTACAAAATTGATTTATGTTGAATGATCATGTCGAACTAACATGAAACATCTTGGCCGACATAGTGATCTCGGTGTCAGACTATCAGTCGATCTCCAACAGACTGAAACATCAGTTTCTTTTAACGGGAGTTCACGATGCTCGTAACTAAATACTCCCTCTGTTCCAAGTTTATACTAAATTTGCAACACTTATTTTGGGACGAGGTGCCGCCGCCCGTTGAGCGCCAACACCACCTTCTCCAGCCTCGTCGATCCCATCGCCACCGCTCGGTCGACTGGCTAGAAATGGTTGATAGATGTATAAGCAGCTATATACTCTGCCTGGCAGGCTAGGGCGTGCACGGCGATGCGTCTATGTGTGTGATGGAGAATGTGGTGGGCGAGCTGCTGTTACGCTATAGCGAGTGAGTTGAATGCTGGTTGCCTAGTTGCGTACGTGACGGCGAGTGCTAGCTCCAGCTCACCGACGGGGACGGAAAGCGCCGCATGCCGGTGATCCGGTAGGTGCACGTGCAGTGCGAGCGGCGCCGAAGCAGTGCACCTTTTTTCTCCTTCTCCTCGAGTTGTGTGGGCAGCAGCAAACAGATGAAAATCGGTGGAGAATCCTTCCTCGGTTGTCAAAATGGAAGCGTCATTTTTTGTTGCGTAGTACGTTTTCCTACAATCCCAGGCTGAGCTCACACACACGCGTCACGTCCCTCATTGCCCCTGCCCTCAACATGGGTCATGTTGCAATCCCACGCTGATCGAGCTCCCACACCGACACATCTGTCACACACGTAGTAGCCCCCGTCCTTTGTGACATGGGCCATGTTGCAAATCCTAGATGAGCTCCTACAGGAAGGAACGTGTCATGCACGCGTGGCGGCGAACGGCGCCGGCAGACAAAAATAGTCGCTAGCCCTTTTTTTGTTTTGTTTTTGGAATTAGTCGCTAGCTTTTTCATAACTAAAGTTTGGGCTACGAGCTACTTGTTTTTCGGGGTTAATCTGACCTTCTTTCCCATGCATTTCTTAGGGCTTTCGGGTATGCCACGTCGCATTCCAGATTATCCAGATGCTTACGCCGGATGGAATGCTCTGAGCAGTTTCGGTTCTTATATATCCGTAGTTGGGATTCGTCGTTTCTTCGTAGTTGTCGCAATCACTTCAAGCAGTGGAAAGAACCATACCTTTCTTTATGGAAAACTTACTGTGTCTTTCACCAGAATCTTTATTTATTTACGCTTTACTTTGCCATTCCAAATAAATATCATTATACTAGTCTTATCCTTGCCGTTTCTCGCCTTCAAATTATGCCTTCTGCTTTGGAACTTAGCCTCTCCGTTATTAGCGGCGGAAGCGCTCGTCTGCGTTTCCTCGTATAGTGAGGCTAGTGCGACTATAGGTATTAATATGATGTCGGACGATGATTTATCCAGGGCGGTTGCGCCATTTATCCCGAGGGGAGGAAGGGCTCCTGTAACTCTGCCTGAGGAACGCTCTCTTACAATGGAGGAGGAGGGCCGTCTTGCCCTGGTGTTGGATTTTCAAAATAAGATTGGCACTCTTCTAAGGAGTCTCGATGTTAGCTCGCTCCTCCGCTATCACTTTGAAGAGGAAAGCACCCAAGATCTCGCCGCGGCGACCCTCCTCCATAAAGAAGAAGATCTCAATGACCACGCAAAGTTATGGGTGGTGCATAAAGGGCTTGCTCGTTATGGAGACAGCTCTAGGTACTACTTTCGCGTGGTAGATTGGATCAAGGCCGAGAGAAGGGTTCGTAATGGGGAATTGCCCCAAACGTTCATCATCGAGGACGACGGGGAGGGATAATGAAACAAACTACTAGCAACCCGCAGAAATAACGCTCATATCTAGTACTAGTTCTAGTTAGATGATCAATTCTGGCACAATGAATTTACGAGTTATTTTACACAATGAATTTACAAGCAAATGAGTTTGCAACGGTAGACCTATCTCCCGAAAAGAGTTCAGTAAACAAGGGAACGAAGCGGCTTTCTTTATCTTTCTCAATAAGAATGGCTACCACCTCCTGCTGGATCTACTTCTGGTATCCGTACCCCTGCGACTTGGGAAAGAGACCAGCGCACTTGACCACAGCGATCGATCCGATAAACTAAAGCATCCTGGCCTCTGGCCAACCATTGAGAATGGAACAAATGATATGATATATAATAAAGAATAGCAAGGCGCGCAGCGATGGATAAGAGATAAGAAGCAAAGAAGGATATCTATCAGGCAACTCACTATTGAACGGAGAGAAAAGTAGTCCGTGACGTACAAGTAAAGCTCTTGCCCATATAATGTCATCGTTTACTGCAGGGATTCCCTAAATTCTATTCGTAGGGAGCCCCAAGCAGGATATTTGGTAGGGCACCTCATTCTCTGTTTAAGCACATTCGTATAGGTAGGTCAGCAATGCAGGATAGGCGGGTAGGTAAGCTTTACATTCACTATGCTGTAACTCCCCTAGTTCCTTATTTTCACTATGTCCATATGTACCAATTCACGCTTTGTTGATCTCCTACACATGATGGCTTTTCCTACCTCACAAGACAGAATACCAAACTTACTGAAAGGAGAGGAAGGCAGGGGTATTCAAAGTGAAACTTGGCTTGCGTGTGCGCGCACACAAAGGAGACTGAGTTGGATTGCAAAGCCTCTCAGACGGAAGGAACCTGTTTTAAAAACCCCTTTCTACAATCTTGAGAAATCTCACGCAAGCAACTACACGCCGCAAGTCTTCGGTATTGTTCGCAAGGAATTTGAAAAGATTGACTCCGCTTTTTTTCTTTTCGAGCATGCCAAGCCTCCAGTAGAGCGGAGTTCTGTGCATGAAGTAGGCGCAGTTTACAAACTAGTGAATGGTCAAATGAATAGGCTCGTTTCATCAGGGGTAACCAAGGAGTAAGAATGATTTGATAAAGTAAACATTACCTTTGAGTGCGGTTCCTTCAGAACAAGCTCTTCCCTTTTCAGATTGCTTCTTTGGGTCACTTGAGCATCGACTGGGCAAGGTTGGATTCCCTCTACTTCGGGTGGCTACTATTTCTCAACAATGTTTTTTCATTTGATCCAATAGCCCTCCGTTAGATAGGAACAGCTTTGCTAAATACTGAGAACTCTCGAATAGAATATGAGAAGGGAAAGATCCTTTACATAAGGAACTCTTGATCATAGGCGTACACTCTGAAAAGAATTGAATGAAACTCTCTTGTTTCGTCAACTTTGATATCATTAGCTGTCTCTGTAGCTGGCTCTCATGTCTGGTGTTCCAAGTAAAAACTTTTCAACTAGCTGGGTCACCGCTGTTTTAAACCCTGACTTGGAATCAGAGCCATAAACGAGTGATTCGGTCGGACGGACGATTGCGTTCTTAAAGCTTGGATCGGCACTTCTTGTGTTGAAACAAACACGTTGTTGCTAGCGCCCTCAACGCTCTCTTCGATCCTTCGCAAACATAGCTCCTTCTATGGGAGATAACTTTCGATCACTTTCATCTCAATTCGTTTCATTGGCTGGTCGAGTGGATGATTAGACACAGGCGGAGTATTCAAGTTGTCCCTACTTCAAGTTGTCCCTACTAACTAACGGGTCTAATTATCGCTGGCTCACAGGCTCCTTCGAAGCAAACATTCGCTGCGCCCCTCGCATTCAAGCTCTTGCTTTGTCCTGCGGCCTGCCCTCTAAGCAAAAGCAAGATCTAGACAAGAGTGAAAAGCAGTCAGAATATTAATAATCTGAAAAGGCCTTCCTTGTTGTGTAGCTAATCCCCCTCCTTGACAAGAACAGAATTTTTGCATCTTCAAACTGGTTATGGGTGATACCCTCATTCCCCATTAACTCACTAGAAAGCCCTTTGAATAAGCCTCAGGAACACCCATTCCTTTCGGATCAGGGGGTGGTTGTTTTAACTACTCGTTCGGGGAACATTAGACAAAGTTACTTATTTGAGAAAGTAAATGAACCTGAAATAGGACCTATGTGATAGTTTGCAGCATGAGCATGTAGATGCTGGTTATGGTATCAGATCTGAGGACCAAGAATTTCAAAAGGATAGTATTAGACTCAATAAGAAGCTTTCAAAACATCACTTCTCATATTTGGTCTGTGGGCTACCACGCTTAAGCTTTCTTATCTTACTCTTTCCACTAACGTTAGGACTTAGGCGAGTTGCTGAATACGAGACACTTCTTTCTCGGCCGTGCGTGGTCTTCCCTCGGGGATGGGAGAATATAGAAGGTGGGTGGGTGGATCTCTATTCTCCATCAGGATAGGGTTGATTTGATTGGCATTCACGCCTTTTAGAAAGAGCCACTCAATGCAATTCTCTTTTAGGCGAAGAGAGTATGCCCAACTGGAGTGGTTTCCGCCTATATTCCAACTAATGTCATCTCTAAGATGGACAAATCTTCTTATCTGCGAATCTATTCCATGCCGGAATTCGACCTGCGATTCATGTGGGTATTTCACTTTTCAGAGTAGGATCAGCGGCTCAAATGTGCCGCAATGAAACAAGTAGGATCAGCAGCTCAACCAACCATATTTTGCGTACTTCGAATCGTGACGTGATATGGTACATCAATACACGACCAACTAAGTTACGATCACTTTAGCCCAGCACATTTCTAAGCGCACAAAATCGAATTATGTTGAAGACATTAAACATCGTCGCCGACATAATGATCTCGGTGTCAGACCAGCTATCGGCCGGTCTCCAACCGACTGAACCACCAATTTCCTTGTACCAGTGGGAGTTCACGAGGACAGTGATCGTGCTCGTAATTAAACATAATAATAGTAAAGCAGATCACGTAGTACTACGTCTTTGGATCATCAAAATTAATGATGTACGCTCGGACCACAACGCATGCATGTCATGTCGACGCAAAATCACACAAGACATAATTCAGGCGTTGGCTCTTCAAGCATACACACGACCGACAGTACCACGCTTTAGCGGTGTTGATCGGCTTCGCGGGCTGCGATTAGTAGCAGCGATTCGTACGCTCCTAGAGCTAGCTAGCAAGAAAATGGTGGATCAAGAGCGAGCTAGCATGCGTGCTCTAAGCCTATAACTGTTAAACTGTACGCACCTTCGCCGCAGCCGAGCTTGGTGCCGGTGAAGGGCGTCCGGGTCCGGATGAACTCGAGCAGCGTGGTCCCGGGGTGCACGTCGGCGCCGGCCACCTCGTACCGCAGCCCGTTCAGCGCGAACACCACCTTCTCCAGCCTCGTCGATCCCATCGCCACTCACCGGTCGCCGCCGCTCGGCCGACCTCGGCGAGCGAGCGAGCTAGCCAGAAATGGTGGATTGAGATGTCTACTATATGAGGAGGTACTCAGCCTGGCTGGCAAGGACGACGCGCACTCGGATGTGAGTGACGGGGAACGTGGTGGGCGAGCTGCTGCTGGCAGCTATAGGGAGTTGGATGAATGCTGGTCGGCCTCGATCTGTTGCCTCTTTACTTGCGTGACGGCGAGTGGTTAGCTGCCCCGGCGACTCGGCGCGCCGGGAGGAGATCGGGCCAGCGTCACCCGACGGGGACAGCCACGATATGGGCGGCGATCTGGTAGGTCCGCGGACGTGCACGTGCACGTGCGGTATACTTAACCACGAAAGCTATGCCGTCTAGGTCCAGTAGACACGAGAAAGTCCCAACATATTCTGTTGCCTTCATTTTCGTGTATAAATTGAGGGGAAAGAGATGTGATCCCAACTCCCATCCCGATCAACCTAGCTACTATCCCGCCGTCTCACCCTCTATCATGGAGGTTTTTGTCACCAGGATGAAACAACCCATCACCTGTTTCCCTCATATCTATCAGCGCGTTTGATCTCTACTCCTAATGTCTCAGTTGGTAGTCTCCGTTCCAGTGAGAAGTAGTACTACTCAAGCTATGCTGTCTATAGACACGAAAAAGTCCCAACATATTCTGTTGCCTTCATGTTCGTGTATAAATTGAGGCGAAAGAGATACGGTCCTAATTCCCGTCCCGATCAATCTACCATCCCGCCGTCTCTTCCTCTCTATCAGGCTGGTCGTAATGAGAGTATCATAGGTAGTATCATGCATGTCAACTAGGCAAATTTGATGAGGTGACATAGAATTAAATGAAGAAAGAGTGGGGTGAGTATCATATCATAATACCGTATCATATTAAATGTTGTGTTAATATGTGTCATGCATGACAATAAATGAAGTTATCTATGATACTAACACATGATACTATGCACTACGGGTGTAATATCATATACTAGTATCATATACATGATACTCACCATTACGACCAGCCTCAATGACACATGGAGGTTTTTGTCACGAGGATGAAACAACCCATCACCTGTTTCTCTCATGTCTATCAGCGCGTTTGTTATGGCATATGTACCGAATTAATGACCATGTGGCTTATAATTTAATTCTGCACACTCTCTCTCGAAATAGACTTCCGCCACGCTATAAACATAGTCATCTACTACCCCTATAAAAGCACGAAAGAGCGGAGAACCAAATCATCTCAGCCATCAAACAGTGCCAATCTAATGGTCTAAATTGCCTCAATGCATCAAACACGTTTGACGCTTTAATTACCCACCATTCCACTGCACGGTTACTGCTAATTGCAATTAGCGCCGAGGCAACTCTCCTGTGACATCCCCAGCCTCACACCACAGTGATCACCCTCTGATCATGCCAAGTCATCATTATTATGCCATAAGAAAAACCATTAAGAAATATTTCTACCTCAAGTTAAAAATTTAAAATCAAGTCAGATGTTTATTTTGCCAAAACTAAATAGTCCTTAATTCTGCAAATAATCCATAAGCCCTTATAAAATTGAAACCAACATTTTCTGAACTATAAAAATGCCCCTAGTCTATTTATACAGTATCAATTCAGCCATTTAATCACTTTCCTATTTATGGAAAAATTCAAATGATTTCAAAACACTCCCAAACCTTTTGAGACAGTAACGAATAATGCACAATAATTATAGAGACAAGTGGTACATTTTACAAAGCTATTTATGGAGCCAAGAGAAAATGTAAACCAAATCTATAAATAGAAAACAGAAAATAGAGAAAAAGAAAAAGGAGCAAAGGCTTACTGTGCACTTGGGCCGCAAGTGCACAGTAGCCAGCCCAGCCCGTCTCGCAGGTCATCCCCTTCCTCTCTCCTTGTGTCGACGCCGGAGCCACCCCGATCGCCGATGCGCCGCGCGTCGCCCATCTGCGGCTCCCTCCGGCGGATAAAGACGGCCCCGAGCTCCCCCGCGCCCCCTCGAACCCTAGAACCATCTACTCGCCCCCTCGTCCCCCCTCTCTCGTGGAACCGGCGGCGCCCGAGCGCAGCCGTCGCCGACGCTGCTTGTCTCTGCGGCCACCGTGTCTCCTTCGCCTCTCCGACCAGCTCGTCTGCACTGCCATCGTCTTCTCCGTCTTCCTCGACCACGCGTACAAGCCCGAGGCCACGGCGTTGCCGAATCGAGCATACGATCGACGCGGATCGCCGGAGCACCGCAACTCCGTTCGTCGTCTTCTCTACGCTACAAGGCTATCACTGAGCCTTCTTGTGCTCCCTCGGTGAGCGCCCGTCCTTCCCCTCTCTCCCCGCACTCCTTCTCTTCCCCTAGCCGTGCTCCCCTCGATGACCGAGCTCGTCGCCGCCGTTCTGCTCCGCCGTCGCGGCCACCGCATGCGCCACCCTCGCCCGAGCAGCGCGTCGAGCTCCTGGAGCTCCCAGCAGCCGAATCCACGCACGACCGCAGACCTGTGGCGCCCGTAGCACCGTTTTTGCCCGAACCCGAACTCCGGCCGCCACGTTCGTGCTCGCCGCCATCGATCTATTTCCCCTCAGCCGCTTCTGTCCGTCCGGTTGGAAGCGCGCGAGCCCCCTCGTTTGAACGAGCCGCCCCGCGCCCGATTTGGTCGCCTGTGGGCGGATCCCGAACGTCACCGCCGTCTCGGGTGGTCGCCGCCGCGTTTTAAACGCCGGCGCCGACGTGGCCTGTCCGGTGGGACCGCCTGAGTCGCTGACCAATGGGCCCCGCGTCACGGTTGACCCGTTGACCGCGGTCAGCGCCGCTGATGTGGCGGTCACTGTCACTGACCAGTGGGTCCCTCCCATTTAGATTAGGTTAATTAACCGCTTTTAATTAAAACGTAAATAGATTAGTTAATTAGCCACTGACATGCCGGGCCCACTAGCTAACTAACTCTGTTTAGGTTGAAAATAACTCTGTTTAAACCACTGTCTATGACATGTGGGTTCCGCAGGTAAGGTTTGACCTGGACCAGCGGGTTTGACTCGCTGACGTCATAGTGACGTCAGGCTGACGCAGTATCTCTTTTTCTGATAATTTAGATAATTCCAGAAAATGATTTAAATCTTTAGAAAATCATATAAAATAAACCGTAGTTTAGATGGAAAAACTTTATATATGAAAGTTGCTCAGAATGACGAGACGAATCAGAATACGCTCTCCGTTTATCTGTCACATGCCTCTAACTACCTAACATGTAACCTTCCCCTCCGGTTTATCTGTCTGACAGATGCCCAGAGCTGGGAAAATATCCCAGATATTTTGCCGCTTCACCTACGACGTGTATCGCTGCGTTAGGTCACCCCTAACAACGCGTAGTGCCATGTCTTGTTTTGTGATTACTTTCGTTGCCGTGTATTTATTTGTTTCTTCTCCCCCTTTCTCTCGATAGACCCCGAGACCGACGATGACCCGAAGATCGTCTACCTCGTTGAAGACCAGTTGGTGTTCACAAAGCAATCAGGCAAGCACCCCCCTTTTGAGCATTCCGATATCGCCAACTCTCTTCTCTTTTATGCTTGCATTAGAAGTTACTGCTGCTGCTGCTGTTATCCTATTTCTGCTGCATAGCCTGTTTATTGTAACCTGCTATTGTTACCTGCCTGCTTATCCTAAACTGTTTAGTATAGGTTGGGTAGAGTCACAGCAGAGACCCCACTGTATCCCAACTGCCCCGCTGGATTAACAGAAGACCCGAGCAACGGGATCGAAGACCAGGCCCCGGCACCGCACGTCACTTTCCCTTAGTTGCTCGACACTACTGGGTTACTATCGAGTGCCGAGGGTGATACCTCGTCAGCACTTCTGATGATAACCTTGTAGGTTAGTTAATCGGTCGTGGTCAGCAAGGGTGATTCCTCCTACACCACCCCCGATAACGACGAAGTCGTGCAACACCTCAAGTGTGGACCTCGAGGGTGATTCCTCCTCCGTTCACCTTGATGTTTACGTCAGGTGGGAGTCCAACGAGGGTGATGCCTCGGATCCCTTCTTGATATGGTAGCCACACGGATGCCTTTACATTATTGTTACATGCCTCTAACTACCTGAACATGGAACCATCCCATCCGGTTCATCTGTCTGGCAGACGTCCGGAACCGGGAAAACTTTCCCGTTAAATTCCCGCTCCGTCTATAGCCTCAGCATTGCACTAGGTCACCTCTAGCACCGCGTATTTGCCATGTTACGCTTTATGATGCTCTGATTGCTCTGTTATTTATTGTGTTTCCCCTTCGCTACTTCTTTCCGGTAGATTCCGATACCGACGTAGTCCCCGAGAACGACGCAGCTTCGGAGTACGACTACACCATCGAAGACCCTGCCTTTACCCCCGAGCAACCAGGCAAGCACCCCCCTTTTGAGCATTCCGATATCGCCTACTCTTCTCTCTCTTATGCTTGCATTAGAAGTTGCTGCTGCTACTATTATCCTATATCTGGTGCATAGCCTGTTTAATTGTAACCTGCTGATGATACCTACCTGTTATCCTAAACTGTTTAGTATAGGCTGGGTAGAGGCCTAACAGAGACCCCACTTTATCCCGACTGCCCCGCTGGATTCTCAGAAGACCCGAGCAATGGGATTGAAGACCAGGCCCCGACATTGCATGTCACTTCCCCCTTAACTGCTCGACACTACTGGGTTAATATCGAGTGTCGAGGGTGATACCTCGTCAGCACTTCTGATGATAACCTTGTAGGTTAGTTATTCGGTCGTGGTAAGCGAGGGTGATTCCTCCTACACCACCCCCGATAACGACATTGTCGTGCAACTGCTCAAGTGTGGACCTCGAGGGTGATGCCTCTTTAGTTCACCTTGATGTTTACGTCAGGTGGGAGTTCAACGAGGGTGATGCCTCGGATTCCTTCTTGATATGATAGCCACACAGATGCCCTTACTTTGTTGTTGACACTGCTTATTATGGATAAAGATGGGTCGGCCCTGAGGGGTACCCGAACGAGCTTAATTGCGAGAGATGTGGAATCGGGTGGACTTGGATGGTGCCCGAGAGTTGAACACGAGGCGTGGCCGGGCATTCTTAGCCCTTGCCGCAAGTCCTCGAGACGGGGCGACGGGGTCACATCTTTCGTGAGTCTCTGCTCGTTACCGCACTACCAACACACTAACGGTTTGGATATTTGATTCGAGGGGCCTCTGGCTTGATAGCACTAACCATTACGTGGGCATAGTATGGGCGTTCTGCGTCGTATACTTCAGCCGAAGCTTAATAGACGTCAGCAACTGAGCGGCACACGCTGGGTTGGACTGGTAAAGCAACCGCGCTTGTATTAAGGGGTTGCTAGGTCTGCTCACCGGCGGTATACGCAACGTGCAGGAGCGTCCGGGGCGATGGCCCAAGACCCCTAGGGGCATAGGTTAGTCCGGCGTGCTGACCTCTCTGTTAAGTATTTGGTCGGGTTGCGGCGTATCGTTTGGCCGAGGCCAGGCATTACCCAGAAAAGTGTGTCCGGCCGGAGTTAATCGAGCGTGGTGGGTAAGTTGGTGCACCCCTGCAGGGAAGAAATAATCTATCGATAGCCTGTCCTACGGTAACGGACACTCGGAGTTGTATCCCGATCGGTACAACTAGAACTGGTGACTTGAGATGATACTAGATAGTATGGCTCTGGGATTGCTTTCTCGCAGGGAGTCGAGGAAGGATCTCTGGCCGAGGTTGATGACATTACTACTATTTTACATTATGATAATCTGCACTCATCTAATGCTACAAGACCGATGAAGATGATTGAAGATGCTAGTCTTCGATAGGACTAGACCTTCCTCTCTATTCTGGTATTTCTGCAGCCCAGTCCACATATACAGCCACCCCTTGAAAATGTTGCATATGTAGTGTAGATCCTTGCTTGCTGAGTACT
This sequence comes from Thinopyrum elongatum, assembly GCA_011799875.1. Taxonomy (NCBI): domain Eukaryota; kingdom Viridiplantae; phylum Streptophyta; class Magnoliopsida; order Poales; family Poaceae; genus Thinopyrum; species Thinopyrum elongatum. The sequence continues at coordinate 664,266,047 of CM022303.1, forward strand.
TCGGATGAGTACTCACGTTTGCTTTACTTTCTTTTTCTCCCCATATCCAATTGTCTCCGCCAGATGACGAAGCCCCTGAGATAGCTGTCCCCGTCGACGACTACGGCTACTACTACTACCCTCCAGGCGAGTAATACTACGAGGAGCCGACAGACGACCAGGAGTAGGATTCGGAGGGTCCCAGGCAAGAGGCCTACGCCTTTCGATCGTAGTGTTTTACTTTGCCCCGCCTTTATAAAGGCCTATCTGTAACTCTGTTAAATCTGTACCCAGATATCTGATGCTTCCGCTGACACTTGTATGCCATCGAGCTATGTATTCGAGCCCTCGAGGCCCTGGCTTGTAATATAAAGCTTGTATAACTTTATTTATGTTTTAGAGTTGTGTTGTGATATCTTCAAGTGAGTCCTTTGGCTTGATTGTGTGCATTTGCGTGTATGATTAGTGCACGATTAAGCCGGAGTCGTCACATCTCCCACTGCCCCCGCCCCTCAAGCAAAAAACCCACCCATCGCTGGACACGACCCTCGCTTGCCTCGCCCCGCTCGTCCTCGCAAGCCGCCCTGCCCGACTCCTCTGCTCCCTCCGACGCACATGGCAGCGACACCAAGAGTCCCCATGCTGTCCTTCGCGGCCCCTCATGAGACGCGCCCGTCGCCGCCAGTGTGTTCAATCTGCCCCATCCTCATTCTTCTCAGATTTGTTATGTGCATCCTCAGGAGCGGGAAGGAGGGCTAGGGCGCCATCGACGTCTCTGTCCTCCTCTGCTTGGTGGCCGCCATGGACGCGGAAGACCATGAGGTCGCTGACGAAGACATGTACCTAGGGTAGGGTAATAGGCCTGACCTAGACACCCTTCCCCGAGGACACTGCTCTAAGGCCAAGGACATTCAAAGGATAGCATCATCTAGCGACTGAAATCACCACAGGGTGCAACCCACTCGACCAACAGTTCACTCGGATAACCCAATTCCATTCGACCGGGGTGTACTCACTCGACCACACCAGAAACCACTCGAAAGACAGAAGATCTAAGGTCACTCAGGATGGCAATGGTCAGGCGTTCACTCCGTAGTCTTAATGATCATTTATTTGGCTTTATTGCTGGCGTTATCAGTAACGTCCTGTCTTTATGGACATTGAACCCCTTGTAACGTGGGATGGCTGGGGTCCTGGCGCACTCTATATAAGCCACCCCCCTCCACTGGCACAAGGGTTCGCACCCCCTGTAACTTCACGCATAATTCAATCGACCGAGCCTCCGAGCACCGATACGTAGGGCTGTTACTTCCTCCGAGAAGGGCCTGAACTCGTAAATCTTGCGTGCACAACCTCATCGTAGCTAGGATCTTGCCTCCTCATACCTACCCCCTATTCTACTGTCAGACTTAGAACCACGACAGTTGGCGCCCACCGTGGGGCTGGTGTCTTAGCAACTTTCCGGTGAGGTTGCGATTTTTTCCGATTCCCATCATCATGGTTTCGGGTGGAGGTTTGGCTGAGGGCCACGAGATCCGTCTCGGCGCGCTCGTCTTCATCGCCGACGACTCCGCCTAGCTCCAGGAGGCCCCCGTCGACGTCGAGACGTTCCCCATCCGTGGGGTGACGCACTTTCGCGCGTGTGTCCGCGGCGTCCTTCTGCGGCAGCCGTCGACCCAATATCGGTCGTTTCCTATGGCGTCTTCGTTCCCCGCTGTTCGCCGTCGCAAGCGATCCGGTCGATCGCGGCTTCAGCGGTGGGTGAGGCATGCGGTGGCATGTCAGTCGGCCACCCCTCAAGTCGCGGCAATCGAGCCCGATGAATCTCTCTACGGCCTGTTCGATCTGTCGACTGGCTCCATCGAGACTCTGTCCGAGTGCGACAGCAGCGATCCTGCGGCGGAGGTCCTGATGGTCGACACGCCGCGTAGCCCACCTGGCATGCGTCGCAACAGAGGCGGCGATGGCGGTGGCGATCCGTCGCGTGTTCACGAGGAATACCACCCCGAAACCCTCTCTTCACAGCGGAGGGAGGAACTTCACCGCCGTAACGAGGAAGCACTCCACACGCCCATCGTCGGAGAGACCTCTGAGGCTCGGGCCTTGGAGGCAGCGCGCTTGGCCACTTTGGCTAAACGCACTCGACTGGAAAATCTTCAGCATGCACTCAACGAACGTGCTCGGCAGCGGATTCCTGAGTCCAGTCGACGGCGGCAATTGTTCCCTCCTGAACCTCTGGTATACCGCACTCCGATTCAGAATCTTGCAGCTGCAGCTCGTATAGCAGAATCCATCCAGCCATCCCAGTCAGAAGCTGGACGAGGTTTGATGCAGATCCGGGCTCTGCTCCGGGCGGCAGGAGACCAAAACACTGCAGTATCATAGTCGCGTAACAGAATCCATAGCAGATCTGTGGTGGCTGACATAGTTCAATCGGCTCATAGCCCAAGATCACCTCCGCGGCGTGAGGGGTGGGTGCATCGCCAAGATCAGCACTTGGGTCGGATCCATGAGCAGTACGATCATTCGGCCGTGATGACCGCCGTCGAGCGCCTACACCCCCTCCGAGAAGCGGATCATATGTGCCCCAGCACTATGATGACAGGCGCCCGTACAACGGAGGGCGGAGGACGCCGGTCGACCCAAGAGAGCCAGGGTTTGATGCGAGGTCAATTTTAGTGCAAGGTTTGGTCGACAGGAACCGAGCACACAGAGAGGGGCAAGGCAGGGATCGCCCGAGTGGAAGCAGAATTCATGTTTCGGGTCCCGAGTGTTTTAGCAGAGCTATCAGAGCTGCTGAGATCCCCCCCAACTTCAGGTTGGCGACCGGGGTTAGTAAGTTCACCGGTGAGTCGAAGCCTGACACTTGGCTGGAAGATTACCGAGTGGCTGTTCAGATCGGTGGTGGAAATGATGAGGTAGCTATGAAACATCTTCCTCTCATGCTGGAAGGGTTGGCCAGAGCATGGCTGAATCAGTTGGCTCCAGGCAGTATATTCAGCTGGGAGGAGTTAACCTGAGTGTTTGTCAGGACATTCAAGGGCACATGCAAACGACCTGCGGGGTTGACGGAATTGCAACATTGTGTACAGAAGCCGAATGAAACTCTGAGGGATTACATCCAAAGATGGACCACTTTACACCACACAGTAGAAATGTATCCCAACACCAAGTAGTTTGTGCCTTCAAGGAGGGCGTTCGGTATCGAGAGCTTAACTTGAAAGTCGGTCGGACAAGAGATATGTCTCTGACCCGAATGATGGAAATAGCCACCCGGTACGCTAATGGTGAAGAAGAGGACCGACTCCGCAGTGGAAAGGGCAAACCAGTCGCCCAAGACACCGGAGTGGGTCGGAAGCAGAAACGCAAAGCCGAGCCAGCAGGTTTGAAATGGTCAAAGACTCCCATCACGTTCGACCAATTTGACCACCCACCGCACGTCGCCACCCCCGGGAGGCAAGCGTTGGTGGTCGACCCGGTCGTTGGGGGCACCCGACTGACCAAAGTCTTGATGGATGGTGGCAGCGGCTTGAACATTTTGTATGCTGAGACTCTTCGTGGGATGGGCATTCCGATGTCCAAGCTCAGTGAGAGCAACATGCGGTTCCACGGTGTCATTCCAGGGAAGAAAGCTGATTCACTCGGACAGATCACTCTTGACGTGGTTTTTGGTGACTCAAAGAATTACCGTAAGGAGAAGTTGACATTTGAAGTTGTGGATTTTCACAGTGCCTATCATGCTATTCTGGGCAGAACTGCATATGCCCGTTTCATGGCTCGACCGTGTTACGTGTACCTCAAGCTGAAGATGCCTGGCCCCAGGGGCGTGATCACGGTCACTGGTAATCGGCAACGAGCAAAAGAGTGCCTCCAGAAGGGCTCTAAGATAGCCGATGAACAGATGGCAGCGATAGAAATGGAAGAATATAAGAATACTGCAGATCCGAGTGATTTGTTGCATGCTAAGAAGCCTGCTTCCGAGTCTGCATTTCGGTCGTCCGATGAAACAAAGCCTGTTCACATTCACCCGACCGATCCCAGTGCTGCTCCGACTCATATCTCAACAACACTCGACAGCAAATAGGAAGAAGCGCTCATCCAGTTCCTCCGTGAGAACTGGGACATCTTCGCATGGAAGCCGTCTGACATGCCGGGTGTACCCAGGGGGCTGGCTGAGCACCGCTTGCGAGTCGATCCAAAGGCAAAACCCATGAAAGAGCACCTCCGTCGGTCCGCTGCGGAGAAGAGAAAGGCAATCGGCGAAGAGGTGGCTCGACTTTTGGCAGCTGAGTTCATCCGCGAAATTTACCACTCCGAGTGGCTCGCCAATGTTGTCATGGTTCCCAAGAAGGACGATTCACTCCGTATGTGCATTGATTTCAAGCATATCAATCGGGCCTGCCCGAAAGATCATTTTCCTCTCCCCCGCATCGATCAGATAGTCGACTGAACTGCGGGATGTGAGCGATTGTCCTTCCTGGATGCATATTCCGGGTACCATCAGATCTGACTGTATGGACCTGATGAAATAAAAACAGCTTTTATCACCCCATTCGGGTGCTTTTGTTACATCACCATGCCCTTTGGTCTCAAGAATGCTGGTGCCACATTCATGCGCATGATACAGAAGTGTCTGCTAGCTCAAATCAGTCGAAATGTGGAAGCATACATGGATGACATCGTGGTTAAGTCGCGCAAAGGTTCCGACCTGCTGATTGACCTTGCCGAAACCTTTGCCAATTTGAGAAGATATGATATCAAGCTTAATCCGTCGAAGTGTACATTCGGAGTTCCAGGTGGAAAGTTACTCGGTTTCCTCGTTTCCGAACGTGGGATCGATGCAAACCCAGAGAAAGTTGGTGCAATCCTCCGAATGAAACGCCCTGTGCGTGTACACGATGTTCAGAAGCTTACTGGTTGTTTGGCTGCTTTGAGTCGATTCATTTCTCGTCTCGGCGAAAAGGCATTACCTCTTTACCGACTGATGAAGAAATCTGATATGTTCGAGTGGACTCCAGAAGCTGACACAGCGTTTGCAGAGCTCAAAGCCCTGCTTTCCACCCAGCCGGTGCTTGCTGCTCCAATCAGCAAAGAACCTTTACTGCTTTATATAGCAGCCACTGGACAGGTTGTCAGTACGGTACTCACAGTCGAGCGGGAAGAAGAAGGTAAAACTTACAAGGTTCAACGCCCAGTGTACTATATTTCTGAAGTCTTAACCCCATCCAAGCAGAGATATCCACATTATCAGAAGCTTATCTATGGAATTTACTTGACCACTAAGAAGGTTGCACATTACTTCTCAGATCATTTGATTACAGTCGTCAGCAACGCTCCGTTGTCAGAAATTCTGAACAACAGAGCTGCAACTGGTCGAGTGGCAAAGTGGGCGATTGAACTCCTTCCGCTGGATATCAAGTTCGAGGCAAAGAAAGCGATCAAATCTCAAGCGATAGCAGATTTCCTCGTCGAGTGGATTGAACAACAGTTACCGACCCAGATACAGTCGGAACATTGGACTATGTTCTTCGACGGGTCCAAGATGTTTAATGGTTCAGGCGCTGGAGTAGTCCTGGTATCTCCACGAGGCGACAACCTCAGATATGTTCTTCAGATTCACTTTGATTCCTCCAACAATGAAGCTGAATATGAGGCACTCTTGTACGGGTTGCTTATGGCCATTTCACTCGGCGTCCGCCGCCTAATGGTTTACGGTGACTCAGATTTAGTGGTTAATCAAGTGATGAAGGAGTGGGACGTCAGGAGCCAAGCTATGACTGGTTATTGCAATGCGGTGAGAAAGTTAGAAAAGAAGTTTGAAGGGCTAGAGCTCCACCATATACTCCGACTGAAGAATCAAGCAGCTGATGACTTGGCGAAAATAGGTTCCAAGCGGGAGCCTATTCCCAGCAATGTGTTTTTGGAGCATATTCACGCACCATCAGTCCAAGAAGATCCCTTCACTGAAGAGCCCCCACAGCCTAAAAGTTCCACTGATCCAACTGAAGTTGAAATCCCAGCTGTGGTCGACTTGATCATGGAAGTTTTGATCGTTATTCCTGATTGGACAGTGCCGTATATCGCATATATTCTCAGGAAAGAGCTTCCAAAGGATGAAGAAGAGGCTCGCCAGATTGTCCGTCGATTCAAAGCCTTTATAGTAATGGGGGGGGGGGCAACTCTATAGAGAAAGTGTCACTGGGGTCGTTCAGAAATGCATCACCCCGGAAGAAGGCTGAATGATACTCGATGATATTCACTCGGGAACCTGTGGTCACCATGCGTCTTCTCGGGCCATCGTGGCCAAAGCGTATCGAGCAGGGTTTTATTGGCCGCGGGCAAATGAGATGGCAAAGGAAATAATTGACAAATGTGAGGGCTGTCAGTTCTACTCCAACATGTCCCACAAACCTGCTTCAGCCCTGAAGACCATTCCACTCGTCTGGCCATTCGCTGTTTGGGGTTTAGATATGGTAGGACCTCTGAAGACTGGCAGGAGTGGTTTCACCCATGTGCTTGTAGCAGTCGACAAGTTCACCAAATGGATCGAAGCTAAACCTGTCAAAAACCTGGATGCAAGTACTGCAGTTAGCTTCATCAGAGGGTTAACATTTAGGTACGGAGTCCCACACAGCATCATCACGGATAATGGGTCGAACTTTGATTCTGATGAGTTCCGAGCTTTCTGTGCGTCCCAAGGTACTCGGGTCGACTATGCTTCAGTCGCCCACCCTCAGTCGAATGGACAAGCAGAAAGAGCGAACGGTTTGATTCTCAAAGGGCTGAAACCTCGATTGATGCGCGACCTCAAGCATGCGGCTGGCGCTTGGGTAGATGAGCTACCGTCAGTCCTTTGGGGATTAAGAACAACACCAAATCGGTCGACTGGTCGAACCCCCTTCTTCATGGTCTATGGGGCTGAGGCTGTGCTGCCGAGTGACTTGCTTCACAATGCGCCCCAAGTAGAACTTTTTTCAGAAGCCGAAGCAGAACGAGCTCGAGAAGATGCTGTTGATCTTCTGGAAGAAGAAAGAGAGATGGCCTTGATCCGATCGACCATTTATCACCAAGACCTTCGTCGATTATATGCCAGAAATGTGAAGGGTCGAGCATTTCAGGAAGGGGACCTTGTGCTCCGAGTGGACCAGCAACGGCCTCACAAACTTGCCCCCGCTTGGGAAGGTCCCTTCATCATCATCAAGGTGCTCCACAACGGAGCGTATCACCTCTACAATGTGGAGCATAATAAAGACGAGCCACGCGCTTGGAATGCGGAGCTACTCCGCCGTTTTTTTTTTGAGGAACCGGCAGGAGCACTGCCTTTTCATATAAGAAGGAGAATAAGGTTTATGTACAAGAGTGTTCTGGTTTTTTGGAGAGAAACCGGACAAAAACCCATAGAAAAGCCCACAGGCTGGCACTAATCAACCAATACCGGCTGCCACCTGTGCCCGGCCAAAGGCCAAAGTCCTTTGCTTGATGTCGTCGAAGGCAATAGCTGCTACCTCTAGGTGCGTGAGGCGAGTTCCATTGAAGATGCGTCGGTTTCGCTCCTTCCAGATGTTCCAGATAGTGTAAAGGAAGCGGCCGCTCCGCCTTCTTCTGTCGTCCTTGGGCAAATTGGTGGTGAGCGAATCCCACCAGTCTGAAATCCCCATCGAAGGGGGCAACGTGGGCGTGGCCCCAGAGTCCTCTCCCGTCCACACCTGGACGTGAGACCAAACTGCGGCGGCAAACGGGCAGTCCTTGCAGAGATGAGTGGCCGTCTCCGGTGCCCCAAGGCAAAGGGGACAGCGAGGGTCGTGCGGCCAGCCACGAACGGCTAGCATGTCGGCCGTGAGGATTTTCCGGTGGAGCACAAGCCAGGCGAAGAACTTGCATTTTGGCTCAGCGTGTGCCTCCCAAATCTTGGCTGGGGAGAACCTGGGATAGGATCCAGAGAACTGGGCCGCGTAGGCCGAAGCAGTAGAGTATATGCCATTGGGGGTCCACCGCCAAGTGATGGAGTCCTCCTGGTCCGGATTCAGCGCAACCTGAGTGATAGCTGATGCGAGGGCAATGAACTCCTGCAGGTGGGTAGGCGATGAAAGACGGGCCACCGATCTGATCCAGTTCTCCTCCTGGAGCTCCTTCATCACAGTTCTCCGCTTCCTGGTGGCAATTTTGTACAGCTCCGGGAAGGCCCGGGACAGAGGGCCCCGTCCTGTCCAGTCATCGTGCCAGAATAAGGATTTTCTCCCATTGCCCAAGGAGATGGTGGTAGAAGCCCTGAAGAGCGCCATATCCGTCTCATCGCAGGGCACCGCAGAGCCCACCCATTGGCGGCCAGGATCAGTCCACATAAGCCAAGGCTAGCGAAGTCGGAGCGCCCGACCAAATCTCTCGAGGTCTGTGATTCCCAGGCCCCCCATGGGCTTAGGCCGGCAAACAGTCTTCCAGTTGACCAGAGAGTGTCCGCCAGACGTGATTTCCAAGTCTTCCCCACACCAGATGAAGTTACGAGTTAAGTGTTCAGACTGATGAGATGTAATAAAGAGTACCTTTCAGTTCGTTTATCAAAGACATGGTTTTACAGTCTCCTAAATGCTTGTTGTTACTAAATACATGTGCCCAAAATCCCCCAGTGGGTGGCTTAGCTGCGAATCCGATTCGCCTAAGTTCAAAAAAAAAATCCTACCGAGTGATGAGCAATCCTCTCACTCGGGGGCTTAGCCGCGAATCCGATTCACCTAAGTTCAAAAAATCCTACCGAGTGATGAGCAGCCCTCTCACTCGGGGGCTTAGCTGCAGTCCTGTACTCGCCTAAGTTTGTAAAATCCTACCGAGTGATGAGCAACCATCTCACTCGGGGGCTTAGCTGCAGTCCTGTACTCGCCTAAGTTTGTAAAATCCTACCGAGTGGTGAGCAGCCCTCTCACTCGGGGGCTTAGCTGCAGTCCTGTACTCGCCTAAGTTTGTAAAATCCTACCGAGTGATGAGCAATCCTCACACTCGGGGGCTTAGCTGCAGTCCTGTACTCGCCTAAGTTTTGAAATCCTACCGAGTGATGAGCAGCCCTATCCACTCGGGGCTTAGCTGCAGTCCTGTACTCGCCTAAGTTTGTAAAATCCTACCGTTGAGGAGAAGCCCTCTCACTCGGGGGCTTAGCTGCAGTCCTGTACTCGCCTAAGTTTGTAAAATCCTACCGAGTGATGAGCAATCCTCACACTCGGGGCTTAGCTGCATTCCTGTACCGCCTAAGTTTGTAAAATCCTACCGAGTGATGAGCAATCCTCACACTCGGGGGCTTAGCGTCAGTCCTGTACTCGCCTAAGTTTGTAAAACCCTACCGAGTGTGAGCACCCTCTCACCTCGGGGCTTAGCTGCAGTCCTGTACTCGCCTAAGTTTGTAAAATCCTACCGAGTGATGAGAACCCTCTCACTCGGGGGCTTAGCTGCATCCTGTACTCGCCTAAGTTTGTAAAATCCTACCGAGTGTGATAGCAACCCTCTCCCTCGGGGGCTTAGCTGCAGTCCTGTACTCGCCTAAGTTGTAAAATCCCTACCGAGTTTTGTAGCAACCCTCTCACTCGGGGGCTTAGCGGCAGTCCTGTACTCGCCTAAGTTTGTAAAATCTTATCGAGTGATGAGCAACCCTCTCACTCGGGGGCTTAGCTGCAGTCCTGTACTCGCCTAAGTTTGTAAAATCCTATCGAGTGATGAGCAACCCTCTAACTCGGGGGCTTAGCCGCGGTCCTATACTCGCCTAAGTGTAAAACACGCTCCATCCTGATCTGCAAGGACGACGAGGTGCAGGTCGTCCTCGATCCTCTCCTCAGAACTGCGTCACAAGAACAAAAGTCTGTTCCGAGTGAAGATACAAGTTCCACTCGGAAATAAAAACAAGCATATTTAAGGGCAAACTAAGTTCGGGCGAAGGAGCTTAAAGTACTCGGGCATCAGGCCCGAAGGAGTTTTACGGTTACAAAATCACTCGGCATACCGAGGCAAATTGAATCGGATCATAAAAGTTCGGACGAAGGAGCTTAAAGTACTCGGGCATCAGGCCCGAAGGAGTTTTACGGTTACAGAATCACTCGGCATACCGAGGCAAATTGAATCAGATCATAAAAGTTTCATTCACTCCGCAGAGGGGCTGGCAGGCTCGACAAACTCGTCCAGGTCGATTCCATCTGCAATTCGAGTAGCAGCAGCAATGAAGGTCTCCATGAAAGACTGGAAGTCAAGTTTCTTGGTGTTGGCGACCTTGATTGCTGCTAGCTTCTCTTCTCTGGCTTCCTTGCAGTGGACACGAACCAGGGACAAAGCTACGTCAGCACCGCATCGAGCAGCGGACTTCTTCCACTCCTGCACTCGACCAGGAATCTCGTTGAGTCGAGTCATAAGAGACTCGAGATCATTTCGGAGCGTTTCCCTTGGCCAGAGCGCTGTGTCGATCCGCGACACCGCAACCTTGAGTCGAGCAAGATATTCCAAGGCACTGGCAAGGCGAGACTCCAGTCGGAGCACATTCATGGCAGCTTCATCTTTGACAGGGGAGTTGATGGGGTCCAAGTTCGTCTCGACTCGCCGTCTCTTCCTCGAAGTCTTGACAGAATTCTGCACTCGCAGAGAAATAATGAGTCGACAGCAGTATGATGGGTCAACGAAAGCAAACCAATCGCACAGAGAAAAGTACCTTCAAGCATGAGGAATACTTTTTTGGCGAGCCCTCCCAGATAGTTCTCCAGCTCGTCCCTCCTGCGGGTGATGCCTTCTACTTTGTCGGTCAGGGTCCGTTTGTCCTTCTTCAGACGAGTCACTTCTTTGTTGGCTTCGTCAAGAGCAGCCTTCAGCTTGGTATTCTCTTCCTCCAACTTTCCGACTGAGGCCATCTTTTGGTCGGCAAGCGCCGTTTTGTCTTCGGCGGTTTTCTTCGCAGCCGCAAGATCAAGGTCCTTCTTCTCTAAAGCCTGTCTCATTGTTTCTAGAAAGAATAACATTCGAATCAGAAAAAGGAGGAGAAAAGATGGCAAGAGGACCGGTCGACAAGCTTTCCTTACCAGCATCATCATCCTTGGCCTTCCGCAAGTTGTTTTGAGCCAACTCCAGGTCAAGATTGAGCTGGATTTGCTTCTGCTCCAAGTCGGCGAACCGGGCTTCAAGATCACAAGATTTCTGTGTTCAGAAGATAGTCAGTCGGCAGACACAAAGATTGGTTGCTTCCGAGCAATAAAGTAGCAAGTTCAAATAGTTCTAAGACTCCTGCCAAATCAAACATTCGCCAATAGTCTCGGGGACTACACCCAGTGGGTGCACTCAGCGTGCCCCCACTGGTCCGACTTTTTCAATCGACTTGGTCCGTCCAGTCAAAAAAATAAAAATAAAAAAATAAAACTCAGACCATAGCCGACTGTCTGCAGTCGACTACGGTCTCGGGGACTACACCCAGTGGGTGCACTCAGCGTGCCCCCACTGGTAAAGGTTCCACTCGGCATGATCTGCCCAGACCGAGTGGAAAAGCTCTGTTCAAAGACCCCCGCCGAATCAAACATTCGACGGCGGTCTCGGGGACTATACCCAGTGGGTGCACTCAGCGTGCCCCCACTGGTTCAGAGATTCAATCAGCACAACCTAGTCGACTCAAGTGGAAAAACTACTCAACAGAAATTAAAACACCCAGTGGGTGTACAGACTGACAATGGGTGTGCAATTAAGGTTCCAAAACGCTCATCCACGGACGTCTTGCGGATAAAGCAGCAGTTTCTAAATATCATATCCTAACAGAACAAGCGTCAAGATGGAGTTCAGTCGGAAGTAAGCTAACCTGGACATTGGCCTGAAGTGCTGAGCTGGCATCATAGGCAGCTTGACTGGCCTCGCGCACCACCTTCATCTGCTCCATCATAATGCCATCCTGGTGTATAGCCTCCTTGGCAGCACTCACTTGGTCTTCTGGGACGTGATGGGCGGTGGGAGGTGGAGTCGGTGTATCAGTTGCAGTAGCTTGAGAGCTTGAGGTATGAAGTTGGACAGACGAAGCAAGGGCCGGCACAGTCGATGACGAAGGACGAACACTCGACAAGGGATTCGCAAAAGTAACGGAGGCACGGTTGAAGTCCCCGGATTGCTGGATAGCTGGTTCCGTCGTCGGCGTCGACTGAGGCGTCTTGCTAGCTGGTACCTTCTTGACCGAGGTCCTGCTCCTCCTACCCACGAGCTTCTGTGGCTCATCTTCATCATCGTCTTGAAGTTCAATAACATTTTGCGGAGCTGCAAAAGAATCGACCACAAGAGTTCAGTCGACTGTAGAATCGGCTAGCAAAGAAAAGACGAGATAACAGGGGTCATACCCGCTTTGGATGTGACCGCGTCCTCCATCTCCTCGTCACCATCATCTTGGTAAGCAGAAGTCCCGGAGGTAGCAGCGCTGCAAATCTCAAGGTTCACTCGGTCAAGCAAGTGAATGGGTCGACAACTGATATAAGATTCTTGGAACAAAGGGTGAAAACGAAACACTTACGCAGAGGGGACAGGAATGTCAACCTTGATCTTGGGCAAAGCCTTCCGTGGCTTTGACGGCGCGGTCTTGAGCTGCTTCAGAGCCTTCTCAGTCGGCACCGGAGAAGATGTCCGAGTGCGCTTCGAAGTCTGTCCAGTCGGTGCTGCCACCTTGCTCCGGATACTTGCTGGGTCGTGCTTATGCTTGGAATGCTTTTCCGTGCGAGGTGGAGAATCGACCTCCTCATCACTGCTCGAGTTTTCATGCTCTTCATCACTCTCGCCATCGGAGTTCCAGTCGCCGCTGTCGCCTCCGCTCTCTTCTCCTTCCTGGATCTGCTCCCCATTGGGCATCGAGTACATCTCAGTATATATCTGCGAAGCAAAGAATCGAACAAGCATCAGTCGGTTCCAAAGACAGTTTACAAATTAGAGTAAAAGTCACTCGACATCGAAGGTCAGACCTTGTCTGGTTCGTTATCAGCGCCGAGTGGCGGAATTCTCCTGGACCCCTGGGGTTGTCTTTATTTCCAGTAATGCCCTGTAGCCATTGCGCCACCGTCTCCTCGGCAACTTCCTCCGGGTGGATCCGAGCAGAATCATCAGCGCCCGAGTACATCCACATAGGATGATCGCGGGCCTGGAGCGGCTGGATGCGGCGAGTGAGAAACACCTCTAGCAAATCCATGCCGGTCACACCATCGCGGACAAGTTGGATTACTCGTTCAACCAACATAGTCACCTCCGCCTTTTCTGCTGGAGTCACTTTCAAGGGAGAGGGCTTCTCAATTCGCCCCATGGTGAAGGGGGGAAGGCCGGTCGACTGACCAGGAGTTGGTTTGTCCTTACAATAAAACCAGGTCGACTGCCACCCTCTGACCGAATCGGGAAGAGTCATAGGTGGAAAAGTGCTTTTACCTCTCATCTGGATCCCTAGACCTCCACACATCTGGATCACGTGCGTCCTCTCATCACTCGGATTGGCCTTTTTTACAAATTGTGAGCGGCAAGTAAAGATGTGTTTGAAGAGACCCCAATGCGGTCGACAACCCAGGAAATTCTCACACATGGAGACAAACGCAGCGAGGTATGTGATGGTGTTCGGGGAAAAGTGATGAAGTTGGGCCCCAAAAAAGTTCAGAAAACCTCGGAAAAAAGGATGAGGGGGCAGAGAAAAACCACGGTCGACGTGGGTCGCGAGGAGGACGCACTCACCCTCCTGCGGCTGCGGCTCGGTCTCATCACCTGGCAGCCTCCAGGATCCATGAGCGATCAAGCCCCCCTCGACCAGATCCTCCAGATCCTCTTGCTGAATCGTGGAGCGAATCCAGTTGCCCTGGATCCAGCTGGGCGGCAGGCCGGGTCTCGACGACGATCCACCCCGACTCGTCTTCTTGCCCTTCGCTGCCGCCGTCGCTTTCTTCGCACGCTCCAGGGCCGCCGTCTTCTCCTTCCCCATCGCGGCAGGCTACGCTCGGACGGGGCGGTGGCGTCGAAGGTGGCGGCGAATGTGGTGGTGAAACGGGAGAAGAAGAAGGGGATGGGGAGCACAGTGCCAGGCTCATCGGCCCCGACGCCTTATATGGGCCTGCTCCCGAGTGGCTGACTTGTGGGCCCAGGCAATCCAGTCAAATCCCGCAACAGTCGCGCGCTGGATACGTGGCGAAAAAGGTGGCACGAGAATCGAGGCGCCCCTGCCTAACCCGCTCCGTTTACTGCGGTACTCTCCGTCCCGCGCGCTTCTTCAAATTTTGAATCCCGTGAGATCTGGAAGCGGCAGTGTGACCAATCGCGCTGAGGATTTTATACCATACCAACACTCAGAACTTATCAGCAAAAATCACTCCACGACCTCTGAATGGACCCAGGCGACTGAAAATGAAGTTGAAGTTTTTACAAAGATCACCGGCCCGGTTAAAATGCCTCTAAAGCATATAAATCGGGTCGGAACCATCTTCAACCCCTTCTCCACTCGGACCCAGATCCATTCGGGGGCTAATGACGAAGACATGTACCTAGGGTAGGGTAATAGGCCTGACCTAGATACCCTTCCCCGAGGACACTGCTCTAAGGCCAAGGACATTCAAAGGATAGCATCATCTAGCGACTGAAATCACCACAGGGTGCAACCCACTCGACCAACAGTTCACTCGGATAACCCAATTCCATTCGACCGGGGTGTACTCACTCGACCACACCAGAAACCACTCGGAAGACAGAAGATCTAAGGTCACTCAGGATGGCAATGGTCAGGCGTTCACTCCGTAGTCTTAATGATCATTTATTTGCCTTTATTGCTGGCGTTATCAGTAACGTCCTGTCTTTATGGACATTGAACCCCTTGTAACGTGGGACGGCTGGGGTCCTGGCGCACTCTATATAAGCCACCCCCCTCCACTGGCACAAGGGTTTGCACCCCCTGTAACTTCACGCATAATTCAATCGACCGAGCCTCCGGGCACCGAGACGTAGGGCTGTTACTTCCTCCGAGAAGGGCCTGAACTCGTAAATCTTGCGTGCACAACCTCATCGTAGCTAGGATCTTGCCTCCTCATACCTACCCCCTATTCTACTGTCAGACTTAGAACCACGACAGTCGCCGGGTCTGTCCTTGACTGACCGAAGGGTACCTGGAGGACAGTCGTCGGCTAGATCGCGCCGTCGGCCGCGAGCCTCGCAGTCTACCTCCACCAGCCATCCCGAACGCCATTTGTCCGGCTGGGCGAGGGTGGAGCGACGATTCGGAGACGTACCAGAGCGCGTGGTGGCAGCTGCTCTCTTCCCATGACGGCATGGCCTGCGTTGAGAGGCTCGCCTCGGCGCCCACATCGTCCTCCTACTCCTTCTCGGCGCCGCTTGTCGGCGCGGCGGACCCGGCGGGAGCCGAGGGAGGTGGCGTACATCCAGAGCGTGTGCGTGCAGATGAACCGGCTCTGGTGCTCCATCCCCGCCAAGGCGCATCGCGTAATCTGGAAGAGGTGAGGATGCTCTTCTTAACTTGCTCGGTTATACGTTTCTATATGCCGCGTGAGTTGCTGATGAGCGCGAGGCGGAGAGAGATCTCCAAGTGCCGATGAGTTCTTGGTGCGGGCGGGCGCTGATCACAGCTTTACTGTATGCTATTTTCGTGATTTTCGTTTCGTCGATAATAAGCTAGAATGTTAACAATTTTCGTTAGTTATTTGAACAAAATAGCCAGGGATGCTGTCCAGCCGATGTTTGGTATCGACTCGAAGTTCACCATCCACCGTATTGAGGTTATCTACCTGGACTCTGTAGTGACTTTATATTTTGAGAAAAGTATACTTTTCGTCTCTCAACTCTTCGCTGAGTTTAGTTTTCGTCCCTCAACTCTAAAACCGGACAGAGTGCATCCCGAACTCTCGAAAACGGTCACTTTTCGTCCCTGCTGCTGAGTCAACCCGGTTTTGACCACACATGAACAGTACATTTGATGAACAGTAATTCAAAAAAATAGCAACAAAATTCAAAAAAATCTGAAATTTTATGGTATCGAAAATACTCAGGTGCGCCACGTGCGTGCTAATTTTCATCATGTTTGGAAGTTCGAGGAGCACGCAGCAAAAAAAACAAAAGTAAATGTACTCTGAAGTGAACAGTAAAATCAAAAAAATAGCAAAAAAAATCAAAAAATTCTGAATTTTTTTGGCATAGAGGATGCTCAGGTGGGCAAGGTGCGTGCAAATTTTGGTGGTAAAATAAGATTCGAGAAGGTCGTGCCAAAAAAAACAATATAGCGTACGTGTGTGTGCCGCTTTGGGTGGTTTCCAAACCCCCGGATCTTATTTTACCACAAAAAATTGTACGCACTTTGCCCACCTGAGCATCCTCGATGCCAATTTTTTTTTGATTTTTTTGCTATTTTTTTATTTTACTGTTCACTTCAGAGTACATTTACTTTTGTTTTTTTTGCTGCGTGCTCCTCGAACTTCCAAACATGACGAAAATTTGCACGCACGTGGCGCACCTGAGCATCTTCGATGCCATAAAATTTCAGATTTTTTTGATTTTTTTTCCAAATTTACTGTTCATCGGATGTACTGTTCACGCGTGGTCAAAACCGGGTTGACTCAGCAGCAGGGACGAAAAGTGACCGGTTTCGAGAGTTCGGGGTGCACTCTGTCCGTTTTTAGAGTTGAGGGACGAAAACTAAACTCAGCGAAGAATTGAAGGACGAAAACTATACTTTTCTCTTATATTTTCTATAAGAACTTGAATTTCATGCTAGGTTATTCCGACAAAACCACTGAATAACTGTACATTCGGACCCTTTCCTCGCCCATGCCATATGCTCACCGTCAGCAAACATCACAAAACAGAACCAGTTTATTTCATCAAAGTCACACAACCCACTAACTACAACCAAACTGAAGACTACAAGACATACTGGACAAGTTCATTTTCCTTTACTTTGTTGCACATTTGCATCCAGGTCAAATTTCCCATTTCTACCTGAGAGCAAACCATGCTTGTATGCAGAAAAAATTGAGTAAGTTTTGGACTGTCCTTGGTAGAAACGATACATACCGATGATTGCCATCTCAAGTTTAGTGCTGTCAACTTCAAGTCCCTGTTGCTCTGAACTGAGACATATTTGACCCACAGTTGGCTGCACACTAACTGTTGGACAGAATGTTGACATGTTGTGCTTACTTTATATCATGATGAGGTATGATTACTTTATAACATGTTATATGTCTTCGTAAACGGTCCCAAAAAGGCAGATATAACTTCAGTTTTGTTTGGTGATTGCCAATGTGGCCATAGCGCAGCACCACTCCAAGCTCGAGAAGGATTGCATTTTTTGTGTTTTGTGTCATCACATATTGCTCCATCGTCACGTATGTATAACAGTATAAGTGAAGAACATAGTAGACCTCTCCTAGGCTACGTGCACTGATATTGATTAAGAGTCACCATTTCATATTCTTCTAAATTTAAGAGTCACCATTTAAATTGCCCTGGATTAAAGCTACGTGCGCTGATATTGATTAATGGTTGAAGCTCTGTTTTTTTGTTCAATTTTGGCTAGGATCTCTCGATGATGATCAGCAGTATTGCAAGTTCGGCAGAAATAAGTGAGTACTGGTCAGTATAATTATATGAGGATAATATCGGGGTACAAGATCCTTTCCTGTTTTTCATGAAGTTCGAGAACAAGATGGTACGTTGCATGTTGCACATTCAGGATTGCTACATAATTAGCATGCGATCTTTAGACAAGTGAATGTCTAGCTGCCGTTGTCAAGTGACAGTGAGAAGAACAACGTTTACAGCCTGTGGAGTATCTTCCAAGTTAGATATACCATCCCGCAAGGTCAAGATTTACTGAAATAGATTATACTTAGAGTTGGGACGCCTTACTTTTAACATTTCAAACAGTTTCCCTTCTCTAGGTATGGGCGTTTGTCAAGCTGTTGCTCGAGTTTGTCATCATGCTTTGCAATGAGATTTTCTACCTCTTCATGATCATTGCCCTGACGACCGAAGTCCAAGATGGGTAGATTGTCATTCATTCGTTTGGTATCTGGTACCTACTGACTTGCTCTTATTACTTGACTGCTGAGCTCACAATAAGAAGTTCAGAACCACAACTTGATGAGAACATTCTGAGCTAACTAAATATAGCTTGCTTCTCTTTTTATTCTACATTCTTTGGAATACTAATTATAGCATGGCAAGGTATGATCTTGATGGCCCTCTATGCTGCTATCAGGTCAGATTAGTTACAACCACACATATAAACTCTTTGCTCTGATTCTCATCTTGCTGAGGATTAAATTCTTGGCAAGTAGTTTGATCAGATAGTTCTTAGTAGTGCATTTTCCCAGTCACAAAAGTTTCCTTTATCCCCAAGGATAAGTTAGAGCATAAAAATGAAATCAGAAATTGGGGTGGATATTGTTAGGCAGGGCATATTGTTGTACATCTATGCCTGCCTGCACTATGCACCATTTCATTCACGCAAATAGGATGCAACATAAATGTATTGTAACAAACATAAATAACAAGCTGGCTGAAAAGACATGCATACTATTGACTTAACGGTTGTGAAATATTTGGAGTTGCCCCAAAGAGAAATAGAGGTTCAGAGTTACAGTGAAAGCCACCACCCACTGAAACTTCAAGGAGTTGACTGGGGGAAACCACCTTCAATATATAAGAGTTCCGTTTTACACCTACACTATAAAAAAATAAGGAGTATGAAAAAGTCACCTTTAGGTTAATATTCTGCAAACTATGGATCATACTTCAAGGAGTGAATTACTCTTTGCTCCATTCTATTTAAATTACATATTGTAACAGTTAACATATTAATGTGTGTCTGCTTACGTCTTGCCTTGCTACTGGGGCGCCACCGATGTCTGTTTATTGTCTTCCATGCAAATAAAAGGATCCAGATACATCAAGTCTCTTAATATTTGTACCTACTACTGATATTTGTTTCTTTTTTGGCTGAAGCTCTCAAAGGTGTAGGCTTCAAGCTTTACAATATGGGTTGGGATTTCAGAGTTGGTTTGTGCATTATAATTGTAATTTGGGTAATTTCCTGGTTTGAGGAACATAACTGCAACTGGAGTGACTGAGCACATGCAACACTGCAGGTGTACACCTTGAAACAGACACCTCGATGGCCTGACAAGTTCTACTCCTGAAATCAACGTGTATGGCTTGAGTAAGTGTCAGCGGCATACCTAGGCCCGACAACAATCATGCTAGAGCAATCAGTGGTGGTAGATTTCTGCATGATGTATCTTGAATAAGGATGTGACAGTTGTATTAATGTATGTATCCTGCTAATTTTGCAAGATAATTTTTGAAATGTAACTTCAAAATTCAAATGACTTTCCTTTCATCACTTTCTGGATAAGGAAATTGGTGTATCTCTGATTGATAATTTCATCTTGAACATTACTACATTTAATAGAATTCTGATTGAATTGTATTTTTGAAAGAACTTGCAACCTGAAGTAGAAAAACTTACAGTAGGGTAATAAAGAGCAATTGCCTCTAATGACTTGGTTTTCTCTGTACCTCACATCACATAGGGTGATAGGGTCAAACTTTCCACTCTTCCAGTGTAAGCTACATGTTTGTTTGGTAGTCCTTTTCTGTAAGTTTTTATATAGGTCAATGAAATTAGGTTAAAAAGGTAGGCGAGGGGAGCAGGAAGGGGATGGTGACCTTGTGGCTAGAATCTCTCTCTCTCACGCACGCACGCACACACAATCATGAGCCGCGACATCCAACCAACATACACCCCAGCGCCGCTTCCCCAAAGTTAATTTCCGCATCTAAATTCTAATATTAGTCAGACGTGCGTTGCACGTGCACGCTTACTAGTATGGCCAACGACACAAAGTGATTATGAAGCCCACTTACGAAGATAAAAGAAAAGCCAGAAAAATAGAAAGACAACGCAAAATAATGCACAAGACATGCATTATCGGATGGTACCCTCTCGCTGGCAAGCATGAGCACAATGTTTAAAGGATAGGAGGCATCAAGATCGCCATGTGTCGGCGCCGAAGATACTTTGATCTATAACACAACCCATCGGAAGATGTAGTCAGTGCGGGACCATAAGGTATATACCTGACACTCCAAGAAGATCACACTAATGCAGAAATGCTTACACACAATCAACATTTATGGCGCGCAACCAAAGTGCCACGCCACTGTATTTTTCGAAAATACCAGGGGCGTGCCAAAGTTACAAAACACCACTTGTGACCTATTAGGCCTGGAGACGATGGCAAATGCCACGGGTGTGTGCAACCCTGGAGGGACAAGGGCAAAAGTTACTAGTGGTGTGGTAATAAAACACCACACCTCCAATACCTTCACCACTGCTAATGCATTTGTCAAACAGACACACACTAGTAACATGTATCTTAGTAGTTGCGTTTAAATTTTCCTGAATGTCACTAATGAGATACATACTGGTGGCTTGCCAGGGAGCCCACACACCACTAGTATGGTGCACCATTAATTGAGCTTTTTGGAGACAACCTCTAGCTCCTTCTTCCTCCTCTCACTTCCCAATGCACAATGTGCCACCATTGTCGAGTCGGACAGAGCTTCACATAGAGCCCTGACACAGGGGAGAAACACCACCGTGGTGCTCCAAGAGGAATGCAACACCCACATGCGTCATGACACTACTGTTGGAGCGGAAACCTTTCGCTTAGTATCTACCCGATGTCACCCCGAGGAACCAAAGCCACGGAGCCTACTATGAGGTAAGGCCACCACAGACATATCTAGGCCTCAAGGTCAAGATTTGGGCTTAGATACCGCCACCGGCTACAACCTCGCCAGGACCACCCACCACCACTCGTCTCGCTGGATCGCAAGTTGTGCAGGTCATCGGGGGGGGTGCGGGGGGGCGGGCCCATTTCCGGGGACCGGCAAACATAAACGGGGGCAACACCTATCGCCATCCGCACTCCACTGGGGCCGTCCCTGGCCTATCTTGCTACCAACCAATCCGTTGACGACCCCAACTTGCTCCCGCTAGGCAAGGAGGAGC
Organism: Thinopyrum elongatum; assembly: GCA_011799875.1. Classification (NCBI taxonomy): domain Eukaryota; kingdom Viridiplantae; phylum Streptophyta; class Magnoliopsida; order Poales; family Poaceae; genus Thinopyrum; species Thinopyrum elongatum. The sequence continues at coordinate 664,287,060 of CM022303.1, forward strand.
AACCCCGACGATGGGGAACTAGCCAACGAGTGGGAGGCAGTAGCCACAACCTACTGTCTGTGACCAACATCTTAGGTCTGATATCTCCGTCCCGCCCCAAATCTTGTTAGGTGTGGGCCCCCAGGGCGGTGCACCCATAGCTCTTGGCGGGCGAGCCGGGCACCAACCCTTTTGCTCGTGACCACGGACAACTACCCACATGCGCAACAGGAGGAGCTCACTACCGGCGGCGGTGCATCGGGCTCGGGCCAGGGTTCCAGAATCTAGAGGGAGAGAGGGCGATGTGAAGAGCCCCTTGCCGCCTGCTGCCGTCTGGGGCTTTCCTGATGCAAGGCCGACCGACGGCTGTGAGTGGAGGAGAGGATGGAGTGGGGTTAGCAGTGGCAGCGGGCATCGCCTCCCGTGTCGCCCTAGGAGGACGGACATCGTAACATCTCTAATATGTTTGGGAATTGGTTGGGTGGGGTGAACGAAAGACATAAGGCTCGCATCTAGGTGCGAGTATCATTTTTTGTTGGAGAATTGGAATTGTCAAAATCATATTGTGTTTAACAAAGTTGCAGGTTATCCTTAGGGCTACTCACTTGATCCAGTCCTTTAGCATATGGAGGCTCAAGAGTTTATTGAGTTTGGGTGCATGGAAAAGGCATCCTGAGTTTTCCACCGATCCATCTCCAGAGCAGGTACTGGCGCATCGGCTTTGCCAGGCCTGCCGTCGACGCCACCACGACGTCAGAGAACGCCATCATCCTGCATATATCCATCCACACGCGCCCGTCGCCGAAACTCCATAACTCCACCGTCGGCCTTGCAATAGATGTAACACCGCTTCTCCTCTTGTCCCCTCCAGCCAGCATTTGCTCCAAAAGGATGCCCCCAGGAGGTAAAATGACACCAAAGGCGCCGTCATCGTCCGATCCGGTAGGCCTAGATCTAGGGTTTCCCTCGGAACATCCCGATCGAGTTGACGTAACCTACAACGACGACGCCTCGAGAAGACATGGCTATGGCGATCGCATGGTGGGTACAACCTTCTTTTCCGAAGAAAAAAAAAAAGTATTCCGTACAAATTTCTGCATGCAACGTGGGCCATGCCAAGGCCGAAAAACAAGTGCCCAAGCACACTGTTGTTCGTTTTTAAGAGGGTTACATAGGATTGTGTAAGAAATACTTCGGATATTCACTCTGGCTAGTGTAATTTACGTAAATAATTTTAGAATGAGTTGTCTACTGATGATTAGTAGACCTAAAAGTATATTGAACTATGGATTTAAATACTCTTCGTTCAAAAAAAAGGGGTAGGACCTGAAAGTGTGTGAGTAATTAGTCTGGCAATCTTATAAGATGTTTTGAATATTTTATTATAGACTATACAGACTGAAATGAGTGAATGAACACACACATGATCCTGCTAAATGTTAGAATATCTTATATTCGTCAACGAAGGGAATTGAATGATGGTTGTCTATTTGCCTTGCGTGACGGCGAGTGCTAGCTGCACGTCTCGATCCGCGTGGTCCGCGCGCGCGGGTTGGGAGGGTGAGGATCAGAGCCACCGTCGCCGACGGGGGCAGCGTGGTACGGCGGCGATCCGATCCGGTAGGTGCACGGACGTCCACGTCCAGCTGCCGAAGCTGGAAGAGATACGATCCTGACTGACTCCCGTTAGAAAACATTATCTGATATTCCACCGTCGTCTCTTCCTCTGATCCTCTTTCCACTTAAAAATAAGATTCATCATCGACGTGGAGCAAGCAAAGCCTGCGACGCGGAGTCTGCACCGTCACTCTGTTTCGCCGGGAAAGAAAATTTCCCATCGTCAGAGCATCTACGGCCGGACTTGGCAAATTCGATCCCCTATACACCCGCTGGTGCATTCGGACGCGTCTGCGGAGAGCGCCTGCCGGCCCTTCATATGTTGCGTCACCATCCACATACCTCAAATGTCGATCCTCAAATCCATGCAATCCATACACGTCGATCATACGATACAAATTGTCCGAATTCAACAGTTCAAAATAAAGCAAAGCAAATCATAGTTCAACAAATCGGACATGCCAAAATGAAATCAATGTCAAAACGTGATGGATGGGTTGCTTGTTGGATCACAGGCCGGCCGCGGCCATCCATGCCGCCTGCTCCGAGTCCAGGCGGATTGCGTCTTGCTCGTCCTGCTCCGCCTGCATCCGGGCGTCGCTGGTGCCCGTGCTCATCCGCGCCCGAACGAGATGCGGCGAGTAACATACGTCCACCACCGGCATCTGCGTGGGCGGAAAACTCTCCGGAATGGCCTAGCCGGCCGTCGGATCCTCCTCTGTCCCAATGGGGTAGGACGGCGTAATCCGCGTCGGCACTCGGATGGAAAGGGTGCGGGGTTCCGGGCGCGGCGGAGGAGACAGCTGCTCGAACATGTCTGCACCTCCCCGCGACGCCGCCTCTGCCTCCCTCTCCCGCTGCCGGCGTCGCCGCATCTTCCGGGCGACGTTCTCCGCCATGCAAGACGAAGCCGAGGAAGTGACGCCGATGGACGAGGTGGACTGCGTCTCCATCGTGGCGGTCAGGGACGGGCTGGACGACATCTACGGCTGCGGATCGGGACTGGTTGTGAGGATGGGGAGCAAGGGTGGTGGACGGCGACGACTCAGGCGCGTGAAAGATTGGAGGGTGGCGGGAGAAAGAGGAAGGGTTTGATGGATTTGGTGTAATTTGCGGTGGGGTCGGGCTGTCAGGTCCAACATGACGGGCGTGCCCGGACACCCCAATATCCGCCCCATATTTGGGCTGGATATGAGGGGTGTCGGTCAGCCCTGACGTTTGAGGCCCGTTTAATGAACCCGTCTGGATTGAAATTTCGTGACCGGTCAGTGACCGGACGGCCCGCCCGAACATATGAGGTGAGCTTAAGATGACCGGCTGTAGATGCTCTCAGTCTCAAAATATGTCCTCCCATGTCCTGATGCCTTCTGACAATACCAACATTATGTGCTCAGGTGCTCAAAGCTCGGTACTACCCGGATACAGAGGTGATCCATGCGGAGGTCAAGCACGGAATATCATATACATGGCGAAGTATCCTGAAAGGCATTGAGATTTTGAAGAAAGGGGTGATCAGGAGGATTGGAAATGGCATCGACACCAGCATTTGGTTGGACCCGTGGCTCCCGCGGGACGGATGGATGAGGCCGATCACACCTAGGGGCCAGATAATCATCAACAAAGTTGCTGAGCTGATTGATCCATCTACGGGCCAATGGGACATGATGCTGATCAATCGATATCTTCTGGCCCATGGACGCAAAATGCATTCTAGCTATACCCCTACATGAAGATTTTGAGGATGATTGGGCCTGGCATTATGACAACAAAGGAATGTTCAGTGTGAAGTCTGCATATAGGATGCAATGTGAGCAGCATAGGATGACTAACATCAGTCCAGAAGGCGAGGGAAGCGGTGCCAGCAGTAGCTTTAGGTGGCCCGTGCATCTAGTACTATCGGGCTCAGTCAGCCATACGTAAGCACTGCTGCATAGGAATTTTAGTGATGTGACAGAAAGACGGGAAATGAGAGAATGAGAGGAAGAGGACTTCAAATCTGCAAAGCATCCGTAGGATTTCTACGCAAAAACGTATAGATGGTGATGTTATTGTTGTACATGTTGTCTATAATGTATATTATCATCCGTGCACGCCACGAGAAAGGGACGTGCCATCTTTCCAACAATCAACCACCTAATAACTATCCAACACATTCTGTTGCATTCATGTTCATGTAAAAATTGAGGCGAAAGAGATATGATCCTAACTAGACTTATCTTGTCTTGGTATGTGTGATGTTACTCATAATATGAGTAACTAGCTATGTTACTCAATTCATCTCTCATTATTAAATCATTGCCATATAAGCAAATTCGCTGAGTAGGACCTTATGTTACTGCTGAAGTTACTCTCACTGTAGGTAGTTTATAACGTGGATGAACATTTTAAAATATAATATATAGGATATAGGGTAAGCAAACTGCAACATGGTGGTTTAGCTACTACCGTGTCCATATATAGGATCCAACCATACCGATCTGGCAAGATCACTGCTGCTCGTCTTCTTCCGGGATCTCGACCAAGATCACTGCTGCTCGTCTTCTTCCGGGATCCGCCGGCCGCCCTTGCGCTCGCCATCGAAGAACCGGATCACCTGTAGCTCCTGTAAGTCCACGACGTACTCAACGCCGCGGAGCAGCACCCAAGCCGCCGCCTATGACTCCAATACACCGGCGACACCGCGGCTAGTCATGTCCTCCCTGGCTCGGCGTCGCCCCGGCTCTGCCTCTGACTGTGCCTCGTCATCTTCTTGTCCTCCCAAATCGAGTGACCCAAGTTTCATTTTCAGACAACTTGCAAACAGCAAACGTGGATTACCATTTATAAACGTGCATTTTAAATGCAAGCCTGCCTTCAGGTTCAGTCAGGAATTATCAACGCAAATCTCAACACATAATTATTACAGAAGTATGCAAGCACATAACTGAATATTATTAACATTTTGATGAACATCATGTCTGCAATTTACCATTCGACGTCACACAACACGAACAAACCACAATACTCCTTCCGGTTGACAATACCGCATTCTTGCATCACGCCGCAGCTCGAAACTGATGTGCAGATAGACTTTCCAAGTACTTATCCACGATGTCCAAACCACACATCTCCTTCACATGTGTCATCGGCGCTGGGACGTCAAGCTGAAAAATGAGCTCTGAGCTTCCAAACTCCTTCCTTGCCGCTCGGATGGCTTCTCTCACCGCGCAATGGACCGATGCTGCGAGAACCACGGCAGGTTCCCCAGAGGCTGGTAGAGGCAGAGTAGTTAAATCACTTTAACCAGTGATGAACTGATAATTTTCAACTGGCAAAAAAGTAAAACTACATTCATGTTGCTTCAGGGGAAGCATAATCCTACTACATACCTTTTGATGAAAGAACACGGTTCTTATGGTACCCAGTGTTGAGCACCTCGGCGTTGAACTGCTTCGGGATGGTGTCCACGCTCGGGATCTTGTAGACCCATGTGCTGTCACTCACAACCAGTCCATCGGCATTTGTTTCGTGTTCTTCGTTTATGAAGAAACCAATTCCTTGTATGAAGGAGCCTTCAATCTGTAAGATGGATGGTAGAGATGAGATATGAATATATGATGCCATCATGTACTATAGTGAAGAAAAACCCTGATCAGGGCTGCAATGTAATGTACTCGCTCTGTTTCGAAGTAAGGCATTATCAAATAATATCCATGTTCACTACAAAATGATAAAAGAAGAGCATAGCACAGTGGAAAATATCTCAAACCTGGCCCAAGTCCACTGCAGGGTTCAGACTCTTTCCACAGTCATACACAAGGTCGCTCCGTAGTAAAGTAATAGCTCCTGTAAGAACATCAATCTCTACCTGGATTTTTAGTAAAAAGTGAAATGAAAGTCAGAAAACTATCACAATATCATCCAGTAACTATTGAACTATGCTAGTGTGATTGACATTAAGCATAATATTTTTGTACCTCACTTATACCAGCTCCATAGTTCAGATAGGTGCTGGATTCTTGGCCAGGTACCCAGTATGCACTTGAGGACAAATTAACATTATCCGTAATGGCCTATTTGGGAAAGTGTTAGCACGTATAAATATAAAAAAATTCCACACACAAATATTTTACTCTTATGTAGCATAAAAATCCAGAGGGAAATAAAAAAATAACCTGAGCAATCAAAGAATCCCATGAAACAGCACCACCGGATTGCTGCTTGAGCTTCTTCATGACTGGCTTTAATCTGTCAACCAGCATGTTGCAGGCCTCAAGGGTTGCTGCACAGCTAGATTCAGACGAAGTGCTGCCGGCGGTGAGACCAGCTTGGATCAAATTCAGCGTGTCAGCCTGAAGAAGACGCACCCTATCAGAAGGCATTCACATGATCACATCCATCATGCCATAACCATCCCAACGCGAAAACGGTCATCTGCTGTACTTTGGTCCACAGTCCCTGCCCAACCTCAACACCTCCAACCTCAACCACAATGGAGCCGTCGTTGAGCACAGAAACTCTTCCAGGAGCTGGCCTTGGTGCCACCTTGAAGATGAGGGGCCCACAAGAGATACCCCTCTTCTGCCACTTGTTGCAGTTGCTAAACTGCTTGATGGATTGAGCTCGATGCAGGTAGCTTGAAGCCTTGAGTAATCTATTGAAAATAGAATGCAATGTGTACGTCGAAGCTTCACCTGCGCTTTCAGGATAGAACAGCACAAGATTGTCATAGGTGCGGAAATTCTTCTGCCTGACACTATTAGCATCAAGTGACAGCACTGAAGCGACATGCTCGATGATGGCTTCAGCAATAAAAGAGCCTTGCGTATCTCCAGGAGCACGCATTACTGACTTGGATGTGTTGTTTGTCTTACAGACCTTGATGTCGAACGAGAGAGCCCCCCAGTTGTATTTCTAAAGGCCTGACATCATAGTGTCTGGCATTAGGGGGCTTGCATCTGGAGAAATCCCAGCGTTGATCAGTATGTCCAGGTGCAAGGCTATTCTCCCATCGGACTTGAAACCAACTGTGTAATATGCTTTTATGGGGTGCCGACCCCCAATCATGATCATGTCAGTACTGCGGTTGAGATACATCCGCACCGGACGACGACGTAACTTGAAGGCACAAAGCGCAGCTGCCGTTGCTACCTGCAAAAGCATATATTGTTGGATCACTGAGTAGCAACAGCTGAGATGGTCAATGTTTTGGCTTTCTTCGAAGCTGAATGAATGGTATAATGAAGCTCAAATGGGCAAACTTATGTTAGAAGCTATCATTAGAACTCTAATCTACCGTAAAAAAGAGCAATTATTCATAAAATGCAATATTCATAAAAATAGGATTCTTTCAGTTGTAACACACAGCCTTTCAATTTGTTGCCACTGTGTTGGACTGCTGTTGAAAATTGTTTGATTCTAACTTACAGTGTATGATCTGAATGCCTTCCCACCAAAGCCCCCTCCAACCCTTCTTGTAATGACACACACATTGCTGAATGGAATGCCGAGGCACCTCGCTATGATACTGCGCAAGCTCAGGGTATTGTGATGAACTGTAGACCACAATAGAGTTATCTTCATCTGGAATCGCTAGTGTTGTTTGTGTTTCCATGTAGAAGTAGTATCACTACTGTAATTTTCGTATACGCCGGGTGTCAGAGTCTTCGCCGAGAGCCAAAACACGGACACTCGGCAAAGTAAGGAACGCCGAGAGCAGCACTCGGCAAACTTGGCTTCACGGCAACTAATTACCGTTGCCGTCATGACCTCACGGCAAACAAGCACCGCACGGCAAACGGGGCAGTCGCCGAGAGCCGCACACGGCAAAGGGAGGCCACGTGGCCTGCCAGTTTGGAACTAACGGCGCCGTCACTTGGGTGGCCTATACCGAGAGCAGCTCTCGGCACTTATCAGTAAAACATTTTCCCTACCTGACATGTGGTTCCACTGGTCACATTTATCAGTAAAAGTTATATATTGTTTGCTAAATATTTAAAAAGAATAATAAGACGATATCTTTGCCGAGAGCTGCTCTCGGCAATGCTCGATGGCCATCTGTTGACTAAACCCTTCGGAACTGACATGTGGGACCGGGTGTCCCACATGGCAGCTGACTTTTTACCGAGGGTCACAGCCCTCGGAAAAGAGTGGCACCACTGTAGTAGTGAAGTGCTGCTCAGCTGACTCCTTTTCCGAGAGCTACACTCAGAAAAGGTGTGGCACAACATTAGTTTCAGTTCTTAGACGACCCCTTTTCCGAGTGCAGCTCTCGGTAGTCTATCAGTTTCCGAGTGTTGCTCTCAGAAATGTGTCCCATTGCTTCTGTTTCTAAGCTCTTTCTTGTCTGATCCCTGCAACTGAAAACAACTACAGTGCAATATGTGTATATATATGCAGTGCAGAAAATGGTATCATAACAAATGAATGTGGGAGCTCCTAGCTCCCTAGTAATTCATCGAGTAACACAACACACACATAGGCATAATTTGAAGTAGTCCACATATATAGGCGAATGTTTCATACTAGTACACATCACACACAAGTTCGCAAATTCATACATATTGTTAACTTATGGAAGTTCACTACTTGCAAAACACGTGCACGTCACATAGAAGTTCACTTGTTCATAGATCATCTTGAGGAGGAGGAGGGGCCATCGGGTTAAGATTCCGGAGGAGGAGGAGGAGGAGGGGCATCACTTCCACTGCTTCGAGATTGCATAAGAACCTATAAGAGTAGAGTCACGTGAGGGTGGTTCGTCCCTATATAATGAATGTTCTACTCTAGTTTAGAGAATGTTCTACCTGTAGTTGATTCTCGAGCAGCTTCAACCTATCATTCATGTCTGCTCATTCCTTATTTCTGCACTCCTGCTCAGCCAGCCGCCTTTGCTCCTCTTCAGCAGCCCGCTACTCCATTAAATCCTGTAACATGGCATTAGGCTCATATAGGTTGGAACGTTGCTATTTCGAGGCATGGACATAAATGAAAGGTTAGGATGCTAACCTTGAGACGCGCTATCTCACGTGACGCAGCGGTTGGGCGACTCCGTATGGACAGAGTTGAGCTGGTGCTCGACGCGCGTATCTCGTGCAGCTTGCGATGCGAGGAGGTGGCGATCGCCTAGTTGCAAAGGAGGTGGCGGCCATGGCCCTTCCCCTGGCCAGCAATGACGAGAAGCTCAGGATCAAGGGGCTTGGACGTAGGTTCGGCTTCCTGCCCGTGCACCTCCTGGAAGACCTCTTTGAAGGTCCCGTACTTCTCCTCCGGTGACAAGCTGCAGAACTCGGTGCCATCCTTCCCCTTGTGGCCTTCTTTCTAGGCATCCAGGATGTGGACCGGGTGACCAAGCGTCGCCTCCTGCAAAATTAACCATCAAGTTTAATGAACCAAGATGCACCGTGCGAAAAAGTTAACATCTTAATCCACATACCATGTGTTGCTTGAGAGCGGTTAGGTTCCGGCTCCCCTGGACATGAGCCGGGCCTGGCATTTTGGCGCGATCGTTTCCCTTCTCCACATGCTGCGCCTGCCATGCCGGGTCACACCACATGTCAACCAGGGCCTCCCAACAATCGGCCTTCATCCAGGGTTCCCTCACCTAGTCAGACAAAATTGAATCATTGAGGAACAAGAGGCGGATGAATCAAAGTACTAGCAACCGATGTAGTCACTTAACACTGACAAGTATTCTTCACGCGACAAGTTAGTCTGGCAAGCAGTCTTCCATGTCATCTTCTCTCCCTTGTCGTCGAGCGACTGACACTGCATCACGGCTTTGTACCGCATCGTGTGCTTGGTGTCGGAGAGTATCTTCCGGGCAGATTTCACGATGCCTTTGATCGCCTTCTGCTTCTCACCATCCACGCAAGCAAAGGTTTGCTACAAGAAAGCATATGGCAGTTAATACAAGGATTTGGATATGGAAAAACGCAATGGCCGGGGCGAAGATGCTTACAAAAAAAGCGGTGATGACCCGGGTGGCCATGGTGACATTGTGCTCGTCCTTGCTGTGTTGGTAATGCTCCAAGGTTAAACCTGGCGACGGCGGCTCGTCATCACCCGGCTTGGACAACCCGGGGAAGTGCTTCCTCAAGAGGGAGCCGATGACGTGGTTTGGCGGGCTCGCCCCCTTAGGCTGTGCCGGGATAGATGCCCACTGACTGCATGATGAAAAAGACAAGCATATGTGAGTGTCAAAGCTGTGGCATCCAAAATATGTTGTAAATGAAATGCTTGCTTACCCCTCTCCTGTCGGGGAAATGACAGGACGGTCGCCGGCAGCCGTTGGTTCCGGGACCTTCCCCAGACCACACCCAGATTTCTTCCTCTTGGAAGTGTTGCTCGAGGTAGACCCTGAGCCGTCCGAGGCCTCCATGTCGCCTGACTCTGTAGCGAGCAGATCCGGTCCATCTAAGCCCACTCCGACATCGCCATCTGATGACGACTCGTCGTCGGTAGCGGCCTGACGGGAGGCGGACGACTCAGTCATGCCGGAGTTGCTGACGTGGGTCGCCCTACCACTCGACTCTCCGGTACTTACTAGAGCCCCCATCAGAATCTGAAAACAAAATAAAATGTATTAGTAACTAAAACGGAGAGTAATATGAAAATAAAATAAAATACAACTATAAATAAGAGACAATAGCCAAAATACCACTAGTGAAAACCGAACTTGCCAATATACCACTAGTGAAATCCAACTTGCCAATATACCACTACATTCGGTTTTCTCTAGCCAAAATACCACTAATGACTAACTGAGGCTAACATCATCCAAAAAGATAGGTATGCCCTTAACTCTTTACATGCCAAGCTTACATTTCAGTAACAAAACAGCAGCTACAGCGCAACGTTTCAGCAGCGAATTGGCATGAAAACAGCCCGAACTCAACATCTTGTCACTTTGCATCATTCAACATACATTTCAGCAGCGTTTTAACTGCATTTCACTACATTTTGTCATTATTTCAGCAGCATTTTGACAACAATTTAACATAATATCAATTTGCATCATTGAACATCAATATAGCAGTATTTCAGCATCATTGAACATCAATATAGCAATATAGCATCATTGAACATCAAGTGGAGAAGAGGGCAGGGGAGAAGAGGGATTGGGGTTGAGAGGTGGGATGGGGGGGCAGTGGGGTGGGAAGTGGGAGGGGGTGGGAGGGGGTGGGAGAGGAGGGCAGTGGCTACCTGAGGGCATCTCCAGCTGCCGCGCCGTCCCTGAAGCTCCATTGCGGCGGCCGTCCTCGGGCTGCATCGAAGAACCGCCGCACCGGGCGCCAGCATTGAAGAAATGACGGCGGTGGCGGCAGTTGGGGGCGGTGGCAGCAAATGGTGGCGGTGTTGGCGGCGGCGGTGGTGGCCGTTTCGGCGGTAGCGCGGGGAAGGAGAGGAAGAGGGAAGTGAATGATAGAAAGAAAGGGGGTCGGCTAAGATCTAGGTTTAGGTGCTTTACCGAGAGGCCCTCTCGGTAAAGGTAAGCATTACCGAGAGCCAAGAATCGACTCTCAATAACCACTGCTCTAATTCTTTATTTTCCTTCTATTAGTGTTTTTGTTAGGCACTCTCTTTTTTGTATCTGATCTAGAACCAACCATTACATCATTGATCTAGAACAACACCAGGATGCTCCTTCCTAGCAAACCTAATCATCACACCACTGATATATGTCAATCTACCCAGAACTAGCCCAGAAAGGGCCTAGTGTCACACTAGCTACAAAGATATCAACAAAGTAAAGGACGACAACCAAATTAACATAAAGGCTTCGAGGCCAGCAATCATTTCCAGCAGCTAGCATCACAAGATCCTTCTCACATGCGGCGCCAAACCATGCCCACCTCTGAAGACACGAGTCACACTCACGATCCGTCTAGACACCTGATGCAATAAAGGACTTTTGATGGACTTATATATATATATATATATATATATATATGTTTTGGGCTATATTTGTTCAAAACTCAACTTTAAAGAGTGTAAAGTAAAAAAACATGAGAACGGTGACCTGCCGTAACACGAATAAGCAGTTATTGACCGTGGCCTACCCCCTCACTCAGTGCCAGTCAACTTCCTAGACCGCAGGGGCCACCGGATGGGTGCTCGATCTAGAGACCGCCCGAGGGGGGGGCACCCCTACATGCGTGTGGCCCATGCATATGCATGCAGGGGTGGTGTGCTGTTTGAATAAGCAATGCACATCCTTCACGTGGCACGTGCCTCACAAACCACACAGACGGGCGGGAATGTCGAGGACCGACTGCGTTCGTTTGCGAGACCGAGTCTTCGGTGGGCGATCCTGTGACAGAACGGGCTTAGACTTGGTCTGTCATCTCACGATGACCTGCCCTAACACGAAGAAGCAGTTATTCACCGTGGCCTATCCCCTCTCGGTGCCGGTCAACGCCCTAGACTGCCGGGGCCACCGGATGGGTGCTCGGTCTGTAGAACCGAGCGAGGGCCATCTGAGAAGGAGAAAACAAGACGGTAACTATAATGTGGTAAGGTTGTTTGCCAAGCATGGAACAAAACAAGAAAAAAAGTATAAGACATATTATCGAGAATGCACACAAAGGGAGAAGAAACAAGATCTAGGTTTAGGTGCTTTACCGAGAGTCGCTTTCGGTAAAGGTAGGCATTGCCGAGAGCCGAGAATCGACCCTCGGTAACCACTGCTCTAATTCTTTATTTTCCTTCTATTTGTGTTTTTGTTTGGCACTCTCTTTTTTGTATCTGATATTTCATATGTTTTTATGACTAAAGTTTGAAAATGCCATGACTTTTGATGAATTTTTTCGATAAAAGACTTTTGATGGACTTATATATATATATAATATATATATATATATATATATATATATATATATATTATATATATATATATATATATATATTTTTATTATATATTATTATATAGCAGCACTATTCTAATCCTGATTAGAATAGTTATTTGGATCACAGCAGCCCCTATAGGGCCTGACAGGGCCCTCCCGAACTTCTGAACTGCCGCCGGCCCGACAGGATCCACTGGATCCCGAGACCCCCCGACAGATCCACCTGATCCCCTTGATCCCGATCCCGACCGCCCCAGCCCCCCTCCTCCCCTCGATCCCCGCGCGACCTCCCCCGTGGTCGCCGCCGATCTTTGCCGGATCCACCGCCTCCCCCCCGTCTCCAGCTCCTGGTCGGCCGGATCCGCCGCCTCCCCTCCTTCCCCAGATCCTGGCCGGCCGGATCTGCCGCCTCCCCTCCATCTCCAGCTCCTGGCCGACCACCGGCGTGGGCGAGCGAGCGACGACGGACGCCGGCGCGAGGGAGCCCGCGTCACCTGGACGCGGCGAAGCTGCCATGGACTTCCGGAAGCCGCATCCTCCTTCCATCAGCGCCCGACGCCTTGGCAGACCAGATGACAGCCCCGACGCAAGCTACGGCGAATGGCGCGGCCAACGGAGCAACTCCGCGGCGGAGGCAGCATCGGCGGCGCCTCCAGATCCACCAATGGTACATGGACTTCCTCCCTCTTGTTGCCTTCTTCTTCAATCTTGCCTTGCCTGACCTTCTTGCTTCGTGCAGATGAACTTCGCGCCCCCTGCAAGACATGGATTGCCATGGCATTCATCTCCTACCTCCCCGACGAATTGCTCTCGAGGTGGCCTATCAGCTGCTGGGAAAAGGTTGGCCGACCTTCTAGCCAGGGTATGGTTGAACTTCTTCCTTCCGTTTGTTATTTTCTTACAGCCATGTGAAGTTCAGGTGGTGTGTGAGCATCAGTCCAGGCTACAAAAAGCTTTTTTAAAATCTGCCTGCTTACAGCCATGTGAAGTTCAGGTGGTGTGTGAGCATCAGTCCAGGCTACAAACACTAGAAAATCTGCCTGCATTCACATTCACATGTGAAAAAGCCATGTGAAGTTCAACTAGTAAGTGTGTTAGAGTTCAGGTTGGTATGTATCTGGTTCTGTGCAAAAAAATAAAAGGAAAATAGAACATGCATGTGATCTCACATGAAGGTCAGGTTGGTATGCACTAGTAGTTCAACCATTCAAACTCATGAAGGTTCAGGTTTTTTAACTGTAGACAGTATTTCCCCTTTGCAAAACAAGAAATTCAGGTTGTGGAGAGTGCTCAATTCAGGTATATATAAGTAATCAAATAGTGTAGAATTAACAGGATGTGAGGTTCATTCTGTGAAGGGTGCTCAGTTCAGGTACAAAAGTATTGGCAGATGCTCAGCTCAGTGCATAGTGTGATGCCTGTCATAGGGGAAAAAATATGTACATGAACACCACTTTTATATGAGAAGTTCAGGCTGTGAATAATGCTAAGTTCAGTTACAAAGGTATAGGCAGATGTAACTTGTGTGCTAATAGACATTTTTTTCTTTTATGTCAGCAAGACGAGAGACGCATGAAGAAGCTTAGAAGTTCCCAGCAGCAAGTACACAATCCAAAGCCTGTACGCGTTGCACCACCCCCTCAATGGGTCACACCTCAAACGCACCAACAGCATTACCAACCTACTCCAGACCAAAAATGGATGACACCCAAAACACATGGAGACTTCCAAGATGCTGGGTCACAGCCCTATCCGCACAACCTTGCACCTCCACCTAATTGGGTGACGCCGGAAATCCCCTGCGGATTCTTTGTATCCACCAGCAGACTCCCAAGCACGCCGATGGAGGAGGGGGTTAGCTCAAGTCCTGCGTGTAACTCTGGAGGTTATCCTGGTGTGCCTCATCAATGCCAAAGTGAAGCAACTAAACCGGATCCCAGGACAAATCCAACAGGAACACACACACGGAGGAGAGTGCTCTGCACACTACCACCGTTGGATCCTGCTGCTGCTGCTACAAGTCAGAATTGTACGGGACATAAGGTAGATGGATTGCTTCACAAAACAAAAGAGCAAACCAAGACCAGGATCGCAATACCTCCATAACCACCTCAAGCAAAAAGGACGCAAACAAGAGAGAGGCCATCTTCAGCCCTCCTTCCTCCTCGTGATCCACTGCTGCATCCTGCTATGATTACTCCGCCGTGCCCCATCCCAGAGGGACAGCAGCAGACTCCGGTGGAGTTTCGATCATACACGCACGTAAGTGAAACAAAAAATATTTATATACGCATCTTGTATTATCTGCAAATTTTCTGCTCCCTCCAGGATAACAAGTTCATAAACTGCATTTTAACGTGCCGTTTGGATTATTTTTTCTTTTTCTGCAGACGCCGGATCTACCGGATTATCTAATACCAAGACTAAAGATGCGATTCCAAGATGTAGAGAAAGCAAGGGAATTTTATAACAGATACGCTGGTTTTGGAATCAGGAAGACGAGGGGAAATGACAACCACAAGTATTTTGTTTGCGCCTTCCAAGGGATACACACATCTTCTGTTTCAGAGGCTAACAAGAAGCGAAACAAAACATCGCAGAGGACAGGCTGCAATGCAAGAATGAGGGTGAAGGTGCAGGAGGATAACACATGCGTGGCAGTGGACATTGAGTATAATCATAATCACAAACTCATGCAAACTGATGACATGCTGGTATTTTTGCACTCCCACAAGAATTATGACCCCACTATTTTGGAGTACGTAAAGCTCCTGCAGTACCATGATGTCAAGCACACAACAATCATGTCCATGCTATTTGAAAATGAAGATGGAAGCTACTTCCTAAGCATGACCGGACGAGACCTACTAAACCAGTAAGTATTCAAATATCCACATACTGCAATGTAAAATAGCATCCTAGGTCACAACCCTTTGCTAGCAAAAATAACAAATGCATGTTTGCATGTAATTTGCAGGAAAGCCATGAATGCAAGGAAAGATGATTTGGATGATGTATTGAAACTTGTTTCATTCTTCAAAGACATGAAGGCAATCAATGATGAGTTTTTCTATGACATCCAAGTGGACAAGGACAAGTCAATTAAAAACATTTTCTGGTCCAATGCAAGCTGCCGAGGAGCCTATCAAGACTTTGGCGATTGCGTAACATTCGACACAACTTACAAGACCAACAGATTTCATATGCCTCTGGGAGTGTTTGTTGGAACAAACCATCACTTGCAGCCAACGATATTTGCTGTTGCCCTGATAAGAGACGAAGATGCAAAGTCATTCAAGTGGCTGTTCGATACATTTGTACGGTGCATGAACAACAAGCACCCAACTTGCATTCTAACAGGTGAGTTAAAAAAAACCTCTTCAAGTTTCATCATCTTTTCAGTCTATGGGTCTGTATTGGGTACATTGGTTTTATCTGAAAATAATGTAAAGAATGCAGTTCAACCACTGTTAGCACAGAAGTCCAACTAGCAGTACCAGAAAGCAAAATTATCTGTCACATGTTTAGAAAAAAATTAGTTATGAATGTGAAGTTCAAATACATGAATCTAGAAGTTCAAGGACAAATCTGTAAGAAAAATATATGTAACATGTTCAGAAAAATATAGTTATTTATGTGAAGTTCAGGCACTGCTGCCACAGAAGTTCAACAACACTGCTTTAAGAAAAAATTTGAGTGTGACACTACTAGTTAGTCCTACTACTAACTGTGAAGTTCAAGCACTGGTACCACAGAAGTTCAGCAACACTGCTGTAAGAAAAAATACATGTGACATTCTTAGATAGCCATACTACTAGAAGTGAAGTTCAAGTACTTGTGCAACATAAGTTCACCATCAGTGCAAAAAAGAATCAAGTTTCATTTTTTTAATTCATGCAGACCAGTGCCCGTCGATGGCGAAAGCTATACCACAATCATTTCCAAACACCGTCCACAAGCTATGCCGTTGGCACATCCTGAAGAATTACAAGGAATACCTCGCGTTGCTGTACAAAAAGTATAAAAAATTCAAAGAGGAGTTCACAGCTATATTAAACTGGCCGCTGATGCCAACGGAGTTTGAAGATGCCTGGGCTGAACTCGTGCAGAAGTACAACCTGGAGAACGACCAGATGATGATGCAGCTCTGGAGTAATAGGAAGATGTGGATTTCAGCATATTACAAGAACATTTTCTGTGCTAGAATGACTTCCACACAACGAAGCGAGAGCATGAACCACGTGCTCAAGAAAGGGTTTGTCAAGGGGACCCAGAACCTACACAAGTTTGCTAGGCGGGTCAATGCTTGCATACAAACTCGGATGCAGAAGGAGAACGAGCAAACAATGACCAGCATGGTATGATGACAAAAAAAAACACCCCCATCATGTTCTGTTTACCTTCAACATGTGCACTTTGAATTTAAAAAAATGAAACCCATGACTCTGCTTCGACTAATATCTTATTTTTTGACATGTGCAGACCAATCCAGTGACAAAAACAACTTATGGCTACGAGGAAGACATGTCTATCAAGTACACGAGAGCCGTGTACACAGAGATGAGGACTAGGATGAGAAAAGCCACGCTATTTCGCACAAAGCGTACAGCAGAGCCCACTAAGTACCTTGTGTACTACCACAACAAGCCTGGCCATGATGATGAAGAAAGATTTTCCTGGTCAAAGCATGAATTCCAGGTTGTAGCTGACCCAGAGAATGAAATATACGAGTGTGAATGCAAGCTCTGGACACACACAGGTGAGCGGAAAAACAAACTCATTAAATATCTAAACTAGTAGTATCATATCAAAATTTATGAAACTCATTGCTGCCTCACAAACTATGTATTCTGCATTCATCACAAAATGCAAGCCTCTTCTGCCTTCACATCATGAACATACTCGACTACCTGAAGCCTGACAAATTTCCAAACAAGTATATCCTCAAACGGTACACAAAGACTGCAAAATCACAACCAACCTTTGATACAAGGGACTACAACACAACCGCATCGGATGGCAGCTCAAGACTATTGAAGCAAGACATCTTGCTGCAGCTAAATTTGATGGTTAACAAGAAAGCGATGAGATGTGACCAGCAATATGACAGAGCCTACTATGTTCTCAAGAGGCTCATGGAAGAGCTTGATGCAATACATTCAGCAAATCAAGCAGATGCTGACGAAAGGATGGCTGAAGAGGACGCTGAAATTGAAGATGACCTTCATTATTATGCAGCTGAAATGCTCAACGCCGCCGCTGAAGCCAACCAATGCAAGCAGGGTAATGGCCAATCAATGGAGCAGCGACAGCAAGAGACGATGAAACTGCCGCTGTATTCTGAAACAAAGGGTAGGAAGAAAATTTCTGCAGCAAAGAAAAGTGACAAGAGAGCTCAAATAAAGGCACCACCTGCAGGAAGAGTCGTCGTGCTCGATGAGAATGGAGTGCCACTTGGACAGAGGCAATGCAGTGTGTGCAAAAAGGTTGCAGGACACAACAAGCTCACCTGTTCAACACTCTTAGAAAGAAATGATGCCGAGGAGGTCAAGCAACCCAAAGTTCAAAAACAGCAGCCCAAAGTTATAGAACAAAAGAAGGGGCCACACCCACAGAAAGCAAGCAGCAGACTTTGTAGCATATGCAAGGAGTATGAACCACATAATGCAAGAACATGCCCGAAGCGTGCAGATGCTGGAAAGACAAGCAAAAAGCCAGAGAAGAAACAGAAAGCAAAACCTAGAGCCAGCAACAAGAAAGTGGTGGAATATGAAGAGGAAGACGAAGATGAAGACACCATTGAAGAAGAGGAAGACGAAGAGGAAGAGGAAGAGGACGATGAAGAGGAAGAGGAAGAGGACAATGAAGAGGAAGAGAAAGAGGACGATGAAGAGGAAGAGGTACATGTCAAGCAAAAACCACTACCACCAAAGCCTAGGAGGAGTGCAAGGCTCATGAACAGTTAGACTAGGTCAATTAAACAAACGCAAGCTTATGTCTTGTCAATGTGCATAATGTTATTCCACTTTTGAAACAGTATTTTAGGAGAAGCTTACTTGAACTTCCATTGTTGAAGTTTCACAGAAATTATGCACTAGAAGTTCAAGTAAGCTTACTGTAGAAGTCCTGGTATAGTATGAGAGGAGGTGCTTGTGATGTATTGCATGAAAGAGCAAGCAGTAATAAAATGAAAAAAATATACATTGTGAAGTTCAAGTAATATTACTGCAGAAGTCCTGGTATATTATGAGAGGAAGTGCTGTGCTGGTGATGTATTCCATGCAAAGTGCAAGCAAGAACAAAAATGAAAATCATACACTATGAAGTTCAAGTAAGGTTACAGTGGAAGTTCTGGTATATTATGGCAGGAAGTGCTGGTGTTGTATTCCATAAAAGAGCAACCAGCAAATAAACATACAGTTTTGAAGTTCAGGTCAGCTTACAGAAGAAGTTCTGGTATATAAAATCGATGTAGGAAAAAAATATGCTTTAAAAATAAAGTTTCGCCATATGAACTAAGGTTAGCAAGCCTAAGACAACGCGTTCAAATGTGAAGTTCTGCTTGGATACGTGCAGAAGTTCATGTACTATGCCGACAAAAGATAAAGAAACGTCAAGAATATTTTTGCACAAAGTTACAGCTGAAATACATTCGCACTTGAAAAAACACAAAAAAACAAATATAGATTCTATGCAAAAGGATACATATTGGTTGGGTTGAAAAATACCAATACATTACACAACACAGAATATCCTATCCATCTGAAACCAGCAGCCCAGCCACATTCTCAAAGCATAAGCTCAACTCTACGATCATATGTTGGGGCCCAAAAATAAACAACAACAAAAAAAAACACAAGCAGTTCAACCATAACTGAGGGAGAAGTTCAGGTACATCTGTTGGGGCAAAAACATGCAACACATGGAATCTGAAAATGATGCAGTACATTGAAATTCACAAGCCAAATCATTCTTCACACCAAATACATTTGTCCACAAATATCTTAAGTAATAGTGCTGCAGCTATACATACACAAATCACTAAAACATTCTTACAACCAAATCTTTACGGAATCGTTCCAATCATTATCAAACCTAAAAATCTGTACGAAATCAAATCTACAATGAAACTAATGCTTCGAATTCACGGGCCAAAGGACTGGATCTCTTTAGGGAGCTCTGCACGCACGACTTCATTCTTCTCGCTAAACATTAGAGTGTGCATGAACTCAGCCTTCCAGTCATCTGCAGCAGCCTGCAAACAAAGAAAATGAAACAATGGTTTAGTAACGGATAACTAAAACCACAGCAGGAGCGTCTCAGCAAAAACATACAAGAAAAGTGAAAGGAATGATGAGTTCTAATCCGCAATCCTACACCAAAGGGACTTCTACTTTTACAACAATGTCCAATACCTAGAAGTTCAACAATACCTAACAAAGCAGTAAACACAACCAACAAACTAAAATGTACATACTAAATATAAAAACAATCTACACCAGAGGGGCTACTACATATAACATGAATGTCCAGAAGTTCAACGATATATAACAAAGCAGTAAAACAAATTGTGCATAACAGAAGTTCAACCAAATTTCATTATAAACAAACAATAATTAAAACTAGAAGTTCAACTATGTGACCCAAGCAAGTACCACACAAAAAAGATGTAGCATGACCACAAATACTATTTCACAGGCAAACTAAATATCAATACCATGAACATGATAACAAAAAAAAACAAAGATATACACTATAAATATGAATCATTTGGGAAGTCCAACAACACTTGGTGACATAGTTTCACCTGCAAATCATCAACTAAAAAGTAAGCAACACTCTACTAACTCAAACTAAGGGTAAAAAGCATACACATAACCTTTCTTAGAAGTTCACACTAATAAGAATGGCAGTCCAACAAGAAAACTAAGTGAAGATATGGGCAGACATATATAAGAATACTGCTATTTAAAATACAAGATCCAACTACATTAAGATACCTGGAGAAGGTTTGGAAGCCATGACAACACAACCCCCTTGATGAATGAAACTCCAAACCCTAGAACAACCTACTAAAAACAGGGGATAGATTGCATATAGTTAGCAGGTAGAAAATCATACAACAAATACAAAAAACAACTAAATGAAACCCTAGGATGAAACAACTAGAACATATCAACAAGTATGAAAACATGAACAGTAGCACATATAGGCAAGCACAAACAAAAAAAGAATCCATAAACTAACTAGCATGTGAGAGACACAATCTGGACTTCGAAATCAACAATACTAAGACAATTAGATACATCAGATTCATCATCAACCATCACACCACACCCTCTCTTACATGCATCTGAATGCTGAAATCACCAAAGGGGAAATGAAATCCACTCAACTCTGAACGGAGAAATAGCACACACAAGCATCTCATAGTACTACAGGACTACGGGGGAATGGAATCCACCCACCACACGCACAAGAACCCTACCTAATTTCCCACCAAACCATCAGAAGAAGGGGGTAGGACGCGGACGCGAGAGCACACAGGAGGCGGACTCGACAGATCTGGCGAAACTAGAAGCAAGCATTAGGGCGGGGAAGCACTTGTACCTCTCCAGACGACCCCCGCACGCACGAATCCGTGCCGGTTCTTCCACTCCCCACGACGCCACGCGCACCTTGCAACCGTGCAGGCAGTTGCCGCCCTCGCTTCAGAGCAGAAGAGAGCAGGCTGGGCGAGGGAGAGCGGGGCATGGGGGAGAAATAGGAGCGGGGGCGTGTGCCGGTTAAAACATGCATTAAAACACTACCGACCGAACAGATCATATTGCAGCATCACCCAAAAAACATGCATTAAAACGAGGGAAGTTCAAGCACAAAAGGTGCAGAAGTCCAACTCTGTAACACAGACAGTAGAATCACTGAAAAATACACATTATCGAATTTGGTTTTCAGATTTAATCACTTGGGTGACTACACCTTCTCAGTCCGCGACCTCGAACGATATCCTATTGCGCCCTAACATCAAAACGATAAATCCACCAAGCTGTCTCAACGAAGAACCGAAACAACCATGGGCCGACACGAGATCCAATTGCCCGATTTCAGGGGTGTATTCGCCTGCCCGATCAAATTAACAACGCATGAACGGTCAAATCTCACTACTGCAATCAAATCCGCCCTCTATATTCAAATAAAAACAACAAATCCACAGACGCCGCGGAACCACTCCCGCGGACGAAGAACACAGAACCCGAAATCAAATCCGTTGAAATTAACGACAAATTGTCCACGAAACTCGTACCTACACCAAATTCCCATCGTGTTAGAGGATCTAGAACATCCAGTAAATGCATTAAACTTGTAAACAGACACAAGTTCATCCGCCCCGAGAGTGAATCCGCCAAAATGCAAAATTACGAATCAAAACGAGCATTTAGATGCAGGTATGGGTTTCTGGATTACAGTCACATCCCAGAAAACACTACCGACCGGAATAATTCGCGGGGGAAGCCACGGTTGCGAAGATAGCCAGAAGTTCGGGTTCGTACACAAGGAAATTCAGGCGCGTTACACGGGAAGTTCAGGTTGTGATCAGAATATTATTCTGATCCTGTGATCAGAATAGTGTTTATATATATATATATATTTCTACCATAGCTTACCCCAGAAACAGCTATCAGAACCGTTGGTGTTGCCTCGTGATTCGAACTGAATGTGTGGTCCGGTTCTATATTAAGCCTATTTGATGAATTATTGCAGGTGGGGTGTCAGGCCAAGTACTGACCACTTTATGCCTCATGGCCTGGCCAAAGCCTGCGGCCTGTGGTCCAGGTCGGCGCTTTCCTTTGTTTTACCATCACGAGTGTGCCCAGTACAGGCTCCACGCCTTAAAAAAACTCGTGCAGGTTTCGCTGGGTACAACAACACGTTATGGCCCGTTTTCTCGCACGTGACATCCACCGACTCGGAGCGTAGGTTCGGTCCACTCGATACAACGGATCCAAACTCATCCATCGAGCGAACCTACAACAGGATTGTGTGGAACCTGGGGCATTCTATCCGTTTGTCCGGGTGTTTCTCATTGGCAAGTGTGTATGTGCATGTGCTAGCTAGTACATGCACGTGTCAAAGACTTGGTGCAATGTCTATACGGCATTTAGGTATGTGTACGTCTTCGAATGTCTTTGTGTCAGTTGGTAAGTACGCCTACGTATCCGAACACGTGTGTACGGCTAGGTGGAGTGGCCGTTGCCGCCCACCGCTAGCTGCCGACGCCGGGAACATCAGGGGCAGGGTACACGCGCCCGGGAATGCGAGTCTCACAGTCGCATGGCATTAGTCACGGCTGGTACATCGGTCAATATACTAAGCTAGCTATCATCCTGTAGGTTTGAAGACGGGAAGGATGCCATAGGTCCATCACACATATGCTGGCATGATCCAATTTAGTCTAAGCATTACGTGCCAGTTCATTTTAAATCACATTGCATTCATACATCCCCTGCAGGGCCTCAGTTCCTCGCAAAGAAAATCCCAGTTCCAATTTTAATTTCGACGGTTCTTCAAGGTGGCCCGCGTGTCGTGTTGTACATTTTCTAA
Source organism: Thinopyrum elongatum (assembly GCA_011799875.1). Taxonomy (NCBI): domain Eukaryota; kingdom Viridiplantae; phylum Streptophyta; class Magnoliopsida; order Poales; family Poaceae; genus Thinopyrum; species Thinopyrum elongatum. Next base: position 664,310,084 of record CM022303.1, read on the forward strand.
TAGGCGGGGCGACGGTTCCTTGCAAAGAAGATCCCGGTTCCAAATTTAATTCGACGGTTCTTCAAGGTGGAAACCGTGTCGTGTCATACATTTTCTTGTAGGCGGGGCGTCGGTTCCTCGCAAAGAAAATCCCGGTTTCTAATTTAATTTCGACGGTTCTTCAAGGTGGCCCCATGTCGTGTCGTACATTTTTGACTAGGCGGGGCGACGGTTCCTCGCGAAGAAAATCCCGGTTCCAATTTTAATTTCGACGGTTCTTCAAGGTGGCAACCGTGTCGTGTCATACATTTTGTAGTAGGGGGCGTCGGTTCCTCGCAAAGAATATCCCGGTTCCAATTGTAATTTCGACGGTTCTTCAAGGTGGCCCCCATGCCGTGTCATACATTTTCGGAGGTAGGCCGGGCGGCGGTCCTCGCAAAGAAAATGCCGGTTCCTATTTTAAATTCGACGGTTCTTCAAGGTGGTAACCGTGTCGTGTCATACATTTTTGTAGTAGGGGGCATCAGTTCCTCGCAAAGAATATCCCGGTTCCAATTGTAATTTCGACGGTTCTTGAAGGTGGCCCACATGCCGTGTCGTACATTCCCGAGTAGGCGGGGCGACAGTTCCTCGCAAAGGAAATCCGGTTCCAAATTTAATTTTGACGGTTCTTCAAGGTGGAACCGCGTCATGTCGTGCATTTTCTAGTAGGCGGGGCGTCGGTTCCTCGCGAGGCAAGTGGATAAGTTAACTAATTGTCATTTATTTCTAGATAATAGAAATATTTATTTCCCCTTCTGAAACAGTTCGAATCCGTTTGATCTTTTGTAGAAAAATAGCGGGTGTTCTGTACGCTCGAAGTGCCACTGGGCAAACTACTAAACACGTGATCCTCACATGCGCGCGTCAGCTTGTCTATGTTGAGATTATTTTCCGTTTTAGCTAGAAGTTCCACCAAGCTGCATGCAGCGGGCACATGCCTCCTTGTCCCCATCCCAACCCTCACACAAAACAGATGGACCACTGCATGCTGCCCCGCACAGGCGCATGCTTTGTCTGCCAAACGAACCAGACAAATTCCTCAAAAATCCTTTCTAGTTTCACCCTCACATGGGCAGCACGAATCACGGGGCATGGACTTGTGGCTGTGATAGCTATTTCTACAGCAAGCTATGATAGACACAATTTTGCATATATATATATATATATATATATATATATATATATATATATATATATATATATATATATATATATATAGGACATCACTATTCTAATCCCATGATTAGAATAGTTATTTGGATCACAGCCGGCCCTATAAGGGCCCGACAGTATGTTCCTGAGATCGCGAGATACCCACCCGACCCGATCGGCACAAGAAAAAGGATACACCCCGTCCCACCCGCTCCCCGCTGCCCCCTCCCCTAACCTCTCTTGATCCAACGACCTCCCCCTGGTACGCGCCGCCGCCTGCGCCCAACGCCGTCGAGACCCACGCATCCCAGCGCTCTGCCGGAGACGACGCACCCCACCACCGTCGGGATCCCCCGCACTGTCCGGCGCGCCGGGAACCTTGCACCCCCGCGCGCCGCTGGGAATCCCGCACCCCCACCGCCGTCGGGGTCTTCGCTCCCCTGCTCCACCACCGTCGGACCTCCGGATCCACGCGCGCCACCGAAACCCCGCACCCCCCGCCCGCCGCCGGGACCCAACATCTCCACGTGCCGCCGCTGAACCCCTGCATCCCTGCATGTTGCCGCCTACCCCGGGATCCTCCCAAGCAACTGACGTTGGCAGCATAGTGTGCCGTCCTCCGCCAGAGATGCCCTTGCACCTCCCGCACCCCTGCACGTCGCCCTCCACCTCATCCTGGTGGGGACCCGCAACTGCGGTGCCTCCTCCCGATGGGGCTCCACTGCCGCAGCACCAGGGGCAGTCCCACTTCGCCTGAGCCATCGGTCCACCTTGAACTGGATGAGAGGTCGTCGGATCCCTTGATTCAGCCGAGGTAACCTTCATCCTCATATTCCTGTTCCCTTCTCTCTTTACATGATTTTCTGCAACCTTTTTTGAGTTTCTGTTTCTTCCTGACACTTGCATTTCTCTTGTAATTGGTTGCGTGACTACAGAACGGCTTCACTACGACAGGATGCAAAAAAGATCCACATGCCATGAGCTGATTCGTTTAGAATTTTGTTAGATTAACTAGCAATCATTTTCGAGCAAATTACAAACGTACAGCCTGAATTTTGAGTTGCAATTCAACAACGGCTGATGCTTTTTTTAGAGAAAAAGAAAACTATGGAAGTTCATATACTGATCCTGAGAGAGTTCAAATGTGGTTGCTTGTGGCATAATAAAATTTTGGATCTTTGTAACTTCATATGTTGATCTCTTTTATTCTCTTTTATCCAGCGAGGGAGTTCAGTGTACAAAGTGTAAACTCCATAGCAACCTGAATGCAAGTTTTTCTTAATTCAAACGGAGATCCTTGTGTACTTGTGTGCACGAAAGGTGCTCAAGAAAATTCCCCTACTAGCGTCATACTTTAAATGATGTTTCTTACAACAAGTTGTATGAGCTTGTGTTGGTCAGACAGTAAAAGAATATATTCGGTATCTACAAACACGCTCACAAAAAAGTGAGCCCCCCGAGAGAGTTAAAGTTAAAGAAAAAAAGTTCAAAAAAGACAACCCAAAAAATGGAACTTCAAGTACAAAAAGGTCTAGAAGTTCAAACCAGGGAATTCGTAGAAAATAAAAGAAACTTCCAAAAAAAAGGAATTCCCATAAAAATTTTGATGTTTACAAATTTATCTCTATTTTTTTCTAAAATAATACCACAAAGTTCAAATTAAACAAACAGAGTGGTCCAATGTTTATTAAAAAATAGTTTTTACATTTTCTACAAATAAAACAAAGAAGTTCAATTTTTTTTTAAAAACTTGTCCAATGAAAAAAAACTGGATTTTCACATTTCTAAAAAAACCCAGACATTAAACTAGGATGGCTATCGTTTATTGAAAAGATTTCTAATAAAACCTAGAAGTTCAAATTTAATAAAGGAGAGGTTCAATGCTTATTATAAACTAGTTTGTTTATAAAAAAAGGAATTTCCCTGTTTATAAAACTAATGACCTAGAAGTTCAAATTGAAATAATGGGGGAGTTCGATGTTTTTTAATCGAAGTACATAAAAAACTCAGATTTGTTGCAAGAAGTTCACGTGCACATCCGTGCACGGTTCAGAATTTATATTGCGGGACGTCCGACCTCCAATTACATGTTTGAAAATGGCAAAAAATGACGTCCGACCTTCAATTGCGTGTAATTCGACGTATACACAAAAATGCGACAGAAGTTCATAGTGAAAACAACGAGAAGTTCAAATACTGCAAGGGATGCATTTCAGCTGAGAATAAAAGTATAGAAAAAATAAAAGCTTAAAAGGTTTGTTGAAAAAAGTTCAAGTTCTCTGTCCGAGGAAGTTAAAAATTCTTGAGAGAGTGGTTCACCTTGTATTTCCATGTTCAAAAACGCAAAAAAGAAATTACTTTTTTGCGTTTTAAAATAATTCTCTCAATCCACAAAGAAGTTCAGTTATTATTTGGGAGCAATTTGTTTTCAAAAAGAAAATAAAAAATTCAAATTATAAAAACAAAAAAAGTTCATGTACTACATGGTATGTGTTTAATATGAGAAAAATGAATTAAAAGGCAAGGTCCAATTTTGTTGTTGTTAGAAGTTCAAGTCCTCGGTCGGAGAAAGTTAAAAAAATTATTGTGAGAGAGGTTTGTACAAAAGGAATATCATTTGTGTAACACTGACGAATGAATGAGAAAATTACAAACGAAAATACGTCACAGAAGTTCAACATGAAAACAGCAGGAAGTTCAACTACTACACTGAATGAATTTCAGATAAAAAACTTTAGTGGCTTCTAAAGAATAAAACCAAGAAGTTCAATTCAAAATAACGAAAAAGTTCAATTGGAAAAAGCATAGCAGTTTGATATTTATTTAAAAACTCGGATTTTTCTGATTACTAAAGAATAAAACCAATAAGTTCAATTCAAAATAACAAAGAATTCGATGTTTCTAACAAAACTCCAATTTTCACATTTCTAAAAAATACACAAAGAAGTTCAAATAAAAAAGTTACAGAGGTTCGATATCTATAAAAAACTCAGACTTTTTCCATTACTAAAGCGAAATTGAGAAAAGTTCAGATTGATAACTGCCAGAAGTTCACGTACTACACGGTGTGCATTTGTATAAAAAAAAGAATGAAAAAAGCGAAGGATAAAAGTTTTGTTGCTAGAAGTTCAAGTGCTCGGTCCCGAGAAGTTCAAAAATTCTTGTGAGAGAGGTTGAACAAAAATACTTGACAGAAGTTCAAGGTGAAAATCAGCGGGAAGTTCAACTACTACACGGAATGCATTTCATGTAAGAAAATATGAATAGAAAACAAAGAGCTTAAAAGGTTTGTTGCAAGAAGTTCACGTGCTCCTCCCGGTGAAGTTCAAGATCTCTAGTGCGAGACGTCCAACCTTCAATTACATGTAAGAAACAGGCAAAAAACAACGTTGTTTTTGCCATTTTTAAAACTGCTCTCAAACGACAAAAATTTGTAACGTGTGTCTACATGAAAAAGATGCTCCTATTCATAAGCTTTCCAACGGTATAATATATGCTATATTCCGATGAATAGATTAAAATTTTATGCATACCGTTAAAAACACATTTTTACACATTCAAAAAAATATTTTGAACCGTCGCGAGTATAAAAAACTGAACAACATGAAAAAGTTGCGTGTTTTCAACAGCTTTCCATCGGTATATCATTTGCTCAATTCCGGTAAGTGGTTTGGGAGTTACGGGCAAAAAACATCACGTCAGAAACAGAGTGAAGTTCAAACAGACATGCCCGAGAAGTTCAACTACTTCACGCAGTGCATTTCCATTCGCGATGAAGGCAGAAATCATGATCTCGTCATTTTCTAATTTACTTCAAAACGGCAGGAATATCATTTGTGTAAGTTCAAGTCCTCGGTCGGAGAAAGTTAAAAAAATTATCGCGAGAGAGGTTTGTACAAAAGGAATATCATTTGTGTAACACCGACGAATGGGTGAGAAATTACAAAAGAAAATACACGACAGAAGTTCAACGTGCAAACAGCAGGAAGTTCAGCTACTACACCGAATGAATTTCAGATGAAAATCTTTTAAACCGTCGCGAGTATGAAAAAAATGATCAAGAAAGAAAAGTTGCGTGTTTACAGCAGCTTTCCGTCGGTATATCACTTGCTTAATTCCGGTGAGTGGATGGAGAGTTACGAACAAAAAACAACACGTGAAGAAACAGAGTGAAGTTCAAGTAGACATGCCGAGAAGTTCAAGTTCTTCACGCGGCGCATTTTCAAAGACTCTGTTTCGTGATAAAACACACAACGCATGATCTCGCCGTTTTCAAAATTGCTTGAAAACGGCTAGGAATCAGAGAAAACCATCAACATGAAAAAGTTTCGCATTTTCCGTAGCTTTTCAGCGGTATATTAATTGCCCCATTCCGATAAAGTTTGTAGAAATTACGGTGAAAATACGTTTTTAGCCATTTTCAAAATTGACTTAAAACCGTAAAGATTTGGGAGAAACAATATATACGAAAAAGTTTCGCATTTCCTCAAGCTTTCCAACGCCATATCATTTGCTGCATTCGGACGTACGGTTAAAAAATTAGCTCAAAAATACGAACTCGGTGGAACTTGTACCGTTTTCTAAATTACTTTTAAACCGTTCAAAATTAGAAAAACATTTTAACATAAAAAAGTAGCACATTTTCATAAGCTTTCCAAAGCCATATTATTTGCCTTAATTGGATTAGCCGTTTAGAAATGACATCGAAAATACGAACTTGGCTGTTCGGTTTGCGAAATTTTACAATTTTCGAAATTACTCTTTAATCATAAGGAATTAGAGAAAACTATCAACATGTGGAAGGAGCGGTTTTGCAGCAGCTTTCCAACGATATATTATTTGCCTCATTCCGATAAGCGGTTTAGAAATGCGATAGAAAATACGATTCACGTTTTTTGTATGAAGAAAAAACGGTTTTCAAAATTGCTCTTAAACCGCTTACATTTTGCCAAAAATTCAACTTGGGTCATGATACTCGTGTCCATAGCTTTCCAACGGTATATCGCAAGCCCCATTTGGGCAATGTTGGCGGAAGTTCAACCTAGCACTTGGAGAAGTTCAGGTCGAACAACTCAGGCAGTAAAATTGCAACAGACGCATGTTCATCACGACCCGAGAGCAAAATCCGCCAATGAGCGAGATTCCTATTTAAAACGGGCATTTAGTTGCGAAAAACTGTTTGGAGATTACACTTACATCACATTGAACACGACTGACCAAAATAATTCGCGCGGGGAGACACGGTTGCGAAGATAGCCCGAAGGTCGGGTTCCTACAGAGGGAAGTTCAGGCGTGTAACTCAGGAAGTTCAGGTTGTGATCAGAATAATATTCTGATCCCGTGATCAGAATAGTGTTTATGTACCGTAACACGAAGAAGCAGTTATTGACCGTGGCCTACCCCCTCTCTCAGTGCCGGTCTACTTCCTAGACCGCAGACATATCTAGAGACCAGCCAAGGGGGGGGGGCACCCCTACATGCGTGTGGCCCATGCATATGCATGCAGGGGTGGTGTGCTGTGTGAATAGGCAACGCACATCCTTCATGTGGCACGTGCCTCACAAACCACACAGACGGGCGGGAACATCGAGGACCAGCTGCGTTCGTCCGCGAGATCGAGTCTTCGGTGGGCGATCCTGTGACAGAATGGGCTTAGACTTGGTCTGTCATCTCGTGATGATCCGTGGCCTAACCCCTCTCGATGCCGGTCAACGCCGTAGACCACCGGGGCCACCGGATGGGTGCTCGATTTAGAGACCGCCCAGGGGGGCACCCCTACATGCGTGTGGCCCATGCATATGCATGCAGGGGTGGTGTGCTGTTTGAATAAGCAATGCACATCCTTCACATGGCATGTGCCTCACAAACCACATAGACGAGCGGGAACGTTGAGGACCGGCTGCGTTCGTTCGCGAGACCGAGTCTTCGGTGGGCGATCCTGTTACAGAACGGGCTTAGACTTGGTCTGTCATCTCGCGATGACCTACTCTAACACGAAGAAGCAGTTATTCATCGTGGCCTACCCCCTCTCGGTGCCAGTCAACGCCCTAGACCGACGGGGCCACCGGATGGGTGCTCGGTCTGTAGAACCGGGCGAGGGCCATCTGAAAAGGAGAAAACAAGACAGGCGGGAACGTCGAGGACCGGCTGCGTTCATCCGTGAGACCGAGTCTTCGGTGGGCGATCCTGTGACAGAACGGGCTTAGACTTGGTTGAGGTACTTTACCGATTGCAGATCTGGAATTTCCGGCGGTGAAACCCTAGCAGAGCAATAAATTTCTCAAATATTGCACGCATGCCTGGAAAATGCGGGGGGCGTGGCACGTGTCATGCGATGGCCTCCTTTGAGAGCACAAGAAGTTTCGAGGCCACCGGAGCAATAGGCCCCGCACTTCCTGCACAAACTGGACACATTCCCTCTCGATACCCAGGGACTAACTGGGAGATGGTGCGGTTTACAAGCGGCCTGAGGGGAGGCTTATTCGAAACGCGCCAATTTTTTTACCACACCCTACAGGGGCCATGTGATGACACCGTGCCAGCTATCGAGTAATTCCGGCATCGTACGTTTTTTCGAGAATTTCCGGCGATGAAACCCTAACAGAGCAATAAATTGCTTGATATAAATGCAGTGCAACATTTGTGATAATTATATTGCTTTTATATATGTTTTTATGCAGGTACATGCATGAAAGCTGCAACAAATAATGTTGGCTACACACTGTACCGAGTGCGACCCTCGGTAATAGTAGGTTTACCATGAGCTGCTCTCGGTAAAAGGTAAAACCTAGATCTATATCTTGTACTTTACCGAGAGGCCTCTTGGAAAAGCACCTGTAAGATCTAGGGTAAGACTTTTACTGAGTGCCACTTTAAGTCGACTCTCGGGAATGGTTCCCGCGGGGACTTATCCAAATTTTTCAGCTCTCGCGCCCTCACTCTCTCGTTCCCCTCGCCCTCACTCTGTTCCCCGCCTCCCACCTCTGCCGCCGCCCCCCTGGGTCACCTCCCCGTCCGCCGAGCTCCGGCGCCACTGCCCCCCGTCCGCCCGCCCCGTCCGTCGGGCTCCGGCGCCACTGCCCCGCGTCCGCCGTCTTCACCACCGCCCCGCCTCGTGTGCCGTCTACACCAGCCTCCGCCCCTCACCGCTGCCACCCCTCACCGCCGAGCTCCGCCGTCGCCGCCGCCGCCCCATCCGCCGTCTCCACCACCGGCCCGCCCCTCAGCGCCCCGCCCCGTCCGCTGAGCTCCACCATAGCTGCCGCCCCTCACTGCCGCCGCCACGTTCGCCGAGCTCCATCATCGCTGCTGCCGTCACCGGTAGTGCCTCCACCTTGTCCGCCATCCCCCCTGCCCCGTTGGTGAGTCCCTCAAATATGGTGAGACAGAACAGTCCAAGGCAGAGGTGGTGCGACAGCGCACCGGCGAATATGATACTCGGATTGAAAACCTGTTAGATGACATCCGCCGTGCAGATCCACGGGAGGACCCGAACTCCGAGGAGCCACCGGAAAGCCCAGAAGAGTATCATGTAGCTTTGTTTGCGGCACAGAAACCCCTTCACGCCAATACAGAGGTTACTCAACTATATGGCATTGCACGCCTAATGGCCCTGAAGGCAAACCATTGCATGAGCATAATTTGCTTCAATGAGTTATTGTCAGTTATTGCTAGCATGCTGCCTAAAGAAAACATATTGCCAAAGAACTTGTACGAGTCGATGGGAAAGGTTTTGTGGGATATGGAGAGCCACACCAGTGGACTCACATTCCAAGCTTATGGAGGCTCCCTTACTTTAAAGATCTTCTCGTTCCACACAACATTGATGTAATGCACACTGAAAAGAATATTGCGGAGGCCTTACTCGGCACACTCCTTGACACCGAGAAGTCAAAGGATAACATTCAGGCTAGGATCAATCAAGCCCTACTATGCAACAGGCCAAAATTAAAATTGGTGCCTCGTGCAAAAGGTAATTCTTGGAAGAAGCCACAAGCCCCTTTCACCCCTTCAATGCCCCAAAGGAAGGAAATTCTCCAATGGATTGTGAACAAGTTGTACTTCCCTGATGGATATGCAGCTAATATCATGAGGGGAGTGAATATGGCTACAAAGCGAATAGGAGGCCTCAAGAGTCATGACTACCATGTATGGCTTGAGCAGATAATGCCTGTGATGATTCAAGGGTATGTCAGAGAGGATATTTGGTGAGTGCTGGCAGAGTTGAGCTACTTCTTCCGCCAGCTTTGTGCCAAAGAATTAGATTATGAAGTGGTTGCAAAGTTGGAGGAACAAGCACCTGAGTTGCTATGCAAGTTAGAGAAGATATATTCGCCAGGTTTCTTTAATCCGATGCAACATATGATCTTACATCTCATGTATGAGGCTAGAATGGGGGGACCTGTGCAGTTCCGATGGCAGTATGCACCTGAACGGGAGTTCCAGCATCCTCGTGGCAAATGTAAGAATAAAGCCTGCATCGAAGCCTCCATAGCCGAGGCATACCTAAACGAGGAGGTGGCAACGACCACGATAAAGTACTATCATGATAGTATTCAGACTAGATTAAATCCAGCTCCTCGTTACAATGAAGAACCCACCAGTAATGTTTCCGACCTTAGCCTCTTCGAAGGCCAAGGTGGCAAAGCAAGTGGATCGAAGCGCAAGACCTTTTCACCTACCGATTGGTCGACTATTATGATCTATGTCTTGACCAACATCGAAGAAGTGCAGCCGTACATAAAGTAAGTGTAGAACACCTTCATTGACAACTACTCACTAGTCTTGAGTCCTAAGTCGAATTCTTCCCATTTCTAGGGAATTCTAGAACGAATTCTGGAAGCTACCACGGCCCCCTAGCGATGAAGAATCAGCAAACCTTCTTGAAGATACCAATGCCGATGGCGGTTTCATTTCTTGGTTCTCAAGAAAAGTAACTTTCCTAACGTTATGTAAACTTCAAGTTGTTCTTACTTGCCGGTAATGCTTCCACTAATGAAATAGACAATCTCCTATTAATCTTGTAGGCATATCAGAAGGTTGATATGGACGCCAAAGTGAGAGGAGTAGCCAAAGGTTTTGAATACGAGGCCAAGTCATTTAAGGCTTACGACATGAATGGGTATCGCTTCCACACTGATAAACACACGCGTGAGAGGCCCAACCGAAGGTCAATAAATAGTGGGGTCTATTGTCTAGGGATAGATGGACGTCACTACTATGGAACCATCGAAGAAATTTATGAGCTGCAATACTGTGGTTTACAAGGTGTGAAGCCCATCGTATTCAGATGTAGTTGGCTCAGTCCTGAGATAGTGAGACGGACCCCTAGTATTAGCTGGGTCGAAGTTGAACGAGCATCGAAATATGTAGGAAATGATGTCTATATTATGGCTCAACAGGCTACACAAGTGTTTTATCTCCCGTACGCTTGCACATCTATGGAACATATCGATCTCTTGAAGTGGGATGTCGTGTACAAGGTACCCCCGCGTATCAAGGAACCTACCCCAAACATGGATGATTACCACATAGACCCTAACACATACGAGGGAGAGTTCTATCAAGAAGCAGATAATCACGAAGACGAAGATGATGCAGAGGAAGGTGATGGTGTGCATCATGAAGATGATGCTATGGAACATGAGGCCATGGATGACATGGAAGTAGATAATGCGGAGGACGAATACGAGGATGTTTCTGACCCTCGAGATTTGGCATTACTTATGCGATGGCACATGGGGCTAGATGATGATATGAGGGCCCCCCTGAAGACTTCGAGGATGAATGTATGAACGGGCGTGATAGCGATGATGACAGCCCTGATCCAAATGTTGCACCTAATATTGACCCTTATTTCTAACAACTCCATGTAATTGTGTGAGAACTCTATGTATGCGTGTCACAACTCTATGTATTTGTGTGTGTAACAACTCTATGTATTCATGTGTGCAACAACTCTATGTATTCGTGTGTGCAACAACTCTATGTATTCGTGTGTGTAACAACTATATGTATTATTGTGACAACTCCATTTATTCTTCATATGTGATATATTTATTGTATTTACATCAAGTTGTATCATCTGTACTAACTGGTTTGTTCTTCTTCATATCAGGTGATTGAAACATGACAGGTGGCAACAAGAATCCAAAGGAAAGTTTGAAAAAAGTGGCAGCTCTGTACAATGATCAACTTGCTCGACCAGTGAAAGCGGTGGCCACTCTTGCGTCGGTTGCCACAGCCGCCAAGAAGGCCAAATGACCGGTGGGTCTAGACACCCGTCCAAAAAACTGGGCGAAACAAGATCGAGTAGCACGTGGGGGAGGAGTAGGAGGCGAACGAGGTGGAGGCGGGGTAGGAGGAGGAGGAGGCGGAGAGGAGGCAGTTCGAGGAGGGGGATGAGGAGGGGGAGTAGATGAGGCAGGACAAGGAGGCGGATGAGGAGGGGGAGTAGATGAGGCAGGAGGAGGAGAGGGATGAGGAGGATGAGTAGGGGGATGAGGAGGGGGAGTAGATGAGGCAGGAGGAGGAGGCGGATGAGGAGGGGGAGTAGATGAGGCAGGAGGAGGGGGACGAGGAGGACGAGTAAGGGGACGAGGAGAGGGAGTAGATGAGGCAGGAGGAGGAGGTGGACAAGGAGGGGGAGTAGGTGAGGCAGGAGGAGGAGGCGGACGAGGAGGGGGATGAGGAGGACGAGTAGGGGGATGAGGAGTACGTAGAGCACCCCAGAGTAGAGCACCTCTTTCTTCTCGTGGACCCTCTGATGTAGTGCTTCGCCGTGCTCAGGAGGAGGATGCACGACGTCTGGAGGAGGAAACAGAGGATGGGGAGGAGGCAAGTGAGGAGGAGGAGGATGAGGAGGAGGAGGTGGTGGAGGATGAGGAGGAGGAGGTGGTGGAGGACAACGCCGCCGAGAGGAGGCTGGTTGTTCGTCAGGTTTCTGAGGGTGGGGATGCACCCTCACGAGTGACGGAGCACCATGAGGTGAGCGGCTCATAGCCGGGTGGTTTGACTATTAGCACTACTTCCACAGGGAAAGTGTGGCTGCGTGGTCCTTCAAAGCTTCCAAAATGTCCATATGTGCATAGAGACATGTTGATTAAACCAGTGGGAGAGAAGTAAGTGGTTATCTCGACTCATTCCATATAAATTGTACCTTTGTCATTTCATCACATATAATATGACTTCACTCTTCATAATGCAGGAGCTTAGTAAAAGGTGGTGAGAGGCGTCTGCCATGGTCGCCGACTGGCATCATTGGGGGTCTTTGTAGGTTAAATTATCCTGGACTGATCACTTTGCCGAACGGTATCATTGAGCTAGCTTTGTCATGGGATCACTACAAACTCGCACCGGATTTCCTGGATATGCATCATAGGGTTTATGATAACAAAGCCTTGCGAGTGGTGAATGATTTCTGGGTATATCCTTTCAAACACTTGAATGTCAATACCAAAAGGTTTAAATTTGCCATAGTCATGATTTTACCCTTCTCACATGTATGCATGTTTGTAGGATTTCTATACATGTGTAGAGGGTCAGAAGGATCGTGCAAATGTGGTGGTTGAGAACATTGCCAAGAAACTAGTCCACGACATGCCCTATGAGGAGCGCGTCCGGTTAGTGGTCAAGTATCACGTGGACTATCTCAACCAGAAGATTTCCAAACAGGAGGCTCGAGGGAAGCATCTTTCACGGGACAATTACTTCAAGGCAAGTGACGATGGATGCTTGCTATTCCCTACATTACCGCAAATTAGATTCCTTACTAAGATGTATTTGTTTAATTTACAGGTGATTACTCGGTGGTGCATTGACAAATGTCCGTGCTGGGAGAAGATCGTCGAACGGTGGACAGATCCAGGGTGGCAGGATGAACACAAAGCAATATCTGAACAGCGTAAGTTGATGGGTTGTCCAGGACACCGTCAAGGCAACCTCACCATCCCAGGTGTCGTCTCCAAACATGTAGGCAACAACATCCTTTTCTTTTCATCATGTTCTCTTTCATTTGTGAGCATTCCCTTTATTGTTTGGATCGCTTTCTTTTGCAGAAAGAAGACACTGGCAAGGATATCTCTTACTTCGAGGCGTGGACCATCAAACATACCAAAGACGACAAGGACAAGGACCCTCTCCACCCGAAGAGGGACTCGATCAGCTCTAAAGCCCGGTCAGATGGAGAGAACTACACCAAAAAATTGAAGGAGACGTACGTGCAAGAGGCTGATCCTCACGTGCTACCGTTTGACCCTCTTGTGGCCATTGCCGTGGCAGGCAGTAGACCGAATGGCCGGATGGCGGTTCATCTTGATTCTATCATAACCTCCTCCCTTCTGAGAGTCAACACGCTCCGTGCTATGAGTACTGGCTCTACTCCTACCATAGAGCGTCACGTACCACATACCGTGACCATTATTGAGGATATTCAGGTCAGCGCTTCTTCATTGATCCTTCATGGTCCTGCATGTTTGCATTTCAACACGAATGACATTTGCATTGCCATATTGTAGACTCGACTAATTGACACCCAGAAAGAGCGAGATGAAGACCGGGCTAAGCTGAAGGCACAAGATGATCTAGTGAAGTCTTTACAACATATGGTGGCCAATCTTTATTCCATGCAAGGCAAACCAGTGCCAGAGATGCCACCGACGCCAGAGTGGAACATTGTCAGTTTCGTTCAAACTATTTCTATCACCATTTTTGGCATTACCATATGCATTCATCTCATTATTGGGTCAATCCATCATAGCTAAATCCATCACAAGGGTCGAACAATGTTCCGGTAGTTCCACCTCAAGTTGGTGGAGTTGGGGAAGCAAACGGAATGACACCTTCTGATGTTGATGTTAGCACTCCGATCTCCAAAACCACGTGAACTTCATGTTATGTTGTGTTTGAAACTGTTCCTTGTATGTGCTTGAGAACTATTGCATCTTGTGTGATCTTGAGACTTGTAAACTTGTGGTAGTCGAGTGTGCTTGACAACTATTGCACCTTTTATGCACTATTGCTTTTATGTGGGATGTTCTTCAGAATCATTGCTTTTTTTGTTCAATGATGCCTATATGTGACATGTTCTATGTGTGATGAACTATATGCTGCTGCTGTATATGTTTTGCTGCAGGAAAGAAACAAAAACGCAAAAAAGGCTGTTGGGCACACCATTACTGAGAGGGACGCTCGGCAAAGACTGTGAAACTGGGCCAAGATACAACCTTTACCGAGAGGGCTCTTGGTAAAGTGTACCAACCAGTAGAACCTGGCACCTTTACCTAGAGGCCTCTCGAAAAAGGATAACAACCTGTAGCGCCCCTGACAACTTTACCGAGAGGTCTCTCGGTAAAGGTACAAGGTTTGCCGAGAGCATCTCTTGGCAAAGTACGGACCTGGCTTTCAGGAGAAGTGACGTGGCGCTCTCCTATTGGCTCTGTTTGCCGAGAGTAGCTCTCGGCAAAGATGGCCCTTAGCGAGTTATTGTGGACCCACATGTTAGGAGCTGACACGTGGCGCTCTCCTATTGGCCCAGTTTGCCGAGAGTGGCTCTCGGCCTGTTATTGTGGACCCACATGTCAGGAGCTAACACGTGGCACTCTCCTATTGGCTCAGTTTGCCGAGAGTGGCTCTCGGCAAAGATGGCCCTCGGCCTATTATCGTGGACCCACAGGTCAGGAGCTGACACATGGCGCTTTTCTATTGGCTTTGTTTGCCGAGAGTGGCTCTCGGCAAAGATGGCCCTCGGCCTGTTATTGTGGACCCACATGTCAGGAGCTGACACATGGCGCTTTCCTATTGGCTTTGTTTGCCGAGAGTGACTCTCGGCAAAGATGGCCCATGTGGCAACCGCCGTCCCCGTCTGTTGTCTGTTAGCTACTTTATTTTGCCGAGCTGTACTGTTTGGCTCTCGGCAAACTCTTTGACGAGTGCCCGTGTCCTGGCTCTCGGCAAATTCCTGTTTGCCTGAGAGGTGTACGCCGGGTGGCTTTTGCCGAGTGCAACACTCGACAAAGGCTTTGCCGGCGGTTTTTGGCCCTTTGTCGAGTGTCCGTGGCACTCGGCGTATAACGTGATTCCAGTAGAGTACTAAGAGGCAAGTTTCACCTGTGATCATCAAAGTCATACATATTAATGCATGCCATGTGTGTTGAGAATAGAGACCATAAAAAATCAAATTTAAACGTTTGTGTTGTTAAGTATAAAAACTTCCATTCACATTCGAAATAGCTATTGTTTTGTACTACCTGTTCTACAGTTAAGATTGGTGGATTCAAATATTTTGTGTCATATTCAACAATGACCTGTTTGCCTGCCAAGTTGGCGTATCTCTGAGTCTCTGCAATCTGAGGTAAAGTAGACATTTTAGTGACATCAGTATTGAAGAAATACACAATAACAATTTTTTGTAATAAGTTTTTGATTCTTGGCAAAAGGTAACTAATGCTAACTTGTAACCAGGGGAAATTTCACACTAATTATTAATTAGCTTATTCACCTGGTACGACCCCTGGTATGAGCGATCACGCTCGTACCAGGCACCATCTTCTGCTCTGGTAAGTTGAAGCCTCTCGGTTGATTTTGGGTATGAGCACGGGCGCTCGTATCGTGTTCGTACCACACCCCATCTTCCCGTCAGATGTCGTCTATGGTTTTGCCGAGGCAAGGTACGACCGCTGGTACGAGCACTCACGCTCATACTGCCGTCCGTCTTCTCCTCTCATGTTTTGGTTGGCGTAGCCTCTCCTCCAGTATGAGCCCTGGTACGAGCATGGATGCTCATACGGGCACCGTCTTCTCCTCTGGAACTAGCAATATTTCTCTGGCGGAGTGGTACGAGCGCTAGTATGAGCTGGTTTGCCCGTACCAGACGCTGTCTTCTCATCTGGACGCCTGAAACTATACCATTTCTTTGGGAAAATTTTCTACGGAACTGTGAGGTTAGTTCGAACACATATAATAAGCAAATTTTGGCGAGGATTCAACCGAGTCGTAGCATGACATAATAATTCATAATGGAGGCGATAAACTAGAGTAGGGCATCCATTCATTTGGACAACCACAGTGTGCTTAATGCCTACTGCTTGAGTGTAAGTGGAATTAGCCATGTTTAATTTTATCTCACTAATGATAAAAGGACCAAGATCGAGTTTATCACATAAAGATTTTGGGATAGTTGACACACTAGCCCCTAAATCACATAAATCATTAAATTTGTTCAACCCAATCTCAAGTTCAATTGTTGCTTCGAAAATATCTTCTTGCTTAGCAGGTAACTTGTCATGTAATTTCTTATACTCCATATCTAGTTCACGTACCTTCACAGTAACTTGTTGAATAAAATTCGGGTATGCCTCATCATTCCTTACCTTGGGTATAGGATGCTTCAAGTTCATCATTTTGACTAAGTCTTCTATGGAGTAGCTATGGTCAGGAACATGGCTACTGTCAAGTCCCTCGTTCATATCCTCGTCGCTTCTGATCATCTTAAAATTTTCTACCGGATTGGGTTCCGATTTACCTGCAAACTCAGCGAGGCAGTTTGACTTTCAGCTATTTTGGCAACATGTGTTTTCATGTTGCGAGTTCTTTCTTGAAGAGCCTGCACATCATTTGTTAGTCTGGCAATCTTACCGGTCATTTGACCAAGACAAGTATCATTTGACTTCAGAATATCGGTAAAGGTTTTATTTTGCTCGGTTTGAGCAGTCATCAAAGTTGTGAGGGTTTCCTCGAGTGTTTGACGATTACCATTGTTCGCTCCATTTTAATTGTTCGGTGCTCCTTGATTTCTAGGATATGGTGGCCTAGGAAAGTAATGAGCATAGTTCTGGTTCTTTCAACCAGGGTTATAATTATTTCGGCCAATAAAGTTGACATCATTGACATCAACATCAGTAATTGCATTAACGGGAACCTCTTCCTCACCTTTAATCATACCTATTAATTCATCAATTTTGGCAGTAAGCTCTTCATTCTTTTCTTCTATAATTGAATTTACCTTTTTTGTAGAAGTTCTTTCAACATCCCACTGGGCATGGTTTTCTTGCATATCATCAAGTAGCTTTTTGGCTTCAACAATTAGGTTTTCCCATTATAGTTTCACCTATAGCTGTATCAAGCATGTTTTTTGATAAGGGATTCAAATCATTATAAGATATGTGAAGAATTAACCATTCTTCCATTCCATGATTAGGACAATTCCTAATGGCTTCCTTCATACGGTCCCAAGCAAGCACTAGTGGCTCACGATCTTCCTATCTAAAACCAGTAATATTAGAGCATAATTACATAATCTTAGCAGGTGGACAAAATGTAGTCATAAACATACTGCATCAGAATTCCCAAGATGTGATGGCTCCTTTGGCAATGCCAAAAGCCATTCTTTTGCTTTTCCTGTCAGGGAAAAAGGGAATAAACGCAACTGAAGTGCTCCAAGCTCATAATCTTTTATACGAGTCATATCACAAAGCTTAGTAAAAGTATGCAGATGCATACCTGCGTCCTCAGAAGCTGAGCCTCCGAACTGGTTTTGCTAAACCATGGTAACAAGGTGAGGCTTAATCTCAAATTATTTAGCTGCAACGTCAGGTAATGCAATAGGTGCACGCATAAAATCTTCATTTGGAGTTGCAAACTCCCCAAGCTTTTTGTTGCCATTACAACTAATTTTTTTGGGGTTTGATAAACTTGAGTAAAAATAAACTAAGGACGAAAACAAAATAAAACTGAAATGAAAAATAAAAACTAGTACACCTTACTAGGGTAGCAAAAATGCTTCCCAGACAACAACGCTAGAAAAAGGGTTGATACCTTTGATCTGGTTTCAGATGTAGATAGTTTCCCTTTTTCCATATAGGTGACCCTAGGTTATCGAACCAACGAGAAGTATTGCTAATAGAAAGGTGATTCTGAGAAGTTCTTGCTATTACTAAGAGTTCTAGTTTCTTGGACCGAATACGCACAGTTTAAAGGATTAAAACAATAATAGGAAAACAGGCCAACACTTACGGTTTCACCTGCAACCGTATACTTGCGCTAGGGATCCTATCTAGGTATTCAACATGGCTCTGGTAAACACCGTTACATATGTGTTGTCAACGTGTATATGTGGGGGATGCGTCCAAATAACCTCACGACCGACATGCAGCCGCATCATGATTCTATTGTCCAACCAAGGCCCTTATCATCTCGCGGGGTTACCTTGATTATTAAGGATTGATCCAGACCAACACATTGGGCATTTAATGCCTGCATCTCTTGTATCCCCAAGGAATTGCTTTCAGCTATTGTACTTGTCCTTACCGTCATCGGCTTTTGGTATAGCCTTCCACTCATCACTGCACTTAACCTCTTCCTTGATCGATCCTTGGGATCTCGGGTACCTATGGGGCCTTAGAACGAGGTAGAGACAAGAGACAAATTCATTGCAAAACACATAGAAATAACATTATCTTAAAGTAAACCAACAATCCTATTGCACGAGTACATGGGACTGCGAGGCTATGCCTCAGCCCTTACCCCGAGGGGATTGCTCACACATAATGAATAGATCACAGACAAAAGACATTGTTGATAAAAGATGAATGATTGAAAATAGTCTTAAAATGTCGCCGTATGTAAAGTACCCTTGATTCCAAGTTATGGCTATGGCTATGGAGATGATTGCTACGGAGGTGGAGATGGCTATGGAGATGGTGTTGTAGATGGGAATGGCGGCAGCTGTGAAGGGATGACTTGATGAATGGGTGCCTCCTCTCACCGAAGGGTTTTCTCCTCCCCTTTATAGTCCTAGAGCACGGAATAGGGTTTCTAAGGTGGTGCGATGAGAATTGGGCTTCGGGGCCTTCGCAAAAGTTGCTTGTGCTGACGTCATAGAGCCTGTGGCAAATGGTACAAGCGCTTGCGCTCTTACTAGGCGCAGTCTTCTCCTCAGGAGACTGCTGCCCTATTGATTGGAATTGATCACCTCACCTTATATCTTCCATATATGACTTGATTTCTCTCCTAAAATTGCCCATTCTTGCAAGGAACAAAATAAACAAAAGGGATTTGTGATCTTTCACTTTTATTAATCATTAGTGATCACATCAAAGTGATTCTCTCAGAAAATCTAGGATTATCCGATTTAAACAAGGGCAGATATGAGTGCAAAAATACACTCATCGACCCCGAAGCAGCCATGCCAGATGACATGGAGGAAGAAGAACTAACACACAAACCTGTGGTGCAGCCCAAGGATGATGAAGAAGCAGGAGGACCGTACGTGACATATACAGATGTTCGTGAGCTTGGAGGGTCCTTCAATGATATGAGTGACCTCGCCAATTCTCTCTGAGACACCACCAAATCTATGACATCCCACTTCATCACATGGAGCCATTCGTGGGCTCCCGTATATTATCAGTCGCCACCACAATGAGCTCTCCACTTCGGGCTTGCAAAAGCCTAAGCTTGGGGAGGTCATTTTCACGTCTACATCAAGATGTGGCGATGAATTTATTTGTAATAAGCTTGTAATGATGTCGTGCTTCAGATCATGGGAAGATTCAAAACACTCATGTTGGGCTTGCTCCAACACTTTGCTTTGATGTTTCCTTAGTTTCCTTTTTGTTTGTTTTCTATTTTTTAGTTGTTTCTCTTTTTTTAGTTAGTTTTCAAAAGCCCCAAAACTCCAAAAATATTTCCTCTGTTGTTTTTATCGCCGTGGTTTTTTTTCCTTTGCATTCTTTGCTAATTCTTTTTGCAGCGAAGTTGATCTATGCAGAGTAATAAGGAACACATCATAAGGAAGAGAAGCATGAACATTCATGGACATGAGGTATGTCCTACAACTCCCGCTTCATGAACTTGAAGTACTTATGCTAGTTGTAGCAGTTGCATGTGTGATATATTCAAGTGGGAGTAGGTCTTGATAGTTATTATAAAGTTTTTGTTCGCTTAGCTAAATTAATTAAGAAGCTATTGTTCTCTTTCATTTAGTTAACCAAGACTTGCTGTGGGACTAGTTTTTATAAAAAGTGATGTTAACAAGGTAACCATGAGAATAAGAGAAAGTCTCTTGAAAGACTTGGGTGTCGAGAAAATTTGTTCTAACAAGCTAGTATTAGAGGTACTTGACCCCATGGTACTTAATTTGATAGACTCGATAGTGCTTGTGGAAAGAGTTGTCCAGAGGAACCAAGTTGGAGGTAATTGAGATTATTACATGCCAAAACTTGTCGTGTAATCATATAAGATATTGCTTTACGTGTGACTTATTGAACCATTGTTGCACCTTGCAAGAAATGTTGACAACTCCAATGGCCTATGAATGATCTACCTGAGTTTTGGCTCAGATTTCAGCTATCGAGTTGGTTAAGTTCTGTAACAGAAATGTTATGGCGGTTAAATCTTTTTATTTCTCAAAGGGATGCATTTTTTGTGAAAAGATGGATACACCCCTGGCCAATGATCAGATACGCATAAGGGTTAAACCCCTGTATCAGTCATGAATATTCAGCTTCCCCCACAATAATACCTTAGTTGCAGCAAATAATGAAAGAAGGAGCACTATTGCACCTTGATAATAC
Source organism: Thinopyrum elongatum (assembly GCA_011799875.1). Lineage (NCBI taxonomy): Eukaryota > Viridiplantae > Streptophyta > Magnoliopsida > Poales > Poaceae > Thinopyrum > Thinopyrum elongatum. The sequence continues at coordinate 664,330,828 of CM022303.1, forward strand.
GATACTTGTGGGTGCTAGTGAGTTACTCTAGCACCATGCTTTCTTTGACATGCCCCTCTCATCCATAATTATGTTTTCATTGCAAAAGTTCTTCCAAAGTGTTTCTAGCAAGCAAGTGTTAGCTAGACGAAATAGAATAATTGTTAGTTCACTACTTTGTCCAAGTTAATAATATTTTTGTTCTAACCGTCTTGGCCTAACAAGCTTGCATAATAACCATTGCCGCCACTACAGCTATGCTAAGTTTTCAGGCGAAGAAAGTGGTGGGCTATCTAGGCATACCGAGTGTAAATGAATCAAAACCTTCTCATTATTTTGGTTTAAACATTAAGTTCCTTACGGTATTGTTTCTTGCTTGAGGATGATCAAGGTTTAAGCTTGGGGAGGTTGATGTTTGGATTTCACTCATTTTTACCCATGTTTAAATTGGATAATTTCATATTTTTCTAAGAGAATCACTTTGATTTGCCTACTAATGACTAATAATTGCAAAGGATTGCAAATCTCCTTGTCTATTTTGTTTCCTGCAGAAATGGGCTATTTTAGGTGTAAAATCAAGCCATAAAAGGAATATAATGGGCATAAAGATCAATGCCAATCAACCGGAGGCGCGCAACCAACTCCGAGGGATAAGACGACATGCGGTACAATCATGGGTGCTCCACCGACCCTATGACATCATGCCTGACAACATCCGTGAAGGAATCTGGGGCAGATTCGCATCGAAGGCACCCTAAAACCCTATTCCATGCATGTGCACTATATAAAGGAGAAGAAACCCCTTTGGCAAGAGGAGAGCTCCATCCGTCAAGATTACCCCTTCACAGTCACCATCACCATTCCCATCTACAGCAGCCACCACCTTCTCCATAGCCATCTCCACCACCATATCCTCCATCTCCATTAGCCATTATACTTGTAATCGAGAGTACATCGCTATTAGCAACATTGTAAGACTTATAATCATTCATCTTCAAGTACCAATCTCTACAATGTCTTTTGCTTGTGATTTATTCATGATGTGTGAGTAGTCCCCTTGGGCTAAGGGCTGAGGCATAGCCTCGCAGCCCCATGTACGTGCGTTAAGGGATTGTTGGTTTACTTTAATAATAAAGTTATTTCTATGTGTTGCACAATGGTTTTGTCTCTTGTCTCTACCTCAATCCTAGGCCTTGCAGGTACCTAAGATACCGGAGATCGATCAAGGAGAGGTAAAGTGCAGAGAAGAGTTGAAGGCTATGCCAAACGTTGGTGATAGTAAGATTAGTATGGTAGTCAGAATCGAATCTCTGGGGCTAGATACAATGCAATCATAAAACACCCAATGCGTTGGTTTAGTTATTCCTTAATAACTGAGGTAACCCCATGAGTCGGATATGGCCTTGGTTGGACAATAGAACCTCGATGCGGTGGCAGTCGGTCGTGGGGTTATTTGGACGCATCTCCCACAACAATACATTGACTACACATATGTAACGGTGTTTACCAGTGCCATGTTGTTTATCTAGATAGGATCCCGAGCGCAAGTACATGGCTACAAGTAAAACCTTTAGCCCTGGCCTATTTTTTATTACCATCTTTTATTTAACTGTGCAATTTGGTTCAGGAAACTGGAACTCTTTGAGACAACAAGTTCTTGCAGAAATTTCCTTGCTAAGCATCACTTCTCGTGGGTTCAATAAACCTAGGGTCTCTATGGAAAAATGCACTATCTACATCCGAAATTGGATCAAAGGTAATCAATAAGCATGTCGGTAAATAGGTTGGCGCTGATTATTGGAAATATGTTATTAAAGTTCGTGGTACCATACTCTTTCTTCATTAATAAACATAAGTTGTGAACTTTAAGCATTACTCGAGGCAATCCACGTCGAAGGGTAATTATAAGTGAGCCAATCACATAGGTTTAGGCCGGGGCGTATAACGGGCTTCGGCATCGCCAAACTACCCCCCTCGGAGTACTTGATTGTGTGGTCCTATGTTAATGCCACATGACACTTGTAATAAGTATTTGAGTTCTTTATGACTAATGTTGAATTCAATTTTTTTATGCACTTCCATCTTTATGACTAATGTTGAATTCAATTTTTATTATACACTTCCACTTTATCCATATTTGCTAGCCTCTTCAGTATCGAGCATTGCCCACTCTCACCTCGAGACATGGTACATACTTTGCTGATATATCCAAATCCCATGGGAGGACTTCCTCTTGTTCTTCTACACATAAACCACCAATCTTCCTCAAAACAACCACCATACCTACCTATCATGGCATTTCCATAGGCATTCCGAGATATATTGCCATGCAACATCCAACATTACATTACATTAGATGACTAGATGTGATCCTTCACTATCATTTGCTTTGCATGATCATATAAAGCTAGCATGATGTTGATGTGGCAAGGCCACCATTCTTCATTATTTCATATATGCTACGGTAGATCATTGCACATCCTGGTACACTGCCAGAGGCATTCATTAGAGTTATACATCATGTTTATTATCATTGAGTTGAGTTATGAGTAAATTCAAAAGTGTATTGTTCATCATTATAGAGTGTTACTCCTACCTTGAGGTATAAAAAAAAGATGCACCATGGAGGTGACAAAAAAGGAGGATGAGAGAGGGGGCAACACTACTATTACTTTTCTATTATACACTTGTGCTTTAAAGTAGCACCTGGTTTTAGCAGATATCATAAAGTGCTTCAAAGTAGAACCACTGCATTCCATATAGGGAGTTTTTATGTACTTCATGTTGTATACACTAGCTGGGGATTTTTATGTTATAGAACCTGGCTTGTATATTCCAATGATGAGATTCCTCAAATGCTCTAGGTCTTCATGAGCAAGCAAGTTGGATGCACACCCCACTAGTCCACAGGAGAGCTTCCATACATTCATAGTTGTAGTGCATCCGTTGCATGGCGATCCCTACTCCTTGCATTAACATCAACTATAAGGCCTCTTCATTACCTAATGAGTAGCTGTGTTGATGCAAGAATTTCTTCCTATTTGACTTCTCATAAACCCCCATCATTATTCTCCTTTTCCATTAAGTGCTAAGTTCTAGACTCACGCTCAGGTATTGCACGGGTGTGTAGTGGATAATACAGAAAAGCTGCATAGGTATTGTGCTTGGTCGGCCTTGGGTTGGGTTATGAGATGACTGCCATTAGATTATGAGAGAAGACGAAAGTAATGCTGAGTTCCCAACATAATATTGACATTCTTTCTAAACCTTGGTATGGGAACAAAGACATAACACATTGATTCATGTAAAGCAAGAGCTTGTTTACTTGTATATGTTTTAATGTTCCTTGCTTATTATCAACTATAGACAATTGCATTGTGATACGTCTCCAACGTACCTATAATTTATGAAGTATTCATGCCATGTTTATAACAATTCTATATGGTTTTGGTATGATTTGATTAGAATTAACCTGAACTAACGCTGTTTTCAGCAGAACTACCGTGGTGTTGTTTTTTGTGCAAAAATCAAAGTTCTCCAAAGCAGTGAAACTTTTTGGAGATTTTTTATGGAACAAATAAAAAATACTGGAGCCAATACCTACTGGAGGGGGGGCACTGGCTGCCCACGAGGCACCAGGGCGCGCCTAGGGGGGTGGCGCGCCCTGGTACCTCGTGGGGCCCATGTGGCTCCGTTTGACGTGATTCCAACGCTGAAAAATCCTATAAATAGAGAAACCCCCAGAAATAACCCTAGAACTTTTACTTCGCCGCCATAAGCCTCTGTACCTCCATGATCTCATCTACAGCCCTTTTTTGGCACCCTGCCGGAGGGGGGAATCATCACCGGAGGCCATCTTCATCAACCCGGCGATCTCCATGATGAGGAGGGAGTAGTTCACCCTCAGGGCTGAGGGTTTGTACCAGTAGCTATGTGTTTTATCTCTCTCTCTCTCTCTCTCGTGTTCTTGATTTGGCACGATCTTTATGTACCGCGAGCTTTGTTAATATAGTTGGATCATATGGTGTTTCTTCCCTCTCTATCCTTGTTGTGATGAATCAAATATTTTCCCTTTGATGTTTCGTTATTGTTGGATTAACTATTTCAGATTTCAGAACACTTGATGTGTGTCTTGCATATGAGTACCCGTGGTGACAATTGGGTATTATATTGATTCACTTGATATATGTTTTGGCATTCAACTCACGGATTCCCGCGGTGACATTGGGGTAATCTATGCATAGGGGTTGATGCACGTTTTCATTATCTTTTCTTCAATGGAAACTTTGGGGTGCTCTTTGGAGTTCTTTGTGTGGATTGAATATTATGATTATGAAGTTGTTTGATGCATATTGTATAATTAACTCATGGATACTTGCGGTGACATTGGAGTATCAAGGTGACATTAGAGTTGGTTGATGTGTGTCATATGGTGTTATTTTAGTACGAACTCTAGAGCTGTTTGTGACAATTATAGGAATAGTTCAATAGATCGATCAGAAAGAATAGCTTTGAGGTGGTTTCGTAACCTACAAACAATTTCTATCTTATGTTCTCCGCTAATAGGAACTTGGGAGTGATTCTTTGTCACACATTGAGGGATAATTATATGATCCAATTATATTAGCACTGTTGAGAGATTGCACTAGTGAAAGTATGAACCCTAGGCCTTATTTTCAAGCATTGCAATACCATTTGTGCTCGCTTTTATTACTAGTTACCTTGCTGTTTTTACTATTTCAGATTACAAAAACCTATATCTACTATCCATACTACACTTGTATCACCATCTCTTCGCCGAACTAGTGGACCTATACAATTTACCATTGTATTGGGTGTGTTGGGGACACAAGAGATTTCTTGTATTTGATTACAGGGTTGTTTGAGACAGACCATCTTCATCCTACGCCTCCCACGGATTGATAAACCTTAGGATCATCCATTTGAGGGCAAATTGCTGCTGTCCTACAAAACTCTGCGCTTGGAGGCCCAACACGAGTCTACAAGAATAAGTTGTGTAGTAGACAACAAGCTCTTTTCTGGCGCCGTTGCCGGGGAGGTGAGTGCTTGAATGTATATCTTTAGATCTTGCAATTGAATCTTTTAGTTTCTTGTTTATCACTAGTTTGGTTTATAAAAGAAAATTACAAAAAAATGGAATTGAGGTTGCCCCATATTATTCACTTTATAATGTCTTTCTTGAAAATGATGAAACATAAAATTGTGCTCAATTGATAGAAGAAGAATTCAATAAAATGTTTGCCATAAAATCTTTGAATGATGAGCATGATTGCAATGTTGTTAGTATGAATTCTATGAATATCCAAAATACTAAAGATGATTGCACTAGTCATGACAAAAATGTTTCTTATAAGCATGTCAATTTTTGTGGAGTGCATAAAGTTTGTGAAGACATGCCTTATAGAGATGATAGATTTTGTAAGAAGCATAAACATGATAGAATCAATTTTTTGCTCAAAGTGATAGATGAATTTGCTACAAAATTATGTTCTCTTTATCCTATTACTTGTGAACTTTGCAATAAAGTTGGTCACCTTGATTTTCAATGCATACTTTTTCATGATCAAATCATGGCTAAATATTGTAATGATTTGACCGCCCTTGAACTGTATAATGAGCTTTATCTATTTTTGGGGTGTGAGGAATTGTCATATAAAAATAGTTGGTTTGAAGTTTTCATTCTCATGGATGACATTGAAACTAATCTAAAGGAAATCTATACGTTTTGTGTGGTAAATTGCAATGAGAATGCTTATATTGCCAACTGTAGAAAGACGGGAAAACCAATAGAATATAAAAGGAACACTAATGAAAGGGCAAAGATTTCCACTTTCCCTCCTATTGTCTCTCATGGTGAAACAGGTAACGAGGAGGAGCTTCCTATCCAACCAATCTCTTTAATAAGAAGCTCGGAAGAATTAAATAAACCCACACATAATGAGGAAAAGAAAAAGAAAAGAAGGAAAATTAGAGGTAAAGAGGTATCTCTCTCAAATAATGTTGCTCCTATTATTGTTGTACTTCATGAGAATGAATCAAAAATAATTGTGAAAGATGATACACTTGATGATGATTTTGTTATGCCTATTGCTTGTTGTGATGATTATGATTGGGAAGATAATGATACTTCTTATGATCTTGAAAATCTTTATGGCACCAACTTGGAGGAATATGATAATAATTGTTATACTATTGGCGCTATTCATACTATTGATGATAATAGTGATAATGCTAATGATATGCAAACCAACAAACTTGGGGATGCTATGTTTGATGAGAATGACATGTTTGAGAACTTATTTGCTGCAATTAATGTTTGTCCCAAGCTTGGGGATGCTATGCTTAATGAAGATGATCTTTTTAGTCCCCCTAGTTTGAATGATCAAATTTGTTATGATGATTGCATGCCTCCTACTTATGATGATTATTGCGATGATACTTATGTCATAAAAAGTAGTGATGATTATATTAATAAAACTTATCATAATTATGATTACCCTTTTACTGAACATTACTCTTTTATTGTGGAAACAATTTATAGCATTCGAGTTTCATATGATACTCCCACTCCTATTGATGAGAAGAAATTTGCTTATGAGGAGAGTAATAAAAACTCTATGCTTGTGGATCATGAAAAGAATGCTTTATGTGATAGCTATATTGATGAATCCATTCATGATGCTACTAAAAATTACTATGAGAGAGGAACTTATGACTTATGATGCTCCCGTTATGTTTCAATTCTTTACTTCTATGTGAGCATCATTGAAATCATCATGCCTAGCTAAAAGGCATTAAAGTGAAGCGCTTGTTGGGAGACAACCTAATATTTATACCTACTATTTTTGTGTGTTCACATGATTAAGCTACTGTAGTAACCATGTCTTATATGTTTTGTTTCAATAATGTGCCAAGTAAAGCCTTTGGGGTGTGTGGATACTTGTTGATTTGATTCTGTGCAAAAACAGAAACTTTTTTGTCCAGTGATGGAATTTTGAAAAATCACCAGAGCATCAAAAGCTTCTGAATTTTGTACACATAATTGATATACAAATTTCCCATGTCATCCTAATTTCTCAGAATATTTGGAGTTACATAAGTATGACCAATCATTATAGATTGTTCTATTTTTGACAGATTCTGTTTTCAATGCATAGTTTGCTTGTTTTAGTGTTTCCATAGCTTATATTGAGTAATATAAATTGTGGAAATGATAGAATACAGTAGGAATTATGTGGGAACAATTATGAATCTTGTCTTGACAGTACCTAAGTAGATGATTTATTTTTATCATACTAACCTCTCTCACGAAGTTTCGTTAAGTTTTGTGTGATTGAAGTTTTCAAGTTTTGGGTGAGATATCGATATGAGGAGAATAAGGAGTGGCGAGACCCTAAGCTTGGGGATGTAAAAGGCACCCCAAGGTAATATTCAAGGAAGACCCAAGCATCGAAGCTTAGGGATGCCCCGGAAGGCATCCCCTCTTTCGTCTTCAACACTATCGGTAACCTCACTTGGAGCTATATTTTTATTCGTCACATAATATGAGTTTTGCTTGGAGTATCATTTTCCTTTGTTGACATTTGCTTGCTGTTATCAATAATCGTGTTTTGTATCTTTTAGTTCAATAAAATGCCAATTATAGCCTTTACCATGCTCAGTTTGCATGTTCATGTGTTGCTGTTTGAAAACAGAAAGTTTTCTATTATGTCCAGAATATTCCTGAATAGTAAGGACATGAAAAAAATCTGAAATTTTTACACAGTAAGTATGCATGAGTTCTCTGTCACGTGGTAGTTTTTCAGAATTTTTGGAGTTAGGGAAGTATGAATTCTTATTCCCCCTTTACAGACTGTTCTGTTTTGGCAGATTGTTGTTATAGTTGCATTGTTTGCATATGTTTGCTTGTTTAATGTTTCTATTTGAGGATAGGAGTATTAAATATGCAGAGGCATTTAGTATGCAATGTTAAATTATAATTTTTGTGATTTTCTACAGTAGAGAATTTTAAGGTTTTGAGTTGATTTATACTAACTTATCTCACGAGTTCTTGTTGGGTTTTGTGTGGATGAAGTATTTAAGGTTTAGAGAAACCGTGATATGAGAGGAATTAAGGAGACACAAGAGCTCAACCTTGGGGATGCCCAAGGCATCCCAAGATAACATTCCAAGAAGTCTCAAGCAGCTAAGCTTGGGGATGCTCCGGTAGTCATCCCACCTTTCTTCATCAACACCAATCGGTTAGCCTAAATTTTTACTTGTTCACATGATATGTGCTATTCTTGGAGTGACCTTTTATTTTCATTTTGTTTGCTGTTTGAATAAAATTATCAAGATCTGAAATCTTAAATGAGAGAGAGTCCTCACATAGCTACCTATTTACTTAACTACTCATTTGATCTTTACTTATATCTTTTTGGAGTAGTTTGTCATTTACTCTTGTGCTTCACTTAGATCCTATGAGTAAATTGTGAAAGAATTGAAAATCATAAAGTGTAAATTATATATGCTTCATATGCTTGTCCCATGGGGATTAGTGACTTCACATACAAGAAGTATAAGTGGTAAAATTTATTGAAAGTTAACAAGCATAGAATTGGCCAATGATGCAATTCATGAAAGAATTAATAAGGGAAGAGAAGATTCACATGTAAATACACTATCTTGGACATCTTTTATGATTGTGAGCCCCCATTAAGTATTTTATGTCAAATTGTTGACGTTGGACAAGGAAGACAACATAATGAATTATGTTTGCTTATATTCACATAGAAGCTATATTGTCATAGATCCTCTAACATGTGGTGCTTGCTCAGTATCTTTGCTAGCCAAAAATCCTTACCAAGTAGAGATACTACTTGTGCATCCAAAACCCTTAAACCCAGTTTCATGTCATGAGAGTCCACTATATCTACCTATGGATTGAATAAGATCCTTCAAGTAAGTTGTCATCGGTGCAAAAAGCAATAAAAATTGCCTCTAGATATGTATGAACTTTTATTGTAAGGGAAAATAAGCTTTGTACGAACTTGTGATGGTAAAGAAATAAAAGCGACGGACTGCATAATAAAGGTTGCTATCACAAGGGGCAATATAAAGTGACGTTCCTTTGCATTAAGAGCTTGTGCATCCAACAATAAAAAGTGCATGACAACCTCTGCTTCCCTCCGCGAAGGGCCTATCTTTTACTTTTATGTATTTACTTTTTATGCAAGAGTCAATAGTGTTCTCATCTATTCCTTTTTATTTTTCTCTTTTGCAAGCATCATGTGGTGGGGAAAGATCTAGGCATATATATCCAGTTGGATATGAGTGATCATGAGTTATTATTGTTGACATCACCCTTGAGGTGAATAAGTTGGGAGGCAAAATTATAAGCCCCTATCTTTCTATGTGTCTGGCTGAAGCTTTTTGCAAAACTACCATGGTGCTGTTTTCAGCAGAACTACCGTGGTGTTGTTTTTTGTGCAGAAATCAAGGTTCTCCAAATGCAGTGAAACTTTTTGGAGATTTTTTATGGAACAAATAAAAAATACTAGAGCCAATACCTACTAGAGGGGGGCCACTGGCTGCCCACGAGGCACAGGGCGCGCCACCCCTCCAGGCGCGCCCTGGTACCTCGTGGGGCCCATGTGGCTCCGTTTGACGTGATTCCAATGCTGAAAAATCCTATAAATAGAGAAACCCCCAGAAATAACCCTAGAACTTTTACTCCGCCGCCGCAAGCCTCTGTACATCCATGATCTCAACTATAGCCCTTTTCCGGCACCCTGCCGGAGGGGGGAATCATCACCGGAGGCCATCTTCATCAACCCGGCGGTCTCCATGACGAGGAGGGAGTAGTTCACCCTCGGAGCTGAGGGTTTATACCAGTAGCTATGTGTTTTATCTCTCTCTCTCTCGTGTTCTTGATTTGGCACGATCATGATGTACCGCGAGCTTTGTTAATGTAGTTGGATTATATGGTGTTTCTTCCCTCTCTATCCTTGTTGTGATGAATCGAATCTTTTCCCTTTGAGGTTTCGTTATTATTGGATTGAACATCTCAAATTTGAGAACAATTGATGTATATCTTGCATATGAATACCCGTGGTGATAATGGGGTACTATATTGATTCACTTGATATATGTTTTGGCATTCAACTCGCGGATTCCCGCGGAGACATTGGGGTAATCTATGCATAGGGGTTTGTAACACCCCGGGAATCATGCCATAGTAATCCCCCTCTAATCATGCCAAGTCATCATCATTAAACCCTAACAAAAATAATTAAGGAATAAACCAAACTCAATTGCCAATTTCAAACTCAAGTCAAATAATTATTTCTTCAAACAGCAAATAAAAAATGTTCATAATGTTGCAAATATTTCAGAAGTAAATATACAAATATAATCAATATTAATTGAGTTAGATAAGTGACTCTAACAACCTCAAACAGAAGCAAACAACACCCATTTGATTCCTTTTCATTAAATGAAAATCCAAATGGAATCATATTTCACCCAAATTAGTTTTTGGTGTTAGGTAATAATGCACTCTGTTATGTGGGCCAAGTCACATATTTTTTAAAAGTCATTTAGTGGCCTAACAAATACCAAAACAGAAAGAATAAGAACCAGAAAATAAGAAATAGAAAAGACCTAAGATCTACTAAGCAGTTAGGCTCGTAGCTACAGGATCCGGCCCAGCCCACGTGGAGCTCATCTCCCACCTCCCGCACGCGTCAGCTGCTGCGCTCGCCCGAGCTCTGATTGACGCCGTGTCGTCCATCCACCGGTTCCCCGGCGCCTATAAGGTCGCCCCCGAGCCAGCTCGTCCTTCCCCTCAAACCCTAGCCACCCATTCCCCTCCTCGCTGCTCTCTGCCTCACCCGATCCCCCTCGCCCGAGCGCCACCCTTGCCGCCGTTTGCCATTCCCGCGGCCATCGTGCCCCGTTCACCGCTCCGCCATGCCCTACATCGTCCCAGTCCCCAACTACGCCGCCTGCACCGTCTAGCTGGAGCCAAGCGCCCCTGCATCGAGCTGCTCGAGCTCGTCTTCTCCGCACGGCCACCCACATCGTCGCCGTCGATTCGCCACCGTCGCCTTCCCCGAGCACACCTACGCACACCTACAGGATCATTGTGAGCTGCCGCATCTCTTCCCTCTCTCCTCTACGCGTTTTAGTCGCCGTAGCTCATTGCACTGGAGTTTCCCAACCGCGCCGCCGCATAGCTCGTCGCCGGCGCCGTTCCGGCGACCATTGGGCCCCGTGACGCTACCCGTTTTGCTCGCCGCAATCCGTAGCCCTCGCCCAGCCCTTTTGCTTCCTCGCACGCGCGCCGTAGCTCCGAACTCGACCGCCGCCCGAAACGGCCGCCGCCGATGTGCTCGCCTCCGTCAGCTCCGGCCTTCCCAGCTCCGGCCGCCGCCACCACTGGATGCGGCGTGGAGTGGCCGACCCAGTGCAACAATCCGCGCCCAAAACCATGCGCCGTAGACGGATTCCGAGCTCGCCGGAGTTCTGCCATCGCACGGCCTCGCCGGAGAGCTCTGGTGGCCGTCGCCGACGTGGCCGACTGTGTCCCGCCTCGGTGCCGCTGATTGCTGGGCCCAGCGGGCCCCTTTGACCTGGGTCAACCGCTGACGTGGCACCTCGCTGTCACAGACATGTGGGACCCGCCCAGTTAAACTAATTTAAATAAATAGAAATCAGTTAATTAATTAAGTTAATTAATTAAGATACTAATCAGACACTGACAGTGCGGGCCTACCTGCTAATTTGATTAAGTAGATTAAACTAACCCTGATAATTAGCTGAGTCACTGACCAGTGGGTCCCACTGGACCGACAGGTCAGGTTTGACCTGGTCAGCCGGTCAGTTGACCTGCTGATGTCATCATGACGTTCTGCTGACATCACAAGGCACTGTTTCGGATAATGTCAATTTAAATAATAAAAAATTCCATAAAATCATTTAAACTTTGAAAATTCGTATAAAATAAACCGTAGCTCAGATGGAAAAACTTTGTACATGAAAATTGATCAGAACGACGAGATGAAGCTGACCGTGCCGTCTATTTTTGTGACGGGATCCTCTACAGAGGTGAACCCGCAACTTTGAGGCCGTTTCCGGTAGATGAATAGTGCATAACTACCGGTTATTAATTCCAACTTAAATCCTAAAATAACTAATATGACTTACACATGCGTTTAGGCAAACCTGCACTGCACGTTAGCATAGCAAGCTCTGTGTTACTTTGCCTGCCTTGTATTTATCTATTTCCTCCCCCTCTTCTCTCTCGATAGAGCTCGGACCCATGGAAGCTCCGGAGATCGACTACGCCTCTGACGACCTTGCCTTTGCCGCCGAGCAACCTGGCAAGCCCCCCCCCTTGAGCATCCCGATATCGCCCATTCTATTCTCTCCTGCTTGCATTTGATTTTGCTACTGTTACTGTTATCCTATTTCTGCTGCATAGCCTGTTTATTGTAACCTGCTGTTGATACCTTCCTGTTCATCCTAAAACGGTTTAGAATAGACTGGGTAGAGCCCCATCAGTGACCCCCACTTGTCCCGACTGCTCCGCTGGATTCTCAGAAGACCCGATCAACGGGATCGAAGATCAGGCCCCGGCACCGCACCTCACTTCCCCTTAGTTCCTTGACACTACTGGGTTACTATCGAGTGTCGAGGGTGATACCTCGTCAGCACTTCTGATGTTAACCTTGTAGGTTAGTTCATCGGTTGTGGTCCTTGAGGGTGATTCCTCCTTCACCACTCTCGTTAACGACACTGTCGTGCAACTCTTCAAGAGTGGACCTCGAGGGTGATTCCTCCTTCGTTCACCTTGACGATAACATCAGGTGGACTTCCATCGAGGGTGATTCCTCAGGGTTCCCCTTGGTGTTAGACACACGGTTACTATGGTTACTTGGAATTTACAACTGTTACTTGGAAAGGCGGGTCAACCCTGAGGGGTATCCGCGAATGATGGGATGTCGGGTTGACTTGGAGGTTACCCGTGAGATAAATACGAGGCGCGGCCGGGCATTCCTAGCCCTTGCAGCAAGTCCTCGAGACGGGGCGACGGGGTCACATCGATTGTGAGTCTCTGCTCGTTACCGCAAGCCCCTAATCCTCTAACGATTTGGATATTTGATCCGAGCAGGCCTACGGCCTGATAGCACTAACCATCACTTGGGAATAGTTATGGGCACTCTGCATCGTAGCATTAGCCGAAAGCTCTGTCAGACGTCCAGTTCAGCATTGCGGCACGGTCGGATCGTGTCGGCCTTCCGAGGCGACTTGGTATCCACCCTGCTCGCAACGACCTGGAGTGCACAGGGCGATAGCCCAAGACCCCTGAGCGCTTAGGAGGTAGACCGGCGGGGACCTCTCTGCTGAGCTGTAGGTAGGGCTGCTGTGTGTCATTTGGCCGAGGCCGGGCATGACCCTGGAAAGTGTGTCTGGCCGGAGTTAAGCGAGCGTGGTGGGTAAGTTGGTGCACCCCTGCAGGGAAGAAAACATCTATCGATAGTCGGTCCTACGGTAAAGGACACTCGGAGTTGTATCCCGATCAATACAACTAGAACTGGAGATGATACCTAGACGTATAGCTCTGGGATTGCTTTCTCGCAGGGAGTCGAGAAAGGATCTCTGGGCGAGGTTGATGACTGTATGGCTCTGGGATTGCTTTCTCGCAGGGAGTCGAGAAAGGATCTCTGGACGAGACTGTTACTTAATATTATTACTACTTTACATTATGCTAATCTGCACTCTTCTAATGCTGCAAGACCGATGAAGATGCTGAAGATGCTAGTCTTCGATATGACTCGGCCTTCCCCTCTATTCGGGCATTTCTGCAGCCCAGTCCACATATACAGCCTTCCTTTGAAAATGTTGCATATGTAGTGTAGATCCTTGCTTGCTGAGTACTTCGGAGTACTCACGGTTGCTTTGTTTTCTTTTTCTCCCCATAGCAGTTTGATGCAACCAGATGACAGAGCCCTGAGACAGTTACCCCACCGACGACTACTACTACCACCCCGAGAGTGGTTATTTCTACGAGCTGGCCGACGAACAGGAGTAGGATCGGAGGCTCTCAGGCAGGAGGCCTGCGCCTTTCGATAGTAGTGTTTTGTTTTGCCCCGCCTTTTTAAGGCCTCTCTTTTTTATCTTTTATATCTGTACTCAGATATCTGATGCTTCCGCTGACGCTTATATGCAAGCTTATGTATTCAAGCCCTCGAGGCCCCTGGCTTGTAATATAAAGCTTGTATTATTTTAATTTATGTTTAGAGTTGTGTTGTGATATCTTCAAGTGAGTCGTTAGGCTTGATCGTGTGCATTTGCGTGTATGATTAGTGCACGATTAAGCCGGGGGCATCACAGGTTGGTATCAGAGCCGACTGCCTGTAGGAATCCCCCTTTCCAACTCCTTGGCCGAAGTTGAGTCTAGACTTCAAAAACTTTTTTACTAACTTGGCTGTGTGGCTTACGGGCCCACGTCGCCAATTGGGTGGTATTAGGATCTTTTATTCCTTGTCTTTACTCTGGGACTCTGATCTCTCTTCTATTCAGGTTAAAGATTTTACTAACTCTGGCATTAGGTTCCCATAACCACTTCCTCCCGGAGAGCCCCTTCACTACAGTTGATCGTCTGCCCCATCAAAAGACTCTGAAGATAATCCTCGATGATTTCCGAGAATCCTTTGTGCCTCTGTTTTGCAGCTTCTTTTTGCACTTCGGATAATTTACTTAACTGGGGTCCATTCATCCCCAGTTGTTCATATGCTTCCCAAAATACTTGGAAATGCTATCTGATCTTCCGAAAATCCTCTGCAGCCTATTGCTCTTGATTCTCCTTGTGTACTTTCATTAGGATTAATTCCCTATGTCTAGCAATATTCTTTAAAATTCTTTGTGATTGTCATTCTGTTCCTATGGATTCAACGTGTGTGCGAATACTCGCAATCATCAATTAATCCTTGGAAACTTTCTTTCCGGCTCAGACATCATTTCGGATATGAGCTGGTTCTTGCCCAATCAAGATTTGATCGGGTGCACCTCTAAGTCTATTCAACTTACTCATCTTTTGATCAGAGGATCTGCTTCTGACCCTTCGTCTTGAAATCATAATTCCTTTGTACTGAAGCATCGAATTATTCAGACGTTTCTATAAGCCGATGCCTTTGCATCCCCTTCTTCATCTGATTGATGACCGATACTCACATCAACTCTGTTGTGAATCGCCAGATCCATTGTTTGGTTGTTATCTGACAGTGTCCTTCACATCCAAAATCTTCTGAATTTTTCCCTGATACATAATATCTTCGGTAAATTGTATCATCTGCTTTGACTTCAATACTCTGCTTTCGAACTCGTATCTCTTGCTTGGTTGATGGTTGTATAGATTCGTAAAAATGCCCCGATGGGTTGAACTTATGCCTTCCATAATCCATGTGAACCCGAGAGATCTCCCGAGTCATACTCTTCTGGTGTTTCGCCAGATAAATTCCAACACTACAACTCCATCGAAAGCGAGAAGTGAATGAAAGGTTATGCATTGAAGAAGTGAGAGTCGACCTTGGACCTTGTGTTCATGCCCATGGACACGATGTGGAACTTATCATGAAAGCTTCTCGTAGCAAATAATTATCCCCTTGATATACAAGTTCATCTTGTATCTGTGAATTGATTCTTTGCGATCGTGGTTCCGACCGTATTTTCTCCTTGATTCCTTTTCCCGGACAAGTTAAAAGTACTTGTCTTCTGTAGATCATTTCACCCGTCCAAATTCTACTCCAATTTACCTTTCGGTATTACCCCTAGTACTTGTTACTAGGAAGTTTAATACCCCATCACATCATTCCTAGCCTGATCGGCTATATTTTTATCCTGCCAACTTTTAATTGTGCTACCTGGTCCTTATTCCCGGAGCACAACTTTTCGACGATGAGCGAAGCCTACGTCGATCTTCCTCATCTCATCATTCCACCTTGAACAACAAGCTAGATTTCGAGCTTGTGTTGTATCCGTGGTTCCATTAGCTTTTCGCTTCATCATTCCTTTAGCCGGTTACCGTCGTTGTTCAATTGAATCTTCATGGAGTCTCTCGACAAAATTTGTCGTGATCACCGTCAACACTTTGGCTTCTTCAGAGATGTCAGTTGAATTCATGGCTAGAAATACCATCTGTGCCCCTCGATGACTTGTGATATCATCGATGACATCTTGACTATCTGCCAACACAGACCTGGTTGTGCTTGGTTATTCCTTACGTTCTGAGATAATCTTGGAATTGTTTCTCGGTATCTCTTGAGATCTTCGAACCGGATCTTTACTTGACACCATATCATTGCTGCCTCGAAGCATGACTGTGGTATTTCGAATATCAACAAGAACATTGGAAGCACATTGCCAAAGGCTTCTTGATCTATTATCCAAATACCGTTGTATGGGTAATAGCATGATTTTTCCCTCGCCCCCTTTACCTAAATACCTTGAACTTGCTGTCCCATCATGTATATCATGTTCCGCTTTTCCTTGGGAAGGATATACCCCCAATTCTTGTGTGTAACACATTTTCCTCTCCAGTGGTCTATTTAATCCGATAATTACATTTTCCTTTCCATTGGTTTGTTTAACCTTTCTTGTGATCTATATGATATAAGCAGAAATATTTCCCTGCTTATGTCAACACCCCGATGTACAACCTTATCAGTGAGACCCTGTTACTATTGTTGATGACATTCCGGTAACCACCGATGGACGAGAACTTTGCCTATTGGTCCGCCTAGTTTTAAACGAGCAGGAAAATGGTTCTCTTCGTCCCTCACCCTCAGTACCGATGTTGTCGCCGACATGGCTGACAGACTTCCCACCGACATGACTCTTTATCGTGACCGGCAAGATGTCACCGTTTCCCCTACTTTTGATAGACCTTCATCACAGTTCCACAGGATCGGAACCTGACTCTCCTGTATAGCTTTGATTCCGAAATATTCTTGCATTTGGCTTCGTACCATGTCACGAGCCACCCCCCGAGAGATGATCTATTCCCGATGCCCTAAACCCCTTTTCGCTCTTTGTTCAGGTATCGATCGAATGTACATTCGCATGAAACTTCTTAACGTACCTTCATACTTTGCTCTCGACGTATTCTTAAGCTTCAACTCGAGAGATACTCTTGCCACAATCCCTGAATTGACTACTAGAGAATCGAACCTATAAAGGACAGCTCTTCCAAAGTTGTCCTTTACTTCCCCACTTAAATCTCAGGACGAGATTTCTTGTAGTGGAGGAGATTTGTAACACCCTGGGAATCATGCCATAGTAATCCCCCTCTAATCAAGCCAAGTCATCATCATTAAACCCTAACAAAAATAATTAAGGAATACACGAAACTCAATTGCCAATTTCAAACTCAAGTCAAATAATTATTTCTTCAAACAGCAAATCAAAAATGTTCATAATGTTGCAAATATTTCAGAAGCAAATATACATATATAATCAATATTAATTGGGTTAGATAAGTGACTCTAACAACCTCAAACAGTAGCAAACAACACCCATTTGATTCCTTTTCATTAAATGAAAATCCAAATGGAATCATATTTCACCCAAATTAGTTTTTGGTGTTAGGTAATAATGCACTATGTTATGTGGGCCAAGTCACATATTTTATAGAAGTCATTTAGTGGCCTAACAATTAGCAAAACAGAAAGAATAAGAAAACAGAAAATAAGAAATAGAAAAGGCCTAAGATCTACTAAGCACTTAGGCCCGTAGCTACAGGATCCGGCCCAGCCCACGTGGAGCTCATCCCCCACCTCCCGCACGCGTCAGCTGCTGCGCGTGCCCGAGCTCCGATCGACGCCGTGTCGTCCATCCGCCGGTTCCCCGGCGCCTATAAGGTTGCCCCCGAGTCCCCTCGTCCTTCCCCTCAAACCCTAGCCACCCATTCCCCTCCTCGCTGCTCTCTGCCTCACCCGATCCCCCTCGCCCGAGCGCCACCCTTGCCGCCGTTTGCCATTCCCGCGGCCACCGTGCCCCGTTCACCGCTCCGCCGTGCCCTACGTCGTCCCAGTCCCCGACTACGCCGCCTGCACCGTCTAGCTGGAGCCAAGCGCCCCTGCATCGAGCTGCTCGAGCTCGTCTTCTCCGCACGGCCACCCGCATCGTCGCCGTCGATTCGCCGCCGTCGCCTTCCCCGAGCACACCTACGCACACCTACAGGATCATTGTGAGCTGCTGCATCTCTTCCCTCTCTCCTCTATGCGTTTTAGTCACCGTAGCTCATTGCACTGGAGTTTCCCGACCGCGCAGCCACATAGCTTGTCGCCGGCGCCGTTCCGGCGACCATTGGGCCCCGTGACGCTGCCCGTTTTGCTCGCCGCAATCCGTAGCCCTCGCCCAGCCCTTTTGCTTCCTTGCACGCGCGCCGTAGCTCCAAACTCGACCGCCGCCCGAAACGGCCGCCGCCGATGTGCTCGCCGCTGTCAGCTCCGGCCATCGCCACCAATGGATGCGGCGTGGAGTGGCCGACCCAGTGCAACAATCCGCGCCCAAAACCGTGCGCCGTAGACGGATTCCGAGCTCGCCTGAGTTCTGCCGTCGCACGGCCTCACCGGAGAGCTCCGGTGGCCGTCGCCGACGTGGCCGGCTGGGTACCGCCTCGTTTCCGCTGACTGCTGGGCCCAGCGGGCCCCTTTGACCTGGGTCAACCGCTGACATGGCACCTCGCTGTCACAGACATGTGGGACCCGCCCAGTTAAACTAATTTAAATAAATAGAAATCGGTTAATTAATTAAGTTAATTAGTTAAGATACTAATCAGACACTGACAGTGCGGGCCCACCTGCTAATTTGATTAAGTAGATTAAACTAACCCTGATAATTAGCTGAGTCACTGACCAGTGGGTCCCACTGGACCCACAGGTCAGGTTTGACCTAGTCAGCCGGTCAGTTGACCTGCTGATGTCATCATGATGTTCTGCTGACATCACAAGGCACTGTTTCGGATAATGTCAATTCAAATAATAAAAAAATTCCAGAAAATCATTTAAACTTTGAAAATTCGTATAAAATAAACAGTAGCTCAGATGGAAAAACTTTGTACATGAAAATTGATCAGAACGACAAGACGAAGCTGACCGTGCCTTCTGTTTCCTTGACGGGATCCTCTACAGAGGTGAACCCTCAACTTCGAGGCCGTTTCCGGTAGATGAATAGTGCACAACTACCGGTTATTAATTCCAACTTAAATCCTAAAATAACTAATATGACTTAGACATGCGTTTAGGCAACCCTGCACTGCATGTTAGCATAGCAAGCTCTGTGTTACTTTGCCTGCCTTGTATTTATCTGTTTCCTCCCCCTCTTCTCTCTCGATAGAGCTCGGAACCGTCGCAGCTCCGGAGATCGACTACGCCTCTGACAACCTTGCCTTTGCCGCCGAGCAACCAGGCAAGCCCCCCCTTGAGCATCCCGATATCGCCCATTCTATTCTCTCCTGCTTGCATTAGATTTTGCTACTGTTACTGTTATCCTATTTCTGCTGCATAGCCTGTTTATTGTAACCTGCTGTTGATACCTTCCTGTTCATCCTAAAACTGTTTAGAATAGACTGGGTAGAGCCCCATCAGTGACCCCCACTTGTCCCGACTGCTCCGCTGGATTCTCAGAAGACCCGATCAACGGGATCGAAGATCAGGCCCCGACACCGCACCTCACTTCCCCTTAGTTCCTTGACACTACTGGGTTACTATCGAGTGCCTAGGGTGATACCTCGTTAGCACTTCTGATGTTAACCATGTAGGTTAGTTCATCGGTTGTGGTCCTTGAGGGTGATTCCTCCTTCACCACTCCCGTTAACGACACCGTCGTGCAACTCTTCAAGAGTGGACCTCGAGGGTGATTCCTCCTTCGTTCACCTTGACGATAACATCAGGTGGACTTCCATCTAGGGTGATTCCTCAGGGTTCCCCTTGGTGTTAGACACACGGTTACTATGGTTACTTGGAATTTACAACTGTTACTTGGAAAGGCGGATCGACCCTGAGGGGTACCCGCGAATGATGGGATGTCGGGTTGACTTGGAGGTTACCCATGAGATAAATACGAGGCACGGCAGGGCATTCCTAGCCCTTGCAGCAAGTCCTCGAGACGGGGCGACGGGGTCACATCGATCGTGAGTCTCTGCTCGTTACTGCAAGCCCCTAGTCCTCCAACGATTTGGATATTTGATCCGAGCAGGCCTACGGCCTGATAGCACTAACCATCACGTGGGAATAGTTATGGGCACTCTGCATCGTAGCATCAGTCGAAAGCTCTGTCAGACGTCCAGTTCAGCATTGTGGCACGGTCGGATCGTGTCGGCCTTCCGAGGCGACGCTGGTATCCACCCTCCTCGCAACGACCCGGAGTGCATTGGGCGATGGCCCAAGACCCCTGAGAGCTTAGGAGGTAGACCGGCGGGGACCTCTCTGCTGAGCTGTAGGTAGGGCTGCGGTGTGTCATTTGGCCGAGGCCGGGCATGACCCTGGAAAGTGTGTCCGGCCGGAGTTAAGCGAGTGTGGTGGGTAAGTTGGTGCACCCCTGCAGGGAAGAAAACATCTATCGATAGTCGATCCTACGGTAAAGGACACTCGGAGTTGTATCCCGATCAATACAACTAGAACTGGAGATGATACCTGGATGTATGGCTCTGGGATTGCTTTCTCGCAGGGAGTCGAGAAAGGATCTCTGGGCGAGGTTTATGACTGTATGGCTCTGGGATTGCTTTCTCGCAGGGAGTCGAGAAAGGATCTCTGGGCGAGACTGTTACTTAATATTATTACTACTTTACATTATGCTAATCTGCACTCTTCTAATGCTGCAAGACCGATGAAGATGCTAGTCTTCGATAGGACTAGGCCCTCCCCTGTCTCCTGGCTTTTCTGCAGCCCAGTCCACATATACAGCCTTCCTTTGAAAATGTTGCATATGTAGTGTAGATCCTTGCTTGCTGAGTACTTCGGAGTACTCATGGTTGCTTTGTTTTCTTTTTCTCCCCATATCAGTTTGATGCAACCAGATGACAGAGCCCTGAGACAGTTACCCCACCAACGACTACTACTACCACCCCGAGAGTGGTTATTTCTACGAGCTGGCCGACGAACAGGAGTAGGATCGGAGGGTCCCAGGTAGGAAGCCTGCGCCTTTTGATCTGTTTTGTCTTTTATATCTGTACTCAGATATCTGATGCTTCCGCTGACGCTTGTATGCAAGCTTATGTATTCGAGCCCTCGAGGCCCCTGGCTTGTAATATAAAGCTTGTATTATTTTAATTTATGTTTAGAGTTGTGTTGTGATATCTTCAAGTGAGTCCTTAGGCTTGATCGTGTGCATTTGCATGTATGATTAGTGCACGATTAAGCCGGGGGTGTCACAGGGTTGATGCACGTTTTCATTATCTTTTGTCCGATAGAAACTTTGGGGTGCTCCTTGGAGTACTTTGTGTGGATTGAATATTATGATTATGAAGTTTTTTGATGCATATCGTATAATTAACTCACGGATACTTGCGGTGACATTGGAGTATCTAAGTGACATTAGAGTTGGTTGATGTGTGTCATATGGTGTTATTTTAGTACGAACTCTAGAGCTGTTTGTGACAATTATAGGAATAGCTCAATAGATCGATCGGAAAGAATAGCTTTGAGGTGGTTTCATACCCTACAAACAATTTCTATCTTATGTTCTCTGCTAATAGGAACTTGGGAGTGATTCTTTGTCGCACATTGAGGGATAATTATATGATCCAATTATATTAGCATTGTTGAGAGATTGCACTAGTGAAAGTATGAACCCTAGGCCTTATTTTCAAGCATTGCAATACTGTTTGTGCTCACTTTTATTACTAGTTACCTTGCTGTTTTTATTATTTCAGATTACAAAAACCTATATCCACTATCCATACAACGCTTGTATCACCATCTCTTCGCCGAACTAGTGCACCTATACAATTTACCATTGTATTGGGTGTGTTGGGGACACAAGAGATTTCTTGTATTTGATTGCAGGGTTGTTTGAGAGAGACCATCATCATCCTATGCCTCCCACGGATTGATAACCTTAGGTCATCCACTTGAGGGAAAATTGTTGCTGTCCTACAAGACTCTATGCTTGGAGGCCCAACACGAGTCTACAAGAATAAGTTGTGTAGTAGACATCACATTGCATCACTATTCTTTTGAGTTAAACTTCTACGAGATGCATCAGATGATTAAATTCATGTTTAGGGAGCATTCACAATTTTTTTGATGTTTTATCATCTACCAACTCAAGGACAAGCGGGGATTAAGCTTGGGGATGCTTATACGTCTCAAACGTATCTACAGTTTTTTCTTGTTTCATGCTACTTTTATATCACAATTGCATAGTTTTGCACCACTTTTTATTGTTTTCTGGACTAACGTATTAATCCAGTGCCCAGTGCCAGTTTTTGTTTTCTGTTGTTTTTGGACTTTTTACAAAAATCAATTTTTTGGGGACCAAAATAATGATATAAAAATATGTCACGAAGTTTCAAGAAAGAACAGAGCTAGAGCCAGCTGAGCCACCGAGGGGGCCTATGGGCCCCATGTGCCCGGCTGGTATGGCCAGGGGGCACGTGCCTCTCGTAGGTCTCCTCTCCACCCCCTCTCGTCCCCCATGCATTTATATACTCCCAAAAACCCCAAATGTATTTATAGAGGAATTTTCCACCGCCTTCACCTCTGTGTTCCATGAAGATCCAATCTGGAGACCTTTTTTTGATACTCTGCCAAAGGGGGAATTCATCGCCGGAGCTATCTTCATCAACCTCATTGCCACCATGTCCATGTGTGAGTAGTCCTCCTTGGACTATGGGTCCATAACAGTAGCTAGATGGCATCTTCTCTCCCTTGTTCTTCAATACAAAGATCTCATGAGGTGCCCCACATGACTGAGTTCAATCCAATGTAATTCTCGATGTGTTTCTATTATGTGATGAATTGTCACTTTATGATCAGATCTATTCATGGATTTCTTTTGGATTCCTTTGGTTTCTTTGCTACATGTATAAATATATGCTCTCCGACCTATTAGTCTTGCACTGGCCATGTTTTGATGAACGATCTCCAAGGGGGAGTTATGAATGCTGGTTGGGTTCAGTCTTATAGGTAATGTATCTCAATGACAGAAAGAGAAAAAGGCCTATATTGTGTTGTTGCCACTAAGGATAAAAACATAGTTGCGTAGTTGTCTCGATGAAACACCTGGAGGTAAAGACAATATACTATCAACATTATGTCACCTTGCTTAATGCAATGCTCTGTTTTACTTAATACCTTGAGATGCATCCTGGATAGCAGTCTTAGGGTGGAGTATTAGCTATAGATGTTGTTGGATAATGGTCTATAGATATAAGGACGTAATGCCTATATGCAATCATGACATGAATAATCATATTCATAAAAACTGTAATTTAATCGATACACATCTGTAATTTGTTGACCACACCTTTGCTATGCTTTATGGAGAGATGCCACTAGTGAAGTTATGGATCCTAGTCCATTCATCCTTATTGCTTTCAACCTCGATCAATTGCTTTTATTATTGTTTACAATCTAAACTATTACTTTATTTTGCTACAATTATTAATTCCTACCATACTATATGCTTATCCTTGTAACTAGCAATGCTAGTGAGATTGACAACCTCACTGGTTACGTTGGGGGCAAGTAGAAGTTTTGTAACTGTGTGCAGATACTGATTATTGACTGTACTTCAATCGCTCCTACTGGTTTGCTAAACTTTGGCTCTCAACTGATGGAAATACTTGCACGCTGGCTACATCAAGCGCTTCCACTTGGGGGGCCCAACAACTTTTGCAAAAGTAGCCGCCCTCCCCAGCTACCAGCAGACATGGTGGCCGACGGTGAGTGAGAAAGGGTTGGAATCTTATGTATTATGCTTACGGTCAAGGTTTTGCTGAATAAACCAAATCCATTCTTCTCCTTCTTCCTTCTCGCGAGTTTTCTAGCATCCAAGGCGGCTGGTGTGGAGCTCATCTCTGTGGGTAGAGGGGCTAGATCTGAGGCCCTTATCAAGGGCTCATTTTGGATCCCTATTCCGGTGGAGGCCTCTCGCCTCATCTTCGACTCAGGCGACCTCTGTGGTGGTGGACATAGTAGGGGGAAGTGGGGCTCGAAATCACCATTATTGGGAAGGTGCTCACCAACACCGACGATTGCAGGAGAGCTACGGTGCCCGTTGTCTGGGCAGCTCTAGGAATTAATTTCAAAAATACCCTCATGTCATCACCAGCTCCAAGATCATTCAAAACTGGTGGACACGGTCCTGATACAGACTTCCATACATAACAAAGCTTGTTTACAAGACCTTAAAGATCACAAGGTTTACAACAAAGATTTCTACTAGCGGATAGGGGAAGCAACTAGCATAGTTGTAGACCGGGAGAGGCTCCACTCCCACAGGAACAACTGACTGGGATCACACCTAGCTCACATGGCCACTATCCCAAGTTTTTGGGCTCACTCAACTTTTCTTGAATCTAGCCAAATCAACAAGCCAGGTGAGTACGTTGAATGTACTCGCAAGACACCATGAACAAAAGATTTACTGAATGCATGCAGAATGCGAATGCTTATGTCTTGTTATGATTATTTAAGGTAAGATAGTGTGATCACGGTATGGATTTCACAAAAGCCTGATATCAATTTAAAAAAGGATGTAGGAGTTTCATGGGATACTAATGCTATCAGAGTAATATCAATTATGGAGAGACAAACAAGCAATACTTAGTATAAGTGATACTAGCAAAACAAGGTCTTGCATGGGTAATATTGGCAAGACAATAACAAGCACAGAAAAGATTAGTAATAACAAGATATAATCATATAAAAATGTTATCCATGTCTGCCAAGAAATAACAGCAAAGGAGTTTCTAAAAACAATATTAACAATGCATACAATAGAAAGGAGATTCCTAGGAGGTAGAACCATCTCAAGAGAGTCTCAAAAAAAAAAAAGCAGACCATGGTAAAATAGCCAACCAATCGGGTGTCAGTGCGACTTCACAGACAAGTGGCAAAGCAAGATAAACCAATGAAGAAAAGAAACATCCAACCAGTCGAACGTCGGTGCGACATCTTATAAAGGGGAATGAACAAAGGAAACGATAAAATAAAAGAGCAAACCAGTTCGACATCTGCGCGACATCTCATCAAGGAGGCTAAACCAAGAAAAGAAAAGTAAATAACCATCCAGTCGGGCATCGGTGCGACGTCTCATAAAGGAGACTTCACAAAACAAGCAAATGGCGAATAAAAACCTAAAAGTAAAGTACAGGAAGTAAAAGAGTATCCAGGAGGTAGAACCTTCCCAGAAGATAGTCAAACAATATATAAGAGAAAAAGGGGCTAGTCCACAATAATAACATAATCAACAGTAATATCAAATCATGAGCAATTCATTATCAATTTATTAGGTTTGTTTTCCCCTCCAAAGACCGACATCTAGACTGACCCTTTGACCCCCCCCCAAACTGAAGCCCTTAACTGCGGACACGGCTATTCAAATAGGTTTACAATCTACAAAGGTTGTACTCTTTACCCACATGAAGGATGTTCCCATGTTGCGATGCTACTGCAGATAGCATAAGCACTCACCCCTTAGAGTGGCGGCTAGGAGTTTCCCAATATGACCTTTGGATTGCCAACACACCTCACCTACTACACCGGTTTAACCCTCCGAGCCTGGAATCACCCTAAGCTCCAAAAAAGTTAACCTTGTAAGCGGGAAAGCCTCTACAAAAGCTTTGAATAGCATGAACCAACATATCTCTATTTATAACGCTTGCATGACCCTCCATCGGGTCAAAGGGGAGCTACCCCTACTCTCGGCGACAACCAACATGTTCATGCCCCCAGACCAAGTGCTCGGCCTCATCCATTGCTACGACAGTGGTACCTCACATCTAGCCCCTCTATAGGTGTGTGTAAGTGAGAGGCTGAACAACTTACTAAGCCAAACCCTTCCCATAGAGAGACATGTGGTAGCACGCTCAACTTTGACGATACTGGCCACCTAGACTCAATCTATGGCCGACTTTGGAGGTTCTTATTACCTGGATCTGTTAACACAAAGGATATAACCTCAAGATCAGTACCAAATAGGGCTACAACCCTTGCATGCTGAAACATGATCTCATCTCAAAACACAGCCACGCAACTACGTGGTCATGTCCCATCCAGTCAAGCTACTACATGACATCATCGTTCCTGCTCCTACAAGGACAAGCACAACATAGCACACAACAAGTGCAAAAGAATATCAACATGTCATAGCATAAAATTCTCAGGACCATAAGCATGCATATAATCTAGCAAGCAAACAAACATGCAACCACCATATCAAGTGTTCAAAGATGCTTTCCTTGAGCAAAACCAAGTGTTGGGACCTCCACTCAATCTTGGGGAAAAGTATTTCCTCTTCGATTCCTAATTCAAATAATAAAAGAAATGTACCATTTCAACAACAGCAAACAAATGCACTCACAAAAATATCACATAAATA
Organism: Thinopyrum elongatum; assembly: GCA_011799875.1. Lineage (NCBI taxonomy): Eukaryota > Viridiplantae > Streptophyta > Magnoliopsida > Poales > Poaceae > Thinopyrum > Thinopyrum elongatum. The sequence continues at coordinate 664,357,417 of CM022303.1, forward strand.
CTAAATTAAACTAGATGATAAATAAAGAATATCACAAAAAGAATCACCTAAAAAGGACTTAAGGTGAAAGAGTTATTGATGGGCGAAGGTTAGCTATTCAATGCTCAAAGTAGAGAAGAGAAAAAGAAAATATCCTGATGACCGAACCCCACCTGCCAGGTTTGACGTGGTCAAAATACACGCGCGGGAGAAACATGGATGTCGTTAGCGGCAATTCCCGGTGAACAATGGCGCCCTTCGGTGAGCTGAGCACACTGGCATGCTCAGGGGATCATAGCGCACCTTGTGGACTAGGGCATGGACCTCGGAGTGTACCGAATTACCGGCAGCAAGGACTCTGTTGGGCGGTAGTGTTGACTGAAAGAAGGATTTTTTCCACGGGGATCCACTAGTGAAATTGATGTGCAAAACTTGTAGAGGACGAATAGAAGAGTGTGATGTTGCAAGGGATTTTAAAGGTGAGCTTTAATGGTGACAATAATGTCTGGGAGGTGGTGGCGGCTGTTCTCACCGGAGACGAGGAAGATGGCCATTTTCTGGCCAGATCCATGCACATGAAGGTAAATGTGGAATAGGTGAGAGCTATGCAGGTAAAATTTTTGTCTCGGGGTTGTGCTTAAAGAGGCCATCCACGGTCTACCATGAGCTCGGCTCACGGGGGTGTTGGGGCACGGTGGTGGCGGGCATTTAAGGCGAACATAGGTGTTGGAGCATAGTCCGTGTAGTGCGTGCGGTGGAGCTTAGGGAGGTGATAGCTGGGCTCGGGAATGTGCTGGGAGCTCACAGGATCGATAGGTGTCCCAGGTGCTGACGTGGCCGTGATGGCGGGGTGACGACAACTAGGGCGGCAGTGCTAGGAGATAAGCTCCGGTGTTGGCGCACTGTAGTGTGGTTTCATGGAGATGCCTTGGGTGCAATGGGAGTAGCAGGTAGCAGGGGCGCGGCGCTGGTGATGTGTAACAGTCTTGCTCCCGCGACGTGCCCCGCGCGCGCGTCACGGGAGCCCCAGATCGGCCACCGGCGACTCACTCCTCTCCAACGCTCCCTCCTCCTCATCGCCGCTGGAGTGCGTCCGCCGGGCGAAGCCCGTGCGGCGTGGGCGGCGTCGGGGTCCCTCTCTCCTTCCCCTGGTCGTCATGGCGGCGGCGCGGGTCGGCTGTGCGGTGGCGAGGGGCGCAGCGTTCGGCTGGATTCCCGGTGGCGGGGACGGCTGGATTCAGCGGCTTCTTCGCTAGGAGGCGGTGGCGCATCGCGGCGGCGCTGGTGGCAGGGTTTCGGCCGGGGTCGTCTCGATATCGATCTGGATCTCCATCTGGGGCATTGCGGTCGCCATGGACGGCGGCGGCGTGACCGGATCAGCAGCGGCGTGACTGGATCTGGGCCTAGGCGTGGGCTTAGTCTCGGATCGCGGTCGGCGTGGTGGTGGGTGCGACACATCGGCAACTAGGCAGATCTGCAAGATTCCATCCTTGTCTGGTCCTTGCCAGCGCGGGCAACTCTGGGGGAAACCCTAGATCTCCTTGGGATCGAGCGATGGCGGTGCTTTTGCATTGTAGCCCCTCTTCAGGGCTTCATTTGGAGTTTGCTCCGGTTGAAGGGAGCAGCGACGCTGGCGGTGCACGCCCGGTGGCGCAATTGCTGATGAAAATCGCACCGACTACGGTCATGGCAGACGATGGTGGCGTCTTTGATGTCGTTCCTTGTCGAGGCATCATCGTTGCAGTTTGCGTCACCAGGCTCGGGATGCTCTGAGGGAAACCCTAGATCTGGGTCTCCCGGATCGGACGATGATGGCGTTCTTAGTATCGCTTCCTCTCCTGGGGGCATCGTTTTGGAGCAAGTGATGGCTGGAGGTGACAAGAGGAGGAGCGGTGTTACATCTACCGCAAGGCCGACGATAGATCACGGCGGCATGACGCTGCGGGGATTCGGCAATTGGTGCGTGTGGATGGACACGCGCAGGATGGTGGCGTTGTCTGACGCCGTGGTGGTGTCGACGTCAGGCCTGGCAAGGTTGGTGCGTCAGTACCTGCTCTGGAGATGGATCAGTGGTTGGAGGCGGCGGCGGCCTATGAGAGTGCGCCAGACCGGTGTGTGACCCAGTTCCGGCATTGTGGCTTGGTTGGGGCATCCGGCTTTAGATGTTAGGATTTGGTGCAATGTCTGTTTGGTATTAGGGTCGGACATTTGGCACCTCTTCATCGAGGGGATAGGAGTAGCGACATGTGTGTTGCCAAGATGGTGGATTCTGGCATACTCATGTATCTTTGTAAGGTCTTTGTGAATAATTAATAAAATGGCTGCATGCATCGTCCAGATGCAGAGGCCGAGGGTTTTATCCTCCTTTAAAAAAAAAAAGGGGCGCGGCGCTGGTGCAATGCAGTCGCCATGCTGTACGTGCAATTCTGGCCATACGGAGCACGCGACTGATCTAAAAGATATGAGACTTTACATGCGCATGTCCGTGGGGTGGATAGAGGTGGTGGCTAGGTTGGTATGTAGAAAGGAGCTAGTCACCTATGGAAACTTTGGCCAAAACCAAATTTAAACCAATATGTTTGTGTTGTGTAAAACAATTTTACACTGTGCCAAAAGTGCTGACCTTCTGAGGCTAGGCAACACTAGGGAAGGATAGTGTTGTGCCAAAGTTTGGGATTTCTCTACCAAATATTTCTAGAGGTTGTAGTTATAGGCTAAAAAGTGGTAAAAATTAGGGCTTGCAAGTTACTCTCAAGATTTCCAAAAGGACAAGGTCAGGTTTCTGTCGGCGCCCCCGCTCACAACGTGCACTAATCATACACGCAGCATGCATGCCATGAGGGTGACTCAACATGTAGTACCACAACACAACTCTACGACCAAAGCATATAGACAAAAGCTCATGCATGAGCAGAGATAGCAAATATAGCACGCAGAGGTCACATGACCCAACATTACATCAAGTGGAAAGCAAATATAGGTCTGAGTACAGACAAGTTAACAAATGCCTTAAGAAGGCTAGAACAAAAGAGACTACCCTCCCATAGGCGCATGACTCCTGCCTGGTGACGGTGTCCTGGACTAGGGGGTACTCACTAGGTTGTCTCCCGACTAGGTGGGTCGGCCCAAGGACCCCCATGGCGGTTCACTAATGGGCCACTTCGGGCAGCCCATGGCGAATACAAGGAAGATTCCACAAGACTTGGCGCCTAAGACGAGGACTGTCCTAAACCCTAGGTCTCCGGTACATTATATAAACCGAGGCCAAGCTAGTCAATAGAACATCTCATATTCATTTGAACAATCTCATGGTAGATACATGTACTCTGTACTATCCCCCATATGAATACAATCAAAAGCAGGACGTAGGGTATTATCTCTTCAAGAGAGCCCGAACCTAGGTAAAATCCTGTGTCCATGTTACCATCGCTCCAAGACGCCTAGCGTAGGACCCCTACTACGAGATATGCCAGATTTGACACCAACATTGGTGCTTTCATTGAGAGCCTGCTGGCAGTCGCCATGGTGCGATGGGAATTCAGATCATCTCCGGTGCGATCTATACATTGGAACCAAGCTTTATTGTCGATGTTGGCATCTTCGTCGCCAGCTCGACTGGTCACCTCGGCTGGACCAAGGACTGCGCTCCACATCGGATCATCAAGATCGGACAGATACTTTCATCATCATCAACTCCTATCTCTATCAAGATCATGGGGGAATCATCCATGGAGCTCGGAGGCTCGACGTTAACATCGTCCTCGGGCGACGGTGCAGTTTTTCTGGACAGCGGATTCGTGTTCGTCATCCCCGCCTCCTCGAGCATCACTTTGATAATTGCTTCAGTGGAATTGTGTGGAATTGAGTTTAGAACAACCCTGTAAAATTTCATCGCGTTCCGATGGAGGAATCTCCGTCAATTTCCGATATACCGGAGCCCTGTCGAATCTGGACAGAAATCTGGACGAGTTTAGCGCAAGGAGTCCAGCATCCAGCTCGGACATCCTTTGGAATATCCAACCATTCATCGGCTGCGGAATTCTTATATCTACCACCCATCAAAATTTCAGCTCGATCCGACCGTTCAAACTCCGGGAAACATCCGATGAGTGCATCAATTTTCAGATCTGTTTTCTGCGCGCAAACAAATCCGACCCGAGTTCATCTTTCTTCATGAACGGGGTATTGGACATCCTTTTTGGAGGAATTTTTCTTAGGGTATTGTGTGTTGTTCTCAAACACGTGCCCACAAATTTTTAAGCCTTTTCCGAGGTAATCTTCACCGTCGCATTGGTGTCAAACTAGCCTGACAACGTTGCTCCACGGTGGCCGACCTGCACTAGATAGGTCGTCGCTTCGTTGAGCCGAGGTCAACCTCATCGGATCATCGCCTCGGTGAACCGACCTAGAGTTCGGCTTCACGAGAGCCAAATAATTATCAAGAGAACATCGTCGCCCCACGGATTGCATGGGTTGGGCACGCCGGCATCGCCACACGGTCACATCATTAATCCGGCATTGACCGCGTCACAAATTTCGACATGCGTTGGCAGCGCCGCGCCATCGCTTCTTCAAGCCGATGTCCACCACGCCGACCTGCTTTGACACGTCGGCTGACATGGAGGCTCTGGAGTCTCTCCGCCGACCTCCTCCAACACCTTGGCTAGACCGGGGGCTTTGCCATCTCTTCATCAACCTACTCCGGGGGCTTCGGCGTCACCAGCCGACCAGCTTCGTCACCTCGGCTGGACCAGGGGCTTTGCCTCACCACATCGACCATGTTGCGTCACCTCTTCATCAAGGTGAGCTCTTCGCTCGGGCACCTCGCGACCGGCTTGGGGACTGGGACCTCGACCCGCTGCAAGCTCGGCCCACCTCATCAACACCGAGCACATTAACCAGCTAAGTCGCTTTCATGCTAAACTTTTTTCAATTTTTAATTTCTGTGCAGTTCAACCAAGCATTATATTTGTGTTAAACAAAAAAGCCATTTGTCCAAAACGATGTTTGTTAAAAACAACTTCCTTTTCCCATATCAACTGGGGGCTCTTAAATTTATATGAGCCATTTTATAATAAATGTTTTCTTCTCAGTCGTTGCAAAGTCTTTTTCTACTACTCTTTTTTCCGACATGAGTGTGTGGTCAATAGCCAGATAGCCTGGTTTCTCTCTAAAGCCGCTCGAGTTTAGTTCGCAAAACTGGCCTGAGAAACACTCCACCTTCGGGATAGGAGGTTGAAGCCGAAGGCTGACCCGCTTGAAGTCCGGAGATCGGATGTATCATGTTAAAGCACGACGGAAGCACAAACTAATTTTAAGACCAATTTTTGGATTGGCACCAAAAAACTTGATTTAGTTCAGACGTAAAGTTTTTACTAAAGTTTTTTGGTTTTTCGAGCTTATGGCACCTTTAACCTATTTGTACGTTTCCTTTCAGGAGGCGGGACATCCTCTCAATCGAGGTGTTCTGCGTGATGGTTTTGCTCGGGAAATCTGTTCCGACCCGCAATTCGACATCTTTCCTACCGAGCTGCACCTCGGCGTTGTCAAAACATACCCAACAGTTGAACTAGTTCCCGAGGAGATATGATCCTAGGGTCAGCCATATTGCCCAACCCATGTCTCGGGGGCTACTGCATTGACGATTCAATGTAGTCAATTTAAAAGTGCAGAACAATTTCCGAGAAGATTATGATCCTCAGGTTGGTCGGCCGCACCCAGCCTGAGTCTCAGGAACTATGCACACCGCATTTTTGTTCTTAAGTATGTTGCCGATCTAGGAATTGATCCTCAGGCCGATTTCGTGAATCGACCTGAGTCTCAGGGGTACTGGGATCAGTGGTTTTGTTTTATCCTTCAGGCGCATCCCGGATTTTAGGCCGGCACATACCTTGAGGGCTACTGGTTATACGTCTCGACAGAGAATAAATTGCACCAATCCACAAAAAATCAGCGCACGGCCGAGGTGGTGTACCACCTCGGAAGCAGTCCGGTGTAAAGCTCGAATGCAAGTGGCTGGCTCCATTGAGGGCATTTCCAGCATAAAGCTCGGCTGAACTCCTTCAACTTTTTTAAAATCGAGGTAATCTATGACACCTCGGATGCAATCCAGCGTTGGAGCTCGTCTACAAAAAGACACCTTGGGTGCAGACCGGCGTTGGAGCTCGGCTACAAAAAGACACCTCGGATGCAGTCCGACATTGGAGCTCGGCTGCAAGAGGACATTGCCGCATGGGAAAAGCTTTGAACCCGCGGTGTGGCGTAAAAATAACATGGCATTGATAAAGGCCGAGAACCTAAAGAGGCTCCTCGAATACCCGACGTGTGAACTCTTCAGATATACCTCGGTGATCCTCAAGATCAGAGATGGGAATATTTGTTCAACCAACTTTCAAGACCGACGGCCAAAGATGAAGAACAGTTTGGAAGAATCGAGGAGTGTCCCCAACTTGAAGACCGGTTCAGGGGCCTACTGATGGTGTCCTGGACTAGGGGGTACTCACTAGGTTGTCTCCCGACCAGGTGGGTCGGCCCGAGGACCCCCATGGAGGTTCACTAATGGGCCACTTTGGGCAGCCCATGACGAATACAAGGAAGATTCTACAAGACTTGGAGCCCAAGATGAGGACTCTACTAAACCCTAGGCCTCCGATACATTATATAAAACGAGGCCAGGCTAGTCAATAGAACATCTCATATTCATTAGAACAATCTCGTGGTAGATACATGTACTCTGTACTATCCCCCATATAAATACAATCAAAAGCAGGACGTAGGGTATTATCTCATCAAGAGAGCCCGAACCTGGGTAAAATCCTATGTCCATGTTACCACCGCTCCAAGATGCCTAGCTTACACTAGTAGAAAACTGGGCTTTGGTCCTGGCCAGATCAAAGCTTTAGACCCGGTCAAGTTACGAATTGGGACTAATGGGTGCATTAGTCCCGGTTCGAGCGGCCATGGCGCCGGCCGGGCCTCAGCAGGCACTAGTCCCGGTTCGTCTGACCCCTTTAGTCCCGGTTCCAGACACGAACCGGGACTAAAGGTCCTTTCTCCTGGCGCAGCCTCTTTAGTCCTAGTTGGTGGCTGGAACCGGGACTAAAGTTCAGTCTTTTGTCCTGGTTCGAGCCACCAACCGGGACTAAAGAGATGCCTATATATATGCTCGCACCTGCCCGCTCACTCCTCTGTTTTTTGACCGGCTGGTGTGTGCTGCTCTGCTCTCACCTCCTATGCACATGTGGTGTTCGATGAAATGCCCGAGCCACACTTAAGCTTTCTCCTCTCCAAGCTCGACCTCCAAACTCCATTTTCCCCAAGATTTTTCTAGGTTTGGCGGTCCACCATTGTCCCCGTCCCCGTCCTCACTGCCGTCAATCGCCCGTGCTGATCTCGTCGCCGGCACCACCGTGGTGAGCCTCTTATTCTTATCTTCTTTTTAAAAAAAAATCTTACTTGTTGTATGAGTTATATAGCTACTTGTATAATTTCTTACTTTTATTATTGTTTGTTATTATATAGTGCCATGGTTGTGGTATCCGCCCCCATCGGCTCTCGTCCGGTCTATGATTCGGATGTGGTATATTATATTTTATAACTATTTGTTTCATTTAGTGTTTATGAGAATTATGCCGACCAACATGACATAGATGTTTTTATCTAGGAGGTATGTGAATCGGAAATTCCAACCGACCCTCTTGTCGAGAGGTTAAATTTAGTTGAAAAAGAAAACAATTATTTGAAAATAAAAATTGAAAAGAATTGAAGAGGAGAAGATGAAATTGGAGTTGCATGTTGCCGATGTCGTCGATGATCACAAGATGCAGATGGATGCAATGCGCTTGAAGATTAGAAATATTAGAAAATATGCCATTGATAATGAGGCTTGGTATCATTATGCTATTGGATCAATTGGTACCTTCGTTGCGATTATGATCGCATTTGTTGTTGCATTTAAATGTTTTACATAGTTGATAATGAGAACTATGTATGAACTTTATGTATTTATTTTTTCAGTAATAACATTTGATCACTACTGTACTTTGGTTATAATGTGATGATGAACTTGTATTGATTTGGTCATCACTTCTCTATTCATGATGTTCTGTAATGGTTTTTGATATACTTAATTATATAATGCACGCAGATGAACCGACAATGGATGTAAGGTGACCGATGCACCTCCGACTACATTGAGGGCCTGCATAATTTTCTCGAAGTGGCCGAGGCAACCAAGCAGAATGGTTTTATGTATTGTCCATGTACTGTCTGTGGGAATACGAAGTCTTACTCTTTGTCGAAAACCCTTCACGTCCACCTGCTTGAGAAGGGTTTCATGCCACACTATAATGTTTGGACCAAGCACGGAGAAAGAGGGGTTATGATTGAAGACAAGGAAGAAGAAGAGGATGATGACAACTATCATCCTATGTACCCTGAACACGGTGATACTGTAATGGGGGAAGCTGAAGATGAAGAGGCAACCGATGATGTGCCCGCTGATGATCTTCGCCGGGTCATTGTTGATGCACAGAGAGAATGCGAGAGTGAAAAGAAGAAGTTGAAGTTCGATCGCATGTTAGAGGATCACAAAAAACGGTTGTACCCAAATTGCGAAGATGGCAACACAAAGCTCGGTACCACACTAGAATTGCTGGAATGGAAGGCAGAGAATGGTTTATCTGACAAGGGATTTGAGAAGTTACTGAAAATAATGAAGAAGAAGCTTCCAAAGGATAATGAATTGCCTGACAGTACGTACGATGCAAAGAAGGTTCTCTGCCCTCTAGGATTACAGGTGCAGAAGATACATGCATGCCCTAATGACTGCATCCTCTACTGCGGTGAGGAGTACGAGAATTTGAATGCATGCCCGGTATGCGGTGCATTGCGGTATAAGATCAGACGAGATGACCCTGGCGATGTTGAGGGCGAGCGCCCCAGGAAGAGGGTTCCTGCCAAGGTGATGTGGTATGCTCCTATAATACCACGGTTGAAACGTCTGTTCAGAAACAAAGAGCATGCCAAGTTGTTGCGATGGCACAAAGAAGACCGTAAGAAAGACGGGAAGTTGAGAGTACCCACTGACGAGTCGCAGTGGAGAAAAATAGAGAGAAAGTGGTGGGACTTTGCAGATGATGCAAGGAACGTATGGTTTGGTTTAAGTGCAGATGGCATTAATCCTTTTGGGGAGCAGAGCAGCAATCATAGCACCTGGCCCGTGACTCTATGTATCTATAACCTTCCTCCTTGGTTGTGCATGAAGCGGAAGTTCATTATGATGCCAGTGCTCATCCAAGGCCCTAAGCAACCCGTCAACGACATTGATGTGTACCTAAGGCCATTAGTTGAAGAACTTCTACAGCTGTGGAGCATAAAAGGTGTACGTGTGTGGGATGAGCACAAACATCAGGAATTTGACCTACGAGCGTTGTTGTTTGTAACCATCACTGATTGGCCTCCTCTTAGTAACCTTTCACGACAGACAAACAAGGGATACAACGCATGCACGCACTGCTTAGATGAGACTGAAAGTATATATTTGGACAAATGCAAGAAAAATGTGTACCTGGGACATCGTCGATTTCTTCTGACCAAGCATGCCTTACGAAAGAAAGGCAAGCATTTCAAAGGTGAGGCAGATCACCGGAAGAAGCCCGTCCTCCGTACTGGTGCTGATATAATTGATATGGTCAAGGATTTACATGTAATCTTTGGAAAGGGTCCTGGCGGACAATCTATTCCGAATGACGCTGAGGGACACGCACCCATGTGGAAGAAGAAATCTATATTTTGGGACCTACCCAATTGGAAAGACCTAGAGGTCCGCTCTGCAATCGACGTGATGCACGTGATGAAGAATGTTTGCGTGAACCTGCTAGGCTTCTTGGGCGTATATGGGAAGACAAAAGATACACCGGAGGCACGGGAGGACCAGCAACGTTTGCATGAAAAAGACGGCATGCATCCAAAGTAGTATCAAGGTCCTGCCAGCTACGCTCTTAACAAAGCAGAGAAGGAAATCTTCTTTGAATGCCTGCTCAGTATCAAGGTCTCATCTGGCTTCTCGTCGAATATAAAGGGAATAATAAATATGGCAGAGAAAAAGTTCCAGAACCTAAAGTCTCATGACTGCCACGTGATTATGACGCAACTGCTTCCGGTTGCATTGAGGGGGCTTCTACCAGAAAATGTTCGATTAGCCATTGTGAACCTATGTGCATTCCTCAATGCAATTTCTCAGAAGGTAATCGATCCAGAAAGCCTACCAAGGTTACTGAATGATTTGGTCCAATGTCTTGTCAGTTTCGAGTTGGTGTTTCCACCATCCTTTTTCAATATTATGACGCACGTCCTAGTTCACCTAGTCGACGAGATTGCCATTCTTGGTCCTATATTTGTACACAATATGTTCCCCTTTGAGAGGTTCTTGGGAGTCTTAAAGAAATATGTTCGTAACCGTGCTAGGCCAGGGGGAAGCATCTCCACAGGCCATCAAACAGAGGAGGTAATTGGGTTTTGTGTTGACTTTATTCCTGACATTAAGCCGATTGGAGTCCCTCAATCGCAGTATGAGGGGAGACTGAGTGGAAAAGGCATGCTAGGAGCGGATTCAAAAAATATGTAGGGACGGGCATTCTTGGGCGCAAGCACACTACATAGTTCTACAGAATTCTTCCTTGGTAGCCCCGTATATCAATGAACACAAGAATATTCTACGCTCCAAACTCCCGGAGTAGTCTGACGACTAGATTACACGTGACCACATCAGGACTTTCAGCGGTTGGTTGCAAACACATCTCATGGGTAACACCAGTGTTGGAGCTGACCTGTACTCATTGGCCAGGACACCATCTTTGACTGTATTGACTTTCCAAGGGTACGAGATAAATGGAAATATATTTTACACGATCGCCCAAGATAAAAAGAGCACCAACCAAAACAGTGGTGTCCGCTTTGATGCAACAAACACCAATAGCGCAAAGGACACATATTATGGTTACATAGAGGCGATATGGGAACTTGACTATGGATGTGATTTTAAGGTCCCTTTGTTTCGGTGCAAATGGGTCAATCTGTCAGGAGGCGGGGTACAGGTAGACCCGCAGTACGGAATGACAACAGTGGATCTCAACAATCTTGGGTACACAGACGAACCATTTGTCCTAGCCAATGAAGTGGCGCAGGTTTTATATGTGAAGGACATCTCTACCAAACCGAGAAAAAGAAAAGATAAGGAAGCGAATACATCATACGATGAGCTAAAGCGCCACATCGTTCTTTCAGGGAAAAGAGACATTGTGGGAGTGGAGGGCAAGACAGACATGTCTGAAGATTATGAAAAGTTTCATGAAATTCCTCCCTTCAAAGTGAAGGCTGACCCAAGCATCCTGTTAAACGATGAAGATTATCCATGGTTACGGCGCAATAAGCAAGGGACACACGTGAAGAAAAAGTGAAGTTAACCGAATATTTTGCACCTTTGATTCTGGGTTGAAAGCCATAGTGTTATTCTCCACAACTATTCTGATGATGGCTTTGATCTAGAATATCACTCCAGTTACATGTCAAAAAATGAAATCCCTTTGTAATAGATGAGTTCTCGTCCGAAACCCTGATACTTCGAAAGAGATTGTCCAGTTTGTATAGGAAGTGCATCCAGTTTTTGCCCTAACACTCTAAACTTCTTAGCACATGCTATGTGGGTGAAACTATGATACCATGCCAAGTTTCAGCCTTTTCAGAGTTAATTTGTAGTGCTTTTCAATTTCAGGGTCATTTAGCTCAAAAAAATCATTAAATGCATGAAAAATAGCAAATGAAGTCCGAAAAGGGTTGAAAATTGATGATGTGGCTTTGAATGGTGCATATTGAACGCATAAAAAGTCTGGAGTTAAAATAAGTTTAAAAAATGAAATCCCTTTGTAATAGATGAGTTCTCGTCCGAAACACTGATACTTCGAAAGAGATTGTGCAGTTTGTACATGAAGTGCATCCAGTTTTTGCCGTAACCCTCTAAACTTTTTAGCACATGCTATGTGGGTGAAATTATGATACCATGCCAAGTTTCAGCCTTTTCAGAGTTCATTTGTAGTTCTTTTCAATTTCAGGGTCATTTAGCTCAAAAAAATCATTAAATGCATGAAAAATAGCAAATGAAGTCAGAAAAGGGTTGAAAATTGATGATGTGGCTTTGAATGGTGCATATTGAACACACAAAAAGTCTGGAGTTAAAATAAGTTAAAAAAATAGCAAATGAAGTCAGAAAAGGGTTGAAAAATATAACATTATTAGTTTAACAGAAAATACTAAACTAGAACCTAGCTTTAGTCCCGGTTGGTGGCACCAACCGGGACTAAAGCCTTACCGCAGTTTTTCACCCGTATGTGGTCCCACCTCGCCAATTGAGGAGCTAGTCGACCACCTTAAATATCCGGATCGTCCAAAAGGGATAAGCTTCTGACACCATTGCATCCTTTGTTAAGGATGTGGACTCTTACTATGAATCTTCTTAAGATTCGTAGTAACGGTCTATCTCCTTAACATAGAACACAATGGTGTCGGCTTTTTTGAAAAATTATATAACATAAAAACAACATAAAAAATAAAAAATAAAATTTATGCAACTAAAATTATATAACTAAAATTATATAAAATTTGTGCAACTAAAATTATATAAAATTATGCAACTAAAATTATATATAACTTATGCACCTACAATTAATAAAATTTAATGCAACTAAAATTATCTAACTATATTATATAAATTTATGCAACTAAAATTATATAAAATTTATGTAACTAAAATTATATAACTAAATTCTATAAAATTTATGCAACTAAAATTATATAAAATTTATGCAACTAAAATTATATAACTATATTATATAAATTTATGAAACTAAAATTATATAAAATTTATGCAACTAAAATTATATAACTAAATTTAAAAACCTAACGTACGCAAAAAAAAGGCTGCCTACTAGGCCACAACGGCCTGCATACGACTAGAAACCCTACATATGGGCCCGGATGGAGGCCCGCGTGACAAGTAGGCCCAACAGGGCCCAGTGGTAGGCATGTACTTCCTGCATTAGAGAGGAGCTCGAGAGGGCAGCTGGAGCAGCACTTATAAACTGCTGCGAGCTCCTCTCAACTAGCGAGGTGGGACTAAACTTTTGACACCGCGGTGCACCACATTTAGTCCTGGTTGGTGGCTCCAACCGGGACTAAAGGCCCCCCTTTAGTCCTGGTTGGAGCCACCAACCGGGACTAAAGGTCCTTTCACTAGTGCAGAACCAGGCTGTAGTCCCGGTTCGTAAGGCCCTTTAGTGCCGGTTCTGGAACCGGCACTAAAGGGGGGGGGACTAAAGCCCTCCCCCCTTTAGTCCCGGTTCAACATGAACCGGCACTAAAGGATGGGGACTAAAGGCCCCCCCCCCCCTTTAGTCCCGGTTAAACACGAACCGGCACTAAAGGGCCACCACGTGGCACGAGCACGCGTCGGGGGGCTGGGGGCTTTTAGTCCCGGTTGGTTACACCAACCGAGACTAAAAGGTTTAGGGGTTTTGGTTTTATGATTTATTTTTCCTTTAATTTTGTGTTTTACATTTAATTCTTTTTCATTTGCTGGTATTTTACGATACTACATATTGTACATGTTATGCATATATATAAATAGAATTTCTCGTAGAACCGATCATATATATATATATATATGTACAATTTGGTATAAACAATTTCTCCCCTCAATTTGCAGATCATTACATGGAGGCATTAGGTCGATCGAGCTAGGTACGGGGTAATGGAATTCTCCTTTGGGATCTATGAACTGGTCGAGCAAAAATCCCGCTATTTCCTCTTGAATCGCTCGTACGCGATTCTCTGGTAGGAGCTTATCCCGCATGTCCTTCATCTTTAAAGAAGAGATCAAAATATGCATGTATTATTAGTTGTGTGTATATATATTAGATAATGATGTAAAAATTGTGAATAGTGTTTTGGCAAACGTACCCATCGGTTTCTATCATCTTTGCTCCTTTCGGACGCCATCATGCGAATGTTCTCGCAAACGTAGTATGCACATAAATTAGTTCCCGACGCCTACTGCAGGGCCTTTACGAGAATAGAATTCAATCAGATAATAATTAATCAAGCATGATAATGGTATTGAAACTAGAATTAAAGTGATGTTAGCTAGCTAGTACTAATTAATTAATTACCTTGGGTCGCACCCATGTCAGCTGTTGTTTCCTTTGGCCTTTAACCTTTTTGATGAACTTTGCCCAAGCCCTGCCCGCCGGCAAAGAGAATGAATAAAGAAGTTATTATTTAGTTGATATCAGGAAACGAACTAAAGAGGCCGACATAGTGCGATAATGATTGAAATTACCTGTCGAGCATCCCCTTCACGATTGAGTATTCTGTAGGTTCTTTAAGTAGTGAGTCCAGTACTTGAACTTTTCCCTCGTCAACTTCAATGATTAACAAGATCCAGTGGAAACTGCATGCACACATGTTTGTATTAAGCGGGCATGTGCATAACTCATCAACTACACTTATTAACATCTAGTAAGCAAAAACAGAATTTGTAGTACAAGACAGTGTCACTCACCCGAAGTTGTAAGGAAGTAGTATTTCTGGTTGGGTATTTAGTCGCACCAAGAACTTTAGCAAGGTTTTCTCTGTGTATGGTCGATCATATTCACGTGACCATGTCTCTTAATTAATGGTATTTGGGTCAATGAACCCAATGCCATAGCGTCCAGCTTTTTTCATTTCATAGATCTTCATTCTGCATAATACCACAGAAAAGAATATAGTGAGGGTAATTACAGTTAATGAACGAGCACTACAGCTAGCTAGAGACTTAACTTACAGAAAGAAATCACTTACAGACAATAGCAACTGACGATAGATTTGTCGAGTGCACCTTGATTGAATAACTGAAACATTTCTTGAAACTCAACCCACAGATCTTTTTCATGGAAGTAATGCTCTGCCTTGACTTTCACCATGAGGGACACTTTATCGGTAGTCTTGGCTTCTCTCATGTACCATTGATGCAATTCATACATTCTCATTGAGAGACTCTTGACCTCCTCAGCCTTGACCATAGGTTCGCCGCGGACATATTTTCGTTTTAGTTCCTCCTCTTTAAATGTTTCGATGGGCTCGATGCCTAGCAGTTGTTCTACAGTGACACCGGCCTCTTCAGTCTGCCTTTTATGATCGTCGGTTATTACCAGCTGATCGGCGCCGGTACTCACATGTGTTGGTACAATGAGCGGGGGGATCGATTGCACCGCCTGTTCTCCCAGCTGGGGAACAATTTTCCCGCTTTTTTTGGCAGCTGCTTGGTTGGAGCTCGAGCTCGACTCCTTTTTTTGTGCTCGATATTACTTCTTGATTTCGCACTCATAGTCTGAGTCAACATGCTTCGGAGCTGGTGGTTGAGCCATACGAATAAAGTGGTCAATGACATGCTCAGGTACTTTCTCCTTTGGCGGCGGGGGCGGTTTCGGTCCAAAATGGGCCTTCACTTGGGCTCGCACTTTGATCTCGTTTTCCTGTTTGGTCAGGTTGTAAGGCCAACGAGGAAGAGGCTTGAGGCTTGGACCAAATTGGTATCTCTTGCCTCCTGTTGTACCGCTAGCCGCCGTAGCTGCGACGCCTCTCTTCCATTGTTGCTTGGGCGGCGGAGATGGCTGAAATGGTGCCTGGCTTGGAGGAGGAGGACTGGGCTGACGCGGTGCCAGACTTGGAGGAGGAGGAGTGGGCTGACGCGGTGCCGGACTTGGAGGAGGAGGAGTGGCCTGACGCATTGGCGGACTTGGAGGAGCAGGACTCTGCTGAGGCGGTGGCTGACTTGGAGGAGCGAGAGTCTGCTGACGCGGTGGCGGACTTGGAGGAGCGGGAGTCTGCTGACGCGGTGGCGGACTTGGAGGAGGAGCCGGCTGACGTGGTGTCGGTGGCCTTGGAAAGATGATGCAATCCTTTCTCCATAGAATGATATGATGTATGGCCTCTCCCAGTGTGCGCTCGTCATCACCTCCAGGAATGTCGAGCTCTAGCCCCGAATATTGTGCCACCACTTCATCAACCGCGACACGAGCATAGCCAGCTGGAATCGGATTACAATGTAAGGTTGCTTTAGGGGGATTTGTATAAGCAACGCCGTCCGCCACCTTCATGGATATGTTCTTCATTTTAAAGTGAAGCTCACAATTAGTGTTATCCATGTTGTCATCCACAGGGTATCTATCCAGCAGTGCCTCATCGCCCGGGGCGGAACCCATGCTGCTTCTCGGCATGGATGGGACGGTGCTATCCAATGCTGGATCCGCTAAATGCTGCCGCTGCTGAGACCCCCTTTCCTGGCTAAGTGAGTCGATCTGCTGCTGCTGCCGCTGGAAAGCTAGTGCCAACTCTGCGTGCCTTGTTTCTAGGCCTTGAAGGCGGTCTACTTCCTGCTTCCTCTGCTCCTCCTCCAGCTTCCTCTTCTTCTCCTCTTGCATCTTCTGTCTCGCACGGCTTCTGTAGTCGGCGTTCCAGTCCGCAAACCCCTCAAACCATGGAACAACGCCTTTACCTCGTGTTCTTCCTGGGTGTTCAGGATTCTTCAGGGCGCGCGTAAGCTCGTCGTTCTCTCTGTTGCGCGTGAACACCCCCGTTCGAGCCTCTTCTATTGCAACAATTAAATCGAGGTTGGCTCCTTTAAGACTTGCTCGCTCCAAAACCTTGCCTGTCTTTGGGTCCAACGTCCCCCCATGCGCATAGAACCAAGTCCTGGACCTGGGGGCCAGCTCAATGTAACTGGAGTGACCCCTGCATCCACCATCTGTTGCCCAGCGAGATCCCACTTAGGCCGGGCCACCTCGTAGCCACCTGGCCCTAGCTTATGGTGCCACTGCTTTTTCGCGGCATTGATCTTGTTTATTCTCGACCGTTCCTGAGCTACTTCCGATTCCTTGAATTTCACAAAAGCGTCCTAGTGATCTCTTTGCTTCTCCAGTGTTCCCTTGAATTCTAGAGTCTTCTTTCCTCCTTCGATGTACTTGTTCCATATACTTTTCTTGTGGTTTTTGAATGCTATCACCATCTTCCTAAGAGCAGCGTTCTTGACTTTCTCCACATCTGCATCTGTGAAATGATTTGGTAGGGTGAAATGTGACATGAGAGATTCCCAAAGCCGATCTTTTGCTCTTTGGTCGACAAAAGTAAGATCTGGACGTTCCTTTGCTGGCTTTTTCCATTCTTGAATGGAGATCGGGATTTAGTCCTTCACAAGAACTCCGCACTGACGAATGAACTTGCCCGCATTCTTCTTAGGCTCTCGCGGTTCGCCATTAGGTTTGATGGCATCGATGTTGTACTTTACGCCATCCTTCAACTTTTTGGCCAGGCCTCGCACTGTCCTGCTGCCTTTAGAAGATTTGCTCGATCCGGAGGGCTGAAAGAAGAAAGATCGGTTCGTTAATATATATATATATACAAAATCAATTAAAACATGTGATGATCACCAGATGCCTGCTTCTATAAATATACCTCGCCGGTATTTTTTATTTGAAGATCATCATAGTTCTGGACTTCATCTATTTGTTCGTCTTCATCGAGTATCATATCACCCTCCCCGGTATTGTTCAGATATTGTGAGCCGTCATCTTCTTCATTCTCATCTGGCCAGCTCGGGGAGCGTATGATCTCGAACAGGGCCTCTTCTCCTTCTCTGCCGGTATTGTCTGCCATAGCTTCTATTTAACTAATCTAGAAGAAATATAAAACAATTTAGTACGCATCTCAAATAATAGTAGATAATTGATATGCATCTCAAATAATAGTAGATAATAGATATGCATCTCGATAGATAAAAATGAATCATAGTAGATAATATGTGCATCATCGAATATAATCTCGAATAATCGTCTCAAATATTATCGAATAATATAATCTCAAATACATCGTCTCGAATATCTCGAATACATCACTAGCTAATGCAGATCGAATACTATCGAATAATCTAGTTCACTCATGGTGGACACCCAAAGAGAAGGAACCACCACAGGATCATAGCTCCAGTGAGATCCCTGAAGAACCTGCCAGGTATTGGAGAACCTGACGTCCAACGCAACCATGTAGCGACGGACGTGCTCGTCCTCCTCCCTAACACGGTGACGTACCACCTCCGCGGGGGACGCTAGCCTCCTCACCGAATGTGGCCCACGCGCCCGCCACCAAAGAAGCTCTGGGTCGACGACGGGACCCGGGTTCCTCACCAAGATGCGTCCCCTAAAGGTAGCACCTCCCAGTGCCAGCCCGGCGGAGCCCAGTCCCGGACATGGCGCCTCTGAAGCAGGACGTTGTCACGAACGGGTCGACGACGAGGATGCGGGCCGGGCATCATTGACGTCGAGAACAAATTCTATGCAAATATGTAACATTTTTTAAATGTTTGGCTAGGAACAGGATTCAGAATCATAACAGATTCTCTTAACCTTTAAGGGTTTTAACAAAATGGCGCCATTCTGGATGCGCAGAAAATGGTCCATATTTTTCCTGATCTCATCTACCCTTCTATATGTCACGTTGTCTAGTGTCAAAGGATTCAAGAAAACCATGGCTTCATCATTATAGCCGAAGTAACAGGCGCATAATGGTACGAAGCTCTCCAAATTGTTTTGGAACGGAGTCCCGGATAGGATAATTAGCTTTTTGGTACGAAGTTCAGCAAAAGCCTTCCAAATATCGCTATTTGGAAGGCCTTTGCTGAAATTGGTACCAAAAAGCGAATTATTCTATCCGCAACTCCGTTCAAAAACAACTTTGAAGAGCTTCGTAGCATCATACGCCTGTTACTTCCGGCTAATGATGAAGCCATGGATTTCTTCAATACTTTGACAGACAATGTGACATATAGAAGAATATATATATAGATGAGATAAAAAAAATGGATCAACTTGTGCACATCCATAATGGGGGCATTCTTTGATCATATATATTTCACTAGATCAAACTTTGACATATGATCAAATTTGGACATATGATCAAATGTTGCATATGTCAAAATTCAAACTTTGACATATGATCAAATTTGGACATATGATCAAATGTTGCATATGTCAAAATTCAAACTTTGACATATGATCAAATGTTGCATATGTCAAAATTCAAACTTTGACATATGATCAAATGTTGCATATGTCAAAATTCAAACTTTGACATCTGATCAAACTTTGACATATGTCAAAATTATTGCATCTAGTTACATTGGATCAAATGTTGCATCGTGAAATATGCAACATTCAAACTTTTTTAAATATGACAAACTTTTAATACATTCAAACATCTAAAACATCTAAAACATCAAAACATATACATATATACATCTAAAACATAAAAAATTCCTACTCAATAAAACAACTAAAACATCAAAACATAAAGTATAAAAAACTAAAATTCCTACTCATCTAATTAACATTTATATATCTAAAATTCATCTAAACATTTCTATAACTAAAAGTATAAAAAACTAAAAAAACATTCATCTAACATTTATATATATCTAATTCATCTAATTAACATTTATATATATCTAATTCATCTAAATCAACTAAAAAAATAGAAAAACAGAAAAAATTAAGAAAATGTGTGTGTGTGTGTGTGAGCTCGATGGGAGGGGCGGCCATGGCGGCACAGGGGCTGCTCATATCGGGGCGACGGCCGGCGAGGCGAGGCGATAGGGGCGGCGACGACGGGGGCGCGCGGCAACTGGGGCGGCGACGGGGACGGGGGCGGGGACGGGGGGCGACGACGGGGACGGGGGCGGCGACGGGGACGTTGACAGGGACGGCGACGGTGCGCGACGGGGGGTGGCGGCGATGTCGATCGAAGCAGAGGAGACGAAGAAGAGAAGAGAAGAAACTGAAAATTCGTAAGTGTTGTATATATAGGAGGGACCTTTAGTCCCAGTTGGAGCCACCAACCGGGACTAAAGGTCAAATTTGGCCAGGCCAAGCGGCGGGAAGCGCAGGCCTTTAGTCCCGGTTGGTGGCTCCAACCGCGACTAAAGGGGGGGGGGTCTTTTGTCACGGTTCGAACCAGCAACCGGGACTAAAGGCCTGTGCTTCCCGTGTGCGTGGTGCAGAAGTTTAGTCCCACCTCGCCGAGCCAAGGGCAGCCGCGGCTGCTCCTTCGAGCTCCTCTCCAAAGCAGGTTTCTGGCCTAACTCTGCTGCGCTGCCCTGTGGGCCTACTGGGCCTTGCGGGCCTGCATCCTGGCCCAACTATAGGTTGGGTTTCTAGTCGTATGCAGGCCGTTGTGGCCCAGTAGGCGGGTTTTTTTTCTTTTATTTCTGAGTTGTTTTTTGCTTTATTTAGAGTTTCTTTATGAATATTTTTGCTTTAGGTAAAAAAATTATAAACTTTCTGTTAGTGCTAGTAGTTTTCAAATTTGAATTATTTGAAATTTCTGTGAATCACTAGTTTGTGAATAACTTTACTTTAAAAATAGTTTTTTCAGTGATTCTTTTTTCTTATGTTTAATATTAGTGTGCTTTAAGATTATATTCAATTTGGTAATACTTAGGTTATTTAAAAAAATGAAATGCCTTTGTAACAGATGAGTTTTCGTCCGAAACCCTGATACTTTGAAAGAGATTGTCCATTTTGTACACGAAGTGGATTCAGTTTTACTCGTAACCCTCTCACCTTTTTAGCACATGCTATGTGGGTGAAATGATGATACCATGCCAACTTTCAACCAATTCAGAGTTCATTTGTAGTGCTTTTCAATTTCAAGGTCCTTTTGCTCAAAAAAATTTAGTAAATGCATGAAAAATAGCAAATGAAGTCAGAAAGGGTTGAAAATTGATGACATGGCTTTGAATGGTGCATACTGAACGCACAAAAAGTCTAGAGTTGAAATAAGTTTAAAAAATGAAATGCCTTTGTAACAGATGAGTTTTCGTCCGAAACCCTGATACTTCGAAAGAGGTTGTCCATTTTGTACATGAAGTGGATCCAGTTTTTGCCGTAACCCTCTCACCTTTTTAGCACATGCTATGTGGATTAAATGATGATACCATGCCAACTTTCAACCTTTTCAGAGTTCATTTGTAGTGCTTTTCAATTTCAGGGTCCTTTAGCTAAAAAAAATCAGTAAATGCATGAAAGATAGCAAATGAAGTCAGAAAGGGTTAAAAATTAATGACGTGGCTTTGAATGGTGCATACTGAACACACAAAAAGTCTGGAGTTGAAATAAGTTTAAAAAAAATGAAATGCCTTTGTAACAGATGAGTTTTCGTCCAAAACCCTGATACTTCGAAAGAGATTGTCCATTTTGTATACGAAGTGGATCCAGTTTTTGCCGTAACCCTCTCAACTTTTTAGCACATGCTATGTGGGTGAAATGATGATACCATGCCAACTTTCAACCTTTTCAGAGTTCATTTTGTAGTGCTTTTCAATTTCAGGGTCATTTAGCTAAAAAAAATCAGTAAATGAGCTGAAAAATAGCAAATGAAGTCAGAAAGGGTTGAAAGTTGATGACGTTTGTCCGAAGCACAAAAGTACATGTTTCAAATGCCAAAACACATAAGCACCCTAACTATTACAAAGATTCCCTATGGTTTGTCCAAAGTGGGACTTTCCAGATATATATAAGTCCGGAAACTCACTAGAGAAGAAAGTGATTGTGACGCCCCCGGCCCGATCGTGCACTAATCATACACGCAAATGCACACGATCAAGCCTAAGGACTCACGGGAAGATATCACAACACAACTCTAAAACATAAATAAAGTCATACAAGCTTTATATTACAAGCCAGGGCCTCGAGGGCTCGAATACATAGCTCGATGGCATACAAGCGTCAGCGGAAGCATCAGTTATCTGAGTACAGATATGAAAGAGAAACAGAAAGGCCTTTAGAAAGGCGGGGCAAAATAAAACACTACGATCGAAAGGCGCAGGCCTCCTGCCTGGAACCTCCGAACCTACTCCTGGTCGACAGCCAGCTCGTAGCAGAAGCCATCCTCGGGGTAGTAGTAGTAGTCAAACGTCGACGGGGTAGCTGTCTCAGCGGCTCCGTCATCTGGTCACGATGAACTGATATGGGGGAAAAAGGAAAGAAAAGCAACCGTGAGTACTCTGAAGTACTCAGCAAGCAAGGATCTACACTACATATGCAACATTATCAAGGGGAGGCTGTATATGTGGACTGGGCTGCAGAAATGCCAGAATAGAGAGAAGGCCCTGTCCTATCGAAGACTAGCATCTTCAGCGGTCTTGCAGCAGTAGAAGAGAGTAGAACAATACCATATAATGTAGCAGTAATAATATCAACCTCATCCTGAGATCCTTTCTCGACTCCCTGCGAGAAAGCAATCCCAGAGCCATAACGTCTTCAAACCTCGTCCTGAGATCCCTTCTCGACTCCCTGCGAGAAGCAATCCCAGAGCCATATATACAGGTCTCATCACAGGTATCCAGTTCTAAATTGTATCAATCAGGATACAACTCCGAGTGTCCTTTACCGTAGGACCGGCTATCGATAGAAATGTTCTTCCCTGCAGGGGTGCACCAACTTACCCAACACGCTCGATTAACTCCGGCCGGACACAGTTTCCTGGGTCATGCCCGGCCTCGGCCAAACGACACATCGCAACCCTACCTATAGCTCAGCAGAGAGGTCCCCGTCGGTCTACATCCTAAGCGCTCAGAGGTCTTTGGCCATCGCCCTGTGCACTCCGAGTCGTTGCGCGCAGGGAGAAGCCTGGCACCAGGAGGGCGCCGGTCCGTCCGTGCCGCCATGCTGAACTGGACGTCTGACAGAGCTTTCGGCTGATGCTACGATGCAGAACGCCCATACTATGCCCACGTGATGGTTAGTGCTATCAGACCAGAGGCCTGCTCGGATCAAATATCCAAATCGCTAGGACTAGGGGCTTGCGGTAACGAGCAGAGACTCACGAAAGATGTGACCCCGTCGCCCCGTCTCGAGGACTTGCGGCAAGGGCCATGAATGCCCGGCCACGCCTCGTATTCAACACTCGGGCACCATCCAGGTCAACCCGTCTCGTAAAAGTCTGTCGGGAACTCAGGTCCACCTCTACTGGGTGGTACCGCCTGTCCCTTCAGTCCTGTAGTAAAAGTAGCTTCCTCGGGTCCCCCTTCGGGGCCGACCCGTCTCTATCAAGGTTCAGCAGTAAAGTCACAGTAACCGTGTGTCCATAACATCAAGGAAATCCGAGGTATCACCCTCGACGGATGCCCACTCGATGTAACCGTCAAGTCGAACTTAGGAGGAATCACCCTCGATGAGTTCACACTTGATGTGTTGTACGACAGTGTCGTATCGGAAGTGGAGAAGGAGGAATCACCCTCGATGACCACGATCAAATAGCTACTCTACAGAGTTAACATCAGAAGTGCTACATGAGGTTTCACCCTCGGCACTTGATAGTAACGCTGCAGTGTCGTTACAACTAAGGGGGGGTGATGTGCGGTGTCGGGGCCTGGTCTTCAATCCCGTTGATCGGGTCTTCTGACGATCCAGCGCGGCAGTCGGGATAAGTGGGGTCACTGATAGGTCTCTACCCAGCCTAGACTAAACAGTTTAGGATATGTAGGTAATTATCAACAGCAGGTTACAATGAACAGGCTATGCATCAGAATAGGTAAAGCAGTAGTAGCAGCAATTCTAATGCAAGCATGGGAAATTAGAATGGGCGATATCGGGATGATCAAAGGGGGGGGCTTGCCTGGTTGCTCGGCGGCAAGGGCAAGGTCGTCTATGGTGTCTTCGGGATCCGGAGCTGCGTCGGTCTCGGGGACGACGGCGGTGTCAGGGTCTAACGAGAGAGAAGAGGGGGAGGAAACAGTATAAATACACAGTAAATATGAGCAACACAAAGTATGACATGGCAGTACGCAGTGCTAGGGGTAGTCTAACGCAGTACTATACGTATCAGGCGTTGCGGGAGAATATCTGGCGATATTTCCCGGGTCTTTGGATTTATCGGATAGACGAACCGGAGGGGGAATGTTGCATGTTCGGATAGTTAGGGACGTGTGACGAACGAACGGATCGCGTACTCGGATTCGTCTCGTCGTTTTGAGCAACTTTCATGTAGAAAGTATTTTCATCGGAGTTACGGTTTAAAAGATATGATTTTCTAAAGTTTAAACAATATTCTGAAATTACAGATTTATTATTAATTCGAATTATCCAGAACAGTAGCAGGGTGACGTCAGCATGACGCATGGATGACGTCAGCAGTCAACAGGGGGCCGGCCAGGTCAAACCTGATATGTGGGGCCCACATGTCAGTGACTCAGTTAACTAAACAGAGTTAGCTTAATCTATTTAAACTAATTAGCAGGCGGGGCCCAGCAGTCAGTGGGTAATTAGTGTTTTAAATCACTAATTAATTTTATTAACGGATTATTTATTTAATAAAACGTTTTACCGAGCGGGACCCACATGTCATAGACACAGGGCCCGCCCAGTCAGCGTGGACTAGGTCAACGGGACCCAGTGGGGCCCAGAGTCAGTGGCTGGGCCGTGGGGCCCGCGGCGCCACGTCGGACCGGCCGCCGGAGTCGCGCCGGAGTGCCCAGACGCGGTGGCGAGCTCCGGCGAGCTCGGGTTTCGCCCTCAGGGCGTCTCCGGGGCCGTGGCTTGGCCCGTTCGAACGGGCGGCGAGCGCCGTGTCACGTGGTGGTGTTGGCGTGGTTGGGGGCCGCTGGGAACGGCGCCGGCGATGACCGCAGCGGCGATGGCGTTCGGGTGGTGCACGGGGTCGGCGCTACGGCGCGCTAGCGAGCGAAAGGAGAAGCTAGGTGTGGCCTGCGCGATGCGGGGAGCACGATGCGCACGGGCCCGAGGCCGTTTGGTCACCGGAACGGCACCGGCGACGAGCTAGGCGGCGGTGCGTTCGGGCGAAAGAGGGGCGACGCGTACGGGCACGAAGAGCGCGCGGGGAGAGGGGGAGGGGGACGAGGTGCTCACAGCGAGTCTGTAGGTGAGCTTAGCGTGCGCGGGGAGGGCTCGGAGTGGCCGGAGTCGGCGATGGCGTGCGGCGGCCGAAGGTGGAAGATGACGGCGCCGGCGACGCAGCGACGCATTCTAGCTCGTGGGGCTCGGGGGAGAGGCGTAGTCGACGGAGGCGAACCATGCGGGCACGGTCACGCGACGAGGCAGAGGCGGTGGCCGCGCGTGCTACGGCGGCGGTGCCATGGCTGCGCACTGGAGAGAGAGGAGAGGTGGTGTCCAGGGGAGAGTGAGGCGAGGGAGAGCCAGGGGGTCCGGGGTGCTGCTCATATACGCGGCAGTCGCGGCGACGCGCTGTCGACCGCGAGGGAGGGGGGGCCTGGGCGTGCGCGCGTGCGTGCGCCAGGTGCTCGACAGCGAGCCCCGGGCGTGAGCAGTACGAAGAGGACGAGCGAGTTGGGCTGGGCCGGCCACTGTGCTGACTTAGGCCCAGCACAGTGGGTCTTTTTCTTTTTCTTCTTTTCTTTTCTGTTTTCTCTTTTTAGTTTCTGTTTTGACTTTTGTTTTTGATTTCAAAATACTTTTGTAAAATATGAAACTAGCCCAAATAAATATGGTGCATTATTAGTCACTGCTAGAAACTGGTTTGGCGTCCATATCTTTTTGGTTTGGATTTTATTTAATTGAAAAGGGGTTGAGTAGTGCTATGTTGCTGCTGTTTCTTGTTGTTCGAGTCCTTTTACAATTCCAACTAATGTTGCAATCATTTTTATAAATGCTAGGGGAATATTTGCAACAAGATGCACATTTTAGTTTTCCAGTTTGAACAACTTTTATTTTCCACTTTAATTTAATTTGAATTTGAGTTAGAAGTTGAAATGCATTATGATGCAAATGATGATCATGCACTGTTAAACATGATGACATGGCATAATCAAAAGGGTGATTACTGTAGATAACCACTGGGGGTGTTACAGTGATGACAGTGAAGCCGGTCACATCCCAGAGTGGGATCTTTGGGTGTGAAACTTTTTCTTCACGTGTGTCCCTTTGCGCCGTAACCATGGACAATCTTCATCATTTAACTGGATGCTCGGGTCAATATTCACTGTGAAAAGAGCAATTTCATGAAACTTTTCATAATCTTCTGACATGTCTGTCTTGTCATCCACTCCCACGATGTTTCTTTTCCCTGAAAGAACTATGTGGCGCTTTGGCTCATCGTATGATGTATTCGCTTCCTTATCTTTTCTTTTTCTCGGCTTGGTAGACATGTCCTTCACATAGAAAACCCGCGCCACATCATTGGCTAGGACGAATGGTTCGTCTGTGTACGCAAGATTGTTGAGATCCACTATTGTCATTCCATACTGCAGGTCTTCCATTACCCCGCCTCGTGTCAGATTGACCCATTTGCACCGAAACAAAGGGACCTTCAAACCACGTCCATAGTCAAGTTCCCATATCTCCTCTATGTAACCATAATATGTGTCTGTTCCCCTCTTGGTTGCTGCATCAAAGCGGACACCACTGTTTTGGTTGGTGCTCTTCTTATCTTGGGCGATCGTGTAAAATGTATTCCCATTTATCTCGTACCCTTTGAAAGTCATTATATTCGAAGATGGTAACTGGGACAGCAAGTACATGCCATCTTCAACAGTGTTGTCATGCATGGCACGTGTCTGCAACCAACCGGTGAAAGTCCACGTTTGTTCACGTGTAATCCAGTCGTCAGACTGCTCCGGGTGTTTGGAGCGTAGAATATTCTTGTGTTCCTCCATATACGGAGCCACCAAGTCAGAATTTTGTAGAACTGTGTAGTGTGCTTGTGTGAGAGAATGCCTGTCCATACATATTATTTGTTTCGGTCCTAGTGTGCCATTTCCACCCAGTCTGCCCTTATGCCGCAATTCAGGAACACCAATCGGCTTAAGGTCAGGAATAAAGTCAATACAAAACTCAATGACCTCCTCATTTTCATGGCCCTTGGAGATGCTTCCTTCTGGCCTAGCATGGTTATGAACATAATTCTTTAAGACTCCCATGAACCTCTCAAAGGGGAACATATTGTGTAGAAATATAGGACCCAGAATGACAATCTCTTCGCATAGGTGAACTAGGACGTGCATCATGATGTTGAAGAAGGATGGTGGGAACACCAACTCGAAACTGACAAGACATTCTACCAAATCATTCTCTAACCTTGGTATGATTTCTGGATCGATTACCTTCTGAGAGATTGCATTGAGGAATGCACATAGCTTCACAATGGCTAATCGAACGTTTTCCGGTAGAAGCCCCCTCAATGCAACCGGAAGCAGTTGTGTCATAATCACGTGGCAGTCATGAGACTTTAGGTTCTGGAACTTTTTATCTGCCATATTTATTATTACCTTTATATTCGATGAGAAGCCAGACGGGACCTTCATACTGAGCAGGCATTCAAAGAAGATTTCCTTCTCTTCTTTGGTAAGAGCGTAGCTGGCATGACCCTGATGTATGCCGTCTTTTCCATGCATACGTTGCTGGTCCTCCCGTGCCTCCGGTGTACCTTTTGTCTTCCCATACACGCCCAAGAAGCCAAGCAGGGTCACGCAAAGATTGTTCGTCACGTGCATCACGTCGATTGCAGAGCGGACCTCTAGGTCTTTCCAATAGGGTAGGTCCCAAAATATAGATTTCTTTTTCCACATGGGTGCGCGTCCGTCAACGTCATTCGGAACAGATTGTCCGCCAGGACCCTTTCCAAAGATTACCTTCAAATCCTTGACCATATCATGTACATCATCACCAGTACGGTGGCGAGGCTTCGTCCGGTGATCTGCCTCACCTTTGAAATGCTTGCCTTTCTTTCTTACAGGATGCCTGCTCAGAAGAAATCGACGATGTCCCAGGTACACATTCTTCTTACAATTATCCAAATATATACTGCCGGTATCATCCAAACAGTGTGTGCATGCGCGGTATCCCTTGTTTGTCTGTCCTGAAAGGTTACTGAGAGCAGGCCAATCATTGATGGTCACAAACAGCAACGCATGTAGGTCAAATTCTTCCTGATCGAGCTCATCCCACGCACGTACACCTTTTCCATTCCACAGCTGTAAGAGTTCTTCAACTAATGGCCTTAGGTACACATCAATGTCATTGCCGGGTTGCTTAGGGCCTTGGATGAGCACTGGCAACATAATGAACTTCTACTTCATGCACAACCAAGGAGGAAGGTTATACATACATAGAGTCACAGGCCAGGTGCTATGATTGCTGCTCTGCTCCCGAAAAGGATTAATGCCATCTGCGCTTAGACCAAACCATACATTCCTTGCGTCATCTGCAAAGTCCCTCCACTTCCTCTTGATTTTTCTCCACTGTGACCCATCAGCGGGCACTCTCAACTTCCCGCCTTTCTTACGGTCCTCTTTGTGCCATCGCATCAACTTGGCATGCTCTTTGTTTTGGAACAAACGTTTCAACCATGGTATTATAGGAGCATACCACATCACCTTGGAAGGAATCTTCTTCCTAGGGCGCTCACCCTCGACATCACCAGGGTCATCGCGGCTGATCTTATAGCGCAATGCACCGCATACCAGGCATGCGTTCAAATCCTTGTACTCACCGTGGTAGAGGATGCAGTCATTAGGGCATGCATGTATCTTCTGCACCTCTAATCCTAGAGGGCAGACAACCTTGTTTGCTTCGTACGTACTCTCGGGCAATTCGTTGTCCTTTGGAAGCATCTTCTTTAACATTATCAGCAAGTTTCCAAATCCCTTGTTAGATACATCATTCTCTGCCTTCCATTGCAGCAATTCCAGTGTGGTGCCCAGCTTTTTCTTGTCAGCTTCGCAATTTGGGTACAACAATTTCTTGTGATCCTCTAACATGCGCTGCAACTTCAGCCTCTCCTTTTCACTTGCCCAGTTTCTCTTTGCATCGGCAATGGCCCGACCTAGATCATCAACGGGCTCATCTGATGCCTCTTCTTCAGCTTCTTCCCGCATTGCCGGCTCAGCTTCTTCCCCCATTGTTGTACCATCGTATTCAGGGAACCCATGGCCAGGATAGATGTCGTCGTCCTCTTCTTCTTCATTGTCTTCCATCATAACCCCTCTTTCTCCGTGCTTGGTCCAAACATTATAGTGGGGCATGAAACCAGACTCAAACAGGTGCCAGTGAATGGTTCTTGAGTTAGAGTAATTGTGATCATTCTTACAGCCAACACATGGACAAGACATAAAACCATCCGCCCGCTTGTTTGCCTCAGCCGCAAGCAGAAAAGTATGCACGCCATTAATGAACTGTGGAGAGCATCGGTCATCGTACATCCATTGCCGGCTCATCTTCATTACACAGCAATGAAAAGACCAAATTAATACAAGTTCATACATAAAGTTCATACACACTTATTCTCATAAAACAACATACAAACTCTCTAGCTAAAGCATTTAAATGCAACAACAAATGCGATCAAGATCACAACTAAGGTAACAATTGATCCAACAACATAATGATACCAAGCCTCACTATCAATGGCATATTTTCTAATCTTTCTAATCTTCAAGCGCATTTTCTCCACCTTGATCTTGTGATCATTGACGACATCGGCAACATGCAACTCTAATTCCATCTTCTCCTCCTCAATTCTTTTCAATTTTTCTTTCAAATACTCGTTTTCTTTTTCAACTAAATTTAACCTCTCGACAATAGGGTCAGTTGGAATTTCTGGTTCACATACCTCCTAGATAAAAATATCTATGTCAACTTGATGGGCATAATTTGTCATAAACACGAAATGCAACAAATAGTTATAAAAGAGAATATACCACATCCGAATAATAAACCGGACGAGGGCCGATGGGGACGGATATCAAAACCATTGCACTATGTATAACAAACAATGTACGGGTAAGAAAATTATGCAAGTAACTATATATCTAAATCACACAAACATGATTTTTTTTATATAAAAAAGATAAGAACAAGAGGCTCACCACAAGGTGGTGCCGGCGACGGGACGGTGCGGGCGATCGACGGTGGTTAGGATGGAGATGGGAAGGCACTAAGTAAGCCACACCTACATATGCAAAATAAGAGTTATTTTGAGCTCAAATTGCATATAAATCAAATAAACTACCCCATATAATTCCTCCCAAACTAAAACCCACAAATCACTATACTTATAGAGCATTGCAAGAGCTAATCTAGCAATGAGAGATTTAAGGACAAAGTTGCTAACCTTTGTGATCACTTGGATGGATGGGGTCCCTTCAAATATTGACAAATTTTGGCAAAAATGGAGGATGAGCTCGAGAGGAGAGGAAGAAAACAGAGAGGAGAGGAAAGGGGAAGAACAGAGAGCTCGGGCTCGATGAAGGGTTTATGTAGGATGATCTTTAGTCCTGGTTGGTTATACGAACCGGGACTAAAGATGCATCTCTAGTCCCGGTTCTTGCCACGAACCGAGACTAAAGGTGTTGGCGGGGTCCCAGCCTGACACCGGCCTGCCACCATCTCTTTAGTCCTGGTTCATGGCACGAACCGGTACTAAAGGATCAAAATGAACCGGGACTAATGAGCGCCGCCCACCTAGCCGTTGGAACTGGCACTAATGGTCACATTAGTGCCGGTTCATTTACAAACCGGGACTAATGAGCTGAACATTAGGCCCTTTTTCTACTAGTGTTTGCTTCCCGCCCTTTCGGCTGCTGAAAAGGTGCTTTAATCCCGATTGGTGGCTCCAACCGTGACTAAAGGCACCCCTTTAGTCCCGGTTGGTGCCACCAACTAGGACTAATGGTTTGCCCCGACGCCGTCCTCGAGCCCGATCGGCCTCGTCGCCGCACCCGAGCCCGCTCGGCCTCGTCACCGGCCGGACGTCCACCCCCGTCCTCGTCGCTGTCCCCTCCACCCACTCCTCGTCGCTGTCCCCGAACCCTGCCCCGACGCTGTCCCTGAGCCCGCTCGGCCTCGTCGCCGCCCCCGAGCCCAATCGGCCTCATCGCCGGCCGGACGTCCTCCCCGAGCCCTCGTCGCCCCCGCTGTGAGCCGCTGCCACCGCCGAGGCAATGTTTCTTCATTAGTTCATTAGTCCAAACACAATGTTGTATATTGCTATGTTAATTCCTTCATCTAGTTCATCTTAGAACTGCAATGTTGTATTCTTGTTGTTAAATGAAAATGTGAAGCAAGTCTTTTTTTGAAAATGTGAAGCAAGTATTCATGGATGCATGGATGTGGTATTATTTTTGTTAAATGAAAATGTGAATTAGCAAGTCTTTTTTTGAAATGAAAATGTGAAGCTACTATTTTTTTAAATGAAAATGTGAAGCTCCCATTCCGTTTTGAATATAGTATGGTTAAATGAAAATGTGAAGCTCCCATTCCGATATGGTATGAACTTTTCATACCGTTTTGAATTTCGGTTTTTATGGTATATACCAAAAAACCGAATAGTTAACCGATAACTTCGACATGAGGGGGGGGGGGTCGTTAAAACATAACCCTGATAACTTCGACATGAGGGAGGGGGTTGTTAAAACATAAACCCGATAACTTCGACATGAGGGGGGGGGGGGGGTCGTTAAAACATAACCCCGATAACTTTGAATTTGAGGCATATGAAAACATGATTTGCACGTCGGACAGGCATGAGAGAGGCGGTCCGCAAAGTATCCTCTCTCAAAAGATAGGACGACTCATCAGACATGAGGGGGGAGGAGTCCTCGACGATCGTCTGAAACTAACTGTTATAAAACTTGTCAACTTTGCATGATGTTTGCCACTAATCCATTGCTCATATGCATATGATTCCTTGTTGTGATTAGGTCTATGTTGGCCACTAATCCATCTCTCATGGTTGTATATTAATTGCCATGTTGTTATATTTGTAGAAACTATGGACAGAGACATAGAACAAGAAGAGTTGTTGGGGGATATAATCCGCGACGGAGGTGATATCACCTTGTCGTTTCTCAACGACATCGATTGTGAGGAAAGAGAGGATGATAGCTCCAGTTATCGAATGGAGGAGGGAGGAGATCATGATGGCTCCGGTGATCGAATGGAGGAGGGAGGAGATCATGATGGCTCCGGTGATCATGACGGCTCCGGAGCCTTAACTGTTGCAAAGTCCGGCAAGGTATATATATATTAATTAAGCCTCTGCTGACTAGATGCATTAATTGTTTGGTATGTACATACATTAACGCTTCTTTCTTATTTTAGCCCTCCAGATCGAGCCAAACTTTTGTAAGGAGACGAGGCCCGAAGAAAAGGTTGGGCCAGGATGAAAGGTTCACGATCAAAGTAGTCGCTCCAGATGGCCAACCGATTCAACCCAAGCGGACCAAAGACACATTTGTACATCAATGCGGAGTTATTGTTAGGGACAGCGTCCCGATCAGCATCCAAGAATGGAATAAGAAGAAGGACCCTGAAGTTTCTTATGTCGACGATAGACTGAAAGATGAGCTTTGGAACTCGCTGATGACAAATTTCAGCCTACCGCCAGAGGAGGATCCGAATAACCAAGTTACACAGCAACGAGTCAAGTCGTTTGCTCTTCAGAAGATGGTAGAACTATTCAAGAACTAGAAGAAAATATTGAACAAACAGTTTGTCAAGAAAGACAAGACTCCAGAATTCACCAGTCAATATGCGAAGATCAAAGATCACTGGCCCGCATTTGTGGCGTATAAGAAATCGGAGAAAGGTAAGAAAAGGTCAGCGACAAATAAGCTAAATGCTGCAAGGAAGCAGTATCACCATGTTACTGGGTCAGGTGGCTACAGCAAAGCCCGGCCTACGTGGGACAAAGCTGAGAATGACCTGCTTGATAAAGGGGTCCAACCAGCGACATTGCACTGGCCCGATCGGGCAAGGACTTGGTTCTTCGGGGTTGGGGGAACTTTGGACCCAGAAGCAGGGAAGTGTGTTTGGATGAAAGCTCAACTTGAAACACCCATCAAAAAGCTTCAGGAAGCAATCAAGGCAGTGCAGGAAGAGAGGTTCATTCCCGACAGAGAGAAGGATGAGCTGTCAAAGGCCCTCGGGAATCCTGAACATCCCGGATGAACACGAGGCACATCAGGCTCCCTTCCATGGATCCATGGGTTTGCCGACAGCAGAGCCACTTATAGAAGCCGAAAGAGAAAGAAGGCAGAGGAAGCAGACCAAATACAGAAGATGGAAGAAAGATTAGTGAAACTTGAGGAACTTGAGAGCCAGCGAGCTACTTGCCAACCATCTCAGCGGCACGCAGATCCTTCATTCGATACTGCCCATGAAGCTACCCAATGATCTTAGCGGAAAAGCAGCGTGGCTTCCACGGAGCTCGTTCAGCCTGATATCATGGCTCCTCGCTACCCCATGGATGCTATCACAGAGAGGGAACATTGTGAGCTAATGATGAAATGCCATAACCTAACCTTGAAGGTGGCGGTCGGCTATGTCTTACCTCCTCGACCTGATTCAACTTTCCATTTCGCTCCGATTCCAGATGGCTTTGCTGTTATTGGGGTGGACGAAGTAATGAACAGATTTGAGGGGCAGGAGCTTGAGTACCCTACAGGTGAAAGGAAGATTCATCTGGAAAATTCCTTCAGGACTACCTGTCTATGGAGAAAGGAAAACATCGTGCTTCCAAACTGGACGACACCTCAGCAGACTCAGCCGGAGGAGCCCCCTAAGCAGACTCCTCCTCATAGTCCAGCTGTATCTCCACTTCCTCATTCGTCTCTGGCACGTCAGCTATCTCCGCCGCCTCAGCTATCTCCGTCGCCTCAGCTATCTCCGTCGCGTCAGCCGACTCCAGCGGAGGAGGCCCCTCAGCAGAATCCTCCTCCGCCTCCTCCGCCGCTTCAGCGGACTCCGCCTCCTGCACCGCGTCAGTGGACTCCGCCTCCACCACTGCGTCAGTGAACTCTGCCTCCTCAGCAACGGCAGAAGAGAGCCATCGCCGCTCTGGCGGCTAGCAGTACAAGAGGTGGGAAGAAATTCAAATTTGGTCCAAGCCTCAAGGCTCCTACCAAGTTACCATTGTTGGGGAACGTGCAATTTCAAAAAAATTCCTACGTTCACGCAAGATCTATCGAGGAGATGCATAGCAATGAGAGGGGAGAGTATGTCCACGTACCCTCGTAGACCGAAAGCGGAAGCGTTAGCTTAACGCGGTTGATGTAGTCGAACATCTTCGCGATCCAACCGATCAAGCACAGAACGTACGGCACCTCCGAGTTCAGCACACGTTCAGCTCGATGATGTCCCCCGAGCTCTTGATCCAATTGAGGACGAGGGAGAGTTCCGTCAGCACGACGACATGGCAATGGTGATGATGAAGTTACCGGCGCAGGGCTTCGCCTAAGCACTACGACGATATGACCGAGGTGTGTAACTGTGGAGGGGGGCACCGCACACGGCTAAGACAAATCTTGGTGTATCTTTGGGGTGCCCCCTCCCCGTATATAAAGGAGGGAGGGAGAGAGGCCAGCCCTCCTAGGGGTGCGCCAAGTGTATGGAGTCCTACTAGGACTTCCAAGTCCTAGTAGGAATCCCTTTCCCTTTTTCGGAGTAGGAGAGAAGGAAAGAGGGAAAGAGAGAGGGGGTAGGAAAGGGCAAGGGGGGCGCCGCCCCCTTCCCCTAGTCCAATTCGGACCCATGAGGGGGCGAGCGCCACCTCCCCTTTGGCCTACCTCCTCTTTTCCCGTATGGCCCAATAAGGCCCATTACTTCTCCCGATGAATTCCCGTAACTCCCCGGTACTCCGAAAAATACCCGAATCACTCAGAACCTTTTCGATGTCCGAATATAGCCTTCCAATATATGAATCTTTACCTCTCGACCATTTCGAGACTCCTCGTCATGTGCGCGATCTCATCTGGGACTCCGAACAAACTTCAGTCATCAAATCACATAACTCACAATACAAATCGTCATCGAACGTTAAGCGTGCGGACCCTACGGGTTCGAGAACTATGTAGACATGACCGAGACACATCTATGGTCAATAACCAATAGCGGAACCTGGATACTCATATTGGCTCCTACATATTCTACGAAGATCTTTATCGGTCAAACCGCATAACAACATACGTTATTCCCTTTGTCATCGGTATGTTACTTGCCAGAGATTCGATCGTCGGTATCATCATACCTAGTTCAATCTCGTTACCGGCAAGTCTCTTTACTAGTTTCGTAATGCATCATCCCGCAACTAACTCATTAGTCACATTGCTTGCAAGGCTTCATATGATGTGCATTACCGAGAGGGCCCAGAGATACATCTCCGATACTCGGAGTGACAAATCCTAATCTCGATTTATTCCAACCCAACAAACACCTTCGGAGACACCTGTAGAGCATCTTTATAATCACCCAGTTACGTTGTGATGTTTGATAGCACACAAAGTGTTCCTCCGGTATTCGGGAGTTGCATAATCTCATAGTCAGAGGAATATGTATAAGTCATGAAGAAAGCAATAGCAATAAAACTTAACGATCATTATGCTAAGCTAACGGATTGGTCTTGTCCATCACATCATTCTCTAATGATGTGATCCTGTTCATCAAATGACAACACATGTCTATGGTCAGGAAACATAACCATCTTTGATAAACAAGCTAGTCAAGTAGAGGCATACTAGGGACGCTCTGTTTGTCTATGTATTCACACATGTACTAAGTTTCCGGTTAATACAATTCTAGCATGAATAATAAACATTTATCATGATATAAGGAAATATAAATAACAACTTTATTATTGCCTCTAGGGCATATTTCCTTCAGTCTCCCACTTGCACTAGAGTCAATAATCTAGATTACACAGTAATGATTCTAACACCCATGGAGTCTTGGTGCTGATCATGTTTTGCTCGTGGAAGAGGCTTAGTCAACGGGTCTGCAACATTCAGATCCATATGTATTTTGCAAATCTCTATGTATCCCTCCTTGAGTTGATCGCGGATGGAATTGAAGCATCTCTTGATGTGTTTGGTTCTTTTGTGAAATCTGGATTCCTTCGCCAAGGTAATTGCTCCAGTATTGTCACAAAAGATTTTCATTGGACCCGATGCACTAGGTATTACACCTAGATCGGATATGAACTCCTTCATCCAGACTCCTTCATTTGCTGCTTCCGAAGCAACTATGTACTCCGCTTCACACGTAGATCCCGCCACGACGCTCTGCTTGGAACTGCACCAACTGACAGCTCCACCATTCAATATAAATACGTATCCGGTTTGTGACTTAGACTCATCCGGATCAGTGTCAAAGCTTACATCGACATAACCATTTACGACAAGCTCTTTGTCACCTCCATAAACGAGAAACATATCCTTAGTCTTTTTCAGGTATTTCAGGATGTTCTTGACTGCTGTCTAGTGATCCACTCCTGGATTACTTTGGTACCTCCCTGCTAAACTTATAGCAAGGCACACATCAGGTCTGGTACACAGCATTGCATACATGATAGAACCTATGGCTGAAGCATAGGGAATGACTTCCATTTTCTCTCTATCTTCTACAGTAGTCGGGCATTGAGTCTTACTCAACTTCCCACCTTGCAACACAGGCAAGAACCATTTCTTTGACTAATCCATTTTGAACTTCTTCAAAACTTTATCAAGGTATGTGCTTTGTGAAAGTCCTATTAAGCGTTTTGATCTATCTCTATAGATCTTGATGCCCAATATATAAGCAGCTTCACCGAGGTCTTTCGTTGAAAAACTCTTATTCAAGTATCCTTTTATGCTATCCAGAATTCTATATCATTTCCAATCAACAATATGTCATCCACATATAATATCAGAAATGCTAAAGAGCTCCCACTCACTTTCTTGTAAATACAGGCTTCTCCAAAAGTCTGTATAAAACCATATGCTTTGATCACTTCATCAAAGCGTATATTCCAACTCCGAGATGCTTGCACTAGTCCATAAATGGATCGCTGGAGCTTGCACACTTTGTTAGCACCTTTAGGATCGACAAAACCTTCTGGTTGCATCATATACAACTCTTCTTTAAGAAAACCATTAAGGAATGCAGTTTTGACATCCATTTGCCAAATTTCATAATCATAAAATGTGGCAATTGCTAACATGATTTGGACAGACTTAAGCATTGCTACGGGTGAGAAGGTCTCATCGTAGTCAACTCCTTGAACTTGTCAAAAACCTTTCGCAACAAGTCAAGCTTTGTAGACAGTAACATTACCATCAGTGTCAGTCTTCTTCTTGAAGATCCATTTATTCTCTATGGCTTGCCGATCATCATGTAAGTCAACCAAAGTCCACAATTTGTTCTCATACATGGATCCCATCTCAGATTTCATGGCCTCAAGCCATTTCGCGGAATCTGGGCTCATCATCGCTTCCTCATAGTTCGTAGGTTCATCATGGTCTAGGAACATGACTTCCAGAACAGAATTACCGTACCACTCTGGTGTGGAACGTACTCTGGTTGACCTACGAGGTTCTGTAGTAACTTGATCCGAAGTTTCATGATCATCATCATTAACTTCCTCACTGATTAGTGTAGGCATCACTGGAACTGATTTCTGTGATGAACTACTTTCCAATACGGGAGAAGGTACAATTACCTCATCAAGTTCTACTTTCCTCCCACTCACTTCTTTCGAGAGAAACTCCTTCTCTAGAAAGGATCCATTCTTAGCAATGAATAACTTGCCTTCGGATCTGTGATAGAAGGTGTACCCAATAGTCTCCTTTGGGTATCCTATGAAGATGCATTTCTCCGATTTGGGTTCGAGCTTATCAGGTTGAAGCTTTTTCACATAAGCATCGCATCCCCAACTTTAAGAAACGACAGTTTAGGTTTCTTTCCAAACCACAGTTCATATGGTGTTCTCTCAACGGATTCAGATGGTGCCCTATTTAACATGAATGCAGCTGTCTCTAATGCATAACCCCAAAACGATAGTGGTAAATCGGTAAGAGACATCATAGATCGCACCATATCTAATAAAGTACGATTACGATGTTCGGACACACCATTACGCTGTGGTGTTCGAGGTGGCGTGAGTTGCAAAACTATTCCACATTGTTTCAAATGAAGACCAAACTCATAACTCAAATATTCACCTCCACGATCAGATCGCAGAAACTTTATTTTCTTGTTACGATGATTTTCCACTTCACTCTGAAATTCTTTGAACTTTTCAAATGTTTCAGACTTATGTTTCATTAAGTAGATATACCCATATCTGCTCAAATCATCTGTGAAGGTTAGAAAATAACGATACCCGCCGCGAGCCTCAACACTCATCGGACCGCATACATCAGTATGTATTATTTCCAATAAGTCAGTTGCTCGCTCCATTGTTCCGGAGAACGGAGTTTTAGTCATCTTGCCTATGATGCATGGTTCGCAAGTATCAAGTGATTCATAATCAAGTGATTCCAAAAGCCCATCAGCATGGAGTTTCTTCATGCGCTTTACACCAATATGACCTAAACGGCAGTGCCACAAATAAGTTGCACTATCATTATTAACTTTGCATCTTTTGGCTTCAATATTATGAATATGTGTATCACTACAGTCGAGATTCAACAAAAATAGACCACTTCTCAAGGGTGCATGACCATAAAAGATATTACTCATATAAATAGAACAACCATTATTATTTGATTTAAATGAATAACCGTCTCACATCAAACAACATCCAGATATAATGTTCATGCTCAACGCTGGCACCAAATAACAATTATTAAGGTCTAAAACTAATCCCGAAGGTAGATGTAGAGGTAGCGTGCTGACGGCGATCACATCGACTTTGGAACCATTTCCCACGCGCATCGTCACCTCGTCCTTAGCCAATTTTTGTTTAATCCGTAGCTCCTGTTTCGAGTTGCAAATATGAGCAACAGAACCAGTATCAAATACCCAGGTGCTACTATGAGCATTATTAAGGTACACATCAATAACAAGTATATCAAATATACCTTTCACTTTGCCATCCTTCTTATCCGCCAAATACTTGGGGCAGTTCCGCTTCCAGTGACCAGTCCCTTTGCAGTAGAAGCACTTAGTTTTAGGCTTAGGTCCAGACATGGGCTTCTTCTTGGGAGTAGCATTTAAATACCAGCACGGGAAGCGTCTCGTCAAAAGTGATGATCTGGAACGGGATCTATCAACGATGATGCGAAGATTACATAAATGGTACTTGGAAACCTGCAAGGATGGGATGGGCAGTATCTTGGTGGGAATTAAGGATGAGCACGACTTCATTGGAATCGACTCGATCTACGTTGAATTTGACGAACTCTTTCAGTTATACAATCAAGCCGCCCTCGACAAAAGTCTCATCATTTGTTATTGTCTGTAAGTATTATTTCTGTAACTAAGTCTCTAGCTCAGCTCATTCATTGCATGTATATAATTATCCTCACTATATTATGCAGATTGAAGATCATCGAATTCAAAAGAGGAGAAATATATGACATTGGGTTCATTAACCCAAATATCGTAAATGAATGGTCAGTATAGAACACCCCCAAGGAGACTGACGAAATCTTGCTAATGTCGTTCCTTTGACACAAAAACAAAAGAGAAATACTCTTTCCTTACAACTTCAAGTGAGTGTTACTGTCTTCTGCATATTCTGTTTCGCTTACTCGAGGTTAAGTGTAATTGCTGAGTTATGCGCGTGTAGGTTCCACTTTATTCTGCTAGCCATTCAGCTTGACGAGGGAGCAGTAACTGTCTTGGACTCGAGACTTAAAGAGGCTACGGAGTATGCGGACATGATTGAAATGCTCCAGAAGTAAGTTCAACCATTATCGCACTATATCGGCAACTTTCGTTCATTTCGTGATATCAAGTAATCATTTTCTTTGCCGGGCAGGGTTTGGAAAATGTTCATCACGCGGGTTAAGGGTGAATGGATACCAGAGCTGCGAGTTACACAACCCAGAGTAAGTAGTACTAGCTAGTTCCGTGCATCTCTCATTGATTCTAGTTTCAATACCATTATCATGGTTGATTATCATGTTGATTGAACTCTATTCTCGTAAAGTGCATGTGGCAGCAACCCGAAAATGATTTATGTGGATACTACGTTTGCGAGTTCATTCACCAAAAGACCACTGAGAGGGGCTTCACTAAACATCAATTTGAAGTATGTAAACAATATTTACAATTTTATTTTATCACCATCAATTGTGTTGATTTCATTCAGATATATATATATATATATATATATATATATATATATATATTGACCCCCCTTCTTTAAATTAGACCTGGCGGAAGTGGGACGAACTCCTACCAACTGATCGAATACGCGCAATTCAAGAGGAATTGGCAGGATTCTTTGTTGGCCACGTCATTCCTAAAGACGGAGAATGCCGTCGGGAATTGCAAACCGCTTTTGGTCGTCGATGATGTTAGGGATCGTAAGAGATGTTATATTATATATATGGATCAACGTGTACTATACGTAGTAGCATCGAATAGATATACGAAAACTTGTTGTTCGACCAACAAGCACGGAGAAAGAGAGGTCACTTCTCTATATATTGATCATGCATGACGATGTTGTGTAATTAATGGTTCCTTCATTGCTTACTAGCTAGCGTCGAGTTCTCTCTATATGTAGTAGCTAGCGTCGACCAAGCAGGGAGAAAGAGAGGTCACTTCTCTCTATATGTAGTAGCTAGCTAACACAATATGAAACCCTTAAACCCTCCAAAACCCCTAAACCCCTCCTTTCCAAAAAAAAGAAAACCCAAGCGCCTGGCAAATGCTGACCGTGGCAGCCTTTTAGTGCCGGTTGGAGCCACCAACCGGGACTAAAGGTCCTCCTGCCGGGGTGCCCCACAGCATCCATGTGGAGCACCTTTAGTCCCGGTTTGTAACCCAACCGGGACTAAAAGTTTGGGCCTTTAGTCCCGGTTGCAGAACCGGGACTAAAGGCCCTCTAGAACCGGGACTAAAGGCCCGTTTTCTACTAGTGTTAGGACCCCTACTATGAGATATGCCAGATTTGACACCGATACCTGGGACCTCCAAACTACTCATCGGCATCGAGATCCAAGTAGTATCTGGCGTCCGGATCACCTGCATCCCAAATGCTACTATCTGAATTGTAGCATCCGGGTCGAAGAAAAGAATAGCAAAGCAACGATGAGTACTCATCCAAAGTACTCACAAGACTTACAT
The DNA here is from genome assembly GCA_011799875.1 of Thinopyrum elongatum. NCBI lineage: Eukaryota > Viridiplantae > Streptophyta > Magnoliopsida > Poales > Poaceae > Thinopyrum > Thinopyrum elongatum. The sequence goes on from CM022303.1 coordinate 664,398,564, forward strand.
CAGATCTATCTACAATATGCATCAATATCAAAGAAAGGGGTATATCTGTGTACTGTACTATAGAAAGCCTGAATAGATGAGAAGTCAAAGGAACCTATGACTACCAGCATCTTCTGCAATTGAAGAGAGAGTGCACACGAGTCCATCTACTCACCACAGCAGTACACTACCCTGAATCCTCCCTCGACTCCCTGCGAGGAAGCGATCCCTGGCATATATATCTATGAAGTTGGCAATTTTATTAAGTAACCAGTTGAAGTTGTTCTATGAATGGGATACATCTCCAAGTCATCCATTACCATGGACACGACTATTTGATTAGTTTTGGTCTTCCCTGCAGGGGTGCACCATAATGCCCGACACGCTCGAACCCCTCTTTTCACCAAGCTATTGACACACAACTATTAGTATGCTAGCAGATGAGAATGACACGACACATACCAATGTCAGGAAATCCAGGGAGGTCACACACTGAGTCTACATCCTAATCACAAAGGGTAGTTCGGCCGTACCCCCAGTGTGACCTCTGTCGGATGGTACTACGCCTGCCCAATCGGCCCACATCCTAGGTGAGACCACACCATCACATCATTGTACCAGTCTTCACGTCCATCTCATTGTACCTGCAGCCATACACACACAATGAAACACCCGAATCTTTGTGACTTCCGAAAAAGCCGAGGTGAGGAACTACGATGCCGAGGGCCCCATAATACATTATCACGCGTGGCGGTTAGTGCGTATATTTGTATTCTTGAGTCAGTAACCATATGATCTGAAGCCGACCATTAGGTCCATCTCGCCTCATGTCACCAAGTCATATATATACTCATAAGCTTGCTCAAGTATATTGTATAATATCTTACTGATCATCATCCCAGATGGATCACTGCCCAACAATCTAAGCATAATGACACACAGCAAGAATGCAGGGATAAATTAATGGAAAACAAGCATATATACTAGGCATGCTAGGATAACAGGTAAAGGCAACAATATGAGACAAAAATAGGCTATGCATAGGAATAGGAGACAACTACCAATAATAACTAAAACAATACTAATGCATGAATAAGAGGGAAAGAATAGGCGATATCTGGAATGATCAAGGTGGTTTGCTTGCCTTGCTGCCCGGCGGGCTAGATCAGCTCCTCGGTAGCGTAGTCGTACTCTACATTGGTTTCGGGATCTACCGATAAGAAGCAAATGCTGGAAAGCAATAAATAACAAGGCATCTAATATGCAACACAATAATGCATGACATGGCAAAATGTGGTGCTGATCTAATCTAAAGTATTACTACACAACTCAATTGAAGTGGGAATACCCCAAATGGCAGTTCCCCAACTCCAAATATTATTTATAAATTGTCCTTGTAGGGTTTTATAGATAAATGGTAGTATAATGTGGTTTGTCATGCATGAAAATGACATATTTGGATAGAAGATATATTTTTGATCATTTTTCATATATAATTTATATTTTTCTGAGGTAGTATGAATTAGTTATGAATTTCTAAAGTTTAATTGATTTTCTGGAATTACTAGAATTTATTTTAATTCGAATTTTATTTACCAAATACTTTTGTTACACAGCAGTGGCTTAGCCACTAATTATGACATGTGGGGCCCAGATCCAGCAGCTGACTGGTAAAATTGACTGGTGGGTCTCAGGTGTCATAGACACATATTTTAACAGCTCAATTAAATGGGTTAATTAGGTTAATTAAGGTGTGGGGGTCCCACTGGCAGTGACACAGTTAATCGAATGGTTATTTAATGATGGGGCCACTGTCAGTATCAGCTTAGTGTTAGATTAGTGCTTAGCTAATTACCCGATAGGTGGGGTCCACATGATGGTGACCCAATCGGTGATTTGAATGGCGGCACGCATGCCCACAATGGCAGGCATGGTAGCAACTCGCAAAATCACAGCTCCGGTGACCAAATGGATGGCGGAGCACATCCATCAAATGAGGCAAAGGAGCCACATTGATCTACACTACGGGCGTAACCTAGGTTGGATGGCAGTGACAGCAACAATGACGTCCGAGCAGCGGTGACGAGGTGCTCGACGGGATCAATGCTACAGGCACGAAATCGATGAACGAATCGGCTAGGCGGCATATAGGTGATGCCACGAGCATGGTGACGCACTTGCCTCAACCAGAAGTGAACTATATCAATGGCAACGTGCACGACGATGGCGGCAGAGCTACGGTGGTAATGCAAGCTCATATCCGAGCTATGGCAGAGAGGGAAAATGGAGGGGAGCTCACCGTACAGCTAATGAGCAGCTCGACTATGGCAGGGGTGGTCGAGGAGGTGCAAATCTGATGATGGCATGTGGCGGCCAACATGGAAGATGATGAGCTATTCCGATAGCTCGACGCAGTCCAGCTCTATCTATTCCTCATAGTCGATGTAGATGAAGATGGTGTGGTGCCTCTGAACACAATCGTGCACTAATCATAGACGCATCATGCACGATCACGAACGGTGACTCCACGTTAATATCACAACACAACTCTATGACACAAATTTAAACATAAATCTTTATATTACAAACCATGGTCACGAGGATCTGATAATACAACAGTACAAAGCAAATATTATCTGGGTACAGACAAATTAAACATGTTTTGCCTTAAGAAGGCTGAGCATAACAGCGACACAAAATCAAAAAGGCGCAGGCATCCTGCCTGGGACCTCTGAACTACCCACCGGTGACGTCATACTCCAGATAGTAGCCAGCATCGGTATCACCTGTATCCACGGTGCTACCATCTGAATGCAGCAACCGGGTTGTAGAAAAGAATAGCAAAGCAACAGTGAGTACTCATCCAATGTACTCGCAAGACTTACATCAGATCTATACTAGATATGCATCGGTATCAAAGGAATATGCTATATCTTTGGACTAAACTGCAGAAATCCCAGAATAAGGGGGAGAAGCTCAACATAACGAAAACTACCAGCATATTGCAGCAATAGAAGAGAGTAGCATAAATGATACCAACTTGTATATATATACTACAACACCATACCCAGAGAACCTCCCTTGACTCCCTGCGAGAAAGCGATCACCGGGTATTCCTATCTATTGTCTTGGTGTATTTTATCAAGTATCCAGTTTAAGTTGTAAAGATCGGGATACATTTCCAAGTCGTCCTGCTATCATGGACACGGCTACTCGAATAGTTTAACTTCCCTGCAGGGTGCACCACATAGCCCGACATGCTTGATTACCTCTGGCCGAACACACTTTTTTGGGTAATGCCCGGCCTCTGATGATCGACACGCCGAAGTCCTACCTCAGCTCTCCAGAGAGGTCAACACACCGGTCTACATCCTAAGCATGAAGGGATATTTAGCCGCTCACCCTAAGCGCTTCTGCACGTTGCATGATTGTCCGAGGACCAAGCCCACCTCTGACTACGCAGCAGGCAGTATCCGCTCAACCTAACAATCAGCCCATATCTCTGAACTGTGACATCTTTGTAGCTTTCGAGAGGAACTGACGACGCCGAGGGGCCCAAAAACCATTATCCCGCGCGTTGGTTAGTGCGTATATGCAAGTAGCAATCTGAGATCAAATACCCAGAACTCGTTAGCATATTATTGTTTAAGTTATCACGGACAATGATCATGACCAGGCCCACCTCTCTCCGAGATGGTCTCCGCCTGCCCTGTCATTCCGCCACAGTGAATCACTCGCAGGAACTCTCCGAGCCTACCCAACTTTAACATAACATGTATAGTATAATAGTATAAAGTATGAACCGAGGGCCTAGGCCGCACCTATGCAATGCCACAAGCTCAATGGCGTGCTTGGCCGGGGCAGAGGAGCACCATGGCGTCAGCACGGTGCACAACAGCGGCGGCGAGCTCGGCAGCAATGGCAGCAGTAGCTGTGGGCATGGGATCGAGGCACAAGCAGAGGGGAAACGGGCGGATGCTCACCATGGAGCTCACGGAAGGCTCAGCAAGGGGTCTAGGAGCAGCAGCGGTGAGCAATCGTTAGAGAAGCACTGGCGATTGAAGCGGCTTGTCGGTGTAGCCAAAGCAAAGGAGCACGGTGGAGCTGATAGACAAGTTCCTAGCCCATGAGGACAATGGTGGCCACGGGAACGGCATCAGCCATGGTGATGCCTGCGACTACAGCTACGATGGAGAAGGGGGTGAACAAGGGAGGAAGTGAGGAAGGAGCTAGGGTTGTCCCTGGGGGTCGCGGTGGTGCTCTTGTCCACCCCGCGGCTCCTGTAGTGGGGCGCTATCGCCCTGGGCGCGGCTGGGACAGTCTCTGCACGCGCGCGCGTGTTGACACTGGGAGGAGAAGAGAGGTAGACTATGGCATGGTGGGAGGTAGGTTGGGCCGGCACTATGCACTTGCGGCCCAGCCGCACAGTAAGTCTTCTTTCTTTTTCTTTTTCTTTTTCTTTTCTGTTTTCTGTTTTGGTCTCTATTTTATATTTTGTTTTTGCACCAAATGAATTTAGTTGAACTTGAAACTTGGCACATAGATAGTATGCATTATTCTGACTGTTCACCAATTTTGAGGTCATTTTGAAATATCCAAAATTAGGTTTGGATTTAAATGACTCAATTTAGTGCTACTGGTCCACTCTAAATGATTCTAGGGGCAATCTGGAAATTTAGGTGATGTTGTTTTCCTTAAGGTAATTTTTTAGGGAATATTTACAATATTACCAACATTTTTGTTTCTCTGTTTGAAGATATAAACTTTTGGCTTGCAATTTAAATTGAAATCTGACTTGAATTTGGGACAAGTGGCAATTAGTATTTGCAAAACAAGTTTACTTGGATTAATTAGGGGGATTCACTGTAGCTTAATTACAAGGGTGTTACAACTCTCCTCCTCTAAAAGAAAATCTTGTCCTAAGATTTAAGAAGTAGAGGGAAATAGAGAGGGGTATTCATCACGAAGACGATCTTCACGTTCCCAAGTGGCTTCATCCTCAGAATGATTCGACCACTGAACTTTAAGGAACTTGATTGCCTTCTGACGGGTGCGACATTCAGCTTGATCAAGAATGTGGACCGAATACTCTCAATAAGAAAGGTCTTCTTGCAAATCAAGAATCTCATGGTCCACTGCTCAGATAGGATCCTTGAACTGGCGGCGAAGTTGTGACACCTGGAAGACATCATGAACATAAAAAGGTTCGACGGTAGTTCCAACTGATATGCCACTTCTCCACATCTTGCAAAAATGCGGAAAGGACCAATGTAGCGAGGAGCTAGTTTGCCCTTTATTTTGAAACAATGAGTGCCATTTATCGGTATGACACGAAGGTAAGCTTATTCGCCAGGTTGATAAACCATCTCTTTGTGATGACGGTCATATTAGCTTTTCTGATGAGACTGAGTAGTCTTCAGATGTTCACGAACTATACGAACTTGCTCCTTAGTGTGTTGGATAATATCCGGACCAAAGAGTGGTCGTTCCCTAGTTTCTGACCAATTCAGAGGAGTTCGGCACTTACGTCCATATAGAACTTCAAACGGTGCCATCTTCAAACTAGCTTGATAGATATTGTTGTAAGAGAATTCAGCATACGGGAAAGATTACTCCCATTTTTTGCCAAAGGAGATGACACAAGCGTGAAGCATATCTTCAAGCACTTGGTTAACTCTTTCAACTTGACCACTAGACTATGGGTGAAAAGCAGTGCTAAAGGATAGATGAGTTCCCATAGCTTCCTGAAAGCTTTCCTAGAACCTTGAGGTAAAGAGGCTGCCACGATCTGAGTTGATATCCAATAGAACACCATGGAGTGAAACAATTCTAGAAGCATACAAGTCTGCGAACTGACTAGCAGTGATGGTTTCCTTGACGGGTAGAAAATGAGCAACCTTCAAGAACCGGTCAATGACGACAAGAATAGCATCAAGATCCATTTTGACTTTGTCCCATTTCCATTCGAGAATAGCAAGAGGTTGCAAAGTTCCAGCAGGTCTTTGGTGTTCTGCTTTGATGTGACGGCAAACATCACATTCAGCAACATATCGAGCAATGTCTTGCTTCATGTTAGACCACCAGAATCTTTGACGAATGTCTTGGTACATTTTGGTGCTCCTAGGGTGAATCGACAGAGGTGTCTCATGAGCTTCTTTGAGAACGTCTTAAGTCATGTTCTTGAACTTAGGTACCACTAGGCGACCTCGAAAGAATAAGGTGCCGTGCTCATCGAGGGTGAAGTCTGAGGAACCACCCTTAGTACGAAAACGCTTGATGGGCTGCACTGCAGAGTCATGATCACCAAGGGTGAAGTCTAAGGAACCACGCTCTGTAAGATTTGAGGAACCACCCTCAGTAAGATCATGCTTGATGTGCTGGACTGCAGATTCATACAGTTGCATGGTCCTAATTATGTGTTCAAGATTCGGTTCAATGACCAATGTGTTCAGATAACCCAAAGGAACAATCTCGAGATTCTGCTTGCGAAGTTCTTCATAAAGAAGTGGCTGATGTTGCTACACCATAAGGTTGTTGCAATAGGACTTGCGGCTCAAGGCATCAGCCATTACATTAGCTTTGCCAGAGGTATAGCATATACCTAAGTCATAGTCTGCAATCGCCTCTATCCATCTTTACTGACAGAGGTTCAGATCTGGCTGAGTGAACAAATACTGATAAGAAGCAAATGCCAGAAAGCAATAAATAACAAGGCATCTAATATGCAACACAATAATGCATGACATGGCAAAATATGGTGCTGATCTAATCAAAAGTATTACTACACAACTTAATTGAAGTGGGAATACCACAAATGGAATTTACCCAACTCCAAATATTATTTATAAATTGTCCTAGTAGGCTTTTATAGGGTTTTATATATAAATGGTAGTATAATGTGGTTTGTCATGCATGAAAATCACATATTTGGATAGAAGATATTTTTTTGATCATTTTTCATATATAATTTATATTTTTCTGAGGTAGTATGAATTAGTTATGAATTTCTAAAGTTTAATTGATTTTCTGGAATTCCTAGATTTTATTTTAATTAGAATTTTATTTACCAAATACTTTTGTTACAGAGCAGTGGCTTAGCCACTAATTATGGCATGTGGGGCCCAGATCCAGCTGCTGACTGGTCAAACTGACAGGTGGGTCCCAGGTGTCATAGACACATATTTTAACATCTCAATTAAATGGGTTAATTAGGTTAATTAATGAGTGGGTGTCCCACTGGCAGTGACAGACTTAACCGAATAGTTATTTAATGATGGGGCCACTGTCAGTATCAACTTAGTGTTAGATTAGTGCTTAGCTAATTACCCGATTCGTGGGGTCCACATGGTGGTGACCCAATCGGTGATTTGAATGGCGGCACGCACGCCAACAATGGCAGGCACGGCAGCGACTCGCAGAATTGCAGCTCTGGCGACCAAATGGACGGCGGAGCACATCCATCAAATGAGGCAAAGGAGCCACGTCGATCTACACTAAGGGCGTAACCTAGGTTGGACGGTAGCGACAACAACAATGACGTCCGAGCGGCGGTGACGAGGTCCTCGACGGGATCAAGGCTACAGGCACAAAATCGATGAACAAATTGGCCAGGCGGCATATAGGCGATGCCACGAGCATGGTGACGCGCTTGCCTCGGCTAGAAGTGAACTATATCAATGGCAACGTGCACAACGATGGCGGCAGAGCTACGGCGGTGATGCAAGCTTAGCTAGAGCTCATATCCAAGCTATGGCTGAGAGCAAAAATGGAGGGGACCTCACCGTATAGCTAATGAGCAGCTCAACTACGGCAGTGGTGGTCGAGGTGGTGCAGATCTGATGATGGCGTGTGGCGGCCAACAAGATAGATGATGAGCTATTCCGACAGCTCGACACAGTCCCGCTCTATCTGTTCCTCATAGTCGATGTAGATGAAGATGATGTGGCGCTGATGACCCACAAGTATAGGGGATCAATTGTAGTCCTTTCGATAAGTAAGAGTATCGAACCCAACGAGGAGCAGAAGGAAATGACAAGTGGTTTTCAGCAAGGTAATGTCTGCCAGCACTGAAATTATAAGTAACGAGTAGTTTGGTAGCAAGATAATTTGTAACGAACAAGTAACGATAATGGTAACAAAAGTGCAGCAACGTAGCCAAATCCTTTTGAGGCAAAGGACAGGCCAAAACGGTCTCTTATGTTAAGCAAAGCGTTCTTGAGGTTACACGGGAATTTCATCTAATCACTTTCATCATGTTGGTTTGATTTGTGTTCGCTACTTTGATAATTTGATATGTGGGTGGACCGGTGCTTAGGTGCTGTTCTTACTTGAACAAACCTCCTACTTATAATTAACCCCCTCGCAATCATCCGCAACTACGAGAAAAGTATTAAGAATAAATCTAACCATAGCATTAAAAATTTGGATCCAAATCAGTCCCTTACGGAATAGTGCATAAACTAGGGTTTAAGCTTCTGTCACTCTCGCAACCCATCATCTAATAACTACTCCACAATGCATTCCCTTAGGCCCAAATATGGTGAAGTGCCATGTAGTCGACGTTCACATGACACCACTAAGGGAATCACAACATACATATCATCAAAATATCGAACACATATCAATTTCACATGATTACTTGCAACAAGATTTCTCCCGTGACCTCAAGAACAAAAGTAACTACTCACTAATGATAATCATGCTCAAGATCAGAGGGGTATTAAATAGCATAATGGATCTGAACATATAATCTTCCACCAAATAAACCATATAGTAATCAACTACAAGATGTAATCAACACTACTAGTCACCCATAAGTACCAATCTATAGTTTCGGTACAAAGATTGAACACAAGAGATGAACTAGGGTTTGAGAGGAGATGGTGCTGTTGAAGATGTTGATGGAAATTGCCCTCCCCATGATGGGAGAATTGTTGGTGATGATGATGACGATGATTTCCCCCTCCTGGAGGGAAGTTCCGCCGCTGGAATCGCTCCACCGGAGGGCAAAAGTGCTCCTGCCCATGTTCCGCCTCGAGACGGCGGCGCTTCGTCCCGAAAGTCCTCTCCTTATTTTTTCTAGGTCAAAATGACTTATATACCAGAAAAGGGGCACCGGAGGTGGGCCGAGGAGGGCACAACCCACCAGGGCACGCCTAGGCTCCCTAGCGCGTCCAGGTGGGTTGTGCCCACCTGGTTGGCCCCCTCTGGTAGTTATTTGCTCCAATAATTCTTATTTATTCCATAAAAATTCCTCGTGATGTTTCAGCTCATTTGGAGTTGTGCAGAATAGGTATTCTGACGTAGCTTTTTCAGGTCCAGATTTCTAGCTGCCGGAATTCTCCCTCTTTGTGTGAACCTTGCATATTATGAGAGAAAAGACATTAGAATTACTCCAAAAAGCATTATTATGCATCAAAACATCAGAAATAACAGTAGGAAAACATGATGCAAAATGGACATATCAACTCCCCCAAGCTTAGACCTCGCTTGTCCTCAAGCGAAAACCGAAATCGAAAAACATGTCCACATGCTTAGAGAGAGAGAGGTGTCGATAAAAACAAAATACGGACATAGAAGCATCATGTATATTATTATAACAGCAACAAACTTTAATATAAAACTTTATCATAGTACTTTTATCATATAACTTCTCATGAACAAGTAAAAATTCATCACAACATTGAAGTATAAAGCATAAACTCTATTGAAAACCAACAAACTTTGTTCTCAGTCAACTTTGCAACTACAATTCGTCATCTTTTCAGGAAGGGTCACGTATCGGAGCCTTTTTTGGCAAGTCCACATACTAAACCATCATATAGTCTTCTATGATTGCTAACACTCACCGCATACACATGAGCAAAACGTTTCAATCAGACACATAGAAAGATAGGGGCTTATAGTTTCGCCTCCCAACATACACACCTCGAGGGTGATGTCAACAATAATAACTCATGCTACTCATATCCAACTGGATATATATGCCTAGATCTTTCCTCACCACATGATGCTTGCCAAAAGAGAAAATAAAAAGGAATAGAGAGAAGAACTTTGACTCTTGCATAAAAGTAAATACATAAAAGTAAAAGGTAGGCCCTTCGCAGAGGGAAGCAGAGGTTGCCATGCGCTTATTTGTTTGTATTCTCAATCCCTTAATGCAAAAGAATGTCACATTATATTGCCCCTTATGATAGCAACCTTTATTATGCAGTCTGTCACTTTTATTCTTTGCCATCACAAGTTCGTACAACGCTCAATTTTCTCTTACACTAAATGATCCAACACTTTTAGAAGCAATTTTTATTGCCTTTTTACACCGATGACAACTTACTTGAAGGATATTACTCAATCCATAGGTAGGTATGGTGGACTCTCAAAATAAGATGTGAGTTTAAGGGTTTTTGGATGCACAAGTAGTATCTCTACTTAGTGCGGAATTTTTGGCTAGCAAAGATGGGGGCAAGCACCACATGTTAAAGGATCTATTACAATATAACTTCTATGTGAATATGAACAAACATAAATCATTACGTTGTCTTCCTTGTCCAACGTCAACAATTTTGGCATATACTATTTTGATGGGGGCTCACAATCACAAAAGATGTCCAAGATAGTATATTTGCATGTGAATCTTCTCTTCCCTTATTAATTCTTTCATGAATTGCATTATTGACCAATGCTATGTTTGTAAATCTCCAATAAAATTTTCTACTTATACTCTTCCTTATGTGATGTCATTACTTAGCATAAGATTAGCATATGATCTTTTTCATTTATTTCTTTTCTTTTTATTGAACATGAAAGTAAAGAAAACAAAACTCAAACTAAACTTTATTATATATCTCGCACACGATTACAAAGATAGATCACTAAGCAAACACTCAAAAAGAAAGGACCGAACTAAACTTTTATTCATCTAAAATAAAAGATAACTATGGATCGAACTAAGATAAGTAAAGGAAAAAGATAGTGGAGGTGATACGATCCCGGGGCACCTCCCCCAAGCTTGGCACAAGCCAAGGGGAGTGCCCATACCCGATTACTGAATTTTCTTTTGTTCATGAAGAAGGAGGTGGTGGTGATGAAGCAGTGGCGAACTTGTCCTTCATGATCAAGAGATTCTCCAATCAATGGATGACGCTCTGGAGGGCAATGATATGCTCTTGCAATATAATATTTTCACGAGTGAGATATTTATTTTGCACACGAACTGTTTCGATGATTCGAAAGGCTTCGATCTCAGTGGGGGTGAGATGATCATAGTAAGGTTTAAGGATATCTTCTTCTTCTTCCTCCGCAAGCAAGGCCTGCTCAACCACCGGCGCTTGATCTCCAGTAGCCTCCTTGCTTTTGTCCCCTTTGTCGGCTTCTAAGGGCTCTTCTCTCTTGAGCTCGATTTTCATCAACCAAGCATCCTCTTCCACGTTGTTGGAGGAGGAAGAAGACATGATGCCTGGCTTAACAGATCTGACCGAAAACAGCAAGAAAAGAAAACAGAAGATTTCTCCGCGATACGATGGTCAATAGGTTCGGGGGGGGGGGGCGGTTATATAAAGATTTTTTTATCTTGGGAAACAAGCAAACGGAAGAAAAATGGAGTCCGGAAGGTACCTGAGGTGGGCACAACCCACCTGGGCGCACCTGGCAAGCCAGGCGCGCCCTAGTGTCTTGTGGCCACCGGGGTGCCTTCCTGGTTGTTTCTTATTTTCCTACTTTTTGTTATATTCCAAAACGGACAGAAAATATTTTTGCGGATTTTTCGGAGTCCGTTTACTTACCGTATCACGTACCTCCTTTTTTTTCATTATTCTGGAGTGTTCTGAAAGGTTTCCTTTATGTGTTCTTCCGGTGTCATGGTTTGGATAATATTGCTTTCAATGTTAATGGGCGTACCTGAGATATAATGTTTTATTCTTTGCCCATTGACAACCTTCAGGTTAGTACCTTCGGCATTATTTATCTTGATGGCTCCGGATCGATAAACCTCCTCGATAACATAAGGTCCTTCCCATTTGGAGAGGAGTTTTCCTGCAAAGAATCTGAAACGAGAGTTGTACAAAAAAACATATTCTCCAACTTTGAACTCACGCTTTTGGATTCTTTTGTCATGCCATCTTTTAACTTTTTCTTTAAATAACTTGGCATTTTCATAGGCTTGGGTTCTCCATTCATCTAGTGAGCTAATATCAAATAACCTCTTTTCACCGGCAAGTTTGAAATCATAGTTGAGTTCTTTAATTGCCCAATATGCTTTATGTTCTAACTCAAGAGGCAAATGAAAAGCTTTTCCATAAACCATTTTATACGGAGACATACCCATAAGATTTTTATATGCTGTTCTATAAGCCCAAAGTGCATCATCTAACTTCTTAGACCAATTCTTTCGGGACCTATTGACAGTTTTTTGTAATATTAATTATATTTCTCTATTGCTAAGTTCAACTTGACCACTAGATTGAGGGTGATAATGTGATGCAATTCTATGGTTAACATCATATTAAGCAAGCATTTTACGGAAAGCACCATGAATAAAATGTGAACCACCACCAGTCATTAAATATCTAGGTCCATACCTTGGGAAAATGACTTCCTTAAGCATTTTAATAGAGGTGTTGTGATCAACACTACTAGTTGGAATAGCTTCTACCCACTTAGTAACATAATCTACAACAACCAAAATATGTGTATACCCATTAGAGGAAGGAAAAGGTCCCATGTAATCAAATCCCCAAACATCAAATGGTTCAACAGCAAGAGAGTAATTAATAGGCATTTCCTGACGCTTACCAATATTACCAATTCTTTGACATTCATCACGAGATAAAACAAACTTACGGGCATCCTTGAAGAGAGTAGGCCAATAAAAACTAGATTGCAATACCTTGTGAGCAGTTCTATCTCCCGCATGATGTCCTCCATAAGCTTCGGCGTGACATTTCCGTAGGATTTGTCCTTGTTCATGCTCAGGTACACAACATCTAATAATACCATCTACTGCTTCTTTATAAAGATGTGGGTCATCCCAAAAGTAATGTCTTAAATCATAGAAGAATTTTTTCTTTTGTTGGCATGTGAAGCTAGGTGGTATATATTTAGCAACAATATAATTGGCATAGTTAGCATACCAAGGAGTGTTATGAGAAACATTTATTGCAGCTAATTGTTCATCAGGAAAACTATCATTAATAGGTTGTGGGTCATCAAGAATATTTTCTAACCTAGACAAGTTATCAGCCACGCGGTTCTCAGCTCCCTTTCTATCAGTGATATGTACATCAAATTCTTGCAGCAAAAGAACCCACCTAATGAGTCTAGGTTTAGCATCCTTCTTTTCCATAAGATATTTTATAGTAGCATTATCGGTGTGAATGGTCACTTTAGAATCAACAATGTAAGATCTAAATTTATCACAAGCAAATACAACTGCTAAAAATTCTTTTTCAGTAGTAGCATAATTTTGTTGAGCACTGTCCAGAGTTTTACTAGCATAATGAATAACATTTAATTTCTTATCGACTCTTTGTCCTAGAACAGCACCAACAGCATAATCACTAGCATCATCCATAATTTCAAAGGGCAAGTTCCAATCAAGTGGTTGAACAATAGGTGCAGAAATCAAGGCTTTCTTAAGTGTTTCAAAGGCTTCTACACAATCATCATAAAAAACAAATGGAACATCCTTTTATGAAAGATTTGTAAGAGGCCTAGAAATTTTAGAGAAGTATTTAATAAACCTCCTATAGAAACCAGCATGACCGAGGAAACTATGAATACCTTTGATATATTTAGGGCATGGCATTTTCTCAATTGCATCAACTTTAGCTTTATCCACCTCAATACCTCATTCAGAAATTTTATGTCCCAAGACAATACCTTCATTAACCATAAAGTGGCACTTCTCCCAATTCAAGACGAGATTAGTTTGCTCACATCTCTGCAAAACTCGATCAAGGTTGCTCAAGCAATCATCAAAAGAAGTTCCGTAAACAGAAAAATCATCCATGAAAACCTCAACAATCTTTTCACAAAAGTCAGAGAATATAGCAGTCATACATGTTTGAAAGGTAGCAGGTGCATTGCATAAACCAAAAGGCATATGTCTATATGCATAAGTTCCAAAACAGCAAGTAAAGGTGGTTTTCTCTTGATCAGGTTGTGAGACATGAATTTGAGAAAAACCGGAATATCCATCAAGAAAGCAAAAATGTGTGTGCTATGATAGTCTTTCTAACATTTGATCAATAAAAGGCAGAGGGTAATGATCTTTTCTAGTAGCTTTATTTAGTTTTCTAAAATCAATTACCATTCTGTAGCCAGTGACAATTCTTTGTGGAATAAGTTCATTCTTATCATTAGGAACAACGGTAATACCTCCCTTTTTAGGGACACAATGAACGGGACTTACCCATCTACTATCAGCTATGGGATAGATTATACCTGCTTCCAGAAGCTTCAGTATTTCTGTTCTTACCACTTCTTTCATTTTAGGATTTAAACGTCGTTGGTGATCAACAACGGGTTTAGCATCAGGCTCCATATTATTTTTATGCTGACAGAGAGTGGGACTAATGCCCTTTAAATCATCAAGAGTATATCCAATGGCAGCTCGGTGATTCTTCAGAACCTTCAATAATCTTTCTTCTTCATGTTCTGAAAGGTTAGCACTAATAATAATAGGATAAATCTTTTTCTCATTAAGATAAGCATATTTCAAAGTGTCTGGCAATTGTTTTAATTCAATAACAGGATCACCTTTAGGTGGAGGAGGACCTCCTAGAGTTTCAATAGGCAAATTTTGTTTAAGCAGAGAACGTTATTCAAAGAAAATCTTATCTATTTCATTTCTTTCATGCAAATGCATATCATTTTCGTGGTCTAGCAAATATTGTTCTAGTGGATCGGTAGGAGGCACAGCAATAGAAGAAAGACCAATTATTTCATCCTTACTAGGCAATTCTTCCTTATGATGCTTCCTACTAAACTTAGAAAAATTAAACTCATGAGACTCATCACAAAAACTAACACCAACGATTTGTTTCTCACAATCTATCTTAGCATTGACGGTGTTCAAAAAGGTCTACCAAAGATAATGGAATCAGTAGGGTATTTTATTTTCCCACACAAGAATTCAACATCTCTAACAATCCCAAGTGGTGTGATGGTGTCCCTATTAGCAAGTTTAATAGTAACATCAATGTCTTCTATTTCAGCGGGTGCTATATAATCCATAATTTCTTGATATAAGGTAAAAGGAATGGCACTCACGCTAGCACCTATGTCGCATAAACCATGATAATAGTGATCTCCTATTTTAACTGAGACAACAGGCATGCCAACAACAGGTCTATGTTTATCTTTTTCGTCGGGTTTGGCAATTCTAGCAGCTTCATCACAAAAGTAAATAACATGCCCATCCATATTTTCAACAAAGAGATCTTTAACCATAGCAACACTCGGTTCTACTTTGATTTGTTCAGCAGGTTTGGAAGTTCTAATATAACTTTTGTTGACCACAGTTGAGACTTTAGCATGTTCCTTCATCCTAACAGGGAAATGTGGTTTTTCAATATAATCAGTAGGCACAACTGGATCAACATTGTAAATAATAGTTTCATCTTTAGCTATTACTGGTTCTTTAATTTCTTCTTTGATAGGTGGGTGATATTTAAACCAATTCTCCTTAGGGAGGTCAACATGAGTAGCAAATGATTCACAAAAGGAGGCTACTATCTCAGAGTCAAGTCCATATTTAGTGCTAAACTTTTGAAAAGCATCGGTATTCATAAAAGATTTAACACAATCATACTTGAGCTTAATACCTGACTCTTTACCTTCGTCGAGTTCCCAATCTTTAGAGTTGCATTTAATTCTTTCTAAAAGATCCCACCGGAAGTCAATAGTCTTCTTCAAAAAGGAACCAGTACAAGAAGTATCAAGTATGGATCAATCATCATGAGAAAGCCGAGCATAAAAATTCTGAATAATAATTTCTCTTGAGAGCTCACGATTGGGGAATGAATATAACAATGACTTAAGCCTCCCCCAAGCTAGAGCGATAATTTCTCCTTCACGAGGCCAAAAATTATATATATAATTTCGATCACGATGAACTAGATGCATAGGATAATTTTTTTGGTGAAATTCCAATTTCAATCGATTCCAATTCCAAGATCCAATATCATCGCATAGCCTATATCATGCCAATGCTTTTCCCTTCAAAGATAAAGGGAAAACCTTCTTCTTAGCTTCATCTCTGGGTAAACCTGCAAGCTTAAATAATCCACAAATTTCATCCACATATATCAAGTGCATATCAGGATGTTCGGTTCCATCTCCTGCATAAGGATTAGCTAGCAGTTGTTCTATCATACCCGAAGGAATTTCATAACCAATATTTTCAGTAGGTGCAGTAGGTTGAGGGGTAACTAATTGTGGTTCCGATCGAGGTGAAGATACCCCGAACAAAACCCTCAAAGGATTGTTCTCCATTGTAACAAGTGGCAATAAATTTCAGCACATAGTAATAATTTTTCCTTACCAATCTCCACTTACCAAGAGCGCTTCACTACCCGGCAACGGTGCCAGAAAAGATCCTTGATGACCCACAAGTATAGGGGATCAATCGTAGTCCTTTCGATAAGTAAGAGTGTCGAACCGAACGAGGAGCAGAAGGAAATGACAAGCGGTTTTCAGCAAGGTAATATCTGCAAGCACTCAAATTATAAGTAATGAGTAGTTTGGTAGCAAGATAATTTGTAATGAACAAGTAACGGTAATGGTAACAAAAGTGCAGCAAGGTAGCCCAATCCTTTTGAGGCAAAGGACAGGCCAAAACGGTCTCTTATGATAAGAAAAGCGTTCTTGAGGTTACACGGGAATTTCATCTAGTCACTTTCATCATGTTGGTTTGATTTGTGTTCGCTACTTTGATAATTTGATATGTGGGTGGACCGGTGCTTAGGTGCTGTTCTTACTTGAACAAACCTCCTACTTATGATTAACCCCCTCGCAAGCATCCGCAACTACGAGAAAAGTATTAAGAATAAATCTAACCATAGCATTAAACTTTTGGATCCAAATCAGTCCCTTACGGAATAGCGCATAAACTAGGGTTTAAGCTTCTGTCACTCTCGCAACCCATCATCTAATAACTACTCCACAATGCATTCCCT
The DNA here is from genome assembly GCA_011799875.1 of Thinopyrum elongatum. Lineage (NCBI taxonomy): Eukaryota > Viridiplantae > Streptophyta > Magnoliopsida > Poales > Poaceae > Thinopyrum > Thinopyrum elongatum. The sequence goes on from CM022303.1 coordinate 664,415,717, forward strand.
TAGGCCCAAATATGGTGAAGTGCCATGTAGTCGATGTTCACATGACACCACTAAGGGAATCACAACATACATATCATCAAAATATCGAACACATATCAATTTCACATGATTACTTGCAACAAGATTTCTCCTGTGACCTCAAGAACAAAAGTAACTACTCACTAATGATAATCATGCTCAAGATCAGAGGGGTATTAAATAGCATAATGGATCTGAACAAATAATCCTCCACCAAATAAACCATATAGTAATCAACTACAAGATGTAATCAACACTACTAGTCACCCACAAGTACCAATCTATAGTTCCGGTACAAAGATTGAACACAAGAGATGAACTAGGGTTTGAGAGGAGATGGTGTTGTTGAAGATGTTGATGGAAATTGCCCTCCCCAAGATGGGAGAGTTGTTGGTGATGATGATGATGATGATTTCCCCCTCCGGGAGGGAAGTTCCCCCGGCGGAATCGCTCTGCCGGAGGACAAAAGTGCTCCTGCCCAAGTTCCGCCTCAAGACGGTGGTGCTTCATCCCGAAAGTCTTCTCCATATTGTTTCTAGGTCAAAATGACTTATATACCAGAAAAGGGGCACCGGAGGTGGGCTGAGGAGGGCACAACCAACCAGGGCGCGCCCATGTGGGTTGTGCCCACCCGGTGGGCCCCCTCTGGTAGTTATTTGCTCCAATAAATCTTATTTATTCCATAAAAATTCCTTGTGAAGTTTCAGCTCATTTCGAGTTGCGCAGAATAGGTAGCCTAACATAGCTTTTTCAGGTCCAGATTTCCAGCTGCCGGAATTCTTCCTCTTTGTGTGAACCTTGCATATTATGAGAGAAAAGGCATTAGAATTAGTCCAAAAAGCATTATTATGCATAAAAACATCATAAATAACAGTAGCAAAACATGATGCAAAATGGACGTACCAGGCGTCCCTGAACACAATCGTGCACTAATCATACATGCATCATGCATGATCACGAACAGTGACTCCACATTAATATTACAACACAACTCTATGACACAAATTTAAACATAAATCTTTATATTACAAACCATGGTCATGAGGACCCGATAATACATCAGTACAAAGCAAATATTATTTGGGTACAGACAAATTAAACATGTTTTGCCTTAAGAGAGCTGAGCATAACAGCGACACTGAATCGAAAAGGCGCAGTCCTCCTGCCTGGGACCTCTGAACTACTCGTCGGTGATGTCGTACTCCAGATAGTAGCCAACGTCGGTATCACCTGTATCCATGGTGCTACCATCTGAATGCAGCAATCGGGTTGTAGAAAAGAGTAGCAAAGCAACAGTGAGTACTCATCCAAAGTACTCGCAAGACTTACATCAGATCTATACTAGATATGCATCGGTATCAAAGGAATAGGCTATATCTTTGGACTAAACTGCAGAAATCCCAAAATAAGGGGGAGAAGCTCAACATAACGAAGAATACCAGCATCTTGTAGCAATAGAAGCGAGTAGCGTAAATGATACCAACTTGTATATATATATATTGCAGCACCATACCCAGAGAACCTCCCTTGACTCCCTGCGAGAAAGCGATCACCGGGTATTCCTATCTATTGTCTTGGTGTATTTTATCAAGTATCCAGTTTAAGTTGTAAAGCTCGGGATACATTTCCAAGTCATCCTGTTACCATGGACACGGCTACTCGAATAGTTTAACTTCCCTGCACGGGTGCACAACATAGCCTGACACGCTCGATTACCTCTGGCCGGACACACTTTTCTGGGTAATGCCCGGCCTCTGATGATCGACACGTCGAAGTCCTACCTTAGCTCTCCAGAGAGGTCAACACACCAGTCTACATCCTAAGCATGAAGGGCTATTTGGCCGCACACCCTAAGCGCTCCTGCAGGTTGCACGATTGTCTGGGGACCAAGCCCACCTCTGACTACGCAGCAGGCAGTATCCGCTCACCCCAACAATCAGCCCATATCTCCAAACTGTGACATCTTTGTTGCTTTCGAGAGGAACTAACAGCACTGAGGGGCCCATAAACCATTATCCCGCATGTCGGTTAGTGTGTATATGCAAGTGGCAATCTGAGATCAAATACCCAGAACTCGTTAGCATATTATTCTTTAAGTTATCACGGACAATGATCATGACCAGGCCCACCTCTCTCCGAGATGATCTCCGCCTACCCTGTCATTCCGCCATAGTGAATCACTCGCAGGAATCTCCAAGCCGACCCAACTTTAACATAACATGTATAGTATAATAGTATAAAGTATGAACTGAGGGCCTAGGCCACACCTATGCAATGCCACAAGCTCAATGGTGTGCTTGGCCAGGGCAGAGGAGCACCATGGCATTGGCACGGTGCATAGCAACGGCGGCGAGCTTGGCAGCAATGGCAGCAATAGCTGTTGGCATGGGATCGAGGCGCAAGCAAAGGGGATATGGGTGGATGCTCACCATGGAGCTCAAGGAAGGCTCAGCGAGGGGTTTGGGAGCAACATCAGTGAGCAATCGTCGAAGAAGCAATGGCAATTGAAGTGGCTCATCGGTGTAGCTGAAGCAGAGGAGAGCGGTGGAGCTGATGGACAAGTTCCTAGCCCATGAGGACGACGGTGGCCACGGCAACGGCGTCGGCCATGGCGATGCCTACGACTGCAACTATGGTGGAGAAGGGGATGAATGATACGTCTCCAACGTATCTATAATTTATGAAGTATTCATGCTGCTATATTATCATTCTTGGATGTTTTACAATCATTTTATAGCAACTTTATATCATTTTTTGGGACTAACCTATTGACATAGTGCCAAGTGCCAGTTGCTGTTTTTGCTTGTTTTTTACATTGCAGAAAATCAATATCAAACGGAGTCCAAATGCAGCGAAACTTTTTGTGGATTTTTTATGGACCAGAAGACATCCAATGGGCCATAGCAGCACCGGGGGGGAGGGGGGGGGTGCCCCGAGGGGGGCACAACCCACCAGGGAGCGCCTGGGCCCCCAGGCGCGCCCCGGTGGGTTGTGCCCACCTCGGTGGCCTCCCGCACCGCCTCTTCGCTCTATAAATTTCCAAATATTTCAAAAACCCTTGCGGAGACACTAGATCAGAAGTTCCGCCATCGCAAGGCCTCTGTATCCATGAGATCCAATCTAGACACCATTACGGCACCCTGCCGGAGGGAGAGATCATCACCGGTGGCCATCTTCATCATCCCAGCAACCACCACGATGAGGAGGGAGTAGTCCACCCTCGGGGCTGAGGGTTTGTACCAGTAGCTATGTGTTTAACTCTCTCTCTCTCTCGTGTTCTTGAGATGCACAATCTTGATGTATCATGGGCTTTGTTAATATAGTCAGATCATATGGTGTTTTCCCCTCTTTATCTTGTTGTGATGAGGAGTTTTCCTTTGAGATTTCGTTTTATCGGATTGAATACTTTTATGGATTTGAGAACATTTTATGTATGTCTTGCTATGAATACCCATGGTGATAATGGGGTATCGTATTGATTCACTTGATATATGTTTTGGCACTCAACTCGCAGATTCCCGAGGTGACACTGGGGTAATCTATGCATAGGGGTTGATGCACGTTCTTGTCTTTGTTTCTCCGATAGAAATCTTGGGGCACTCTTTGAGGTTCTTTGTGTTGGATTGAGTATTATGAATCTGAAATTATTTGGTGTTATTTTAGTACGAACTCTTGGATAGATCGATCGGAAAGAATAACTTTAAGGTGGTTTCATACCCTACAAACAATTTCTTCTTATGTTCTCCGGTAGATAAGAACTTTGGAGTGATTCTTCATCGCACTTTGAGGGATGGTTATATGATCCAATTAGATTAGCATTGTTGAGAGATTGCACTAGCGAAAGTACGGACCCTAGACCTTGTTTTCAAGCATTGCAATACCGTTTGTGCTCACTTTTATCATTCGCTACCTTGCTGTTTTTATTTATTCAGATTATAAAAATATATTTCTACCATCGATATTACACTTTTATCACCATCTCTTTGCCGAACTAGTGCACCTATACAATTTGCCATTATATTGGGTGTGTTGGGGACACAAGAGATTTCCTGTATTTGGTTGCAGGGTTGTTTGAGAGAGACCATCTTCATCCTACGCCTCCCACGGATTGATAAACCTTAGGTCATCCACTTGAGGGAAAATTGCTACTGTCCTACAAAACTCTGCACTTGGAGGCCCAACACGAGTCTACAAGAATAAAGTTGCGTAGTAGACACGAAGCTCTTTTCTGGCGCCGTTGCCGGTGAGGTGAGTGCTTGAAGGTATATCTTTAGATCTTGCAATTGAATCTTTTAGTTTCTTATTTTATCACTAGTTTGGTTTATTAAAGAAAATTACAAAAAAATGGAATTGAGGTGGTCTCATATTATTCGTCTTTATCATGTCTTTCTTGAAAATGATGGAATGGAAAATTGTGCCCAATTGATAGAGGAAGAATTCTATAAAATGTTTGACAAAAAATATTTGAATGATGAACATGATTGCAATATTGTTGGTATGAACTCTTTGAATATCCATGATGCTAATGATATGCAAAGCCATAAGCTTGGGGATGCTATGTTTGATGAAGATGATATTTTTACTCCCCCAAGATTTGATGTGAAAATTTGTTATAATGGTAGCATGCCTCCTATTTTTGATGATTATGATTATGACATGTATGCTATAGAGAATAATGATAACCATGAAACTTGTCATCATGATTTTAATGCTCAAATTGATCATGCCAATCAAGTGTCTCATGATAGTTATTTTGTTGAGTTTGCTCCCACCACTATTCATGAGAATAAATTTTCTTATGTCAAGAGCGGCAAAATATCTATGCTTATGCATCATGGAAAGAGTGCTTTATGTGATAGCTATATTGTTGAATTCATTCATGATGCTACTGAAAATTATTATGAGAGAAGGACATATGCTTTTACATATTTCAATAATATCAAGTTTCCCCTCTTTATGTTGAAAATCTTGAAGTTTTGCTTGTTTTGCTTTCCTATGCTAGTTGATTCTTGCTCCCACAAATTATTTTCTCACAAAATCCCTATGCATAGGAAGTGGGTTGGATTTAAATGTGCTAGTCATATGCTTCATGATGCTCTCTTTGTGTTTGAATTCTTATCTTTTATGCGAGCATCATCGAAATCATCATGCCTAGCTAAAAGGCATTAAAGAAAAGCGCTTGTTGGGAGACAACCCAGTACTTTTACCTACTGTTTTTGTGTGTTCACATGGTTAGGATACTGAAATGATCTTGTTTTATAGCTTTTGTTTCAATAAAGTGCCAAGTAAAGCCTTTGGGATAGTGTGGATGATAGTTGACTTGATTCTGCGCAAAAACAGAAACTTTTGCATCCAGTGCAGAAATTACTTTCTTTTACTGGAACGTGGAAAAATTCTGAATTTTTTGCAGGTGATATATATACAAATTCTCTACGTTGTTCCAATGTTTCAGAATTTTTGGAGTAGCATAATTATGGTTGGAGTACAGATTACTACAGACTGTTCTGTTTTTGACAGATTCTGTTTTCAATGCATAGTTTGCTTGTTTTCTAGTTTCTATGGCTTATATTGCTCAATATAAATTGTGGAAATGATATGCTACAGTAGGCATTGTGTGGAAACAATTATGAATCTTGTCTTTGAGAGTACCAAAGTGAAATGGTTTGCTCTTTATCATACTAACCTATCTCACGAAGTTCCGTTAAGTCTTCTGTGATTGAAGTTTTCAAGTTTTGGGTGAGATGTCAATATAAGGAGAATAAGGAGTGACAAGACCCTAAGCTTGGGGATGCCCAAGGCACCCCAAGGTAATATTCAAGGAAGATCCAGGCAACTAAGCTTGGGGATGCCCCGGAAGGCATCCCCTCTTTCGTCTCCAACATTATCGGTAACCTCACTTGGAGCTACAATATTTTCATCACATGGTATGTGTTTTGCTTGGAGCGTCATTTTCTTGTTAGGATTTGCTTTCTGTTATTTAGAATAATGTTTTGCATCTTTCTTTTCAATAAAAATGTCAAGGATAGCCTTTACCATGCTCATTTTGCAAGTATATGAGTTGCTGTTTCAAAACAGAAAGTTTATCGATGTTGCAAAAATTCTCGAGAAAATTCAGAATGTGATAAAATGTTGAAACTTTTTGCACAGTAAGTTCTGATAAATTTTATACAGTGTGGTAAATTTTCATAATTTTTGGAGTTAAATAAGTATTGATACTCTTGCATTCTTTACAGACTGTACTGTTTTGGCAGATTGCTGTTATGTTTGCATATGTTTGCTTGTTTAATGATACTATTTGAGGATAGGAGTATTAAATATGCAGAGGCATTTAGTATGCAATGTTGAATAATAATTTTTGTGATTTGCTATAGTATATAATGATAAGGTTTTTGCATTGGTTTATACTAACTTATCTCACGAGTTCTTGTTGAGTTTTGTGTGTATGTAGTTTTTAAGATTTAGGGAAACCGTGATATAAAAGGAATTAAGGAGACGCAAAAGCTCAAGCTTGGGGATGCCCAAGGCATCCCAAGATAATATTTCAAGAAGTCTCAAGCATCTAAGCTTGGGGATGCCCCAGTAGGCATCCCACCTTTCTTCATCAACAATTATCGGTTAGTATCGGTTGAGCCTAAGTTTTTGCTTCTTCACTTGAGTTGTGCTATTCTTGGAATGTCATTTTGTTTTGTTTTACTTGCTGTTTTAATAAAATACTTAGATCTGAAAGTTTTTAAATAAGAGATAGTCCTCAATTAGCTACCCCTTTACTTAACTACTCGCTTGATCTTCACTTATATCTTTTTGGAGTAGTTTGTCATTTACTCTCGTGCTTCACTTTTATCCTATGAGTAAATTGTTGAATGAATTGAATATCATAAAGTTGAAATTATATGTTCATATCATGCCCAGTGGTAGCTTCACATTGGGTTTAGAAAGTGAAATCTTTTGAAGCTTGACAATCACAATATTGGTCATACAAGCAATTCATGAATGATTACTATAAGGAAGAGAACTTTCACATGCAAATACACTATCATGGAAATCTTTTGTGATTGTGAGCCCCCATCAAAATATTATATGCCAAAATTGTTGACGTTGGACAAGGAAGACAACGTAATGATTTATGTTTGTTCACATTCACATAGAAGTTATATTGTCATAGATCCTTCAACATGTGGTGCTTCCCCCCATCTTTGCTAGCCAAAAATTCTGCACCAAGTAGAGATACTACTTGTGCATCCAAAAACCCTTAATCCCAAATCTCATTTTCAAGAGTCCACCATACCTACCTAAGGATTGAGTAAGATCCTTCAAGTAAGTTGTCATCAGTGCAATAAGGCAACAAAAATTGCTTCTAAAAGTGTTAGATCATTTAGTGTAAGAGAAAATTGAGCGTTGTACGAACTTGTGATGGCAAAGAATAAAAGTGACAGACTTGTGGCACCCCGGCTCAGCGAACTGGTTTACCAGTGTTTCCAACCCAGAGATCATGTCTTCTGGAAACACTCAACAACTTGGAACAGAACATAGCTGAACTTTTATTGATAATAGTCGAGTACAAGCTCATATGATACATGATCAACGAGGCTAAAAACACATCCAGTGCTATGACAATATCTACATTATTTATCCAACAAGGCAGGACCTTGGCATTACTATGGAATACTACAGCGGAAGACTACGGCGTAGCGGAACACGATAGAAACTCCATCCACAGGGACACTGCTATGGACACATCCTAGGCATCGCAACATGGACCTCGAGACCTCCATCTTAGTCTTCTCCTGCATCTGGCATGATACGCCAGGTGAGTACTTTGAATGTACTCGCAAGCACATGACAACCAAATATGCAGCAAATAATAGCATGGCATTGCTCATGATAAATCTTAAGTGATTCACTTACTGTTACCAACTTACTCATATCCGGGTTGTCTCACAACCCTCGGAATACCCGAAACCAACGAGTACTTCAGCTCATAAGATAAGTTCTTCCATCATTACTTTAGTTATTATGGTTGATCACCTAGAGAGGTCTGGTCGGGCTATCCAATACCATGGACGCGACTATTCGAATAGATTTTACACTCTGCAGAGGTTGCGCACTTTACCCACACTATGGAGCACTGACCTCGTGATCCCATTCGGGTGGATCAGCGTTGCTCCAACGAAACCTGTCTGACCCATGACTCTCCCATCGTACCACCGGCAATCACACTCCCCCGGAGTCAAGCCTAGCTTGGGTGGCCCTGTGTCACCTCGCGAGACCTGCCACCGTCGTGGCCTAACTTAACTGTCCCAAAGGGGGACGCCAGCAAACAACTCAACTGGGCTCACAGGGTTATCGCCGTCTACCTGATCAGGGCAGCACGCACGCATAACCCTCCCTCTTTGGAGGTACCGGTGAAAGAGCACGCAGCGAGACCAAGTCAAGGCCGTCCCATATCGGCGAATGTGGATGCACGGGTAAGCCCAGACAGGTGACTCATGATCAACCAACTAAGTTCAACTTAGCCATCAAAATTATTTCAACAAGTAACTTAGTTGGTCACATTAAGCATTTGAAGTATTGTCTTGGAATTAGCTAGGTTAATTAAAATGCAAGAAATGCATATGAATTATGCAATGCTATGAAATGCCTCATAATATGGATGTCCTGGCTTGCCTTGATCAGTTGGGTGATTCAGAAACTCTTGATCATCAAATCCACAATTTTCTCCTTCTGAAAATATTTAAAAACAGCAAAAGAAAATGTCACATAACACTGTTTAATTCACCAGCAATTCTGTGAGTGAGAGAAAAATGTGAAACTTGGTGGAAAAAATAAAGAATTCAATTATGAACCCAGTGCAAAAAGAATCAGGTCATTTGGACTTTCCTATAAAAAGTTATTAACAGTCAAAGTTACTGGTCAAACTCTGGTTTTAAAATCAAATTTAATTAAAACAGAAAACCCAGACTGGGCCACGTCGAAGACGTATTTAGCCCGGGCGCCACCACGTACCGCTTCGCCACAGTGGCTGACGGTGGCCCCAGCTCGGTTTAAAACAGAGAGAGGGGAGGGAACAGGGGAGGGGGCAGCTCACCGGCGAGCGTTGCCGGCGATCCCGACGGCGAGAGGGCTCGGGAATGGGCGGAACGGATCGGGCGTCGAGCGGTGGTCCTTCACGTACCCGCAGCTTAGCCGGAGGTGGACGGACGGCGTCGCCCCCTTCGTCTCCGGCGGACTGCAGTTACGGTGGTCGACGAACTCGACGATTCCGACGGCAATAGGACGGGAAGAGAGCTCGGGAAGCACTACGGAAGCCTACTGATCACAATGGTGCTCTTGGATGAGGCGGAGGAGGGCTGGAGGTGGCTGGCGGGGAAGAGGGGATTGGCGGCGGAGCTCTGATCGAGCTCGAGACCAGAGGCCTCTCTACCTCGATTGCTGCTGCTGGCTGTGGCTACGGGGGAGGAGGAGTTGGGTGAGGAGCTTGGCAGCGCCGGGCGGGGCTATTTATAGCCAGGAGGAGGCGGGCGGCAAGCTCTCCCGAAGCTCGTGGATGCGGGCCCTGGCGCCGGCGCTCGTACGCCGCGCTGGCTGGCTCGACGCGGGCGAGGTGATGGATGAAGGCAGAAGCATTAAATGCGGAGGAGACGGCACGGGAGGAAGACGACGGCGCCGCAATACTGTGGCAGCACGGGCAGAACGGGGCGGCGATGATGCGGCAGCCGGCGAGGGCGTCTCTGGCACAGGCGATGGGTCCAGGGGGTCTACGCGTCACCAGGGAGGGTAGTCGGCATGCTCAGACAACTCCACGCTGCACGAGCTTTCGACTCCAACACGACCCGAGCCGGGTGCGGCGCAGAGCGCGGCGACAAGCGTGCCAGCGCCGTGCTTACCATGGTAGCTCGTGTCTAGCGGCCATGTTGGTCTAGCAAATGTTGTCTGGCGTGTCGACTGCCAATGGTTCACCTCACCTGAGCACTTGGTTTGGCAAGATACGAGCAGAACTGAGAGATTCAATCATCTACAGGTTCTGACAGAAATGTTGGGGAGGTTCTGGAGCTTGGATGAGGTTGATCTATAGCCAAGAGAGATGTCTGGTGTGATCCACGTTGAATGAACAACAAACTGGCCAAATATGCAGTCATTTGGAGAAGAAATGAAGTTAGTTCATGTAGGAAGCACAATTCTGGTCTGAATCTGTCATTTAAAGCACTGTTCACATGGTTGATCTTGAGGTGCTGAAAATTGGTGGAGAGTGATGATTTGGAGTTGTCTTCATGCTGTAAAAATTTGGTAGCAATTGGACAACCCAAACATGCACTTCCTTAACAATGGTCCATTCTGACCAGGAGAGAAAAGGAATTGTTTCGCAAAATATTTGAACATGACCAAGGAATATTTTTGGATATTGGGGAAAGATATGATCCAAAGAATTTTAGAGAATTATTTGAGAATTTTCTGAGCACTATCGCTATAGGTTGCTTCACAACCCATAGTAATGCCCTAGATTCTCAAATAATAGAAAGGGTTTTTGAAAATGAATTGAATTGAGATTTGAATACTTGAGGTACTTGGCAGGGTTTTGGCAAGATGATAAGGCTTGGAATCACTTGAGAAAAAGTTCAAAAGTGTCCAAGGCCAAGTGAAAAACTCAAAATCCACTCAAGTTTCAACTAAATCAACATATTTGTGAAAAGAAAAAAGTTGCCAAAAAATCAGGGTGTCACAAACCTACCCCCCTTAGGATGAATCTCGTCCTCGAGATTCGGTTGCTCAGGGAACAAATATGGATATACGGATCTTAAGAAATCTTCTCTCTCCCAAGTAGCCTCTTCTTCCGAGTGGTGTTCCCACAACACCTTATAGAACCTTATTTCCTTACTCCTCGTGGTTCTTTCCATCACATCCAAGATCTTGACTGGCTTCTCTTCATAATTTAAATCCTTAGCTAGTTCTAGTTCACTCATATCTGCTTCTTTGGTTGGGGGTGCGATGCATTTTCTCAACTGTGAGATGTGAAAGACATCGTGAACGTCTGACAGTGCTGGCGGCAATTCCAACTGATATGCAACTCTACCCTTCCTGGCAACCACTGGAAAGGGATAGATATATCTTGGGGCCAGTTTTCCTCTTGTGCCAAACCTTTTTACTCCCTTCATAGGAGTTACCCGTAAGTAAGCATAGTCTCCGGGCTCAAAAGTTACTTCCCGGTGCTTTGTGTCGTAATAGCTCTTTTGTCGGGACTTGGCTGCTCGAAGTCATTCTTGAATATCCTTGACTTGCCTTTCAGCCTCGAGCATCAAGTCCGTACCAAAAATGCGACTATCTCCTGTTTGGGACCAGTTCAGTGGTGTGCGGCACTTTCGTCCGTACAACACCTCAAAAGGCGACATCTTGAGACTGACCTAATAACTGTTGTTGTAAGAGAATTCCACATACGGCAGACTATCCTCCCACTTGGGTCCATGAGAGAGAGCACAGGACCGAAGTATATCTTCCAAGATTTGATTTACTCGCTCGGTCTGTCCATCCGTTTGTGGATGATATGATGTGCTGTGTTTCAGCATGGTGCCCAAAGCTTGATGTAACCGATGCCAGAATGCTGAGGTGAATAGGGAACCTCTGTCTGAGGTGATAGACTAGGGTACCCCATGCAGACTGACAATCCGAGACATGTAAAGTTGTGCCAGCTGGTTTGCGTTGTAAGTGGTCTTCACTGGGATGAAATGTGCCACTTTTGTAAGTGTGTCTACAACGACCCAGATGGCATCATTACCCCTCGTGGACTTGGGTAGTCCCATGATGAAATCCATACATATGTCGTCCCATTTCCAATGAGGAACTGGTAGCGGTTGCAGTAGTCCAGCCGGCTTCTAGTGTTCTGCTTTAACCTTGTTGCAAATATCGCAACAGGCGACATAGTATGCAATATCATTCTTCATTCCTGGCCACCAAAATGTCTCTCTCAAATCTTGGTACATCTTAGTACCTCCCGGATGGATCGAATATGCGGACTCAAGTGCTTCCTTGAGTATTTGTTGGCTCAAGTTGTTCTGATTCGGCACACAAATTCGTTTCTCGAACCACACGGTACTCTATTCATCCGCACGGAAGGACTTGGCCTTCCCTTGCTGAATTAACTCCTTGATCTTTCGAATTTCTTCATCTGACTTCTGGGCTTCCTTGATTTCCTCCATGAGGGTTGGAGTGATCTCCAACATGTTCGGGGTCATTAGGCCGCATAGCACCATATTGAGCCTGGTAAACTCTTCTTGTAGGCTTGGATGCATACCCGCAATTAGTGCGTTTACAGTAGCTTGTTTCCTGCTCAGGGCATCAGCGACCACATTCGCTTTCCCTGGATGATAGTTTATTCCAACATCATAGTCCTTGACTAGCTCAAGCCATCTTCGCTGTCTGAGGTTCAGGTCGGGTTGAGTGAAAATATACCTGAGACTCTTATGGTCTGTGTATATTTCACAACGTTGCCCCAATAAGGTAATGCCTCCAAATCTTCAGGGCATGAACCACAACAGCTAGCTCCAAGTCATGTGTGGGATAGTTCTCCTCATGAGGTTGTAGCTGTCGTGATGCATAAGCTAGAACCTTCCCTTCTTGCATTAGCACGCATCCAATTCCACGTCTGGATACATCGCAGTATATGTAGAAACCCTTGTGAATGTCCGGAAGGACTAAGACAGGGGCTGTAGTTAGCCTCGTCTTTAGCTCCTAGAAACTGCTGTCGCACTCGGCTGTCTAGATAATTCTTTGATTCTTTTTCAACAATTTAGTCAGTGGCTTGGCTATCTTAGAAAAGCCTTCAATGAAGCAACGGTAGTAGCCCGCCAAGCCCAGGAAACTATGGACTTCGGTCACTGTGGCTGGTGTCTTCTAGTTCAAGACCGCAGTAACCTTACTGGGATCCATGGCTACTCCTTTCTCTGACAGAATATGTCCAAGGAATCCCACCTCTTTTAGCCAAAATTCGCACTTGCTGAACTTGGCATATAAGCGATGGGTTCTCAACCTTTCTAGGACAGCTCTGAGATGTTGCTTGTGTTCCTCTTCATCCTTAGAGTATATAAGGATTTCGTCAATGAACACCACTACAAACTTGTCCAGAAAGTCCATGAAAACTTTATTCATCATACTCATGAAGTAGGCTGGAGCGTTGGTCAACCCAAACGCCATAACTGTAAATTCATACAATCCATAACGAGTGGTGAACACGGTTTTGGGGATATCCTCCTTTCGGATCTTTAATTGATGATATCCCGTTCTGAGGTCGATCTTGGAGAATACCCGTGCTCCATTCAACTGGTCAAATAAGTCATCGATTCGAGGGAGCGGGTACTTGTTCTTGATAGTGACCTCATTAAGCTGACGTTAGTCTACGCACATTCGTAGACTTCCATCCTTTTTCTTGACAAATAATACTGGTGACCCCCATGGCGAGATGCTTGGACGAATGTATCCTTTCTGTAGCAACTCGTCCAACTGCTTCTTTAATTTTGCTAGCTCTGGCCCTGGCATACGATAATATTTCTTGTATATTGCGGCTGTACCAGGAATTACTTCAATGGCGAACTCCAATTCTCGGTCGGGCAGCATTCCTGGTAATTCCTCGGGGAACACATCCGGAAATTCACCCACTACCGGAATTAAATTCATATATGTTATAGTGGTCTGGTATGCCGTGCCCTTTCTTGTTATCATTTTGCTGGCCAGAAATTGGACAGTATGTCCGGCGGGGTTCACCAATGTTACCGTTCTGGTGGCACAGCTGATGCACACTTGGTGCGGTGCCAACCAATCCATTCCCAGTATTATGTCCAGTCCTGGGGAGTCAATAGCAACGAGGGTGGCCGGAAATTTGACTCCATGTATTGAAATTTCCAGATCCTTGTATACTATGTTTGTTCTGAGCATAGAGCCAGGGGATTGTACCACCATGATTTTGTCCAAAAGCGAAGGAGAAAATTTGTGTAAGGTGGCAAAACTTCGCGAAATAAACGAGTGGGAAGCCCCAGAATCAAATAAAATTACTGCAGGTATGTTATGGACAGAAAACATACCAAGGACCACATCTGGAGCTTCGCAGACTTCTTCGGCAGAGATGTGATGGATGCATCCATGGTTGAAGTTGCGGTAGGAGTGGCGTCCAGGGTGATTGACTTGTGACTTGTGGTCGGCTGATTGCTTCCCGTTATTAGTAGGGTACTGCTTGGCGTAGTGTCCACTCTGGCCACAAGTGAAACAAGTGTTGTTACGGTGGCAGTCCTCTAGGACTGGCTGCATGCCGAAGGTCTTGCCTTGATTGCTTGGCTTGCTGTTATTGCCACCATTGTTCCACACTGGCTTGTTCTCAGGTGATCCTGGCTGCCAACTGCATAGCTTTTGCGCATATGGTTCCTTGCTGTCCTTCTTGGGCTCGAACTTCCTCTTACGATCATCATTTCCAGACTTGTGTTCTCATTCGGCGATGAAGGCCTTATCCACCAATGTCTAGAAATCAGGGAAGTCCAACATGCATAGCTGACATCGGAGGGCGTGATTGAGTCCTCCGAGGAACCGGTCTACTTTTCTTTCTTCGGTAGCCACATCATGAGGAGAGTACCGGGCCAAGTTGTTGAACTTGTTTAGATATTCCCCCATTGACATGTTTCCTTGTGTGAGGGCCAGGAATTCCCTCTTCTTCACTTTCATAATACCCTTGGGGATATAATACTTGCGGAACAACTCTTTGAATCTCTCCCAGGAAATCTCCTCTCCAGCAGGCCACATTAACTTAGTGTTATCCCACCATATAGCTGCCGGGCCTTCAAGATAATGGGTGGAAAATGGGACTTTATCTGCTTCTTCACATCGAGCGATGTCCAATTTCTTTTCCATGGTTCTCAACTAGTCATCAGCCTCAATTGGATCCACCGCCTGACTAAAGCTAGGTGGCTTTGTACGCTGGAAGTCAGTCAGCTTGGAACACACCCCATTGCCATTATTCTGACCGACTATAGTCTGGATACTCTTGAGAAATTCCATGAGGTCTTGGTTTCTCTTTTCCTCAAACATTCTCATTATCTGATCTGTAGTTGGTGCTTGAGGTGGTGGTGGTGGTAAGTCTTCGGGCGGTTGCCCTGCCTGTCTGGCGGATCGACGGACGGGGTTTCCATCGCCGCCTTGACTGCTACTTCCTTTCTTCATCCTATTTTTTTTGTTCCCATGGCAAAGAGCGAATCGATGAGCAACATCCATAAGGAGAAACACAGTAATATGACACCGGAGAAAGAATTCATGGGAAAAAAAGCAAATAAGGAAAACAACTTAATTATACAAGACAACCCAACATCATACATGGCAAGCTAGTAGGGGAAATATCATGGCTAGACTGCCCATATGAGAGTCGACATATGCAAGGATGCATGCATTACTACGCAAACTCCAGTCTAGTGCGTCGGTAACACGAACACTGCCCATCTAAATAGTCCTCGTCGTCAGATCCTGAGTCGGAACCAGAACTGATGATGTGAGTCACCGGGTCAAAGGAGACGCGACGTCGCAGCTGAGATGGCTATCCTTCTGCGGAAGACGAAGCACGTCGCCTCAGCATCGGCGAAGCAGGAGTGGCTAAAAGTGAGGCCCACTCAGCTGGGGTCTCAAGTCGATTACCCGACGATAAGCCTGATGGTCCAAAAGAACCAGAAGGGGTATCAAGAACACGCGGGGGTGGAACTGGTGGTGGATAACTAGGTGGAACTACAGGAGGAGGTGCTGGAGTCACTGCTGCAAGTGCCTCCTAAACACGACACAGCTCCTCAGCCAAGGAAATGATCATACGGTAACTGGCGTTCAGGTAGCGAGACAAAACACCAGTTGCATGATCACACGCCGGGTCAACAGGTGAGAAAAGGACTCGCCCTGTCATAGGCGACAGAGTGGGATAGTGGAAGAAACCTGGATGTGTCTGCATCTCGACCTCGTGGAAGCACAAGTCAGTAATAGCCTCCATGGCAGCAAACTGGATCGCTAGCTCCAGAGTAGAAGCCACTCCGCCCTTGGAAGAGCGAGAAGAGCTTCCAATGTCCGAAGTCACGGTCATATAAGCCACTGCATAGTACTCATATACTGACTCGGCCAACTGCTCCCGGAACACTTGGTACACCGGGTCGTCACCTTGGGGATACAGCCGAAGCCAGACGCTGCGAAGCAGAACTGCAAAAGTGTGGGGTTCTGGCTCATGATGGAAGTGATATGGAACTGGTGCCATCTACACTCACAATGCCAAAGGTTAGTAACATAATGAATTATGATGCATGATGCATGGCATGCAACAATCAAATGCAACAAGCAAATGCATACTCAAATCCTATACTACTCGCAGTCCTAGCGCGGGTTACCTAGGGTGTCCTACAATCAGCACGGCTCTGATACCAAGCGTTGTGGCACCCTGGCTCAGCGAACCTGTTTACCAGTGTTTCCAACCCAGAGATCATGTCTTCTGGAAACGCTCAACAACTTGGAACAGAACATAGCTGAACTTTTATTGATAATAGTCGAGTACAAGCTCATATGATACATGATCAATGAGGCCAAAAGCACATCCAGTGCTATGACAATATCTACATTATTTATCCAACAAGGCAGGACCTCGGCATTACTACGGAATACTACAGCAGAAGACTACGGCGTAGCGGAACACGATAGAAACTCCGTCCACAGGGACACTGTTGTGGACACATCCTAGGCATCGCAACATGGACCTCGAGAGCTCCATCTCAGTCTTCTCCTGCATCTGGCATGATATGCCAGGTGAGTACTTTGAATGTACTCGCAAGCACATGACAACCAAATATGCAGCAAATAATAGCATGGCATTGCTCATGATAAATCTTAAGTGATTCACTTACTGTTACCAACTTACTCATATCCGGGTTGTCTCACAACCCTCGGAATACCCAAAACCAACGAGTACTTCCACTCATAAGATAAGTTCTTCCATCATTACTTTGGTTATTACGGTTGATCACCTAGAGAGGTTTGGTCGGGCTATCCAATACCGTGGATGCGACTATTCGAATAGATTTTACACTCTGCAGAGGTTGCGCACTTTACCCACACTATGGAGCACTGACCTCGTGATCCCATTCGGGTGGATCAGCGTTGCTCCAACGAAACCTATCTGACCTGTGACTCTCCCATCGTACCACCGGCAATCACACTCCCCCGGAGTCAAGCCTTGGGTGGCCCCGTGTCACCTCGCGACACCTGCCACTGTCGTGGCCTAACTTAACTGTCCCAAACGGGGACGCCGGCAAACAACTCAACTAGGCTCACAGGGTTATCGCCGTCTACCTGATCAGGGCACCACGCACGCATAACCCTCCCTCTTTGGAAGTACCGGTGAAAGAGCACGCAGCCAGACCAAGTCAAGGCCGTCCCATACCGGCGAATGTGGCTGCATGGGTAAGCCCGGACAGGTGACTCATGATCAACCAACTAAGGTCAACTTAGCCATCAAGGTTATTTCAACAAGTAACTTAGTTGGTCACATTAAGCATTTGAAGTATTGTCTTGGAATTAGCTAGGTTAATTAAAATGCAAGAAATGCATATGAATTATGCAATGCTATGAAATGCCTCATAATATGGATGTCCTAGCTTGCCTTGATCAGTTGGGTGATTCAGAAACTCTTGATCTTCAAATCCACAATTTTCTCCTTCTGAAAATATTTAAAAACAGCAAAAGAAAATGTCAGATAACACTGTTTAATTCACCAGCAATTCTGTTAGTGAGAGAAAAATGTGAAACTTGGTGAAAAAATAAAGAATTCAATTATGAACCCAGTGCAAAAAGAATCAGGTCATTTGGACTTTCCTATAAAAAGTTATTAATAGTCAAAGTTACTGGTCAAACTCTGGTTTTAAAATCAAATTTAATTAAAACAGAAAACCCAGACTGGGCCACGTCGAAGACGTATTTAGCCCGGGCGCCACCACTTACCGCTTTGCCACAGTGGCTGACTGTGGCCCCGGCTCGGTTTAAAACAGAGAGAGGGGAGGGAACAGGGGAGGGGGCGGCTCATCGGCGAGCGTTGCCGGCGATCCCGACGGCGAGAGGACTCGGGAATGGGCGGAACAGATCGGGCATCGAGCGGTGGTCCTTCACGTACCCGCAGCTTAGCCGGAGGTGGACGGACGGCGTCGCCCCCTTCGTCTCCGGTGGACTGCAGTTACGGTGGTCGACGAACTCGACGATTCCGACGGCAATAGGACGGGAAGAGAGCTCGGGAAGCACTACGGAAGCCTACTAATCACAATGGTGCTCTTGGATGAGGCGGAGGAGGGCTGGAGGTGGCTGGCGGGGAAGAGGGGATTGGCGGTGGAGCTCTGATCGAGCTCGAGGCCAGAGGCCTCTCTTCCTCGATTGCTGCTGCTGGCTGTGGCTATGGGGGAGGAGGAGTTGGGTGAGGAGCTTGGCAGCGCCGGGCGGGGCTATTTGTAGCCAGGAGGAGGCGGGTGGCAAGCTCTCCCGAAGCTTGTGGATGCGGGCCCAGGCGCCGGCGCTCGCACGCCGCGCTGGCTGGCTCAACGCGGGTGAGGTGATGGATGAGGGCAGAAGCATTAAATGCGGAGGAGATGGCACAGGAGGAAGACGACGGCGCCGCAATACTGTGGCAGCACGGGCAGAATAGGGCGGCGATGACACGACAGCCGGCGAGGGCGTCTTGGGCGCAGGCGACGGGTCCAGGGGGTCTACGCGTCACCAGGGAAGGTAGTGGGCATGCTCAGACAACTCCACGCTGCACGAGCTTTCGACTCCAACATGAACCGAGCCGGGCGCGGCGCAGAGCGCGACGACAAGCGTGCTAGCGCCGTGCTCACCATGGTAGCTCGTGTCTAGCGGCCACGTTGGTCTGGCAAATGTTGTCTGGCGTGTCGACCGCCGATGGTTCACCTCACCTGAGCACTTGGTTTGGCAAGATACGAGCAGAACTGAGAGATTCAATCATCTACAGGTTCTGACAGAAATGTTGGGGAGGTTCTGGAGCTTGGATGAGGTTGATCTAGAGCCAAGACAATGTCTGGTGTGATCCATGTTGAACGAACAACAAACTGGCCAAACATGAAGTCATTTGGAGAAGAAATGAATGTAGTTCATGTTGGAAGCACAATTCTGGTCTGAATCTATCATTTAAAGTACTGTTCACATGGTTGATCTTGAGGTGCTGAAAATTGGTGGAGAGTGATGATTTGGAGTTGTCTTCATGCTGTAAAAATTTGGTAACAATTGGACAACCCAAACATGCACTTCCTTAACAATGGTCCATTCTGACCAGGAGAGAAAAGGAATTGTTTTGCAAAATATTTGAACATGACCAAGGAATATTTTTGGATATTGGGGCAAGATATGATCCAAAGAATTTTAGAGAATTATTTGAGAATTTTCTGAGCACTATCGCTATAGGTTGCTTCACAACCCATAGTAATGCCCTAGATATTCAAATAAAAGAAAGGGTTTTTGAAAATGAAGTGAATTGAGATTTGAATACTTGAGGTACTTGGCAGGGTTTTGGCAAGATGATGAGGCTTGGAATCACTTGAGAAAAAGTTCAAAAGTGTCCAAGGCCAAGTGAAAAACTCAAAATCCACTCAAGTTTCAACTAAATCAACATATTTGTGAGAAGAAAAAAGTTGCCAAAAAATCAGGGTGTCACAAGACTGCATAATAAGGGGCAATATAACGTGACGTTCTTTTGCACTAAGGGATTGGGCATACAAACAAAAAGCGCATGGCAACCTCTGCTTCCCTCTGCGAAGGGCCTACCTTTTACTTTTATGTATTTACTTTCATGCAAGAGTCAAAGTTTTTCTCTCTATTCCTTTTTATTTTTCTCTTTTGGCAAGCATCATGTGGTGAGGAAAGATCTAGGCACATATATCCAGTTGGATATGGGTAGCATGAGTTATTATGGTTGACATCACCCTTGAGGTGAATACGTTGGGAGGCGAAATTATAAGCCCCTATCTTTCTATGCGTCTGGTTGAAATGTTTTACTCATGTGTATGCGGTGAGTGTTAGCAATCATAGAAGACTATATGATGGTTGAGTATGTGGAGCTCTTACTTAGACTCTGTTGAATAAGTTGAATTGCAATTGTTTGGTGACTAAGAATTCATTGTTTGAAACTTAACATGTGAACTACTTTAACATGATGAGTTTTATGAGAAAGAGTTGTTGTTATGATGCTAGGAAAAGTGATTGAAATTACTATTGATCAAACTTATGCACTTTGCTAGCATTCGCACTTCATAAATTATTTATTTTATCATTTACTTACTCGAGGACGAGTAGGAATTAAGCTTGGGGATGCTGATACGTCTCCAACGTATCTATAATTTATGAAGTATTCATGATGCTATATTATCATTCTTGGATGTTTTACAATCATTTTATAGCAACTTGATATCATTTTTTGGGACTAACCTATTGACATAGTGCCCAGTGCCAGTTGCTATTTTTGCTTGTTTTTTACATCAGTGCCACCGCAAGGCCTCTGTATCCATGAGATCCAATCTAGATCCTGTTCCGGCACCCTACCAGAGGGGGAGATCATCACCGGTGGCCATCTTCATCATCCCGGCGACCACCACGATGAGGAGGGAGTAGTCAACCCTCGAGGCTGAGGGTTTGTACCAGTAGCTATGTGTTTAATCTCTCTCTCTCTCGTGTTCTTGAGATGCACAAACTTGATGTTTCGCAGGCTTTGTTAATATAGTCGGATCATATGGTGGTTTCCCCTCTTTATCTTGTTGTGATGAATTGAGTTTTCCCTTTGAAATTTTGTTTTATCGGATTGAATACTTTTATGGATTTGAGAACACTTTATGCATGTCTTGCTATGAATACTCGTGGTGACAATGGGGTATCGTATTGATTCACTTGATATATGTTTTGGCATGCAACTCGCGGATTCCCGAGGTGACATTGGGGTAATCTATGCATAGGGGTTGATGCACGTTCTTGTCTTTGTTTCTCCGGTAGAAATCTTGGGGCACTCTTTGAGGTTCTTTGTGTTGGATTGAGTTTTATGAATCTGAAATTATTTGGTGTTATTTTAGTACTAACTCTTGGATAGATCGATCGGAAAGAATAACTTTAAGGTGGTTTCGTACCCTACAAACAATTTCTTCTTATGTTCTCCGGTAGATAAGAACTTTGGAGTGATTCTTCATCGCACTTTGAGGGATGGTTATATGATCCAATTAGATTAGCATTGTTGAGAGATTGCACTAGCAAAAGTACGGACCCTAGGCCTTGTTTTCAAGCATTGCAATACCGTTTGTGCTCACTTTTATCATTCGCTACCTTGCTGTTTTTATTTATTCAGATTATAAAAATATATTTCTACCATCCATATTACACTTTTATCACCATCTCTTCGCCGAACTAGTACACCTATACAATTTGCCATTGTATTGGGTGTGTTGGGGACACAAGAGATTTCTTGTATTTGGTTGCAGGGTTGTTTGAGAGAGACCATCTTCATCCTACGCCTCCCACGGATTGATAAACCTTAGGTCATCCACTTGAGGGAAAATTGCTACTGTCCTACAAAACTCTGCGCTTGGAGGCCCAACACGAGTCTACAAGAATAAAGTTGCATAGTAGACATCAATGAACAAGGGAGGAAGCGAGGGAGGAGGTTGGGTTGTCCATGCGGGTCGCGGTGGTGCTCTGATCCACCCCGCGGCTCCTGTAGTGGGGCGCTGTCGGCCTGGGCACGGCTGGGACAGTGTCTGCACGCGCGCGCATGCTTACACGGGGAGGAGAAGAGAGGTAGACTACGGCGTGGTGGGGGTGGGTTGGGCCGGCACTATGCACTTGCGGCCCAGCCGCATAGTAAGTCTTCTTCCTTTTTCTTTTTCTTTTCTGTTTTGGTCCCTGTTTTGCATTTAGTTTTTGCACCAAATGAATTTAGTTGAACTTGAAAGTTGGCACATAGATAGTATGCATTATTCTGAAACTGTTCACCAATTTTGAGGTCATTTTGAAATATCCAAAATTATGTTTGGATTTAAATGACTCAATTTAGTGCTCCTGGTCCACTCTAAATGATTCCAGGGGCAATCTGGGTATTTAGGTGATGTTGTTTTCCTTAAGGTAATTGTTTAGGGAATATTTACAATATTACCAACATTGTTGTTTCTCTGTTTGAAGATATAAACTTTTGACTTGCAATTTAAATTGAAATCTGACTTGAATTTGGGACAAGTAGCAATTAGCATTTGCAAAACTTGTTGACATGTCATTAATTAGGGGGATTCACTGTAGCTTAATTACAGGGGTGTTACAACTCTCCTCCTCTAAAAGAAAATCTCATCTTGAGATTTAAGAAGTAGTGGGAGATAGAGAGGGGTATTCATCACGAAGACGATCTTCACGTTCCCAAGTGGCTTCATCCTCAGAATGATTCGACAATTGAACTTTAAGGAACTTGATTGCCTTCTGATGGGTGCGACAATAAGCTTGATCAAGAATGCTGACCGGATACTCTCAATAAGGGAGGTCTTCTTGCAAATCCAGAATCCCATGGTCTACTGCTCAGATAGGATCCTTGAAGCGGCGGCGAAGTTGTGACACATGGAAGACATCATGAACATGAAAAAGGTTCGATGGCAGTTCCAACTGATATGCCACTTCTCCATGTCTTGCAAGAATGCGGAAAGGACCAATGTAGTGAGGAGCTAGTTTGCCCTTGATTTCGAAATGGTGAGTGCCCTTTATCGGTGTGACACGAAGGTAAGCTTGTTCACCGGGTTAATAAACCATCTCTTTGTGATGACGGTCATATTAGCTTTTCTGACGAGACTGAGTAGTCTTTAGATGTTCGAGTAGTCTTTAGATGTTCACGAACTATACGAACTTGCTCTTTAGCGTGTTGCACAATATCCGGACCAAAGAGTGGCCATTCCCTAGTTTCTAACCAATTCAGAGGAGTTCGGCACTTATGTCCATACAGAACTTCAAACGGTGCCATCTTCAAACTAGCTTGATATATATTGTTGTAAGAGAATTCAGCATACGGGAGAGATTCCTCCCATTTCTTGCCAAAGGAGATGACACATGCGCGAACCATATCTTCAAGCACTTGGTTGACTCTTTCAACTTGACCACTAGACTATGGGTGAAAAGCAGTGCTAAAGGACAGATGAGTTCCCATAGCTTCCTGAAAGCTTTCCCAGAACCTTGAGGTAAAGAGGCTACCACGATCTGAGTTGATCTCCAACGGAACACCATGGAGTGAAACAATTCCGGAAACATACAAGTCTGCCAACTGACTAGCAGTGATGGTTTCCTTGAAGGGTAGAAAATGAGCAACCTTCGAGAACCGGTCAATGACGACAAGAATAGCATCATGATCCTTTTGTGATCTCGAAAATCCAGTGATGAAGTCCATTTTGACTTTGTCCCATTTCCATTCGGGAATAGCAAGAGGTTGCAGAGTTCTAGCGGGTCTTTGGTGTTCTGCTTTGATGTGATAGCAAACGTCACATTCAGCAACATATCGAGCAATGTCTTGCTTCATGTTAGACCACCAGAATCTCTGACGAATGTCTTGGTACATTTTGGTGCTACCAGGGTGAATCGACGGAGGTTGTCGGAGTAATGGGCCACGGGTAGCCTAACCCGGGTCCCTGAGCATTTCAAGACATTGGGCTGGCTGCGCCCCTCAAGCATCAAGGATGAAGCGCCACCTTCTGGTGGCCGGCTTGCTCATGAGGCTGGATGCCAGAGGATGGCCAAGCACCGAAAGACGGCCCCAAGACGGGCCGACTCATAGCAGGCGGCCTCCAGAGAGGCCGGCTCCTAGAACAGGCGGCCCATGACGCCCTCAAAGTCTATGCCCCCATTAAGAAGACAAGACAGGATGTGGCTACAGTATAGCCCATTCCACCATATCCAGGGCACGGCGCGGCCACAGTGCTCCGTACAGGCAGAGATCTCCCCATGACGTGGCACTGTGGCCACCCCACCCTTGACGTCATTCCTATCAGGCGAAGCCCTGTTCCCACGACGGCCTATCGGTACGGCCTGCAAGCGGTAGGCCCTACCAGGCAGCGAGAGACTGGAGGGCGGCAGAGCCCGACCAGTCGGACCGGTGGGAGGCCGGCCTCTAGCAAGCGGCCCCTCCTCCCTCGAAGTCCGTGCGCCATTAAACCAGAAAAGACACGATGTGGCTACAGTGATCTCCCACCCGACGGCGGGACGGTAGCCACGCCCCCCCTGACCAAGCATGCGTCATCTGCATTACGGCTACAACAACAAGCAGCCGATGAGACCCGCAAGTGGCGGGAGTGGACTGTCGGCTCCGAGCCAGACCAGTCGGCAGGGCCCACCAGGCGGCGGGCCCCAGCAACTGACAGAGAAGCCAGCGGTGGGAGACACTGACCGCCGGACCCTACACCCGGCCAGATGACTATTGTACCCCTGGGGGGTAGGCCTATATAAACCCCCCAGGGCACCCATGCAAAGGGTTCGGACCTATGAAACCTAGACTCATTCAAAGTGAGGAGAGAGTCGGCCCTGCTCTCTTCTACCTCTGGCATACAGCTCAAGGAGCACCTTGTACTCACTAGTGCCTTAGTGATCATACGGAGACCCCGCAGAGCAGGACTAGGGGTGTTATCTCCTAGGAGAGCCCCGAACCTGGGTAAAGTACGCCGGCGTTCGTGTCTATGCCTCATCCTGCTTCCAGGCACTGGCGACGTTCTACTAGCTCCCACCATGATAAGCCATCCCTTGGCATATGTCGCATCCAACCCCCAACATTTGGCGCCCACCGTGGGGCTAGGTGCACCGCCGTCCGGAGACCTGTTCTGGACGGGAACCTTGTTCCTTCCTAGCAAGCGCAGCTAGCCCGGCACGCCAGACGGCGCCTGCGCCGACGTGCTGCACGGCGTGGAGGTCGTCTGCGCGGCAAGTTGCCTCGCCGATCTTGTTGGCGAGATTCGCCTTCCCGACAGGCCCGTATCTGACGCGGGCACTGATGACCCCGAGAGCCGCCTCGTCGGCCTCCTCGACCAGCTCCACGTCGGCAGCGAGCCTGCTGCAGACTTAGAGTCGGTTGGCTCCACCGACCCGATGCTTCTCGATTCCGACACAGCGTCGCTTGACACATTCCCCACCAGCGTGGTGGTCTACGACGAACCGCTCCCTTGTGCGAACAGTGGCGGAGGCAGCGTCACAGAGGTGCTTGTCATCGAGCATGGCGAGCACTCTGGCGGAGGTGGCCAGGATCCGCTGCAGGCGGCAATGGGGGACCTATCCGCGCCCATAGCACCCGGTGCGAATGGTGAAACGCTGGAAGCATGCCGCATCGTGCTTCTCGACAGCGCCAACAAGTTGGCGGCCATGAGACGCCTCACCGAGGCTTACCACCGCGAGATCGACCGCGCCGTCTGCGGCACGCCGGCTGCTGGCGAGCCCAGCCGCGCGGGCACGGTCCGACAGCGTGGCGCAGCCATCACCAGCATGTTGGGGGCCGACCGCCCAGTCTACGCCATGCCGATGGAGAACTTGCGCGCCGCCCAGGTGGCGGCAGAAGAACTGGACCGCCTGGAGGGCGACGAGCGTCGCTGCATGACGGAGCGCGTCCGACAGCTCATCGACGCGGCCACCGCACAGCAGGAAGCCAGCTGCCACATGATGGAACCCGGCTTACAGGACGGGAACCTTCCCCCTCGTCGAGAGCACGGCGCGACCTCCCGGATGCCAACAGACGGCGCCCGCGACGGAAGAGACCCAGAGCCGGTTGCGAGCCGCAGCCGCACCCGCACCCGCATCTCCATCGAGCGCGACCAAGATGGCCGCCCACGAGCAGTGGAACGGCGGGACGGTCGTCCGCCTCCCCCGCGCAGGGAGAGACGCGCTTCCCTGCCGCCTGTTGACCACCCAACACTCGGCAACCGCCTTGGCCGCCGAGAAGGAGTCGGGGAGAACGTTGCCTGCCACCGGATCGACCACCTCAACCGCTCCCTGGCGCTAGAAGAAGAAGACGCATTGGGTCCGCCTTGCTTTGGCCCCCGCATCCGTGACGAGCCCTTCCCCAAAGGGTTCACCCTCCCAAGAGATACGCCCAAGTACACCGGCTCTGTGAAGCTGGAAGATTGGCTGGTCGACTACTCCACGGCCGTCAGCATCGCAAACGGCAACAAGCGCGTTGCCGTGAAGTATGTTCCGCTCATGCTCCAAGGCACCGCCCGGACATGGCAGAATAGCCTGAAGCCCCGCAGCATCAACAGCTGGGTTGATTTCACCGAGGCCTTCAACCGCAACTTCACCAGCACGTACAAGCGGCCACCCAAGCCTCGCCAGCTCTCCTTGTGCATCCAAGGCCCCGACGAGTCGGCTCGCTACTACCTCACGCGCTGGGCCGAGCGGCGCAACTCCTGCGAAGGCGTGCACGAGGTGCAGGCCATTGAGTATTTCACAGCCGGGTGCAGAGACGGTACTCTGCTCAAGCACAAACTCCTCTGCGACGAGCCGGCCACCCTCGATGAGTTGCTGATCATAGCAGACAAGTACTCGACAGCCGACTCCTCCATGAAGGCGGAGATTCAAGTTGATGCATCCGGCAAAGTGGCTCCTCAAGCTCCTCGGACCCTGGCTGGTGACGCCAGTCGGCGGCAGCAGCAAAACGACAACAAAGCGCAAGGCGCCACAACCGGCTTCTACAAGCCGGCAGGTGGCGACAGTCGAAGACCAGCAGCCAGAAGGACAGCCTTCTCCCAAGCGTCAGAAGGGCGGCAAGCCCAACTGGTTGCCTGCCTTCTCATACGAACAGCCTCTCGATGCACCCTGCAAGTTTCACAGCGGCACGAAGCCGTCCAACCACACCACTCGGAAGTGCCACTGGCTCACCAGGATCGCCAAGGGCGACGAACGCTTGCCTCCTCCACCTGCTGGCCCGCCGCCTCCGCCGCCCCAGCAGCCGGCGGTTCGGCCAGTCGGAGCGATCCAAGACGAGTTCCCTGAAGAGCACGGAGCTTACATCGTCTTCACCAGCGTGACTGACGATAGGCGCAGCCAGCGTCTACAGCGCCGGGAAGTGAACATTGTCGCTTCTAAAGCTCCGGAATTCATGCACTGGTCGGAGAGGCCGATCAGTTAGAGCCGATCTGACCACCCAGAGGTGATGCCTACTCCGGGTTCTTATGCCCTGGTGCTGGATGCCACCTTCGCTACGGAGAGGCGGGCTGCTCGTTTCTCCCGAGTTCTGATAGATGGCGGCAGCAGAATCAACATCCTCTACCGTGACACCATGAAGAAGTTGGACATCAAAGAGAAACAGCTCCAGCCCAGCCGGACTGTCTTCCATGGCATTGTGCCTGGCCTGTCCTGCTCGCCGATCGGCAAGATCAAGATAGATGTCCTTTTCGGAGAGAAGGATCACTTCCGCCGAGAGCCAATCTGGTTCGAGGTGGTTGATCTTGAAAGCCCCTACCACACGTTGCTTAGCCGGCCCGCCCTGGCCAAGTTCAAGGCGGTCCCCCACTACGCCTATCTCAAGATGAAGATGCCGAGCACCAAGGGCATCATCACCGTGGCTGGTGACTACCAGAAGTCTGTCGCCTGTGCCGCTGCCAGCAGTTGGCTGGCCGAGTCCCTCGTTATTGCTGCCGAGAGGAGGCTCCTTGACCGGGTTGTGGCAATGGCAGGCAAGCAGGCGGAAATGTCGCCAGAACCTAAGGAGCCAGAAGCTGAGGGCTCGTTCAAGCCGGCGAAAGAAACAAAGAAGATACCCCTGGACCCGGAGCACCCAGAGAGGTACGCTGTCATTGGTGCAAACCTTGACAGCAAATAGGAAAGCGAGCTCGCCAATTTCCTCCGTGAGAATCGGGACATCTTTGCATGGTCTCCTAAAGACATGCCGGGTGTTCCGACGGATTTCGCCGAGCACAAGTTACATGTCCGACCTGGTGTCAAGCCAGGCAGGTAGCCCTTGCGCCGCCTGTCGGAAGAAAAGAGAGGAGTCATTGGAGAAGAAATAGCCCGGCTTCTAGCAGCGGGCTTCATTATGGAAGTATTCTTCCCAGAGTGGTTAGCCAACCCAATCCTTGTGCTGAAAAAGAATAAGAAGTGGCGCATGTGTATTGATTATACCAGCCTCAACAAAGCTTGCCCCAAAGATCCATTTGCTTTGCCAAGAATTGACCAAGTGATAGACTCCACAGCCGGATGCGAGCTGTTGAGTTTTTTGGATGCATACTCAGGGTACCACCAGATCAAACTGAACCCAGCCGACAGGCTGAAGACCGCCTTCATCGCACCATTCGGAGCCTTCTGCTACCTGACCATGACATTTGGCTTGAGGAATGCCGGCGCCACATTTCAGCGTTGCATGCAGAAGTGTCTCCTCAAGCAACTCAGCAAGAACGCCCATGTCTATGTGGACTATACCGTGGTGAAGACGGAGAAGCGTGGCACCCTGCTAGAGGACCTTAAGGAAACCTTTGAAAACTTGCGTCGTTTTCAAATCAAGCTCAACCAGGAGAAATGTGTCTTTGGAGTACCAGCCGGCCAGCTTCTTGGTTTTCTGGTCTCAGAGCGCGGCATAGAGTGCAATCCTGTGAAGATCAAGGCCATCGAGAGGATGGAGGTGCCCACCCGACTGCTGGATGTGCAAAAATTCACCGGCTGCTTGGCATCCATCAACCGTTTCATCAGTCGACTGGGCGAGAAGGCTCTTCCTCTATACCAGCTTATGAAGAAAACTACTTTTTTCGAGTGGAATGACAAGGCGGATGAAGCTTTTCTCCTGCTCAAAAAGGTGTTGACCACTCCGCCTGTCCTAGCGGCTCCGACTGCTAAGGAGCCGATGCTTCTCTACATTGCCGCCACCAGCCGGGTGGTCAGCACAGTCATAGTTGTGGAACGCAAAGAAGATGGCAAGGCACAGCCGGTCCAGAGACTGGTGTACTACTTGAGCGAGGTGTTGTCAGCCTCCAAGCAGAACTACCCCCACTATCAAAAGTTGTGTTATGGCGTGCATTTCGCCGCCAAGAAGCTGAAGCCATACTTCCAAGAGCATCCAATCACGGTTGTTTGCACCGCCCCGCTTGCGGAGATCATAGGCAGCAAAGATGCATCGGGCCGAGTGGCCAAGTGGGCCATCGAGATGGCCCCCTACACCATCTTCTACCAACCTTGCACCGCCATCAAATCCCAGGCGCTGGCCGACTTCCTCGTCGACTGGGCCGAGACCCAGTACCTGCCGCCAGCTCCAGACTCCACTCATTGGCGGATGCACTTCGATGGCTCGAAGATGCGTACCGGTCTGGGAGCCGGCATCATCCTCACCTTTCCCAAAGGCGACAAGCTCAGATACGCGCTGCAAATCCACTTTGCCGCCTCCAACAACGTGGCCGAGTACGAAGCACTCTTACACGGGCTCCGGCTTGCCAAGGAACTCGGCATTCGCCGGATCCTGTGCTACGGTGACTCCGACTTAGTGGTCCAGCAGTCGTCAGGTGACTGGGACGCCAAGGATGCAAACATGGCAAGCTACCGCTTCCTCGCCCAGCAACTCAGTGGATACTTTGAAGGGTGCGAGTTCCTCCATGTGCCGAGAAACGACAATGAGCAAGCCGATGCCTTGGCATGGATCGGCTCCACTCGGCAAGCAGTACCAGCCGGCGTCACCCTACAACGCCTCCTCAAGTCGTCTATCAAGCCGTCACCAGAATTAGACTCCATCTTCGTGCCGACTCCCCCCGAGACAGCCGTCTCGGGGACTTCACCAAGTGGCCTGGGGACTGCAGCAGTCGCACCCAGCCCGGGGACTCCACAACCTGGCCCGGGGGCTGCAGCAGCCATCTCGGGGACTTCACCAAGCGACCCGGGGACTGCAGCAGTCGCTCCCGGCCCGAGGATTCCACAACCCGGCCCGGGGGCCGCAGCAGTCGGCCCGGGGACTTCAACAACACAGCAAGACGCCGTTGGCTCCACCCCGCCGCCTCCCCTCCCAACCGCCCTCGTGCAAATAGCAGTTCTGGCAGTCGAAGAAATATCAGCACCTTCATGGGCACAACCCGTCCTCAACTTTCTGGTGAACAAGGAGCTGCCGACTGATGAAATCTCGGCCCGACAAGTGCAACGTCGGGCAGGAGCATACACCATTGTTAACAGAGAACTTGTGAGGCGTAGTGTCACTGGCGTGTACCAGCGCTGCGTGGAGCCGAAGAAAGGCCAAGCAATCCTCAAAGATATCCACCAAGGCGAGTGTGGTCACCACACGGCTTCAAGATCACTTGTTGCCAAAGCTTTCCGCCATGGTTTCTTCTGGCCTACTGCTCTAGAAGACGCCAAAGATTTGGTCCAGAAATGTAAGGGGTGTCAGAAGTTCCGCTCCAAGCCACATTCGCCGGCTTCTGCACTCAAGACCATCCCCATTGCCTGGCCCTTTGCCGTCTGGGGGCTGGACATGGTGGGACCATTCAAGACAGTGCGCGGCGGCATGACTCATCTACTTGTCGCCGTGGATAAGTTCACCAAAGTGGATAGAGGCCAAACCAATCAAGAAGTTGAATGGTCCGACCGCTGTGACTTTCATCGTAGACATCACCACCCGGTATGGCATACCACACAGCATCATCACCGACAACGGCACAAAATTCGCCAAGGGCGCCTTGGCTGATTTTTGCGCGACGCAGGGCATCCGACTGGACTTAGCGTCCATTGCCCATCCGCAGTCAAACGGCCAGGTGGAGCGAGTAAACGGCCTCATTTTGTCCGGTATCAAGCCCTGACTGATCGAGCCTCTGGAGCGTTCAGCCGGCTGTTGGCTCGATGAGCTGCCGGCCGTCCTCTGGAGCCTGCATACAACTCCAAACAAGTCAACCGGCTTCACGCCCTTCTTCCTCGTCTACGGTGCCGAAGCCGTCATCCCAATGGACATAGAATTCGACTCCCCTCGAGTCACCATGTACACTGAGGAGGAGGCAAAAGAAGCACGAGAAGACGATGTCGATCTGCTGGAAGAGGGCCGGCTGTTGGCACTCAGCCGGTCCGCCATCTACCAGCAGAATCTACGCCGATACTACAATCGGAAGGTCAAGCCAGGATCTTTCCAAGAGGGAGACCTTGTGCTCCGGCTGATCCAGCGAACAGCCGGCCAGCACAAGCTCTCGGCACCTTGGGAAGGCCCCTTCATCATCAGCAAAGTTTTGGGCAATGACTCCAACTACCTGATCGATGCTCAGAAGCCCAGAGCACGCAAGAGAGACGACTCCGGCAAGGAGACAGAGCGGCCGTGGAACGCAAACCTCCTTCGAAGATTTTACAGTTGATACAGTATGTATCACGCTACCCTTTGTATTAAGTACGAAGACTCCGGGTTCCCCGAGAAGAACTCGGGGGCTACCCTCTTTTATCTGCGTGATGAGTATTACACCTATAAATGTGTCATTTCATTATTCCGCCTGGCATCGGGTTCGACCAGTCGGCCCGGGGGCTCGCCGCCTTGTACTATGTGGTGCTTCCTGCAGCCGGACAAGTAATGCGTTGGCGCCTCAACTTTCTCCTGCCAAAGCCACAGTTCGCAGAGCGACTGTCCGGTGGGCAGGGGTTAAAGGCAGAAAAGGTGTCCGCATGAAAAATGGCTAAGGACCCAAAGCATGCACATAGTTCAGGCCGGCTTCCGCCTTGTTGACCGGCTGCGGAGCAGCCGTGCGGCCGGCTTCTACTTATCATACTAACGCTCTAGTCGGCTAAGTACTTGCTCTCCTGAAAGTAGCTAAGTACTTGACCCAGCCGCAGTCCGCAGAGCGGCTGTTTGGCTGGCAAGACAGCAGCCAAGGGAGGGTGGCAAAGGAAAAAAGCCAAGGAGCAGAAAGCAAGGAAAGTCAGAGCTCGGCAAGAGCGCAACTTATGTAGAAGAATATCTGCATGTCAATATGCCCTTGGCCAGCATTCAACAGAGTTTGAAATACACCCCGTGGGTGGAATTGTGCGAATTTAACAAAGTTTGTCGAGACTGATAAAACAGGAAAAATAAAAGACAAGTCGGAGGCCTAGAGAGCAGCAGAGGGGTGCGACTGGTTGGCGGAGTCGGTAGTGCTGATTGGTGGAGCGGACGGCTGGTCAATCTCCGCTTGGTCGCCTCCAGCAGCAGTCGGCGCACTCGAGCGCGGCTCGTTGTTTGAGGCACGATCAAGCTGAGACTGGTCGTCCGCCCCGACCTCCGGCATATCTTCTTCACTCTCCCCGTCCTCCTCGCCTTCCCCCTCGTCGCTGGAGTCGATCATCTCGGCCGAGTCTTCGTCGTCCTCCGGGTTCAGCCCGAACCACTCCGGTGGCGCCTCGGCACCGTCCTTAGCCAGCTCGGGAACAAAATGTTGGTGTTGGTGTACTCGGCGATCGCCGCTGCCCGTCTGACAAGATCGCGCTCCACCGCCACCAGCTCCTCTTGGGCCTCCTGCCGAAACATGGTCAACTAGGCTAGACTTTGCCCAGGGTTCCACGCCTTGACGAATTCCACGGCCCGGCGCGTGCCAGCCCGGGCTGAGGAACCCTTCCAAGCCTCAAGTCGGCCGGCCGCCACCTCCAGCCTGTCGGCAGTCCGACTGGGAGTGCGTGGAGCCGGCATGTCCAGCCAAAGGGCGGAGATCGCTTGGGCCCCGACACGCTGAAGACGGCGCAGCATCCGATGAGCCGGCCGGAGGCGGGCCTGGATGCTGAGGAGCTGTTCGCTAAGAGTCCGGGGGGTGTTGGCAGCGATCTGCACGCCTTCCGCTCTCCGTTCTCTACGATAAGCCTCAATAGCCTGGTTGGCAGCGTCAGAGTGGCCAGGAAAGAAATCTACTCAGGAAGAAAGCAAAGAAATCAGAAATCAGAAGTCAGAAGCTAGACGCCGGCTCGATCGGCAACCGGCAGCTCAAAGAAAGAAAAAGAAGAAAGCTTACCATCAACTATGTCTTCAATCCTGCCGAAACCGGATTTCAGCAGCGCCTCCCTGTCAGTCCAGGTGGAGCGTTCGGTCTCGAACTCGGCAAGGAGACTGGACTCTTTTACCTCCGCCTCCTTCTGGGCCTTCTGGAGAAGCTCCGCCTGCTCCGTCAGTTGCTTGGCCAGTCGGTCACGCTCTTGGGCCAGCTCGTTGCACTCTGCCTCCTTGGCGCGCAACGCGGTGTTGGCCTCACCCAGCTGCTGCTGCAAAGTAGCATTGGCCGCTGCAAGAGCAGAGGAAGGAAAAAAATATCAACCATCAAAAAAAAGAGGTATGGCTGCCAAGGAGATCCGGCCCGACTGCTCAGCAGTCCGCCCGAATCTCGGGGGCTACAGCCCGCGGGTGCGCTGGCGCGCCCCCGCAGAGAAAGAAAACGAAGACTTACTCCGGCTTTCCGACAAGTCGGCGGTCCGCCGGTCTAGCTCTCGGACGTTGGAGTTGAAGGTGATCGCGCGAAGGTTATGATAGTCCTATAATGAAGATAGCAGATAAAGTTAGCACTCAGAGCTTGCCAATTAAAGTTCCGAGCCGCCTGCTTAGCAGCCGGATCGAAACTCGGGGGCTACACCCAGTGGGTGCGCTTGTGCGCCCCCACAGAGAGAATACAAGAATCAAAGACGAAGAAATAAAGGACGTACCTGAATGGCCACTCCCGAATCCAAGAACGCACTGTTGCACTGTCGAAGAGCGGTGGCCTCAGCTCGGAGTTTGGCCTGGACATCTAGGATCGCCTGGTTTAAGGCGCCGGTCCCGCCTCCACGCACCCACTCGGTGGGCGCGGGGCTGGTGGCTTCGGCATTTGGGATGGACGAGCTCGCAGCACCAGCTTCTAGCGGTCGCGGCGCCGAAGCCGCCTTCGCGCCTCGACAGCGCGATGGTGTGCGGGCCTCAGGAATTGGGCCCGTCACTACCACGTTTCCGGCTGGCGGCATCGGCGGGGCAGCTGGCTGTTTGTCCCGTGCTCCTCCAGACGGCGGCGACGGAGGCACGACTACCTTCGGCATGACGACATCGCCACCTTCTCTGCGCATGACCGGCTGTTCAACGCCGGCTCCCCCAGTCGGCGCCGTAAACTCTGGTGGTGGCGGTGCGAAGCTCAAGGGAGTGACGAGTAGCAGCGCCTGACAGCGCGTGGCTCCTTCACCCAGCCTCTTCTCCGCGGCATCGGCTTCAGCCTCCTCCAGCCTCTTCAACGCGGCGGCTTCCGCCCTGTCCACCTCCGGCTTCTCCATGCGGGCGGCTTCTTGCTCCTCGCGCGCCTCCCGCGTGTTTCATTCCCGCGCCTCCCGGAGGTCGGCTGCTGGGTCGATTTGCCGGGTGGTGGTAGAGGTCTCCACCGACCCGATGACGGAGGCGGCGGCTGACTTCTCAAGGGAGAGCGGAGCCCTAAGTCAAGGAAAATAAAGCAAAGAAGCTCAGACAGAACCAACAAGAAAAGAAAGCACAAGGAAAAGACACTTACGCCGACACCATAGGAGGCACCTTCGGAAGCTTCAGGAACTTGGTCGCCTTTGTGGCGGCCTCCTTCCGCTTAGTCGCCGCGGTCGGGTTCTTGGCCTTCTTCGGCACGCTACCGAACAAGAAGACGCCTTGTTTGCGCTTGCGCGTACCGCCTCGAGCAGCAGGCCCGGCAGAAGGGCCCACGCCCGCCTTGTCAGCGCCTCGCGCATGGCGTGGTTCGTCCTCCTCGTCATCGTCGTCGGGCCAAGTCTCAAGGCCGCCTCCTTCTTCGAAGCCGCCTGCTACGTCGCCGCCGCCCGCGGCGTCGTCTTCAAGGGCGGCCGCCCCCAAGTCAGGGTCGTCCACGTCGCTCACTTCCCGGTCCGGCTGATAGCCTTCACCCGGCCCCACCACGGCTGCCGCCGCCGGAGTAGGCGGCGGGTCGGCGCGGGAGTATGGCCGCTTGCCGAACTGCCAGGACCCTTCCGACAGCTTGAGGTCGAAGATCTCGTTCACCATACGGGCAACTTCGGCAGTCGGCATGTCCCTCGTGCACATCCGGCTCGGGTTGCGGTGCCCGCTCATCCGACAGATAAGATGAGGCCGGCCTTGGAGCGGGAGAACCCGGCGCTCGACAAAGGCGACCAGTAGGTCGGATGCCTTGAGGCCTTCTATGCCCGTCAGCACTCGGAGCCGGTTGATGGCGGTGGTGGCGTTGGCCGACAAGGGTCTCGGCTTGTAGCCCCAGTTGGCCCGAGGCTCGGCCGGAGGGCCGGCTTCATAGGGCGGCAAGTTGATGAAGTCGATTGCCGGGTCGACGTTCTCCATGTAAAAATATGATTTCTACCAGAGTTTGACCGACTGTGACAGCTTGAAGGCGGGGAAGGCATTCTTCCCTAACGGACGGCGCACCGCGACGAAGGCACCGCACTGGGCCGCCTTCTCCCTGGCGGAGGTGCCCAGTTTGGTGTAGAAGAATGCTCCCCATAACTCGATGGTGGGGAGGATGCCAAGATAGCCCTCGCACAACGTGACGAAGGCGGACAACAGCGTCACGGTGTTGGGCGTCAGATGATGCGGCTGAAGATGGTAGAAGTCGAGGAAGGAACGGAGGAATCCACTCGCCGGCAGGCCGAAGCCGCGGAGGAAGTGCGAGCGGAAGATGACCCGCTAGCCCCCTTGCGGCGTCGGTGAAATCTCCCTCTCCGGCGGCACGCGCACCTTGACGAAGCCCGCGCCGGGCAGCCGCCGTGTGGCACGAAGGAAGGCAAGGTGGTCCTCGATCACGACCGAGCCATCCCAGTCCCCTCCCTTCTCGCGCGCCATGGGGATCGAGCTAGACGGAGAAATGATGCTGCGGCGGAGGCGAGGGCCGCGGCGGAGTAAGAGGCTTGGGGCGAAGGGGACCGACGGCGGCGAGCTGCGGCGGCGCCTCGGCGGAGCGCGGAGGTGCGGCGGCAGCAAGGAAAGGAGAAGGACGAAAATGGCGAAGGGAGAGGAGGGCGCAAGTGCTCCGCCGCTCCTCCTCCTTCCCCTACTTATAGCCCCTAGGCTACGAAGCCGAGGGGGCGGGGCGCGGGATCGTGGGATTAACTGCACCCACGACCCCACGGCCCCGCGGTTATCGCGCGGGTTACTGCGCGCAGTGACCCCGCACGGAATCACGACCGTCTACCTCGACCGCAGCGGATCCGCCCGTGCGCCGAGGCCCAGTAGTGGTGGGCCCGGCCTGCTGCCACGTCCCATCACGCGCGTGACTGGCGGGCTGGCCCGGCTAGCTGGCGCCGCGTGGCGAGCTTGCTGCGGGCGGCGTGCCTAGAGGCTCGACCGGCCCGCCACCTGGTTCCCGCCTCAGCATTTCGAAGTTATCAGACGAGGCCGCCTGGTCGCAACCGACTCCTAGCAGGCGGCACACCAGGAGGCGGACGAAGCATTCAGCAAGAGCATTCGGAGAAGGAAGCTGCTGAGGCCTCTCGACTTATCGGCCACGACGCCTCACCAGCTTCGGGAACTACTGTCGGAGTAATGGGCCACGGGTAGCCTAACCCGGGTCCCTGAGCATTTCAAGACATTGGGCCGGCTGCGCCCCTCAAGCATCAAGGATGAAGCGCCGCCTTCTGGTGGCCGGCTGGCTCATGAGGCTGGATGCCACAGGACGGCCAAGCACCGGAAGATGGCCCCAAGACGGGCTGACTCATAGCAGGCGGCCTCCAGAGAGGCCGGCTCCTAGAACAGGCGGCCCACGACGCCCTCAAAGTCTACGCCCCCATTAAGAAGACAAGACAGGATGTGGCTATAGTATAGCCCATTCCCCCATATCCAGGGCACGGCGCGGCCACAGTGCTCCATACAGGCAGAGATCTCCCCACGACGTGGCACTGTGGCCACCCCACCCTTGACGTCATTCCTATCAGGCGAAGCCCTATTCCCACGACGGTCTGTCGGTACGGCCTGCAGGCGGCAGGCCCTACCAGGCAGCGAGAGACTGGAGGGCGGCAGAGCCCGACCAGTCGGACTGGTGGGAGGCCGGCCTCTAGCAAGCGGCCCCTCCTCCCTCGAAGTCCACGCGCCATTAAACCAGAAAAGAGATGATGTGGCTACAGTGATCTCCCACCCGACGGCGGGACTGTAGCCACGACCCCCCCCCCCCCGACCAAGCATGCGTCATCTGCATTATGGCTACAAAAACAAGCAGCCGATGAGACCTGCAAGTGGCGGGAGCGGACTGTCGGCTCCGAGCCAGACCAGTCGGCGGGGCCCACCAGGCGGCGGGCCCCAGCAGCTGACAGAGAAGCCGGCGGCGGGAGACGCTGACCGCCGGACCCTACACCTGGCCAGATGACTATTGTACCCCTGGGGGGTAGGCCTATATAAACCCCCCAGGGCACCCATGCAAAGGGTTGGGACCTGTGAAACCTAGACTCATTCAGAGTGAGGGGAGAGTCGGCTCTGCTCTCTTCTACCTCTGGCATACAGCTCAAGGAGCACCTTGTACTCGCTAGAGCCTTAGTGATCATGCGGAGACCCCGCAGAGTAGGACTAGGGGTGTTATCTCCTAGGAGAGCCCCGAACCTGGGTAAAGTACGCCGGCGTTCGTGTCTACGCCTCATCCCGCTTCCTGGTACCGGCGATGTTCTACTAGCTCCCACCATGATAAGCCATCCCTTGGCATATGTCGCATCCAACCCCCGACAGAGGTGTCTCATGAGCTTCTTTGAAAAAGTCTTAAGTCATGTTCTTGAACTTAGGTACCACTAGGCGACCTCGGAAGAATAAGGTGCCGTGCTCATCGAGGGTGAAGTCTGAGGAACCACCCTTAGTACGATCACGCTTGATGGGCTGCACTACAGAGTCATGATCACCAAGGGTGAAGTCTAAGGAACCACCCTCAGTAAGATCTGAGGAACCACCCTCCGTAAGATCACGCTTGATGCGCTGGACTACAGAGTCATACAGTTGCATGGTCCTAATTGTGTGTTCAAGATTCGGTGCAATGACCAATGTCTTCAGATAACCCTAAGGAACAATTTCGAGATTCAGCTTGCGAAGTTGTTCATAAAGAAGTGGCTGATGTTGCTTCACCATAAGGTTGTTGCAATAGGACTTGCAGCTCAAGGCATCAGCCATTGCATTAGCGTTGCCAGAGGTATAGAATATACCTAAGTCATAGTCTGCAATTGCCTCTATCCATCATTACTGACGGAGGTTCAGATCTGGCTGAGTGAACAAATGCTTTAGACTTTGATGGTCCATGTAGATCTCGCAACGATTACCAAGGAGGTTATGTCACCATAAATTCAGAGCATAGATAGCTACGGCAAGTTTGAGATCATGGGTTGGATAGTTCTCTTCGTGCGGACGCAACTGGTGAGAACCATAAGCAATCACTTTTTGTTCTTGCATCAGGACACAGCCTAATCCTTGACAAGAGGCATCACAATAGATCATGAAGTCCTTGTGAGTATCTGGGGGAGCAAGCATTGGGGCAGAAGTCAACTTGTCTTTGAGAGTCTGGAAACTTTCCTGACATTGAGGTGTCCACTCAAACTTCTTGTCTTTGTGGAGTAGATCAGTCAGTGGCTTAGCAGTCTTGGAGAAGTTCTCGACAAAATGACGGCAATAGCTATCGAGCCAGAGAAAACTTCTAACTTGCTTGACAGTTTGTGGAGGAGTCCAGTTAAGAATAGCCTGAACTCATTCTGGATTAACAGCAATTCCTTCAGCGGAAATCATATGGCCTAAATAGGTCACCTCAGATGAGCAGAACTCGCACTTGGAGTACTTGGCATACAACTGATGTTCACAAAGTTTCTCTAGCACAAGCCAAAGATGTTCGGCATGTTCTTCCTCATTCTTGGAATAAACCAGAATGTCGTCAAGATAAACCATGATGAATTTGACGAGGTATTCCATGAAGATGTAAATCATCAATAGAGAGAAAGTTCCTGGAGCATTGGTTAAGCCAAAGGACATAACCGAGTACTTGTATGAACCATAACCATAGCGAGTAACGAAGGCTGTTTTCGGAATGTCCTCTTCGCGAACTTTGATCTGATGGTATCCTAACCTCAAATCAAGTTTAGAGAAAACGGATGAACCAGCAAGTTGATCATACAAATCATTGAATCGGGGAAGTGGATACTTGTTCTTGATCGTCGCCTGATTAACGAGACCATAATCAATAACCAAATGATTAGTTCCATCTTTCTTCTTAACAAAGAGCAAAGGGGAACCCCATGTAGAAGAGCTAGAACGAATGAATCCTTTACGAAGTGGTTCTTCGAGTTCCTGTTTAAGCTCGAGAAGTTCATATGGTGGCATCTTATATGGATGCATGGCGATTGGAGCTATGCGTGGTTTCAAGTCGATGACAAACTCGACGGCTCTAACCGGGGGTATTCCTGGAAGTTCTTTTGGAAAAACATCTTGGAAGTCACACACTACTGGAATGTTCTCAATGTTATCCAGTGGTGATGTGTTTAAAGCATTCAATGCATATATCTGGGCTTCCACATTCTAGACGGTTCGGGCTGAGTAGTTGATTATATGGCCGAAAGGGTGCATAAGCTGGAACTGTTTTAGTGGCACGGTCGATTAAAGCATTATGCGCTTTCAACCAATCCATACCAAGAATGACATCTATTCTGGAAGACTAGAGAGTGATAAGAGAGGCAAGGAATATTAATCCTCCAATTTCAATGGGGACATTATGGCTCACCATGGTGGCATGACAATGGGATCCGGGGGTGCTGACAACCAAAGGGGAATGCATCTCTTCACATGATATGCCATGCATGAATGCAAAACTTTCAGAGATGAATGAATGCGATGCTCCTGAATCAAAAAGAACATAAGCTGGTACTGAGTTAATAGGAAGGGTACCCATCATGATGTGTGGTTCCTCCTGAACTTCTTCAATATCAACATGGTTGGTATGGCCATGACCGAATGCAGGCGGTCTGGCATTAAAGTTGCGGGGCTGAGTGTTGCCACGACCATTTCCATGACCAATGGAAGGAAAAGAAAACTAATTCTGACGGCAGTCTCTAGCTCAGTGTCCACACTTGAAGCACAAGCCATCATTGGGATGAGGAGCCATAGTATTGGGCTGTCCACCTTGAACTTTGAGCTGTTTTGGTGGTGGAGGCAGACGAGGTGCAACATAGGAAGGTCTCGGGGCTAGGGTAGCTTGACGATAGACATTGTGTGGAATCCACACTCGATGTTTTTGAGCAGACGGGCCCGAAGATGAGCCAACGTCACGAGTGTGCTTAAGTGACTCTTGGAATTCAGCCAGACTAGTCTCAGCCTAGATATCCTTCTTGAAAAGTGTTTCAAAGTCGAGGAACACGTGAAGGCTAAGTGCAGGCTTCAGTTCAGGGGTCAGTCCTTCA
Organism: Thinopyrum elongatum; assembly: GCA_011799875.1. Taxonomy (NCBI): domain Eukaryota; kingdom Viridiplantae; phylum Streptophyta; class Magnoliopsida; order Poales; family Poaceae; genus Thinopyrum; species Thinopyrum elongatum. Next base: position 664,456,064 of record CM022303.1, read on the forward strand.
CGGAACTTCTCTTGCTTACGTGCGTTAGCGGAGACATCATCTTCAGCATAGCGTGACAAGTCAAGAAATTTCCTCTGATATGCCTCAACTATCATCTTGTCTTGAGTGAGATTGCGGAACTCCTTCTTCTTCTTGTCCATGAGTCCCTGGGGAATGTGACGTGCATGGAAGGCCGTCTGGAATTCAAGCCAAGTAACGATTGTTTCAGCAGGCAACATATGCTTGTGGCTGTCCCACCATTGTGCAGCGGGACCCTTCAGGTGAAATGCCACAAAGGTAACAAAGTTGATAGGGGCAACATTGGCAGACTCCATCTCGAAGGTAATGTCATGGAGCCAGTCATTAGCATCTAGTGGCCCAGTTGAGTTGCAGAAATTAGCTGGGTTGAGACGTACGAAGTCCTGAAGTGTGACTAGACCAGGTTGATGATGAGCATCGGGGTTTGGAAACTAGTTCATTATTCCGGCAATGAATTGGCGATTCAGCTCAAACTGTTCCATCATCGTAGCAACATATGGTGGAGGTGGAGGGTTATCACCACGACCACCACCTCTAGCCATACTGAATAAATCAACATGGGTAGATTAGCAAAGGTAACCGTACGCAAGTATGGGTGGCAGTTGCATGAAATTATTCACAAGTGTATACGGCAACAAGGGATCGAAGTGCGGCAGATACATAGTGGTAATCATGTCTTGCATACGGAATCATACATAGAGTTTAGCACGAGGATTAGTCATATTGTAGGTGGCATGCAGGCACGTGACGAATACAACCACTACATATAGCTAGGCTACAGCGGTCTCAGTAGAACCCATAGAATCCTGACAACTGCATGTGACAGGACAGGAAGTCCTCCACAAAAGGATCCTGTGGTCTGTGAAGACTCTGATGTGGAAGCTGAAGCTCCGGTGGCAGACAAGGACCACGTGCGGGAGTGTATCCTCCAACTGTAGGCCAACCAACACTAGGGGGCATCATAGTTCTGGCAGGATATATCATAGACATGAGAAGCTATCGAGATGTGATGTAAGGAAGCAAATGCGTCAGAGCATCGTAAAGGCGCACACGAGTGGCAAACAACTCGTAGCGAAGACATCCGTTAGCACAATCCAGACCATCAGCATGATGGACCAAAATCCATGTAGGAGATGACTTGCATAATAGAGGGGTGTATATACCAGTGTAGTATCCTTTCTCACCTTCACTGGCGGCAATCGCAATGTGTCTGAAATTGGAATCATCCAACTCACGGCACTCTTCACGAAGATGAGTCAGACAAGCAAAGGCAGCATCATGGACTGCCATAACAATAGTCACTCCAACACCATAGGTGGTGTGCAGCACAGTAGTGGAGTGCTCTTCAGAAGAAAAGATACGGACATCAGCACGGTACTGCTCCTGGTTAAATTTGTGCTACTGCTCATAGACGGTATACTCACGGTGCCAGCGAAATCCCAAGTGGGTCAAAAGCTCGACTAGCCCAACAGGGGCTCCTTTCACACAGCAGACGTAGTCTGGCGCATGATCTGTCTCGTAGGAATCATCTGAAAGAAAAGGAGGTTTCAAAGGAATCAAAGTATAGAAATCGAATGCATCGTGAAAACAAAGGGAACAACTGGAAATGATCGGGAGCTCCGAAATGAAATCATCGCGAGAACCTAGAGTTAGAGTTAGCAAAATCTATAACCCGAAAGGAAGAGAAGCTCAGAACCTAGAGTAAAGATGCGGAATAAAAGATCCTAAACCCATCCATATGCGCCGTGGGCCCGTAACCCACACAACACACCTAGTAGTTTGAAAATAGTTTTTCAACATGAGACTCAACATTGACCAAGGAGGTTTGGGTGTTCCTACAGGCAATCGGCTTTAATACCAACCTGTGGCACCCTCGAACACAATCGTGCACTAATCATAGACGCATCATGCACGATCACGAATGGTGACTCCACGTTAATATCACAAGACAACTCTACGACACAAATTTAAACATAAGTCTTTATATTATGAACCATGGTCACGAGGACCCGATAATACATCAATACAAAGCAAATATTATCTGGGTACAGACAAATTAAACAAGTTTTGCCTTAAGAAGGCTGGGCATAACAACGACACTGAATCAAAAAGGCGCAGGCCTCCTGCATGGGACCTCCAAACTACTTGTCGGGGATGTTGTACTCCAAACAGTAGCCAGCATCGGTATCACCTATATCCACGGTGCTACCATCTGAATGCAGCAATCGGGTTGTAGAAAAGAGTAGCAAAGCAACAGTGAGTACTCATCTAAAGTACTCGCAAGACTTACATCAGATCTATACTAGATATGCATCGGTATCAAAGGAATGGGGCTATATCATGGACTAAACTGCAAAAAATGCCAGAATAAGGGAGAGAAGCTCAACATAACGAAGACTACCAGCATATTGCAGCAATGGAAGAGAGTAGCATAAATGATACCAACTTGTATATATATACTGCAGCACCATACCCAGAGAACCTCCCTCGACTCCCTGCGAGAAAGCGATCACCAGGTATTCCTATCTATTGTCTTGGTGTATTTTATCAAGTATCTGGTTTAAGTTGTAAAGCTCAGGATACATTTCATAGTCGTCCTATTACCGTGGACACGGCTACTCGAATAGTTTAACTTCCTTGCAGGGGTGCACCACATAGCCCGACACGCTCGATTACCTGTGGCCGGACACACTTTTCTGGGTAATGCCCGACCTCGAATGATCGACACACCGAAGTCCTACCTCCGCTCTCCAGAGAGGTCAACACGCCGGTCTACATCCGAAGTGCAAAGGGTCATTCGGCCGCTCACCCTAAGCGGTCCTACATGTTGCGCGACTGGCCGGGGACCGAGCCCACCTCTGACTACGCAGCAGGCAGTATCCGCTCACGCCAACAATCAGCCCACATCTCTGAACTATGACACCTGGGTAGCTTTCGGGAGGAACTAACGACGTCGAGGGCCTAACAAACCGTTATCCCGCGTGGTGGTTAGTGCGTATATGCTAGTGGCAAGCTCAGATCAAATACCCAGAACTCGTTAGCGTATTGTTGTTTAAGAAACCACAGACAACGAACAGGACCAGGCCCACCTCTCTCCTAGATGGTCTCCGCCTGCCCTGTCGTTCTGCCACAGTGAATCACTGGCGGGTACTCTCCGAGCCGACCCGACTTTAACATAACATGTATAGTGTAATAGTACAAAGTATATCCGTGATCATCGCCCAGAGGGATCACAGCCTGATACTATAGCATGCAAACATACAAGGGTGTAGGGCCAACTAATGGAATCCAAGCATAGCTAAACTAGGCAAGATAGGATAACAGGTAAAGTATCAGTAAGAGGCAACAAAATCAGGCTATGCATCTATATAGGATCTACTGATAAAACATTAACTGCACCAATACTCTAATGCAAGAACAGAGAGGGAAGAATGGGCGATATCAGAATGATCAAGGGGGTTTGCTTGCCTGGAAGCTCTGCTGAAGGGATCTGATCAACGAGATCGTAGTCATACTCAGGGTCTACGGCAGTCTCGGGGTCTACCGATAAAAGCAGAGGAGGGGGAAACAAATAAATAACAGGCATACAAATGCAACACATATGCATGTCATGGCAAAATGTGATGTTAATGTGCTCAAATGCATTACTACGCGTTTGGAATATTTTCCCAGCTCCAGGTATTATTTTCTGTATTGATCCTGATGCCAAAGTTCAAGGTTTATAATGATAATGATGTTTGTCATGCATGAGGATGACATATTCAGATTTGTTATATTTTTCTGATCATTTTTCATATATAAATTATTTTCATCCAAGTTACGGTTTGTTTTATATGATTTTCCAAAGTTTTATTGATTTTCTGAAATTTCTGAATTATTTTAATTCGAAAATTATTTAAATATAAATTGCTATGGTTACACAGAACTGCACCCAGCAGTTTGCACCAGAGGCTGACAGTGGGGCCTAGTTGACTGCCCAGTCAGTAGTCAACCATGGACTTTGACTTGTTAACTGACCAGTGGGTCCCACTTGTCATTGAGAGAGTTTAGTTAAGAGACTTTTATTTAAACTAATTAAGTTAATTGGCTAGTGGGTCCCATATGTCAGAGTGACATTTAACTAACAGGTCTTAATTAGATTTAATCCTAATTACCACAGTGAACTGTGCCTGCTGTCAGTGGCTATTAGCGAGGCGATTAGTGTTAACTAATCCCCTGACGCATGGGACCAACGCGACAGTTGCCCACCAGCGTTTAAACACCGATGCGCGCTCCGGTGAGCCAGAAATGCGGCGGCGGGCATCGGGATTTTGTTATGGGCATCCAAATCGAGCGCGGCTGGGTTCATTCGATCGGGCATGACGAGTCGCATCGAACGGTGGCAGCATCTTGACTGGAGGCGACCAAAAATGACGCTGGTGACGAGCTAAGGCAAAGGCAGGGGCTTGGCTTTGATGGATTCGAGGCCACAAATGCGCACACGATGAACCAAGGGGCTAGGCCACACCTATGCAACGCCACAAGCTCAATGATGTGCTTGGCCGGGGCTGAGGAGCACCATGGCATGGGCACGGTGCCTAGCGGCAGCGGCGAGTTCGGCAGCAATGGCAGTAGTAGCTGTGGGCATGGGATCAAGGCCCAAGTAGTGGGGAAACTGGCGGATCCTCATAGTGGAGCTCAAGGAAGGCTCGGCGAGGGGTTTAGGAGCAGTTGTGGTGAGCAATCATCGAAGAAGCACCAACAACTAAATCGGAGGGATGAGCTCGATCCGCCCGATGCAGTGGCACTGGCCTTGGGCTCGTCGGTGTAGCCGATTCAAAGGAGCGCGACGGAGCTGATGGACAAGTTCCTAGCCCGCCAGGACGACGGTGGTCGCGGCAATGGCGCCGGCCATGGCGATGGCTGCGGCTGCAGCTATGGTGGAGAAGGGGGCGAGCAACGGAGGAAGCAAGGGAGGAGCTATGGTTGTCCTTGGGGGTCGCGGTGGTGCTCTTATCCACCACGTGAATCCTGTAGCGGGGCGCTGTCGCACTGGGCGTGGCTGGGACGGCATCTGCGCGTGCGCGTTTGCTAACACGGGGAGGAGGAGAGAGGTAGACGACGACGCGGTGGGAGTTGGGCTGGGCCGGCACTATGCACTTGCGGCCCAGCCGCACAGTAAGTCTTCTTTTTTGTCTCTTTCTGGTCTCTGTTTTGCATTTTGTTTTTGCACCAAATGAATTTAGTTGACCTTGAAACTTGGCACATAAATAGTATGCATTATTCTGAAACTATTCACCAATTTTGAGGTCATTTTGAAATATCAAAAATTAGGTTTCGATTTAAATGGTTCAATTTAGTGTTGCTGGTCCACTCTAAATAATTCTAGGGGCAATCTAGGAATTTAGGTGATGTTGTTTTCCTTAAGGTAATTGTTTCGGGAATATTTACAATATTACCAACATTTTTTTCTCTGTTTGAAGATATAAACTTTTGACTTGCAATTTAAATTGAAATCTGAGTTGAATTTGGGACAAGTGGCAATTAGTAGTTGCAAAACATGTTGACTTGGCATTAATTAGTGGGATTCACTGTAGCTTAATTACAGGGGTGTTACAGATGGCAGCACTCCCAGACAACTCCTCAACCGGTGGGGAGCACGGTGATCATGCAGACAACGATGGCCATGGTGACGGTGGTTTCGTGCGATGACTGTTGTGAGGATAGCAAGCGCAAGGGAGAAATGGGGAAGCTAGGGTTTGTCCTGTGGGTCAAGGGCAACCTTATACACCTTCCAGGTTAATGTAGTGGTGGTGTGTTGACGATCCAACGGTGGGATCGAGCTCGGCGTGCATGGCATTGATACGGGGTCGAGGTAGGGGACGACTGGCTGGTGGGCTGGGCCAGCTACTGTTGCAGCAGACCGAAGTGCACAGTAAATTTGTTTATTTATTTTTGTTATTTATTTCTAGATCCTGTTTTGCAATTAGTTTAGTGATCAAATGATTTTTATTTGTGTCGAAACATTTTGTATAATCTAATAACATTATTACAAAGCCATATACCAAAAACCAGAATATTTGGAATTGTTTTTATTTACTTTTGATTTATCTTGCTATACTGAAATGGTTTGCCCCTTAATCCAAAAATCCAAACTCAAATATATTTCAAGATCGAATTTACATGTGAGGATTCAATTATTTTCTTAGGGTTTATAAAAAATACTTCTATACTTTTTAGAAAACATTTTTGGTTTTGCATTTTAAATTTAATTTGAGATTTGGATTAATTCCTAATTGAATTTAAATAAGATAAGCATAATGACTTGGCATAATTAATTAGGGAAATGATAGTCTAGATTACAGGGATGTTACAACTCTCCTTCTCTTAAAGAAATCTCGTCCCGAGATTTAAGATGTTGAAGGGAAGAGAGAGGGGTATTTAGAACGAAGACGATCTTTGCACTCCCAGGTGGATTCACTTTCAGAATGGTGAGACCACTGAACTTTGAGAAATTTGATAGTCTTCTAATGAGTGTGTCGTTCAGCTTGATCGGATATTCTTGATAAGAGAGGTCTTCTTGTAAATCAAGCATTTCATGATCCACAACATGGATGGGATCCTTGAAACAACGACGGATTTGAGACACATGAAAGACATCATGAACCTTTAAAAGATTTGGCGGCAGTTCCAATTAATATGCCACTTCTCCATGTCTAGCGAGAATGTGAAAAGGACAAATGTAGGGAGGAGCTAGCTTGCCCTTAATACCAAAGCGGTGAATGCCTTTTATAGGAGTAACTCAAAGGTAAGCCTGTTCACCTTGTTCATAAACCATTTCTTGGTGACGACAATCATAAAGACTATTCTGATGAGACTGGGCTAGTTGTAGTTGTTCGCGAACAATACGAACTTGCTCTTCAGTGTCTCGGATGATATCTGGACCAATGAGTTGACTCTCACCAGTTTCTAACCAATTCATAGGTGTACGACATTTTTGTCCATACAGAACTTCAAAGGGTGCCATCTTGCTTGATAGCTATTGTTGTATGAAAATTCAGTATATGGAAGACATTCTTCCCATTTCTTGCCAGATGGGATGACACATGCCCAGACCATATCTTCGAGGACTTGATTGACTCCTTCAACTTGACCACTAGTCTGGGCATGAAAAGTCATGCTAAAGGAAAGATGAGTTCCCATAGCTTCTTGAAAACTTTCCTAGAATCTAGAGGTAAAGAGGCTTTCACGATCGGAGTTGATTTCCAATCGAACACCATGGAGGGAAACAATTCTGGAAACATATAAATCTGCCAACTGACTAGCAGTGATGGTTTCCTTGATGGGTAGGAAATGAGCAACCTTGCAGAATCGGTCAATAACAACAAGAATGGCATCTTGACCCTTCTGTGACCTTGAAAATCCAGAGATGAAGTACCTTCCAACTTTGTCCCATTTCCATTCAAGAATAGCAAGGGATTGCAGAGTTCCAGCAGGTCTCTGATGTTTTGCTTTCACGCGATAACAGATGTCACATTTAGCAACATAGCGAGCAATATCTCTTTTCATTCGGGTCCACCAGAATCTTTGACGAAAGTGATGATACATCTTGGTACTACCTGGAATCGAAAGAGGTGTCTCATGAGCTTCTTTGAGAATGGTCTCTTGCTTGTCTAGATGCTTAGGTACGACTAAGCGGCCTTCAAAGAATACGGTGCCTCGTTCATCGAGGGTGGAGCATGAGGGATTTCCCGCAGAAATATAACTTTTGATATGGTGTATTCCATTGTCATACAGATGAAGAGTTCTAACTATATCTTGAAGACTTGGTTCAACAACCAATATATTTAGATAGCCCTGAGGAATAATCTCATGGTTTAGTCTAAGGAATTCTTCATAAAGAAGTGGTTGATGTTGATGTATCATAAGGTCGTCATAGTTAGACTTCCGACTTAATTCATCGGTCATTACATTAGCTTTGCCTGGCATAAAGGAAATACCCACATCGTAGTCTGTAATCAACTCAATCCATCTTCTCGATGGAGGGTTCAGATTTGGCTGAGTGAATAATTATTTCAGACTTTGATGGTCAGAGTAGATCTCATAACGATTACCAAGGAGGTAATGTCGCCATAATTTTAGAGCATATACCACGGCTACAAGTTTGAGTACATGAGTTGGATAATTCTCTTCATGCTAACACAACTGGCAAGAACTATATGCTATCACATGACAATCTTGCATAAGGATACAGCCTAATCCTTGATGAGAGGCATCACAATAGATCAAAAAATCCCTGTGAACATCGGGGGGAACAAGCATTGGCACAGAAGTCAACTTATCTTTCAGAGTCTGAAAACTTCCTTGACATTGAGGTGTCCACTCGAATTTCTTGTCTTTGTGGAGGAGATCAGTCAAAGACTTGGCAATTCTAGAGAAATTCTTGCCAAAGCGACGACAATAGCAAGTAAGTCCAAGAAAGCTCTTGGATGTAGGAAATATGCCCAACAGGCAATAATAAATTTTATTATTTATTTCCATGTTTGTCATTATGTTTATGTACTATGCTATAACTGCCATGGTTCTCGAGTCTACAATAACCACGAGGCTCGAAGGAAGACTCATGTGCATGTGTAGAATAATAAACGATAAAATGGATTCCTAGTCTTCCCTCTAAGACTAGCTCAAGTGTTGCACGATGGTTCTGTTTTCCTGATCATGGGCATGTCAATGCCGGCCACTTTGAGGACACAATATTAGGAGAACATTTGTGTTGAATAGACCTAATTATTGTTATGCCATGAGATCCATTCGTCACAAGTTAATGGTTTATAACATCAAAGAAAGTTAAGTGTTTGCATAATTCCTTAGACCATGAGAGTATTGAGTTCCTTCAAACTTGCTTCATGAACTTTGGGGTTTGTTAAACGTCGTCTGTAACAGGGCGGCTATTACGATAGCTTATGGGTTCATGGAAAATGTATGACAAGGGACTAGATAGCTCAAGACTGGGATTTCCTCCTCCGACGATGGAGAGATATTCTTTGGGCCCTCTCGGTGTCATGGTAGGCATCATCGTCTGGCCAGACATAGTGTGATTTGATCACGGGGATGCCGGAACACGGTAATGAGAAAAGAGAACAAAACCAGTAACGAGGAAACTGGCATAGTGAACAAGTTGTTTATTCATGGGGATGACATTAAATCTCATCTTAGGTTTTTGTAACATATCGCGAAGCAACAGGAATAGCACATGGTAACTAAAGGTTCACTCGAATATCCATTCGTGTGGGTATAGGGGTCAATACGGATGTCCACGGTTCCGCTATTGATCATTGATCGGAAAGAGTTTCAGTCAAGTCTATATTTCACCGAACCTACAGGGTGACACACTTAAGGGTCATCTATCTGCTGAGTACTAGGAGGTTTGAAGCTTGAGAGAAAGTCACAAAAAAAGTTTAGGAGACCTTGAAAATGTTTTGGAGAAAAAACCGGAAGTGTTTCAGAGTAACCAGAAACATTTCGGAGAAAACCACAAATACTATCAAGCCAGAAATGCTTCAGAGTGCCTCCAAAATTTATCAAAGGGTTCTAGAAATGTTCTGGGATTTCCTGAAATTTGCCGGGAGGCCCCAAGGGGCAGCCCACACCAAAGGACCATTTTTTGGGAGGTGTTCCCCCTAGTGAGGACAGCCTCCCCATTTTTGTGTGCTGGTTTTTAGAAGGCGCCCCCTTTGGGGGACAGCCCCCTTTTCTAGGAAAATGTTGGGGGGCAGCCCCCCATATGGTGGAGAAGTGTTGGGGAAGGGGGGGCTGATAACCCAAAAGTATAGGGGATCACAACAGTTTTTGAGGGCAGAGTATTCAACCCAAATTTATTGACTCGACACAAGGGGAGCCAAAGAATATTTGCAAGTATTAGCAGCTGAGTTGTCAATTCTACCACACCTGGAGATTAATTATCTGCAGCAAAGTGATCAGTAGCAAAGTAATATGGTAGTTTTGATAGTAGCAGTAGCAGCAACACTGACGGTAAAAGTGATAGCAATAGTTTTGTAGCAAGTGCAATAGTAACAGTAGTGATAGTAACTTAGCAAGATCAATATGTAGGAAAATCGTAGGCATTGGATTGGCAATTTGTTGGATGATATTCATCATGTGACAGTCATAACCTAGGGCGATGCGGCACTAGCTCCAGTTCATAAATATAATGTAGGCATGTATTCCGTAAATAGTCATACATGCTTATGGAAAGAACTTGCATGACATCTTTTGTCCTACCCTCCCGTGGCAGCGGGGTCCATATTGTAAACTAAGGGATATTAAGGCCTCCTTTTAATAGAGAACCGAAACAAAGCATTAACACACGGTGAATACATGAACTCCTCAAACTACGGTCATCACCGGGAAGTGTCTCGACTATTGTCACTCGGGGGTTGCCGGATCATAACACGTAGTAGGTGACTATAACTTGCAAGATCGGATCTAGAACATGGATATAATGGTGATAACATAAATGGTTCAGATCTGAATTCATGGCACCCGGGCCCAAAGTGTCAAGCATTAAGCATAGCAAAGTCATGGCAACATCAATCTAAGAACATAATGGATACTAGGGATCAAGCCCTAACAAAACTAACTCGATTACATGATTAATCTCATCCAACTCCTCACCGACCAGCGAGCCTACGAAGGAATTACTCACTCCCGGTGAGGAGCATCATGGAATTGGCGATGGAGAAGGGTTGGTGATCACGAATACCGAAGATCCCCCTCTCCAGAGCCCCAAACGGACTCCAGATCTGGCCTCCCGATGAAGAACAGGAGATGGCAGCGGCTCCGTCTCGCGGAACGTGATAATTCTTTCTCCCTAATTTTTTTCTGGAAAAATAGAATTTTATAGCGTCGGTTTCAGGGTCTGCGGGGCCACCAGGTGGGGACAACCCACCTGGGCGCGCCTGAAGGGGGGGCGCGCCCCGGTGAGTTGTGCCCACCCAGGTTCCCCCCTCCGGTGGTTCTTGGCTCCTGTATTTTTATTTTATTGTATAAAAATTCCTCGCAAAGTTTCGTTCCATTCCGAGAACTTTTGTTTCTGCACAAAAACAACACCATGGTAGTTCTGCTGAAAACAGCGTCAGTTCGGGTTAGTTTCATTCAAATCATTTAAATTAGAGTCCAAAACAAGAGGAAAAGCTTTAGGAAAAGTAGATACGACAGAGACGTATCAACTCCCCCAAGCTTAAACCTTTGCTTGTCCTCAAGCAGTTCAGTTGATAAACTGAAAGTGAAAAATAAAAACTTTTACGAACTCTTTTGCTCTTGTTTGCATAAATAAGCTTAAGTAGCACCCAGGTTTTTAGCAAAGATTATAACTAACCATGTCGACAATAACTCTTAAAGATTATATTAACTCATATCAATGACATAATCAGCTAGTGAGCAATAATAAGATATCTCAAACAACAACACGTTATCAAAACAACCATGATATAATATGACAATAGTGGTATCTCGCTAGCCCTTTCTGAGACCGCAAAACATAAATGCAGAGCACCTCCAAAGTCCGAGCAGCGACTCAACATTGTAATTCATGGTAGAAAAGATCCAGTCATGATGCACCCAACATTAGCTATACACAATGCATGAGCATGACAACAGTGCTCTCAGGTTCTGGCGCTTATTTGAGATGGTGATGACACAACATAAAAGTAAATAGATAGTCCCTTCGCAGAGGGAAGCAGTGATTTGCAGAGGTGCCAGAACTCAAATTTTAAAACAGAGGTAGATAAAATTTTGAGAGATGCACCCTTCTTGTTTACTTCACGACCATCAGTTATCGATATCTTCCATGCTAAACACATTAGTGGCAGTTCCCAAGAGATAAAAGTAAAGGTTTACTCCCCCTCCACCAATAGTCACACTCCACGGCTTGTCCGAAACAACGGGTGCCGTCCATACCAACAACAGTCCCAGGGGAGTTTTGTTTAATTATTTGCATTTTGAGTTTGGGACTGGGAATCCTTATTACCTCACCTCTCGTGCAAGGACAAGTGAATAAACACTCATCATGAGAATAACCTGCTTAGCATGGAAGATACTGACTACCTCCTGTCGCTCTATGAACAACCCAAGCACATAAAAAGGATATTTATTTGAAGTTTTTAGAGGTGGCACATGCAAATTTACTTAGGATGACAGGGTAATATAGTATATAGGTAGGTTTGGTGGACTCATCTGCAATAACTTGGGTTTCAGGTTTATGATGCACAAGCAGAATTCCCACTTAGTACAAGCGAAGGCTAGCAAATAGGTTGAGAAGCGGCCAGCTAGAGAGCAACAATGGTCAAGAACATGTGTTATGCATAAGTAACATTGGATACTAGCATGAGTAGGATATGAACACGATGAACATAAATATCATAGAGGCTATGTTGGTTTTGATTCAACTACATGCATGAACAAGTGCCAAGTCAAGCCACTCGAACATTCAGAGGAGGATACCATATCATCATACTACATCACAATCATTTTAACTCAATGTTGACATCCAAGATAAATCATTATCCACTCCTAGCTAGTTATGCATGGCATCAGAAACTATAATCTCTAATTGTCATTGCAAACATGTTTGATCATAATGAGCTGAATCACGGATACTAGGTTAAGCATATTTACAAAAACAGAACAAGTCAAGTTCATCCCCGTTTCTCTCTGCCACGGCCAGTTCATCGAATATCGTCATTATTGCCTTTCACTTACACGATCGAATGATATGAAAATAATAATAGTGCCAGAGAGCCGTGGACTAAGCTGGAATCTATAAACATTTTCTTCAAAAGAAGAAGACAATGTAACATGGGCTCTTTGTTAGATCAACAATAATGCATATGAGAGCCACTCAACATTTTCATTGTGGTATCCTCCTCGGTATGACTCAATAAAAAGAGAAGAAATTCAGAGAAACACACTGAAATATTTTTGGAGTTTTTGGTTTTTTCTTGACCAAGCAAAATAAAAGAAAAGGGAAAAGCAAAAACGAGAAAAACTATTTACACGGGAAAGCTCCCCACAAGCAAAAGAAGAAAAAGGAAATCTTTTTGGGTTTTCTTTTTAAATACTACAACAAATTACACTAGAAAGAAAAATAAAAAAGAAGGAAATATGTTTTTGGATTTTCTCAGAGTTTTTCAAACACACAAAAAGAATGCGAGAAAATAAATCTAACATGGATAATACAATGAAAAAGTGTGACACCGACAACTTGAATGAAATGTGTGAACATGAATGTAATGTCGGTGGAAATACGTACTCCCCCAAGCTTAGGCTTTTGGCCTAACTTGGTAATCACCACTCGAAGAAGCCATGGGGTCCTATGTTGAAGTGCTGAGGAGCGGGCACCTGAGGATCCCACTGCTGAGGCTCCACCTGTGCAGCAGCTAGGTTGTTTCGGTAGGCGACGATGTCCTCAGGCATAATCCTGTATCCACCCCTGGCAATAGGATCAAACAAAGCAGGTGCAGGTAATGGAATAATATCACGAGTGTCCGAACTGAAAACTAGGTTATAGGGAATAGGAATGTCAGTGTTCTCTTTATCAATAAACTGGTGGTGTTCCATGGCCGCGCGATCTAGGTAAACCTTGGGCAAAGGAATGTCGGGGTAATCTCGCGACATATGCCAGGGGGTGGCTTATCATGGATGGGGACAGGAGTACGTCGTCGGGCCCTGGAAGCGGGAGTGAGCGAGATCTCAAACGAACACGAGTCTTACCCAGGTTCGGGGCTCTCTGAGGAGATAACACCCCTAGTCCTGCTCTGCGGGGTCTCCACATGATGACTATGATCAATCTCGTAGCTACAAGCTTACTCCTTCAGCAGTTCGACAGAGGAAGGAGAAAGGCAAGGCTAGCCCAGGTGCTTCTCTAGCTTTGTGTGTGTGTGTAATGGCGTGGGGGATCCTCTGAACCCTTTGCATGGGCGAACCCGGGTGGTTTATATAGGCCTACCCCCCAGGGGTACAATGGTAATTGGCCCGGGTGTAGGACCCGGATGTCAGCGTCTATGGGCGCCGGGTTCTCCGCCGGCTGCTGGGGCCCGCCGCTTGGTGGGTCCCGCCGAATGCCGAGGATTCGGCCGATAGGTGGGGCCCGCCGCCTGCGGTCCAAGCTGATTGCCTTTTGCTGTAGCCTCGCCCTTGATGACGAGGGCTTCTTCAGGGGAGGCATGGCTACAGTCCACCACCTGGCGGGCGCTCACTGTAACCACACCCCGTCTCATCGGAGTAACGGCGCGTTGACTCCGAGTGGAGGGAGAGGCCGGCTGCTGGAAGTTGGTCTGTCGCTGAGGCCGCCTTCTTGAGGTGCGCCGTCTTCCGGTTACTCACGGATGTGTAGGGCCCGCCGCCTGCGGGCCGTACCGACCGCCCGTCATGGGAGCATGCCCCCGCTGTCGAGGGCTGCATCACCGGCCTCATGGCTACAGTGCCGTGCCTGGCAGAGGGGTGTCCGCTTGGTCAGCCCGCCCTGTAGCCACGCCCTGCCTGGATTTGGGGGTATGGGTGGCCCTGTAGCCGTGCCCCATCTTATCGTATTGAATGGGTGCAGACTCCGAGGGGAGCAGGGGCCGTTTGCTAGGACCCGGCCTCCCCCGAAGCCGCCTTCTGAGGGAACACCGCCATCTCTGTGTCGGCCCCTTGGGCCAGCCAGCCCAAGGGAGCCGGCCACACGTCTGGGAGGCGCAAGGGGCTTGGCTTGCCCTGTTGTCTTGAAATGCTATGGGGTGCTGGTGAGGCTACCCGTGGTCAATCCCTCCGACAGTAGTCCCCGAAGCTGGTGAGGCACCGCGGCTCAAGTCGGAGTGCCTCAGCAGCTTCCTACTCCGAGAGGTCTTGTATCTCCTGCTTCATCCGTCTGGTAGAAGTCGTCTGCCAGGAGCCGGCCAAGGCTAGGCCAGCTGCCCGTCAAATTTGAATAGTCATCGCGTGCGCCGAGCGGCGTGCCTACCGCCCGTTGATCGCGTGCCACACGGCACCAGTAGACCAGGCTAGCCTGCCAGCCCACGCGCGCGACAGGATGTCGCCGCAGGCCTGGGCTCACCACCATAGGGCCTCGGCATGCACGTGGATCCGCTGCGGCCGAGGTGGGCGGTTGCCCTCCCCACGCGTAATGAATGTGCGCATTGAAGGCGCGAGAAACGCGGGGTCGTGCGGGGCTCGGGCGCAGTTATACCCCATGCCCCCCACGGCCTGCCTCTTTGGCTCCGCCGCCGCGGGCCTATAAGTAGGGGGAGGAGGGGGCGGCAGAACGCACGCGCGCCCTCCCTGTTCTCCATCTTCTTCCTCTTCTGCCACCTTGCTATTGCCGCGCCGCCGAAATGCCGCCGCCGCTCGCCGTTGCTCGACTCCTCTGCGTCGCCGCGGCCTCGCCTCGCGTGACTTCGTCGCGCCGCCACCAAGCAACCATAAAGCATGGCGCGAGGCAATTGGGATGGTTCGAACGTCCACGACAACCACCTCAAGTTCCTCCGCCTGACGCGGCGGCTTCCCACACGGCGAACGTGGAGGTGCGTGTTCCCCCCGAAAGGGAGATCTCGCCGGCACCGAGGGACGATGAGCGCGTCGTCTTTATGACTCACTTCCTCCGCGGCTTTGGCCTGCCGGCAAGCGGCTTTCTCCACTCTTTTCTTGACTTTTACCATCTCCAACCTCACCACCTCACGCCGAATACGGTGGTGCTGCTCTCCGACTTTGTCACCCTCTACGAGGGGTACCTCGGCGTCTTGCCCACGCTCGAGTTGTGGGGGGAGCTCTTCTACCTCAAGCTCGGCACCGCCATCAAAGGCGAGGTGGCCCAGTGCGGGGCCTGTGTGGCGGTGCGGCGCACCGGCTCCGGGATCCGCTTCCCGGCCATCGCTTTGCTGGAGTCGGCCAAACTCTGGCAAAAATCATATTTCTACGTCCGAAACATCCATGAGTCAAGGGACTATGTCAACTTGCCGGCTTATGCAGCCAGCCCACCGCTCAAGCCTCGGAGCAACTGGAAATTTCGGCTGAAGTTGCCGTCGGCCGCCATCACCACCGCCCTCACCTGGCTCCTAAAGATGACGGAGTCGAAGGGCCTCAAGGCGTCGGACCTGCTGGTCGCCTTCGTCGAATGCCGGGTGCTGCCCCTCCAACCCGGCCTCATCTGGTCGCCAGCATTAGCGGCCGCCGGGACCCATGCCGGATGTCCACCAAGGCGCTGCCGACTATGGAGGTGGTCTGGCTCGTCAACTACTTCTCCAACTGCAAGCTCAACGAGGAGAGCTGGCAGTTCGGCAAAGAGCCGTACAGCCGCGCCAATCCACCGCCTCTGGTTAGTTCTAATTCTTTTTCTTCGCTTGTACCAAGTTCTTCGCGCTGCATGACCGCCATGCTATGATGCAGCGCTTCCAAGGCCAGACGGCGGTCGACACGCCGGATCCAGGCCATCTGTATATGGTGGACCGCGCGGAGAGTGACGTGGACGACCCCGAGCTGGGGGCGGCTACGTTGGAAGAGGATGATGCCGCTGGAGACGGCGATGCGGCAGGCGGGGCCGCAGGTGGCGGCATAGGGGAATGGCCAGATGACGACGAGGAAGACGATGAGCCCCGCCGTGCCCCAGGCGCCGTCTCCTCGGCGGTGCCGATTGGAGCACCCGGTGCGTCGAAGCGTCGTGCCGACGTCGGGATGTTCGGCAGCCGGCCGTCCAAGAAGGCCAAGTCCGCGGTCGCCGCGACCAAGCGGCAAGAGGCCGCGAAGGCGACCGCCATCCGGAAGGGCCCGAAGCAGTGTCCGATGGTGTCCGCGTAAGTATTTTGGCCGCTTTTCGTCTTGATCATTTCTGTCTTGGTTTTTCCTTTCCAAACTTCTTATCTTTGTTTGTCGTGCTATGTAGGGCTCCGCTTTCTGTGTCACGGGCCCCGTCCGCCTCGGTGATTGGGTCGGCAGGTGGCCCCGAAGACGCCCGACGCGTGGACACGGCCGCCGCCCTTTGGGAGGCGACGGAGAGTAATGCGCGAGAGGCGCAGCAGGAGCGGGACGCCGCGGCCCAGGCAGTGGCGGAAGCAGTAGATGCGGCGCGGGCGGAGGCCAACGCAGCGGCCAAGGAGCAGGCGGATGCGGCGGCCAAGGCGCGGGTGGAGGAGCCGGAGCGCAGCGAAGCTCCGGAGGCCACCGATCCGCAGCAAATGGAGCCGCCGGTGGTGGAGGGCCAGGCGCCGACCGGAGGATCTGGGGCCGACCAGACGGCGCTGGAGAGGGGAAGGGCTGACCCCATCATCCCGGAGACGGACGTGCCTCTACGCGTCCCAACTGCTGGCGAGCAAGGCAGCCAGCCCGAAGCGCCAGAGGTGCTGCCATCCAGCGCTGAGCTGGTGGTGAGCCGTGCGGTGGCGACCCGCGTCCCTGTGCGCCAGCGCCCAGCGCGGGCGGTCTCCGCGCCGAGGCCGATGGAAGTTGGGGCTGCGAGCTCGTCGGCGCCCGACGCCGAGGCCACCAGCGCCGCTCCGCCTGACTGGACGTCAGGGACTGGCACGGGTGTCCTCAACATTGCGGTGCAGGACATCCTTGACTCGTTCAAGGCCCATGGTGCCACCCTCCTGCAGGCAGGGAAAGAACTGACGGTGATGCATGCAACTGTCCGGGTACGTGCTTGAGTTATCCTTTTTGCTTTTTTGCAGTCTTCAGTGGGGGCGCGCAAGCGCACCCGCTGGGTGTAGCCCCCGAGTTTCGAGCCGGCTGCTGAGCAGGCGGGTTGGAACTTCAAGGCGTATGTTGAAGTGTTGCTCTTCTTGCAGAACTATCACAATCTGCGTGCGGCCGCCTTCAACTCCCAGAACAGGTTGCTGGCCAAGCGGACTGCCAACCTGAATGAGAGTCGAGGTGAGTACGGTCGTCTTTTCGCGTCCGCTGGGTGTAGCCCCCGAGATTCGGGCCGACTGCTGAGCAGTCAGGCCGATCTTACGGCAACTTCTTGTTTTTGGTTGATGCTGATGTTTCTTTCTTGTCTTGGCAGGGGCCGCCGCTGGGCTGCGGGCGCGCGTGGGCGAGCTCGAGACCGAGCTCCGTGCCAAGGAGCAGGAGCGCAGCCAAGCCGCCAAGGAGTGCGACTGGCTTGCGAAGGAGCTAGCGGACCAGGCAGAGAAGCACAAGGCGGAGATCCGGCAGCTAAAGGACGGGGAAACGCTCCTCAAGGACGAGGTTGTGGCTCAGCGCTCGGACTGGGTCGAGAGGGAAAAGTTGCTGTCGGCCGGCTACGGAGTGATTGAGGACATGGTTGAAGGTAATGTCCTTTCTTCTTTGTTGCTTAGTCGCCGACTCCTTCGGGGGGCCGGCTTCTAAATTCTTGGTTTTCTTTTGGACAGAATTTCTTCCCGGTCGCTCCATCGCCATCTGCCAGGCCATCGAGGCGCGACGCGAACAGCGGAGGAGGACGGGTGCTGACATTCCACCGAAAGCACCCCGCAACCTTGGCGAGCAGCTTTTGGCCATAAAGATGCGCCTTGAGCCAGCGTGCCGTCTGCTTCGCCTTCTTCAGCGCGTCGGGTCGCAGGTCCTGGCCGTGCTCTGGCCGGACGCTCAGGTTCCTCGCACTCCCAGTCGGACTGCCAACTGGCTGGAGGTGGCGGCCGAACAGTTTGAGGCCTGGAAGGGCGCTATGGCTCGAGCGGGTACTCAGACGGCGCTGGAGTTCGTCAAGGCCTGGTACCCGGGGGTGGAGCTGGCCCAGCTGGCCACCTTCCGTCAGGAGGCCGGACCCGAGCTGGATGCGGTGCGCGACGAGCTCGTCAATCGCGTAGCGACCCTTGCCGAGTACGCTGACACCGCCGTCTTTATCCCGGAGTGGGACGAGGACGGTGCTGAGGTGCCGCCTTCTTGGTTCGGGCTGGACCAAGCGGAGGGGGAGGACTCGGCGGAGGAGATCGCTTCCAGCGATGAAGGCGAGGATGATGAAGATGAGGAAGGTGAGGGCGTCGCACCGGATGGCGGAGCGACCGGCCAGTCTCAGCCCGATCGGGCTTCGACCAGTGAGCCGCGGGAGAGCGCATCGACTGCCGCCGACACCGACCAAGCCGAGACCTAGCAGTCGGACGCTCCACCAGCCGGCGCCTCTGCCTCCGCCGACCTGTCCACGCCGCCTGCAGTGCCCTTGGCCTAGGCGGCCGCTTATCTTTCAAGTTCTTTCTGTGTTATGATTTGAACAAACAAGTTAATTGCGCGCAGTTCCACCCGCTGGGGGTGTAATTCAAACTCTGTTGAATGCTTGGCCACGGGCCTTTTGCTATGTAAATAATTTAATTCACACATGCTTGTTCTCTTGCCGGGTTCCAGCTTGGTTTTGCTTTTTGCTCTGTTTGGCTTTTTCCTTTGCCGCCTTCCTGTGGCTACCGCCCTGCCAGCGAAACAGCCGCTCTGCGGTCTGTGGCCGGGGCAGGGACTTGGCCGTTTAGGATTGGCAAGTTACTTCGGCCGTCTAGAGCGTAGCTAGTCAAGCTAGAAGCAGGTCGGCCGGCTGCAGGGCAGCCAGACGGATGAGGCGAGTAGCCGGCTTGGCCTATAATGGCATTCTTCCTTAGTCGTTTTTCGTGTGGACATCATTTCCTGCCTTTAGCTCTTGCCAGCCGGACAGTCGCTCTGCGAGCTGCGGCTTTAGGCAAGAGAGGGCTTAGATGTCGGCACACTACTTGGCCGACTGCGAGTGGTGCCAGCTTAGGTTAAGGCGGCGAGCCCCCGGGCCTGCTGACCGGACCCAGTGCCGGGCGAAAGAATGAAATAATACATTCATAGGTAAGCTTATCATATAGATAAAAAGGTAGCCCCCGAGTGTGCTTCGGGGGACCTGTTGTCTTTGCTTAATACAAAAGGTAGCGTGGTACATACACTGCATCAACTGTAAAATGGGCGGAGAAGATTTGTGTTCCATGGGCGCTCCGTCTCCTTGCCGGAATCGTCCCTCTTGCGTGCCCTGGGCTTTTGTGTGTCGATGAGGTAGTAGGAGCCGTTGCCCAGGGCCTTGCTGATGATGAAAGGCCCCTCCCAATGGGTCGAGAGCTTGTGCTGGCCGGCTGTTCGCTGGATCAGCCGGAGCACAAGGTCCCCTTCGCGGAAAGCACGCGGCTTGACCTTCCGACTGTGGTAGCGGCGTAGGCTCTGCTTGTAGATGGCGGACCGGTTGAGTGCCAACAGCCGGGCCTCTTCCAGCAGATCGACGCCGTCTTCTCGCGCCTCCTTTGCTTCTGCCTCCGTGTACATGGTGACGCGAGGTGAGTCGAACTCGATGTCAGTGGGGATAACGGCCTCGGCCCCGTACACAAGGAAGAAGGGAGTGAAGCAGGTTGCTTTGTTGGGCATAGTCTGAAGACTCCAAAGGATGGCCGGCAGCTCCTCGATCCAGCAGCCGGCCAAGCGCTCCAGCGGCTCGACCAGTCGGGGCTTGATGCCGGACAGGATGAGGCTGTTTGCTCGCTCCACCTGGGTGTTTGACTGCGGATGGGCAACGAACGCTAAGTCCAGTCGGATGCCCTGCGTCGCGCAGAAACGGGCCAAGGCACCTTTGGCGAAGTTTGTGTCGTTGTCGGTGATGATGCTGTGCGGAATGCCGTATCGGACGGTGATGTCCGCAATGAATCTGACAGCAGTCGGACCATTCAGTTTCTTGATTGGCTTTGCTTATATCCACTTCGTGAACTTATCCATAGCGACCAGCGGATGGGTCATGCCGCCGCGTGCTATTTTGAACGGGCCCACCATGTCCAATCCCCAGTCGGCAAACGGCCAAGTGATGGGCATGGTCTTGAGTGCAGAGGCCGGCAGGTGTTGCATGGAGCTAAAGCGCTGACATCCCTTGCACTTGCGGACCAACTCCTTGGCGTCCTCCAAAGCAGTCGGCTAGAAGAATCCATGGTGGAAAGCTTTGGCAACAAGGGATCTGGAGGCGGCGTGGTGGCCGCACTCGCCTTGATGAATATCTCTGAGGATTGCCATGCCCTTCTCCGGCTCCACGCAGCGCTGGAAGACACCAGTCACACTGCGCCTGACCAGCTCTCCGTTGACTATTGTGTAGGCTGGCGCCCGGCGTTGCACCTGCCGGGCCAAGATTTCATCGGCTGGTAGCTCTCGGCTCACCAGGAAGTTGAGGATGGGCTGCGCCCAAGATGGTGCTTCTACTACTGTCATGAAAGCAACTAGTACCAGGGCGGTCGGGTTGGGAGGCGGCGGGTCAGAGCCGGCCGTTGTTTGCTGCGTCGTTGAAGTCCCCGGGCCAACTGCTGCAGTCCCCGGGCCGGGTTCTGAAGTCCCTGGGCCGGGTTCGAATTCTGCAGCCCCCGCCCCGCCTGCCGAAGTCCTCGGGGCAACTGCTGAAGTCCCCGAGCCGGATCTGACTGCTCCGGGGTCAGCCGGCATGAAGATGGACTCTTATTCCGGTGAAGGCTTGATAGACGGCTTGCGCAAGCGCTGGAGTGAGATGCCGGCTGGTATGGCTTGCCGGGTGGAGCCAATTCAGGCCAGGGCGTCGGCTGACTCGTTGTCGGCCCTTGGCACATGAAGGAACTCGCACCTGTCGAAGTGCCGGCTGATCTGCTGGACGAAGAAGCGGTAGCTTGCCATGTTTGCATTCTTGGCGTCCCAGTCACCAGATGACTGCTGGACCACCAAGTCCGAGTCGCCGTAACACAGAATCCGACGGATGCCAATCTCCTTGGCTAGCCGGAGTCCGTGTATGAGCGCCTCGTACTCGGCCACGTTATTGGAGGCGGCAAAGTGAATCTGCAGCGTGTACTTGAGCTTGTCGCCTTTGGGAGAGGTGAGGACGATGCCGGCTCCCAAACCGGCGTGCATCTTCGAGCCGTCAAAGTGCATCCGCCAATGAGTGGAATCCGGCGCTGGCGGCAAGTACTGGGTCTCGGCCCAGTCGACTAGGAAGTCGGCCAGCGCTTGGGACTTGATGGCGGTGCGGGGCTGGTAGAGGATGGTGTGTGGAGCCAGCTCAATGGCCCACTTCGCCACCCAGCCTGATGCATCTCTATTGCCTATGATCTCGGAAATACTGCTTCAGCTTCATGGCGGCAAAGTACACGCCGTAGAACATCTTCTGGTAGTGGGGGTAGTTCTGCTTGGAGGCGGACAACACCTCACTCAGATAGTATATTGTCCTATAGACCGGCTGGGCCTTGCCATCTTCTGGGCGCTCGACCACGATCACGGTGCTGACCACCCGGCTTGTGGCAGTGATGTAGAGGAACATGGGTTCTTTAGCAGTCGGAGCGGCCAAAACAGGCGGTGTGGACTGCATCCGCTTGAGCTAGAGGAAAGCCTCATCCGCCTGGTCGTTCCATTCAAAGTAGGTGGTCTTCTTCATCAGCTGGTACAGTGGGAGGGCCTTTTCGCCCAGCCGACTGATGAACCGGCTGAGTGATGCCAAGCACCCAGTGAACTTCTGAACGTCCCGCAGCCGGGTTGGCCTTTGCATCCGCTCGATGGCCTTGATCTTCACGGGGTTGCACTCGATCCCGCGCTCAGAGACAAGGAAGCCAAGGAGCTGGCCGGCTGGTACTCCGAAGACGCATTTCTCTAGGTTGAGCTTGATCTGAAAGCGGCGCAGGTTGTCAAATGTCTCCTTGAGGTCTTCCAGAAGGGTGCCGCGCTTCTCCGTCTTCACCACAATATCATCTACATAGACGTGGGCATTTTTGCCGAGTTACTTGAGGAGGCACTTCTGCATGCAACGCTGAAAAGTGGCACCGGCATTTCTCAAGCCGAACATCATGGTCAGGTAACAGAAGGCTCCGAATGGTGTGATGAAGGCAGTCTTCAGCCGATCGGCCGGATTCAGCTTGATCTGGTGGTAGCTGGAGTAGGCGTCCAGGAAAGACAGCAGCTCACATCCGGCTGTGAAGTCGATCACTTGATCTATCCGGGGCAAGGCAAAAGGGTCTTTGGGGCAGGCTTTATTGAGGCTAGTGTAGTCGATACACATGCGCCAATTGTTGTTCTTTTTCAAAACGAGGACTGGGTTGGCAAGCCAGTCCGGGTAGAATACTTCCATGATGAAGCCGGCTGCCAGAAGCCAGGCGATCTCTTCACAAACAATCCCTCTCTTCTCTTCTGATAGGCGGCGGAGGGGTTGCTTGACTGGTTTAGCATCCGGTCTCACATGTAGCTTGTGCTCGGCGAAATCCGTCGGAACACCCGGCATGTCTTTGGGAGACCATGCGAAGATGTCCCGATTCTCATGGAGGAAATCGATGAGCTCGCTTTCCTATTTGCTGTCGAGGTTTGACCCCACGACAGCAAATCTCTCCGGGTGCGCCAGATCCAAGGCAATCTTCTTGGTTTCCTTGGCCGGCTGGAAGGAGCCCTGGGTGTCTGCGTCCTTGGGGTCGGATGGCACGTCCAGCTGCTTGCTGGCCATGGCTACCACCCGGGCAAGGAGGCGCTTCTCTTCAGCGATGACGAGGGACTCGGCCAGCTGGCTGCTAGCGGTGGCACATGAGAGCGACTTCTGGTAGTCGCCGGCAATGGTGATGATGCCCTTGGGGCCCGCCATCTTCATCTTCAGGTAGGCGTAATGCGGCACCGCCATGAACTTGGCTAGGGCGGGCCGGCCCAAGAGCGCGTGGTAGGGGCTGTCCAAGTTGACTACCTCGAACCAGATTGGCTCACGGTGGAAGTGGGTCTTGTCGCCGAACAGGACATCAATCTTGATCTTGCCGATTGGAGAGCAGGAAAGCCCAGGGACTATGCCATGGAACATGGTTCGGCTGGGCAGGAGTTGCTTTTCCTTGATGCCCAGCTTCTCCATGGTGTCGCGGTACAGGATGTTGATGCTGCTACCGCCGTCTATGAGGATCCGGGAGAAGCGGCAAGCTCGCCTCTCTGTTGAGAAGGTGGAGTCCAGCACCATCGCATAAGCACCCGGCGAGGACATCTCGGCTGGGTGGTCTTCACGGCTCCAACTGATGGGCTTCTCAGACCAGTGCATGAATGGGGGGACCTCTGAGGCAACAGTGTTGACCTCGCGGTGCTGCTGCCGCCGACTGTGCTTGTCGTCGGCTTGGCTGGTGAAGACGACGTATGTGGCATTGGGCTCGGGGAACTCGTCTAGGAGCATGCCGACTGGACGGGCCGCCGGCTGCTGAGGAGGCAGAACTGGTGGGCCGGCAGGCGGAGGCGGCCGGCCTTCACATTTGGCAATTCGGGTGAGCTAGTGGCATTTCCGAGTGGTGTGGTTGGATGGCCTCACGTCGCTGTGGAACTTGCACGGGGCGTCAAGTGCTTGCTCGAAGGAGAAAGCGGGCAACCAAGCGGCCTTGCCACCCTTCTGATGCTTGGGGCCGGATTACCCTTTCGGCTGCAGGTCTTCGACTGTTGCCACCTGCTGGAAGCCGGCTGCTGGGCCTTGCATTTGTTGTCATTTGGATGTTGGCGTCGGTTGGTGTCACCAGCCGGCGTGTGAGGAGCCGGCGGGAGCATCTTCCCGGACGCGTCCACTCGAATCTCTGACTTCATGGAGGAGTCGGCGGTGGCGTACTTGTCGGCCATGACCAGGAGCTCGTCCAGTGAAGCCGGCTTGTTACACAAAAGCTTGTGCTTGAGCAAGGTGCCCTCTCTGCACCCGGTGGTGAAGTACTCGATGGCCTACACCTCGTGCACCCCTTCGCAGGAGTTGCGCAACTCGGCCCAGCGCGTCAGGTAGTCGCGGGTGGACTCGGTTGGGCCCTGAACGCACATGGAGAGTTGGCGTGGCTTGGGGGGGCCGCTTTTAGGTGCTGGTGAAGTTGTGAATGAAGATATCGGCAAAGTCAAGCCAGCTGTTGATGTTGTATGGCTTGAGGCTGTTCAGCCATGTCCGGGCCGTGCCCTGGAGCATGAGCGGAACGTACTTCACGGCAACGCGCTTGGTGCCGTTTGCTATGCTGACGGCCGTGGAGTAGTCGACCAGCCAGTCCTCTAGCTTCACGGAGCCGTTGTACTTGGGAGTATCTCGAGGAAACGAGAACCCTTTGGGGAAGGGCTCGTCGCGAATGCGGGGGCCGAAGTAGGCTGGGCCGATTGCATCTTCTTCTTCTACGGCCAGGGACTGAGCAAGCCACTCGATCAGGTGGCGCGCGTCGTTCTCTCCGACTCCTTCACGGGGGCCAAGCCGGCCTCCAAGAGTCGGGTGGTCCACAGGCGGCGGAGAGGCCAGCCTCTCCCTGCGAGGAGGAGGCGGACGCTCATCCCGCCGGTGCTCCACTCGTGGGCGGCCGTCATGGCTGCTCACAACCGTAAGGCGAGTGCGCCGGCTGCGGCTAGCAGCCGGCTCCGGGTCTTGCTGACCGTGGTCCTCGCCTGCTGGGAACCGGGAGGTCACTCCATGCTCACGGCAGGGGGGATGGTCCTCGTCTTGCTTCCCGGCTGTCATCGCGCGATGCCGCGCATCTTGCTGTGTGGTCGCAGCGTCAAGGAGCTCCTGGAGGCGTGCCATCTGGCTGCGACCCTCATCGCCCTCCAAGTCATCCAGCTCATCTGCTGCCGCCTGGGCGGTGCGCAGGTTCTCCATGGGAGTGGCATAGACTGGGCGTCCGACTCCCAGCATGGTGGCTATGGCCACGCCGCGTTGCCGAACGGCGCCGGCTCGGTTGGGTTCGGCAGCAGCCGGCGTGCCGCTTGCTTTGTGGTCGATCTCGCGCTGGCAGGCCTCAGCGCGGCGCCTCATGGCCGCCATCTTGTTGGCGCTTTCAAGGAGCGAGACACGGAATGCCTCCAGTGTCGCCCCATCAGTGTTAGCAGCCACTAGGGTGGCCAGGCCCTGCATTGCCGCTCGCAGCGGGTCTTGGGCCGCCCCTACGGAATCGTCGCCGTGGCCAGTGACCAGCACCTCTGCGATGGTGCTGGCGTCGGTGTCGCTGGCAATAAGGGGGAGCGAATCGTCGATGACCACCACATCGGTGGGGAATTCATTGGTGGAGGCCGCGTCGGAGTCGATGAGCATCACGACGGGCTCGATGGAGGGGTCAGTGGAGCCGACGGACTCCGCGTCGGGGGCCGGCTCATTGGTGATGCCGAGCTTGCCGAAGAGGTCGACGAGGCAGCTCGTAGGGGATGCCGCTCCTGCGCCGGGAGCGGGCTCGTCGGAGAGGCTGGCCTTGTCGAGGAGGTCGGCAAGGCAGCTCGTGGGGCAGGCCACCCCTGCGCCAAGCGGCGTGCTGATGCATGCGCTAACGGGCACGCCAGACTGGCTGATCAGGCCAGGCGCAACGTGCTTGTCAGAGCGGAAGATGGTTCCCGTCCAGAACATGTTTCCGGCCGATGGTGCGCTTAGCCCCATGGTGGGCGCCAAATGTCGGGGTAATCTCGCGACATATGCCAGGGGGTGGCTTATCATGGATGGGGACAGGAGTACGTCGTTGGGCCCTGGAAGCGGGAGTGAGCGAGATCTCGAACGAACACGAGTCTTACCCAGGTCAGGGCTCTCCGAGGAGATAACACCCCTAGTCCTGCTCTGCGGGGTCTCCGCATGATGACTATGATCAATCTCGTAGCTACAAGCTTGCTCCTTGAGCTGTTCGCTAGAGGAAGGAGAAAGGCAAGGCTAGCCCAGGTGCTTCTCTAGCTTTGTGTGTGTGTAATGGCGTTGGGGATCCTCTGAACCCTTTGCATGCGCGAACCCGGGGGGTTTATATAGGCCTACCCCCCAGGGGTACAATGGTAATTGGGCCGGGTGTAGGACCCGGATGTCAGCATCTATGGGCGCCGGGTTCTCCGACGGCTGCTGGGGCCCGCCGCTTGGTTGGTCCCGCCGGCTGCCGAGTATTCGGCCGACAGGTGGGGCCCGCCATCTGCGGGCCACGCTGATTGCCTTTTGCTGTAGCCTCGCCCTTGATGACGAGGGCTTTGTCAGGGGAGGCATGGCTACAGTCCGCCACCTGGCGGGCGCTCACTGTAACCACACCCCGTCTCATCGGAGTAACGGCGCGTTGACTCCGAGTGGAGGGAGAGGCCGGCTGCTGGAAGCCAGTCTGTCGCTGAGGCCGCCTTCTTGAGGTGCGCCGTCTTCCGGTTACTCACGGATGGGTAAGGCCCGCCGCCTGCGGGCCGTACCGACCGCCCGTCGTGGGAGCATGGTCCCGCTGTCAAGGGCTGTGTCACCGGCCGCGTGGCTACAGTGTCGTGCCTAGCAGAGGGGTGTCCGCTTGGTTAGCCCGCCCTGTAGCCACGCCCCGCCGGGATTTGGGGGTACGGGTGGCCCTGTAGCCACGCCCCATCTTATCGTATTGAATGGGCGCAGACTCCGAGGGGAGGAGGGGCCGTTTGCTAGGACCCGGCCTCCCCCGAAGCTGCCTTCTGAGGGAACACCGCCATCTGGGAGTCGGCCTCTTGGGCCAGCCGGCCCAAGGGAGCCGGCCACACGTCCGGGAGGCGCAAGGGGCTTGGCTTGCCCTGTTGTCTTGAAATGCTATGGGGTGCTGGTGAGGCTACCCGTGGTCAATCCCTCCGACAAGGATAATCATGCTGGCATAACTGAATGTTAAAGTGAGTCGCCAAGCGTGTAGCGTAAATACCACCATGTATTTTTTCCTTGGATTTGTTAATTTGGAGGCGACGTGCCATAATAGCTCCCAAGCTATATGTGTTGTCGCCGTAAAGTGCACGGCATAAAACAGCAAAGTCTGGTGCACTAAGTGCACCTACCTTTTCTCTAGCAAGCAAACACTTCGCAATGAATAGAGCAAAATAATGTACAGTCGGAAAGTGTAAGCTAGTGGCAGTGACAGCCGACACCCCTCTATCATCTCCCACAGTCAGATTGCGGTAAAAATCATCAAACTCCGCGGGCCTAGGCTCTACTAAACTACCATCAGAAGGAAGCAAGCATATATCACAAAATTCAGTAAGCGGTATCTGGTGGGGTTCAGCATATAAGTTAAACTGCACCTCAGGGGGATTATTCCTACTCAAGAAATTAAAACTTTGCACAAAGGAATTTGTGAGGAGATGATACTGTTCACATTCAGCTACGATGAAGTTGGTGAGGCCGACATTAGCAGCATATTGTGCAAACTCCTGAAGGATTCCGGCCCCTTCCATGAACGGGTTATGCGGCCATTCGCATGGCCGTACCTCCGCCATTCTCCGGGTATGGAGATCACTATCAGATGACTCCCCAATAACTCCCTTGGAGTTCTTCTTGGAAGCAAACTTCCTAAAGATACTCATCTTTTTCCTATGAACAAAATTCTGAAATTTTTAGTCCACAAAATTTTTCACAACAAAACTTCACAAGATTGGTAGCAACTACTCATAGGGGTGCATAGAGGCCATAGCAAGCATTCAAACTACTTAGAACTCAAAGAATTCAACATGCAAGCTCATCTACAGCAGCACCAAGAGTAACTAATTATTCAAAATATAAACCACAATAGCAAAAACTAATTGGACCAACAGAGGATTCACATACCAAGCAACAATCCCCCGAAACAGTTTCGGAAACGGAGCTTCGAGCAAAGAGATCGAAATTCGCGGGTTCGGGAGCAAGAACACGAGAGAGAGAGAGAGAGCAATGGTGATTTTTTTGGAGGTAGGTGATGATGTGGGATGAAGAGATAAGTGAGGGGGCCCACATGGGGACCACAACCCACCAGGGCGCGCCTGGGGGTCCTGGCGCGCCCAGGTGGGTTGTGCCCACCTGGAGCACCTCCCTCTGATGTTATTTGCACCAAAAATTCTTAAATATTCAGAAAAAATCGTATTAAATTTTCATGGCATTCTGAGAACTTTTATTTTTGGGTCATTTTTTTATTGCACGGAAAATTCAAAAAACAGACAAAACATGGCATTTTATTTTATTTAACTAATAAAAACAGAAAACAAAAGGTAGGGATAGAAGGTAGTGCTTACTAAATTCATCAACTTCATACCTCTCAAAAATGATCAATTAATAAGGTTGATCAAGTCTTATTAACAACCACTTTCTATTAGCATGAAACCGAAGAACTTTCGTAAATCACTAAGTTACCTCAACGGGGATATGAATGTCCCCAACAATAAGCATTTCATATTTCTTTTTAACAGTAGGTAGAGGTAGTTGGAAACTTCCAATAGTGATTGTCGGAGATTTTTCAATAACATTAATACCATTCACTTGGAATTGTTTCTTCGGAAAGTGCACCGTATGCTCATTACCATTGATATGAAAAGTGACCTTGCTTTTATTGCAATCAATAACAGCCCCTGCAGTATTCAAGAATGGTCTACCAAGGATAATCGACATGTTGTCGTCCTCGGGCATCTCAAGTATAACAAAGTCAGTCAAAATAGTAACATTAGCAACAACAGTGGGCACATCCTCACAAATACCGATAGGTATGGCAGTTGATTTGTCAGCCATTTGCAAAGATATTTCAGTAGGTGTGAGTTTATTCAAATCAAGTCTTTTATATAAAGAGAAAGGCATAACACTAACACCAGCTCCCAAATCACATAAAGCGGTTTTCACATAATTTCTTTTGATGGAGGTATTCACGGATCTCCAAGTTTTTTGGATACTCCACCCTTAAAAGTATAATTAGCTAGCATGGTGGAGATTTCAGCTTCCGGTATTTTTCTCTTATTGGTGATGATGTCTTTCATGTACTTTGCATAAGGAGGCATTTTTAAGATATCAGTCAAGCGAGTACGCAAAAAGACTGGCCTCAACATTTCAGCAAAGCGTTCAAATTCTTCATCATCTTTCTTCTTAGTTAACTTAGGTGGAAAGGGCATAGGTTTTTGAACCCATGGTTCTCTTTCCTTGCCATGTTTTCTAACAACAAAGTCTCTTTTATCATATCTTTTATTCTTGGGTTGTGGGTTATCAAGACCAACTGCTGGTTCTATCTCAACATCATTGTCTGGTTCTTTACTATTTGTTTGAGTATCTTCATGAACCTCATCATTATCTTTTTCATTATTAGAAGGTGAGTGTTCACTACCAGATTGAGTTTCAGCATCAGAGATAGAAACTTCATTATCATTATCAGGAGATTTTTCTACTTCAGGTTCACTAGGGGCATGCAAAGTCCTATCATTTTTCTTCTTCTTTTTCTTTTTAGAAGGACTATGTGCATCAGTATTGACTCTTTGAGAGTCTTGTTCAATTCTTTTTGGGTGTCCCTCAGGATAAAGTGGTTCCTGAGTCATTCTACATCCTCTAGTCATTACTCTAACAGCATGATCATTGATATTAGGGATAATTGGTTTTATGCCCCTAGTTGTGTCCCACTCGATAGGATTGCCCCTAATTTTCAAAAGCCAGCGGTTTTGTCCAACCCACTTTGGTCGTCTTGTGCTTTTGCCATTTGACCGTTTGACCGTCACTTTGATAACTTCATAACTAATTCATACTAAATCAAGCAACTCTCTTTGAGATTTAACAACTTGTTCTAATTGATTTTGAACCATAGAAGCATGATCTCCTACACCTCGAACACCATTTGAGATTCTAAATAACAATTCACTCAAACGAGCAATGATATCAAAATTGTATTTCAATTGTTTCATAACATTTGCATTGAAGTGATCTTGCTTTCTAATGTAATTATCAAACTCATAAAGGCATTGACTAGGATGTTTATTATAAGGAATATCACCTTCATCGAACTTTAGTAAAGAATTTACCTCTACCACCTTAGGTGGTGGTGGTGTTTCAATCCCATGTATTTCTTCGATAGGTGGTAAATTTTTAACATCCTCTGCTTTAATACCTATTTCCTTCATGGATTTCTTTGCCTCTTGCATATCTTCAGGACTGAGATATATGATACCCCTCTTCTTTGGAGTAGGTTTAAGTGGTGGTTCGGGAAGAGTCCAATCATCATAATTTTTCAGTATGTTATTCAATAATTCTTCAGCTTGTTCAACAGTTCGTTCCCAGAAAATACAATCAGCACAACTATCTAGGAAATCCCTAGAAGCATCGGTTAGTCCATTATAGAAGATATCAAGTATTTCATTTTTCTTAAGAGGATGATCAAGCAAAGCATTAAGCAATTGGAGAAGCCTCCCCCAAGCTTGTGGGAGACTCTCTTCTTCAATTTGCGCAAAGTTAAATATTTCCTGCAAGGCAGCTTGTTTCTTATGAGCAGGGAAATATTTTTCAGAGAAGTAATAAATCATATCCTGGGGACTACGCACACAACCAGGAGCAAGAGTATTGTACCAAGCTTTAGCATCACCCTTTAATGAGAACAGAAAAATTTGAGAACATAATAATAGCTAATTTTCTCATCATGAGCAAAAAGGGTGGCTATGTCATACAACTTAGTAAGATGTGCCACAACAGTTTCAGTTTCATAACCATGGAAAGGATCAGATTCAACCAAAGTAATTAACTCTGGGTCGACAGAGAATTCATAATCCTTATCATCGACAAAGATAGGTGAAGTAGCAAACTGAGGATCACATTTCATTTTAGCATTCAAAATCTTTCTTTTATACTTGCAAAATAGTTTTTCTAGATCATCTCTATCCTTACAAGCAAGAATATCCCTAGTTGCCTCCTCATTCATAACATAACCTTCCAGTACCTTTGGCAATTCATATCTAGGAGGGCTAGTTCTAATAGGTGTTTCAAGATTTTCAGTTTCAAGCTCTTCATCAGTTTCAACAATCTCATGTTGTCTTACTCTAGCAATTTGTTCATCAAGAAATTCACCTAGTGGCATATTATCATCAAGCAAGGTACTAGCATCATCATGAGTAGCATTCATAGCAGAAGTAGCATCATCAATAACTTGCGACATATCAGAATTGATAGCATGTGGTGGTGTTGCAAGTCTACTTATAACAGAAGGTGAATCTAAAGCAGAGCTGGATGGCAGTTCCTTACCTCCCCTCGTCTTAGAGGGAAAAATCTTAGTCTTAGCATCCTTCAGATTCTTCATAGTGATAATTTGATAATAATCCAAAGTGACTCAACAAATATAGCTATGCTCCCCGGCAACAGCGCCAGAAAAAGGTCTTGATAACCCACAAGTATAGGGGATCGCAACAGTTTTCGAGGGCAGAGTATTCAACCCAAATTTATTGATTCGACACAAGGGGAGCCAAAGAATATTTGCAAGTATTAGCAGCTGAGTTGTCAATTCAACCACACCTGGAGATTAATTATCTGCAGCAAAGTGATCAGTAGCAAAGCAATATGGTAGTTTTGATAGTAGCAGTAGCAGCAACAGTGATGGTAACAGTGATAGCAATAGTTTTGTAGCAAGTGCAATAGTAACAGTAGTGATAGTAACTTAGCAAGATCAATATGTAGGAAAATCGTAGGCATTGGATCGGCAATTTGTTGGATGATATTCATCATGTGACAGTCATAACCTAGGGCGATGCGGCACTAGCTCCAGTTCATAAATATAATGTAGGCATGTATTCCGTAAATAGTCATACGTGCTTATGGAAAGAACTTGCATGACATCTTTTGTCCTACCCTCCCGTGGCAGCGGGGTCCATATTGGAAACTAAGGGATATTAAGGCATCCTTTTAATAGAGAACCGGAACAAAGCATTAACACACGGTGAATACATGAACTCCTCAAACTACGGTCATCACCTGGAAGTGTCCCGACTATTGTCACTCCGGGGTTGCCGGATCATAACATGTAGTAGGTGACTATAACTTGCACGATTGGATCTAGAACATGGATATAATGGTGATAACATAAACGGTTCAGATTTGAATTCATGGCACCCGGGCCCAAAGTGTCAAGCATTAAGCATAGCAAAGTCATAGCAACATCAATCTCAGAACATAATGGATACTAGGGATCAATCCCTAACAAAACTAACTCGATTACATGATGAATCTCAACCAACTCCTCACCGACCAGCGAGCCTACGAAGGAATTACTCACTCCTGGTGAGGAGCATCATGGAATTGGCGATGGAGAAGGGTTGGTGATGACGAATACCGAAGATCCCCCTCTCCGGAGCCCCAAACGGACTCCAGATCTGGCCTCCCGATCAAAAACAGGAGGTGGCAGCGGCTCCGTCTCGCGGAACATGATAATTCTTTCTCCCTGATTTTTTTCTGGAAAAATAGGATTTTATAGCATTGGTTTCAGGATCTGCGGGGCCACCAGGTGGGGACAACCCACCTGGGCGCGCCTGGAGGGGGGGCGCACCCTGGTGGGTTGTGCCCACCCAGGTGCCCCCTCCAGTGGTTCTTGGCTCCAGTATTTTTCTTTTATTGTATAAAAATTCCTCGCAAAGTTTCGTTCCATTCTGAGAACTTTTATTTCTGCACAAAAACAACACCATGGTAGTTGTGCTGAAAACAGCGTCAGTCCGGGTTAGTTTCATTCAAATAATGCAAATTAGAGTCCAAAACAAGAGGAAAAGCCTTAGGAAAAGTAGATACGACGGAGACGTATCAGGGGCCCCTTGGGGGAAGCCCCTCCATGGTTCGACTAGGGGTAAGGGGTTCCTCCCTTGGGGGCAACCTTCCCCTTTTGGTGGAGCTTTGTTTGTTGCCGCCCTGGTGGCTGCCCCCTTCATGCCTCCTCCTCCCCTTCTCCTCATATAAATAGAGGAGAGGGCAGCCACTTCTCAACACACAAGTATAGAACTTGAGCTCTCTCATTTTGGCATGCAATGATCTTCTTCTCTCTCTCTCTCGCTCTCCACGAAATAGTTTCTTGTGCCGCAAGGCTGCCTAGTCTCCAGCAGCGATTAGTTCTAGGCAGTGAAACACTGCTGGATTGATGACACCGTATGTTTGCAACCCAATAGAGAGATCGTACGTTCGATCTTCTATTCGAGGGAGGAAAAGTTCTCACGGTTGGGAGGTTGTAAAATCCTAGCTGCGGGAATTTAAACAGACGATCATCACCAACTCTTCTTCCGCTGCTGCTACGAGTTGGTAACGATCAGATCAAACCTTGTATGCATCTTCATAGTGGTCCTGGGTTGATGCGTAGGACAAATTTCTTTTGTTTTCTGCTGTGTATCCCTACAGTGGCATCATGAGCCGTGCTATGAGTAGATGCATGTTACGATCTAGAATACATTAGATGTATGGGTGCTGCACAATATTTTTCTGTAGTAGATGAGATCTATTACTTAATAAAATTTGTGCGAGTAGTACATAAGATCTATTGTTAGTACAAGCAATCTATTACTTGATGTTCTTGTTGCCTCCCTTGAATTTGCATATTTCTGATCTTGACAGCATGGTGGAATTTTGCTACAAAGTTCTGGCCATCCGCGATCCTTCTATGCTGCTCTTGAGTATGCTAGTTGACAGATCAATGATGTGCTGTCACAGTTCTTTGGGTTCCACCTTATTTAAGAAATATGAATTTTCGCAACCTAAAGGGCATGTAGATGTGATCTACACGGGGGTCACGCGTATGACAAAGTTTAGTATGGGGTCAAGATTTTTTATTAAGTCTCGTGTTTCATTCACCCCGCAAAGTTAATCTAGTGACTTGAATAATCATACTTGATGATGAACATTGATAGCTATGGTTTGTTTTGAAACCTTAGAAGCCACGTAAAATAAAATTTTGCATGAACCGAGTAGAGGCATCTAATTTGGTTTTGCAGGATGCATGTGCACATGATGTGGTATAGCCTTCGTCACCATTAATGAGATTATGTATGAGATGGCTATATGATGTAATTAATTAACATGACCTGCGTGTCATGATTCGGCATGATGGTTGGAGTCATATGATTGTCACTTTAATGACCTACGTGTCAACCTTAATGTAATGCATCATTTTTATTAGCTATAGAGATAGCAATATTATTTAGTGCATTGACATGGTGGTGACAAGTTTTGCGAAGGTGGACACCGATGCAAAATCCATACACAAAGATGGAGGAGGAATTGCTAAAGAATGGCCTTGGCAGAAAAGTTCTACCAC
Source organism: Thinopyrum elongatum (assembly GCA_011799875.1). NCBI lineage: Eukaryota > Viridiplantae > Streptophyta > Magnoliopsida > Poales > Poaceae > Thinopyrum > Thinopyrum elongatum. The sequence continues at coordinate 664,490,968 of CM022303.1, forward strand.
CGCAGCAACTTTCAAAATTGCTGCCACAGCAACGTTTTTGGCTGAAATTTCGTGAAGACAATGAGTACTTCTCCATCAGGAGGGGCTATACCATATCATGCTATTATGAATTTCCTGAGATGTTTATCCCTTTTAATTGCACCCTTTTTGATTGCACGGTAGTCAATTTTATTAGGGTGATCTCTCACTTAAAAATATCAAGTAGTTAGTGTTCTCCCAAGTATAGCACCGTCTGAAACACGTATGTTTTTGGGGTGCGCCATGCTACTGTGGGTATGAACAATTTGAGAGGTGTGAGGCAGGTGAAGGTCATACCCCACTGCGTGATCACTTGGTTGTCTTGACGTTCATGATAGGAACGTCCTGAGCGCGAAACACGCCTGTCGAAAGATGAACAAGAGTCACATAGAGATGTAATTGGTAAGTTGGCCTATGGTTGAGATTTTCATCGTCAGTGATGCTACCATCAATGGTGAATAGTTGGAACATGGATCTTGAATCGCTCAATATCAATTATGAGAGATATTGATTTGAGTGGGAGCGCACTTTAGAATTAAATTGTTTAATGAGAGAAGTGCATATTTCAACCCTGAACTCTAGCCCTAGTCTAATCTACAACCCCGAACTCTAAAACCATCTAAGATTCAACCCTGAACTATCAAAACCGTTTAAGATTCAACCATGAGCCTGGTTTTCACCCTGTTGACCGGTTTAGACCCAGTTGACCGTCCAGCCAGCGTGCCACATCAGCGATACTATTCATAACACTGCTCATCAGTGTATTTTTAATTTTTAGGGATTTTTTTTGCAGAAAATGAAAATTTCAATGAATTTTCCAGATTTTTCTAGTGAGTTTTTTGCAAAAAATGAATTTTTCAGAGTTTTTAGAAAATCCCAGATTATGAACATTGCTCACAGTGTATTTTAATGAAATTTTTAGATTTTTCAGAGGGAATTTTTTTTGTAGAAAATGAAAATTTAATTTTTTTTGGAAAACTCTAGATTTACAAACATTGTTATGAACAGTACCTCTGACGTGGCACGCTGACTGGATGGTCAACGAGTCTAAACAGGTCAACAGGGTCAAACCCAGGCTCAGGGTTGAATCTTAGACGGTTTTGATAGTTCAGTGTTGAATCTTAGACGGTTTTAGAGTTCGGGGTTGTAGATTAGACTAGGGCTAGTGTTCAGGGTTGAAATATGCACTTCTCTCTTGTTTAATTCTCAGTGCAATTAATTATGAACATAGTCCAAGTGTGATTTGTGTAATAGTTGTAGAATAATGGCTCGTGTTTCCACCTTCTCTGTTGAAATTTAATAGCTGTTATTTATCTGGTTAAAACTTTATGATTGGTAACATAATGTGGGGATTGTCCTCAAGCGTGCTGAGGAGGACTTTGTCCTATTGTATGCTTTTGGTATTCTCCCGCTAATGCTATGGATGATGGGACTCACATCCTTTGATCCAAAAGCTAGAATTTTGTCACGGTCAAGTGCAATATGCTTGCTTCCATGAGATCCGAACTTCAAAACTTTAGGATAGTTATGTGATATTCATGGAACTGAAAATTAGTTTCAGATACAAACAAAGGCTAGAAGATATGAGATATCCAAAGCAATGTTTGTTTGCATGTATTAGTGAAGTGTTTACTGTGCATTAGACTGATGAGAGTGGGATCCAAAAGAACTCCTATCATGTGATGATGGTGAATAAAACAACAACTTAAAGAGAAAGAACAAGTCTGAAGGGTGTTAGTGGGACTTACACGCCTAGGAATTCCAGGGCTAATGCCACTCTTAAAGCTGGGTGTTTCTTCTGTGAGTAGGAGAAATATTGGAAGTAAAACTGCTAGAAGTATAATGGCAAAAGAAAGAAGACTGGAAGGTCCAGCTCAGGTATGAATGTCATACTAGTTATAGATGTATAGAAGGCTTGTCAAAGATGTAATTCTTCGGAATTGTGATTAAACTGTTAGTCATTGATTCTTGGGTATTGTGATTAAAAGTTGATCACAAGGATACCCGTTCGGTAGCATTCTGTTGCAACTCGATGCAAGAACTACTATGGCCTAAACGACTAGCTGGTAATGAGGTTAAGATACGTGCTGGAAACTTTATAAAAGTTACCATACTTTCCATCAGCGTATTACCTCTGTATTTATTTTCATAATTCATCTTAGATGTTTATACACTCTAGCCCATTGCATAATGTTTGTTGCAAGAAGGTTGTTTATAAAAGAACAATTGTTGTTCGATGTTATGAATAACAAAAGTGGCCATACTCCCATTATGAATGGATGTATGTTATGAATATCGATGATAATATAATACATCCATAACACTGATGCTAAATATCGTGAGACTAAATGAATACCACATATGTGTGCCACTGCATTTGGTCACATTGGAGAAACCCGCATAGAGAAATTCCATAGTGATGGAATTTAAAGTCATTTGATTATGAATCACCTGACACTTGCAACTTTCGTCCAAAAGTAGAGTGACTTATATATTGTTCACAGGCCATAAGGAACGAGCAACGAACTTATTGGTAATCATACATATTGATGTGTGTAGTCCAGTGAGTGTTGTTGCTAGCAGTGGATTTGTCTATCTCAGTGATGACTCAAGTAGATATGTGACTATTTGCTTAATGAGACATAAGTCTAGATCCTTTGAAATAGTTCAAAAGGTTTTCAGAATGAAGTAGAAATTATTGTAACAAGAAAATTTTGTTTCTATAATAAGATTGTGGAAAGAAATATTTGAGTTACAAGTTTAGCGAATGTCTGACGAGTTGTGAAAAGAGTTTCATAACTTGCATCTCCCGAAACACCACTAAGAGTGGAATGTCTGAAAAGATGTAATCAGACCATATTTGACATGGTAAGATCAAAGAAAACATAAATCAATTTGCCATTATCCTTTTTGAAGTAATGCTTTAGAGACTACGGCTTTTACACTGAAAAGAGCGCCATCGAGTCTGTTGAAATGACGCCATGGTATGGTTCGCCAAACCATATTTTGTCTTCTCTTAACATTTGGAATATGAGACATGTGTAAAGTGTTTACAAACCTATTCCAAATCAGATAAGTGCTACTTTGTAGGTTATCCCAAAATGCTGGGTATTCCTCCATCACTATGCCGAGGCAAAAGGTTTGCCACAAAGCGGTATATTTTGAAGAAAATGTTTCTTACAAAAGATTGAGTGGGAGGATTGTGCAGCTCGACAAGATATCAGAATCTTCATCATCAGATCAAAGGAAAGAAACGTTGGAAGTAGTTCTAGAGTTTACTACTGCGACAGATACGGAAGCCTCTACATGAGATGTATAGACTTTGGTTGAACTTGCAGCTGAACCACGTAGGCAAAACTCCTGCAAACCTCTATGGTGTGTAAACGAGATATTGTTGTTCGATAACAGTATACCTATGATACACAAGGAAGCATTGATGGGCCCTAACTCCAAAATTGGCTAAATGTCAAAATAATCCAAGATAGTATCCATATAAATGATTCAAGATTAGATCTTGATAAACCCTCCAGAAGACTTAGAGTCTAATGAATATTAATGAAACTATAAACTGATGTGGATAAAAATGTTTTATCCATAAAGCTCGACTTGTTGCAGTAACAAATTCAAGGATTTGACTACGATGAGATTGTCTCACCGTAGCGATGCTTAAAGTCAGTTCGGGTTATACTAGCAATTAATACATATTTCAATGATGAGATATGATAGATGGATGCCAAAAGGATTTCCATGAGATGGAAATACAACCAAGGACATGTATGTGATATAGTCCAAAGTATTTTGTCAATCCAGAGGATGCTAGTGAGTGTGCAAACTTCAGGGATCCAGTAATGAACAGAAGCAAGCATAATGGAGTTAGAATCTTCGTTTTGATGAAATAGTCAAAGAGTTTGATTCCATCAAGGATAGCGAAGATGCTTGTGTTTACAAAAAAGTAAGTGGGAGCATAATAATATTTCTAAGAACTTTGTGTGCTTGACACATTGTTGATTGGAAATAATATAAATTTCTTGACACAAATTAGGACTTCATTGAAAATAGTTTTTCGATGAGGTACTTGGGCTAGGTAGCCTCGGTATTAGGCATAATGATCTATGGAGATACAATTGCCTAATAGGGCTAAGCCAAAATACATATTGACAACATGCTAAAATGGTTTAGCATGGGAACGCCAAGATGAGTTTCTTGCCGAAGTCACAAGGAAAGAGTTTTTAGCAAGACTAGGTGTCCTAAAACACTGATGAGCAAAGTACATGACTGAGATTCCACACACTTTTGTGTTTGGATTAATCATGTATTCCATGGTATGTAAAACAACCAGATATGTGCAGTACTCCAAATTAGTTGCGAGTAAGTTACCATAGTGATCAAGGTGTTGATCATAGGATAATAGTGAAAAATGTCATTATGTACTGAACTAGCTCTGATGACATGTTTTCTCGCATGCGGATATTATGAAGAGTTCCTTGTAAGTAATTACATCGATACAGGCTCATTGTAAGTAATTACATCAATGCAGTCTTCATCAGTGCTCCAAGCAATTTTCGATTTAAATTAAGGGTTTTGTGTAATATATGAAATGGTGGCATAGTAAATTGGAATTGTTCCAAACAGGTTACTGTGGTGAATTCTATAAGGAAGGGTAAGTATGTTGCCACTTTAGAAGCGACAATGAGGGTGTTGGATCATATAATTCATTTATGAACTTAGTATGGTTTCAAGATGGTTTTGGTCAATGGAAAAATATTGGAGATAGTGGCTCCATAGCTTAGTCTGAGGAATCAAGGTTCGACCAGTGATTCAAATATACAAATCCAAGACCACACAAAATTATGAATTATGTGAAAGCGTGAAAACATGAGGATATGCAAAGATACACATGGACCTGAACTTGTCATATCCATTGGACGAAGACTATACCACAAGCGAAGCATAATTTAAACCAGTATGTCATAGGTGTAAAGTGCATTAGCATTGACTATATTATTGACTCTAGTGCAAGTGGGAGTCTGTAGGAAATAGGCCCTAGAGGCAATAATAAATGTTATTATTTATTTCCATGTTCGTCATTATGTTTATGTTCTATGCTATAACTGCCATGGTTCTCGAGTTTACAATAACCACGAGGCTCGGAGGAAGACTCGTGTACACGTGTAGTATAATAAATGGTAAAATAGATTCCTAGTCTTACCTCTAAGTCTAGCTCAAGTGTTGCATGATGGTTCTGTTTTCCTGATCATGGGCATATCAATGCCGGCAACTTTGAGGACACAATGTCAGGAGAACATTTGTGTTGTATAGACCCAATTGTTGTTATGCTATGAGATCCATTCGTCACAAGTTAATGGTTTATAACATCATAGAAAGTAAAGCATTTGCAAATTTCCTTAGACCATGAGAGTATCGAGTTCCTTCATACTTGCTTCATGAACTTTGGGGTTTGTTAAACGTCGTCTGTAACAGGGCGGCTATTCCGGCAGCTTACGGGTTCATGGAAAAGTATGACAAGGGACTAGATAGCTCAAGACTGGGATTTGCTCCTCCGACGATGGAGAGATATTCTCTGGGCCCTCACGGTGTCATGGTATCCATCATCGTCTGGCCAAACACAACGTGATTTGATAATGGGGATGCTGGAACACGAGAACGAGAAAAGAGAACAAAACTGGTAATGAGGAAACTGGCATAGTGAACAGTTGTTGATTCACGGGGATGCCATTAAATCTCACCTCAGGTTTTTGTAACATATTGCAAAGCAATAGGAATAGCACACGATAACTAAAGATTCACTCGAATATCCATTCGTGTGGGTATAGGGGTCAATATGGATGTCCATGTTTCCGCTATTGATCATTGATCGGAAAGAGTTCCGGTCATGTCTATATTTCACCGAACCTACAGGGTCACACACTTCAGGGTTATCTATATGCTGAGTAATAGGAGGTTAGAAGCTTGAGAGAAAGCCACCGGAAAAGTTTCGGGGACGATGAAAATGTTTCGGAGAGAATACAGGAAGTGTTTCAGAGTAACCAAAAAAGTTTTAGAGAAAACCACAAATACCCTCAAGCCAAAATGTTTCGGAGTGTGTCCGGAATTTATCGAAGGGTTTCAGAAATGTTCCGGGACGTCCTGGATTTTTTCGGGAGACCCCAAGGGGCAGCCCACACAAAAAGACCAAGTGTTGGGAGGTGTTCCCCCTTAGGGGGGGGACAGCCTCCCCCTTTTTGTGGGCTGGTTTTTAGGAGGCGCCCCCTTTGGGGGGCAGCCCCCTTTTTGTGGGAAAAAGTTCGGGGGAGGGGGGGGGCAGACCCCCCATATGGTGGACAAGTGTTGGGAAGGGGGGCCGCTTGGGGGCAGCCCCGCCATGGTTTGGTTAGGGGTAAGGGGGCCCCCCCTTCGGGGCTACCTTCCCCTTTTGGTGGAGCTTTGTTTGTTGGCACCCCTTGGTGGCTGCCCCCTTCATGCCTCCTTCTCACCTTCTCCTCCTATAAATAGAGGAGAGGGCAGCCACTTCTCAACACACAAGTTTAGAACTTGAGCTCTGTCATTTCCGCATGCAATGATCTGTCCCCCTCTCTCTTGCTCTCCATGAAATAGTTTTGTAGTGCCGCAAGGCTGCCTAGTCTCCGGTAGTGATTAGTTCTGGGTGGTGAAGCGCTACTGGATCGATGACATCGTATGTGTGCAACCCGGTAGAGAGATTGTACGTTCGATTTTCTGTTCGAGGGAGGAAAACTTCTCTCGGTTGGTAGGTTGTAAAATCCTATCTGCGGGAATCTGGACTGACGATTGTCACCAACTCTTCTTCTACTGCTGCTATGAGTTGGTAACGATCAGATCAAACCTTTGTATGCATCTTCATAGTGGTCCTGGGCTGATGCGTAGGATCGAATTTTTTTGTTTTCTGTTGCGTATCCCTACACTGGCTTGCTTTACTGTTTGCAGAGGAGTCCAGTCATGAATAGCTTGAACCCATTAGGGATTAATAGCAATTCTTGCTACAGAGATCACATGGCCTAGGTAGGTCACCTCAGATAACCAGAATTCACACTTTTAAAACTTGGCATACAATTGACGTTCATGAAGCTTCTCCAATACAAGCCGAAGATGTTTGGCATGTTCTGCTTCAGATTTGGAATATACAAGAATGTTGTCGATATAAACCATGAAAAATTTGTCGACATATTCCATGAGGATGGGGTTCATCAATCGAGCGAAAGTAGCTAGTGCAATGGTTAAGCCAAAAGACATGACAGTGTACTCGTATGAACCATAGTGAGTAACGAAAGCAGTTTTGGGAATGTCCTCTTTATGAACCTTGATTTGATGGTATCCTAACCTCAAATCAAGCTTGTAGAAAACTAATGAACCAGCTAACTGATCATATAGGCCATTGATTCTTGGAAGATGGTGTTTGTTTTTGATTGTCGCCTAATTGATATGGTGATAATCGACAACCAAACGATCAGTTCCATCCTTCTTAACAAAGAGTGAGGGGGAACCCCATGAAGAAAAGATAGGGTGAATGAAGCCTTTGCATAATGACTCTTCAAGTTATTTCTTAAGCTCAAGGAGTTCATTTGGAGGCATCTTATATGGGCATTTAGCAATAGGACCAGTGCCTAGTTTCAAGTCGATAACGAATTTGACACATCTGTCAGGTGGCATTCCTGGCAGTTTTTTGGGAATGACGTCCAGAAAGTTACAGACTACTGGGATGTTCTTGATGTTATCAAGAGAAGATGCATTTAGAGCATACAACTAGGATTCAACGGTATGGGATGAGAAATCAACTTTTTGGCTAGAAGGATGTGCAAGTTGGATTGTCTTAGCGGCACAGTCGATCAAAGCTCGATGGGCATTCAGCCAATTCATACCGAGAATGATGTCTATGTTGGAAGACTTGAGGGCAACGAGGGAAGCAAGGAACACTAGGCATCCAATTTTGATTTGGTTGTTATGGCTTATCATAGAGGTATTCCATCTGGATCCTGGAGTATGAACCGCTAATGGAGGGTATAACTCTTCACAAGATATGCCATGCAAGAATGCGATACTTTTGGATATAAAGGAATGAGATGCTCCTGAATCAAAAAGTACACATGCTGGGGTTGCGCTAATGGGAAGAGTACCCACTATGATATCGGTTGCTTGATGAGCTTCTTCAGCTTTGACATGATTGACATGACCACGACCAATAGCTGGCGATCTTGCATTGAAGTTCCTGGGCTACGGATTACCACGGCCGATACCACATCCAACAGGATGAGGTGGTTCATTCTGATTCTAACGACAGTCCTTAGCATGATGTCTTGGATGACCACAGTTGAAAGAGATCCCATAGACAGGGCGAGGAGCCATATTAGTGGATTGCCCACCTTGATTTCTTGGCTGCTTTGGCGGTGGAGGCAGACGAGGTGTAATGTAGGATGGCCTGGGTGCATGAGTAGCTTGATGGTAGACATGGTGTGGAATCCACACTCTGTGCTTCTGAGCAGGTGGACCAGAAGATGAGCCAACATCACGGGTATGCTTGCGTGACTCTTTGAGCTCAGCCTGACTGGTTTCTGCCTAAATAGCTTTGTTGGCGAGTGTTGGAAAGTCTGCATATTCGTGGAGGCTGAGTGCATGCCTGAGAGTTGGATCCAGTCCTTCACTGAACTTGTCCTACTTGCGCTTATCAGTGGATACATCATCTTCACCATAATGAGCCAGAGAAAGGAATTCCCTATTGTACTAATCCACTGTCTTCTTACCCCGAGTCAGGTTGTGGAACTCCTCCTTCTTGTCCATGAGTCCCTAGGGAGTATGATGACCATGAAAAGGATCCTGGAATTCTTGCCATGTTGTTACTGTTCCTATAGGCAGCATACGCCTGTGGCTCTCCCACCATTGAGTAGCTGCACCTTTCAAATGATACGCCGTGAAGGTGACATAGTTGGCAGGGGCAACATTAGCAGACTCCATCTCGAAAGTGATGTCACAGATTAGTCATCTGCATCCAATGGCTCAGTGGAAATGCAGAAGGTTGCCGAATTGAGGCGCACGAACTCCTGAAGTGTGATCGGGCCATTCTCAGGATGAGCATTGTGGCATTCCAGGCGGTCCACTAGATGCTCATTGAATTGTCTGTTCAGCTCAAACTGCTGCATCATGGCTGCAATGAAGGGCGGTGGTGGAGGATCTTCAGGACCACTACCATCATTATCCTGATTCTGACTACTACTACCACGAGTATTCCACCTAGACATTCTGTGTAAAAACAATAGGGTCAGAATAGCAATTGCAATGGGATTCATTTAAGAGTGGCAGGTGTATGGGATTAATCACAATGTAGGTAGGTAATAAGGAATTTCAAGAGCACCAGGCTACATAGGATTCTCAAAAAAAATGGATAGCATTTTGGAGTAACTTGTGAAAACAAGAGAGCAGCTGGGAATGGATCAATCTCCGGTAAGTGTAAGGAATGAAGTCACCACGAGAAACTAGAATTTTATAAAATATATGCCCAGAAGATGTAAGGATGAATCAGAACCCAGATTGAGGGGATGCAGAATAAAAAGAATCCTACTCCCTTCAGCATGTGAATGTGGGCCCATAAGCCACACAACACACCTAGTAGTTTGAAAATAGCATTATAGAACTAGACATGACATTGACAATACTTGGGGGTTCCTACAGGTAGTTGGCACTAATACCAGATCTACCGGCGCCCCCGCTCACAACGTGCACTAATCATACACACAGCATGCACTCTGTGAGGGTGTCTCAATAGGTAGTACCACAACACAACTCTACGACCAAAGCATATAATAAAAAGCTCATACATGAGAAGAGATAGCAAATGTAACACACAGAGGTCACATGACCCAACATTGCATCAAGCAGAAAGCAAATATAGGTCTGAGTACAGACAAGTTAACAAATGCCTTAAGAAGGCTAGAACAAAAGCGACGACCCTCCCATAGGCACAGGCCTCATGCCTGGGACCTCCAAACTACTCTTCAGTATCGAGATCCAAGTAGTATCCGGCGTTAGGGTCACCTGCATCCCAAATGTTATTATCTGAATTGCGGCATCCGGGTCAAAGAAAAGAATAGCAAAGCAACGATGAGTACTCATCCGAAGTACTCGCAAGACATACATCAGATCTATCTACAATATGCCTCAGTATCAAAGGAAAGGGATATATTTGGGTACTGTACTGCAGAAAGCCAGAATAGATGAGAACACAAAGGAATCTACGACTACCAGCATCTGCTGCAATAGAAAAGAGAGTGCACACGAGTTCATCTACTCACCATAGCAGTACACTACGCTGAATCCTCCCTCGACTCCCTACGAGGAAGCGATGCCTGGCATATATATCTATTAAGTTGGCAATTTTATTAAGTAACCAGTTGAAGTTGTTCTATGAACGGGATACATCTCCAAGTCATCTGTTACCGTGGACGCGGCTATTTGAATAGTTTTGTTCTTCCCTGCAGGAGTACACCACATGGCCTGACATGCTCGAACACCTCTTTTTGCCAAGCTATTAGCACACAACCATTAGTTTGCCAGCAGAAGAGAATGACACGATGCAGCCCTACGTCGGCTAATCCAGAGAGGTCACAAGCTGAGTCTACGTCCTAATCACAAAGGGTAGTTCGGCCGTACCCCCAGTGCGATCTCAAGCATTGCGATGCGGATCGGGATCCATGCCCACCTCTGTCAGATGGTACTATGCCTACCCGACTGGCCCACATCCTAGGTGAGACCACACCATCACATCACTGTACCAGTCTTCACGTCCATCTCGTTGTACCTGCAACCACACACACGCAATGAAACACCTGAATCTATGTGACTTCTGGAAAAGCCGAGGTGAGGAACTACGACGCCGAGGGCCCCATAATCCATTATCCCATGTGGCGGTTAGTGCATATATTTGTATTCTTGGGTCAGTAACTAGAACTCGGGTTCTAGGATGGCAACAAACAACCCTAATCTCCAGCACGGCCTCCCACCTATTGCCTTTTAGTCATATTATTTTAATTAACTCCTGGAGCACACTCCATCCTGGCTTCGTCCGAAGTCGATCAACTGGTCCATCTCGCCTCATGTCGAATGCCAACAAGTCCAAGGCCACCATATCATATATATACTCATAAGCCTGCTCAAGCATACTGTATAATATCTCAGTGATCATCATCCCAGATGGATCACTGCCCAGTAATCTAAGCGTAGCGACACACGACAAGAATGAAGGTCTAACTTAATGGAATACAAGCATATATACTAGGCATGCTAGGATAACAGGTAAAGGCAACAACAGGCGACAAAAACAGGCTATGCATAGGAATAGGAGACAACTACTGACAATAACTGAAATAATACTAATGCATGAATAAGAGGGAAAGAATAGGCGATATCTGGAATGATCAAGGGGGTTTGCTTGCCTTGCTGCTCGGCAGGCTAGATCAGCTCTCGGTAGCGTAGTCGTACTCTACAGCAGTCTCGGGATCTATCGATAAGAAGCAAATGCCAGAAAGCAATAAATAACAAGACATCTAATATGCAACACAATAATGCATGGCATGGCAAAATATGGTGCTGATCTATTCTAAAGTATTACTACACAATTTAATTGAAGTGGGAATACCCCAAATGGCATTTACCCAACTCCAAATATTATTTATAAATTATCCTATTAGAGTTTTATAGATAAACAATAGTATAATGTGGTTTGTCATGCATGAAAATAACATATTTGGATAGAACACACTTTTTTGATCATTTTTCATATATAATTTATATTTTTCTGAGGTAGTATGAAATAGTTATGAATTGCTAAAGTTTAATTGATTTTCCAGGATTATTGGATTTTATTTTAAGTTGAATTTAATTTACCAAATACTTTTGTTACACAGCAATGGCTTAGCCACTGAGTATGACATGTGGGGCCCAGGTCCAGCCAGCAGTCAACTACTGACTGGTCAAGCTGACAGGTGGGTCCCAGGTGCCATAGAGACATATTTTAATAGCTCAATTAAATGGGTTAATTAGGTTAATTATGGTGTGGGGGTCCCACAGGCATTGCCACGGTTAACCGAAGGGTTATTTAACGATGAGGCCACTATCAGTGTCAGCTTAGTGTTGGATTAGTGCTAAGCTAATTACCCGATAGGTGGGGTCCACATGGCGGTGACCCAGTCGGTGATTTGAACAGCGGCGCGTGTGCCGGTGACGGCAGGCGCGGCGGCGACACGCGGAATCGCAGCTCCGGCGACCAAATGGACGGCGGAGCACATCCATCAAACGAGGCAAAGGAGCCGAGTCGATCTACACTACGGGCATAACCTAGGGTAGAGGGCTGTGACGGCAACAACGACGTCCGAGCGGCGGCGACGGCAGAGCTCGACGGGATCAATGCTACGAACATGAAATCGATGAGCCATCGGGCTAGGCGGCATCTAGGTGATGCCACGAGCATGGTGACACGCTTGCCTTGGCCAGAAGTGAACTATATCGACGGCAACATGCATGGTGGCGATGCTAGCTTAGCTAGAGCTCGAATCCGAGCTATGGCAGAGAGGGAAAATAGAGGAGAGCTCACCGCGGAGCTGATGAGCAGCTCAACTGCGGCGGGGGTGGTCGAGATGGTGCAGATCCAGTGATGGCGCGCGGCTGCCGGCGAGGAAGAAGACGAGCGATTCCGACAACTCGGAGCAATCCAGCTCGATCCGTTCCTCGTAGTCAAGATAGACGAAGACGGGGCCCTCCCAGACAACTCCTCAAACGGTGGGGAGCACAGTGATCGCGCAGACGACGACGGCCATGGCGACGGTGGTTTCAGGCGACGGCTAACTCGAGGAGAGCGAGCGCGAGGGGGGAAATGGGGAAGCTAGGGTTCGCCCTGCGGGTCGAGACTCAAGAGCGACCTTATACACCCTCCAGGTTACTGTAGCGGTGGCGTGTCGACGATCCGGCGGTGGGATCAACCTCGGCGCGCCCGGCCTCGACCCGGGGGCAAGGTAGGGGACGACCGACTGGTGAGCTGGCCCGGCTACTGTTGCAGCAGGCCGAAGTGCACATGTTGTTTATTTACTTCTGTTATTTATTTCTAGCTCCTGTTTTGCAGTTAGTTTAGTGATCAAATGATTTTTTATTTGTGTTGAAACTTTTTGTATAATCCAATAACATTATTACAAAGCCATATACCAGAAACTAGAACATTTGGAATTATTTTTATTTATTTTTGATTTATCTTGCTATACTGAAATGGTTTGCCACTTAATCCAAAAATCCAAACTCAACTGTTTTCCAAGATCCAATTTACATGTGCGTACAATTATTTTCTTAGGGTTTATAAAAATACTTCTGTAATTTTTGGAAAACATTTTTGGTTTTGCATTTTGAATTAAATTTGAGAGTTGGATTAATTCCTAATTGAATTTAAATAAGATAAGCATGATGACTTGGCATAATTAATTAGGTAAATGACAGTACTCGATTACAGGGATGTTACAGTTTCTGCACAGAAGTGGTCTATAGGCATAGGACAATTTATCCTGATTTTATGGGATTTTTACAGGATTTAATTCTAAGGCTCCAAGCAAATGATCAATTTAGGGATTTTGATAAATTAATAAAACCATTGTTTTAGGGTTATTTTAATTATGGCCAAGGTTAAGGAGTAAGATAAGAATGGGTAGAATATTATTATGTGGTCCCCTCTCCATTTTTCCAAAAATATTCCAAGAGAAGAGGGAAATTGGAAGAAAGAAAAATAACTAGAAAAGGACTCTAAAATTATTAAAACACCCAATTAATTACTTATTAGTTCTCTAGCATTTTTAATTTGCCAAAACTTTTTATCCCCAAAAATGGGGTGTGACACCCGTCGAGGGCAGCAGCGGATGAAAGCCGGTCTCTGCTGTCTCGTCGGTGTATCCGCTGGCTGAAGGGTATCCTGGAGTTGCGGCGTCCCCTTGACGTCGACTCCTCTTCTTCCTCTTGGAAAGGGAGGCAGTATAGCAAGTGATGCTTGGAGTCCATCACCCTTACTTCGAGCTTCCTCTGAAGCTGGTCATGGAGTGGCGGCGACCTGGTCATCCCAAGTGAAGTAGTCCCGGCGACAGCGAAGTCGGATCTAGGCTGAAGTTGTTTCTTGGACCCAACTGCATTTCCAGATTTCAGTTTAGGGTCCTCCTTTGAAATCTCAGGACCAACTTGTAATTTTCTTTTTCTTTGAGTCCTCTTGTGAACTTTGTACTTTAGAAGGCTTTTAGAGCACCTCCAACCGGACAAGGCTAATTTGACCACCTATTTGTCCGCGTACGCATCCGGAAAGTGTCCGGGCGTGTCCGCTTCGAACCCTATTTGTCTGTGCACGCAGCCATGCACTAGTGGAAAACGGCCCATTTGTCCCGGTTCCAGAGGCCCATTAGCCCCGGTTCTGGAACCGGGACTAAAGGGTCGGGACTAAAGCCCAAAACCTTTAGTCCCGGTTCGCTTACGAACCGGGACAGAAGGGGCTCCACGTGGCCGCTGCGGGGCGCCCAGGCAGGAGGACCTTTAGTCCCGGTTGGTAACACCAACCGGGACCAAAAGTCATCCACGCGTCAGCATCTGGCAGGAGCTGGGGTTTTTGTTATTTTTTTGAAAGGGGGGGGGGGTTAGGGGTTTTGGAGGGTTAATTTAGGGGTTTCATATTGTGTTAGCTAGCTAATAGAGAGAAGTGACCTTTCTTTATCTCCGTGTTTGGTCGACGCTAGCTACTATACGTATAGAGAGAACTCGACATGCTAGCTAGTAAGCAAATGAAGGACCATTAAGTACACAAGATCGTCATGAACATATACAGAGAGAAGTGACCTCTCTTTCTCCGAGAGATTGGTCGAACAACAAGTTTTCATATAACTATCCGATGCTACTAGCTACATATATACAATATAAGATCTCTTACAATTCCTAACATCTAAAGTCTAAATCCACATGGTATTCTCCAGCTTTATGTATGACGTGGTCAAGAAAGAATCCCGCCAATTCCTCTTGAATTGCTCGTATGCGATCATGTGGTAGGAGTTCATCCCGCATCTGCCACATCTAATTTAAAGAAGGGGGTCAATACATATATATGAATGAAACTCAACACAAATGATGGTAATAAAATAAAATTGTGGATATTATTGTTTACGTACTTCATATTGTTTTTCAGAGTAGCCCCGCTGAGAGGCCGTCGCGTTGTAGATGAACTCGCAAACGTAGTATCCACAAAAACCATTCCCGGGTTCCTGCCACAAGCACTTTACGAGAAATAGAGTTCAATCAAACTGATAATCAAGCATGATAAATGGTATTGATGAAACTAGCTAGAATCAATGGGAGATGCGCGGAACTAGCTAGTAGTACTTACTTTCGGGTGTGTAAATCGCAGCTCCCTCGGCAGTCCCGGAGCAATTGCGGTGAACTCTTTCCAAACCCTGCCAGACAAAGAAAATAATTACTTGATATCAGGAAATGAACAAAGTTGCCGATATGGAGCGATAATGATCGATTGAACTTACTTCTGGAGCATTTCAGTCATGTCCGCATACTCCTGGGGATCTTTTTATCTCGAGTCTAAGACAGTTACTACTCCCCGCTCAAGCTTAATCTCTAGCAGAATAAAGTGGAACCTGCGCACGCATGCATAACTCATCAATTACATTACTATAACCTCGAGGAATAAGGGAAACCGAAAATGCACAAGACAGTAACACTCACTTGAAGTTGTAAGGAAAGAGTATTTTCTCTTTGTTTTGATTTTTAAGCAATGATTGTAGCAAGTTGTCCTCGGTTTCTGTGACATTCTTTTGAACCGTCCATTCATGTATGATATTTGGGTTAATGAACCCAATGTCGTAGATTTGTGCATTTCTGCATTCGACGATCTTCAATCTACATAATATAGTGAGGATAACTATATATACATGCAATGAAAGAGCTGAGCTATATATCGAGACTTAATTACAGAAGTAGTACTTACAGACAGTAGCAAGTCACGAGTGTTTTTTCAAGGGCCTTTTGATTGTATAATTGGAATAACTCGTCAAATTCAACTGACAACAGATCCATTCCAACAAGGTCGTGCTCCTCTTTAATTCTCAGCATCAAAGTATCCTTCCCAGACTCGCTGCAGGTTTTCATGTACCATTCATGGAATCTTCGCATCATCGTTGTTAGAGGAGGATGATCAGGTTTGATGAGAGGCTGCCCGTACTGGTATCTGAATTCTTCCACCTCCATTATTTCAAACTCTACATCATCGCTCAGGTAATCAGCAGGATTGGTACCAGGCACCATCCCTGGCTGATTAGCGACGATATCGCTAGAAACCTTGAGCGGGGGGCACGATTGGTTCACCTGTTCGTCGAGCTGGGGAATTTTTTTCCCACTTCTTCATGCATGCAAGTACTTCCCGACCGCTCCGCTTCCTTATATGTCCTTTCAATAATGTGCTCATAGTTGGATTGCAGCGGAGACGGTGGTGGTCGCTTCAGGGCATCGATAGTGCGCTTCTGTTTCACCGGATCTATCGTCTCCTTCGGAGGTTGAGGTTTCCGTGCAAAATGTTCATGCACTTCGGCAGCACTGATTTTCGCGGTTTCCTCGTCGGTCCTCTCATATGATAACTTTTCCAGAGGCTTGAGAGATGGACTGTATCTGAATTGCTTCCCGCCTCTGCTTGTACTACTAGCCGTCGGAGCGGCGTCGGCACTCTTCCGCCGTTGCTGACGAGGCGGAGGAGGAGGCGGAGTGCTCCGACGCGCCGGAGGAGGCGGAGGAGGAGGCGGAGTGCCCTCACGCGCCGGAGGAGGCGGAGAAGGAGTGCCCTCACACGCTAGAGGAGGAGGAGGAGGAGGAGGAGTGCTCTGACTCACCGGAGGAGGAGGAGGAGGCGGAGGCGTCCAGTTCGGAAGCTTGATGTACTCCTTTCGCCATAGACATGTAGTCCTCACAGCATAAACCAGCTGAGTCTCCCCTTCACCTGTAGGGTGGTCAAGCTCAAGCTCGTCAAATCCCTCCATTACTTCATCCACCGTCACAACAACATAGCCATGTGGAATCGGATAACAGTGAAAAGTTCCGTCAGGTTGAGGAGGTGCAACAGAGACGACAGCCGCCTTCAAGGTGAGGTTCCGACATTTTGTCATAAGCTGGCAATGTTGAGCCTCTGTGATAGCATCCATGGGGTAGCTAGGAGTCGTGAAGTTAGGCTGCTGAACAAGCTCTGTGGAAGCCACGCTGCTTCTCTGCTGAGATGGCAGGGTAGCTTCTGGGGTAGATTCGTGCCGCTGAGATGGTTGGTCGGCAGCTCGCTGGCTCTCAACTTGTTCCTCTAGCTTTAGTACTCTTGCATTGAGCTTCTGCATTTCGCTCAGCTCCTGTTTCCTCTTCCTCTTCCGGGTTTTGTAACCGCCTGCGCCGGGAAACCCAACCTTCCACGCAACGGAGCCTGGCGTGCCTCGTGTTTGTCTAGGGTGCTCAGGATTCCCGAGGGCCTCAGTCAGCTCGTCCTTCTCTCTGTCGGGAATGAACGTCCCTGCCTGCGCTGCGCCGATATACTTCTGAAGCTTCTTGACGGGTATTGCAAGTTGCTCGTCCGTCCAACAGCACTTCCCTGTTTCAGGGTCCAAAGTTCCCCCAACCCCGAAGAACCAAGTCCTTGAACGGTCTGGCCAGTTCAATGTCTCTGGTTCGACCCCTTTAGCAATCAGGTCATTCTCAGCTTTGTCCCACAACGGTCGGGCTTTGAGGTAGCCGCCTGACCCCGTGCGATGGTGATACAGCTTCTTTGCAGCATTTATCTTGTTTATCTCTGACATTTTCTTACTCTTGTCCGATGTCTTGTAGGCCACAAATGCAGGCCAGTGATCTCTTTCTTCTCAAATCGGCCAGTGAATTCTGGAGTCTTCCCTTTGTCGACAAACATTGATTTCAACTCATTCTTCCACCTCCTGAATAGATCTGCCATCTTCTTAAGAGCACACGCCTTGACCAGTGGCTCTATAACTGGCTTATTCGGATCCTCCTCTGGCGGTAGGGTGAAATTTGCCTTCAGCGAGGTCCAAAGATCATCTTTCTGTCTATCGGTGACATAAGAAACTTGAGGGTCTTAGTTCTTAGGTTTATTCCATAGCCGGATGCTGATCGGGATGCTGTCCCTAACAATAGCTCCGCACTGAGCAGAAAATGCTTCCTTGGTCCGCCAGGGTTCAATCGGTTGGCCATCGTCCGCGATTGCTGTGATCGTGAACCTTTCATCCTGGCGCAACCTTTTCTTCGGGCCTCGTCTCGTTACCGAAGTTTGGCTCGATCCGGAGGGCTATAAAAGAAGAAAGAAGAGTTAATATATGTACATACCAAAACAATTAATGCATCAATTAGCTAGTCAACATAGGCTTAATTAATATATATATATATATATATATATACCTCGCCGGACTTTGCAACAGCTCCCTCCTCCGTTCGGTCACCGGAGCCGTCATCACGGTCTCCTTCTTCCACCGGCATTCGGTCACCAGAGACATCATGATCATGTCTTTCCTCCTCCATTGTTCGATCACCGGAGCCTTCATCCTCTCCTTCCAGACCATCGGCGTTGTTGAGAAACGACAAGACATCACATCCATCGCGGATTATGTCCCCCAACAACTCTTCTTGTTCTAAGTCTCTTTGATCCATAGTTTCTGCAAATATTACAACATGGCAATTAATATACAAACATGAGAGATGGATATATTAGTGGCAAACATAGACCTAGCTAGCTAATCACAAGAAGGAATATTAATTAGTGGCCTCGACGCTTCTACGGTTTGGGGTGGCCTCGACAACGCTTCTAGGGTTTGGGGTGGCCTCGACAACGCTCTTTTAACTTGGTAAATTTGGGTGGCCTCGACGCGTCTAGGGTTTGGGGTGGCCTCGGCAACACTACTAGGGTTTGGGGTGGCCTCGACGCTTCTAGGGTTTGGTCGGGCGAGAGGGGGTTGATCGACATCCCCCCTCATGTTGAAGAGTTACCGGAGTTCTCTCATGAATGTCCGACGTCCGGACTGCCTCTCTCATGAATGTCAAACAAGGGATTTAACAAAATGGCGCCATTCTGGATGTGCAGAAAATGGTCCATATTTTTCCTGATCTCATCTACCCTTCTATATGTCACGTTGTCAGTGTCAAAGGATTCAAGAAAACCATGGCTTCATCATTACCCGGAAGTAACAGGCGCATAATGGTACGAAGCTCTCCAAAATTGTTTTGGAACGAAGTCCCAGATAGGATAATTAGTTTTTTGGTACGAAGTTCAGCAAGAGCCTTCTGAATATCGCTATTTGGAAGGCCTTTGCTGAAATTCGTACAAAAAAGCGAATTATTCTATCCGGAACTCCGTTCCAAAACAACTTTGAAGAGCTTCGTAGCATCATACGCCTGTTACTTCCAGCTAATGATGAAGCCATGGATTTCTTCAATACTTTGACAGACAACGTGACATATAGAAGAATATATATATATATATGAGATCAGAAAAAAATTGGATCAACTTGTGCACATCCATAATGGGGGCATTCTTGATAAATCTATGGCAAAAGTCAAACTTTGACATATGATCAAATATTGTTGCATATGTTTAAATTCAAACTTTGACATATGATCAAACTTTGACATATGATCAAATGTTGCATATGTCAAAATTCAAACTTTGACATATGATCAAACTTTGATATATGATCAAATGTTGCATATGTCAAAATTCAAACTTTGACATATGATCAAACTTTGATATATGTCCACCGCGATATAAAATGATACATAGACTTGTTCGGGCGAGAGGGGGTTGATCGACGTCCCCCCTCATGTCAAAGTTACCAGAGTTTTCTTCTAGTGGTTTGGGTGACCTCGAGAGTTTGTCGGGTAGGGGCGGGAGCGGGTAGGAGATCGACAACGCTTTTTTTCTAGGGTTTGGGTGTCCTCGAGAGTTGGTCGCCCGGTATATCGAGAGGGGGGTGAACATTTTACCTTAGTGACTTAGAAAAAAAATGTTATCGGGGAGTATCGACCCCCCCCCCCTCATGTCAAAGTTATCGGGGAGGGGGTATATCGACAACGACATACATACATGGAAAAAAATGATATCCATCTATACATACATAGCCACATACATATATACATGGAAAAAAATGCTATGAAAAAAAATACATATATGAACAAAAAAATGCAATGAACAAAAAAATTAATACACATATGAACAAAATAATACATATATGAACAAAAAAATGCTATGAACAAAAAAATTAATACATATATATATGAACAACCATACATACATATAGCCACACACATACATATATACATTATATATATATGAACAAAAAAATCATCATATAAAAATGAAAAAAAACGGGTGGCGGCGGCTCACAGCGGGGGCGGCCGGCGAGGGCGTCGGCGACGGTGACGGTGGGGGCGGGGCAGGGGCGTGGCCGGGCACGCTCGGGGGCGGCGACGACGGCGACGGTGGGGGCGGGCCGGGCGCAGGGGCGGGGCCGGGCGCGCTCGGGGACGGCGGACGGCGACGGCGTGGGCGGCGAACGGCGTCGGCGTGGGTTCGGGGCGGGGCACGGGCACGGGCGACGGCGACGGCGTCGGGGCAGCCTGGCGGCGTCGAGGAGGTCGGCATCGTCGGGGGCGGCAACTGCGAGATGAAAATGAAAATTTTCACAAGTGTTGGTTATATACCCAACCCTTTGGTCCCGGTTCGTGGCACCAACCAGGACCAATGCCCCCCTTTGGTCCCGGTTCGGGCCACGAACCGGGACCAAAGGTCTCTTTTCAGCAGCCCAAAGGGCGGGAAGCAGAGACCTTTGGTCCCAGTTGGTGGCACGAACCGGGACCAAAGGTGGGCATTGGTCCCGGTTGGTGCCACGAACCGGTACCAAAGGTGGGCATTGGTCCCGGTTGGTGGCACGAACCGGGACCAATGGCCTTGTGCTGCTGCCCGGGGCCCAAAGTTTAGTCCCACCCCGCTAGCTGAGAGGACTCGAGAGTTGTTTATAAGCGCTGTTGCGCTGACCCTCTCGAGCTCCTCTCAACTGCAGGCTTACGGGCCTAATCGCACACTCCTCTGCCTGTGGGCCTACTGGGCCTGCTGCGGGCCTGAATCCTGGCCCAATGGGTTTCTAGTCGTATTCAGGCCATGGTGGCCCAGTAGGCGGCATTTTTTTAATTTTTTTCCAGTTTTTTTGTTTTCTTTGATGCTTTTTTTTGTACTAACTAAATACTTACAGTTTTTCAGTGATTCTTTTTGCTTTTAGGTCACAAAAATTATACACTTTCTGTTAGTGCCATTAGTTTTCAAATTTGAATAGTTTAAATTTGAATTCTTTTAAATTTGTGTGAATCACTAGTTTGTGAATAACTTTACTATAAAAATAGATTTTTGAGTCATTCTTTTTCCTGCTATTTAATATTACTGTGTTTTATCATTATATTCAATTTGGTAATTTTTAGGTTATTTTAAATGTCTGTTTTAATCAAAAACAGATTTTTTGTTATTTTAGTTTGCTATTAAAGTTTCTAACAAAAAATTTCTTATGAAAATTCCTTTTGCTATTAATGTTTTGAATAGAAAATACTTTGATAATTTTGTTGCATAAATTTTATATATTTTAGTTTCAAAAATACTAGTGGTTTATAAAAGCTTTTTAGTGATTCCTTTTGCTATTAGAGTTTTATAAAAAGCTTTCTAGTTGATTCTTTTTGCTATTGAAGAATTTTTAGTTTTGTTTTAGTTGATCAGAACAGAATATTTTATTGATTATTTTAGTTCATTCTTTTTGCTATTAGTTCATTCTTTTTGTATTAGTTCATTCTTTAACCTAAAAGACCCTGAAATTGAAAAGCACTAAAAATGAACTCTGAATAGGTTGAAAGTTGACATGGTATCATCATTTCACCCACATAGCATGTGCTAAAAAGTTGAGAGGGTTACGGCAAAAACTGGATGCACTTCATGTACAAAATGGACAATCTCTTTCGAAGTATCAGGGTTTCGGACGAAAACTCATCTGTTAACAAGGGATTTCATTTTTTTGAACTTATTTGAAGTCCAGACTTTTTGTGTGTTCAAAATGCACCATTCAAAGCCACTCATCAATTTTCAACCTTTTCTGACTTCATTTGGTATTTTTCATGCATTTACTGATTTTTTTGAGCTAAATGACCCTAAAATTGAAAGCACTTCAAATGAACTCTGAAAAGGTTGAAAGTTGGCATGGTATCATATTCACCCACATAGCAGTGCTAAAAAGTTGAGAGGGTTACGGCAAAAGCTGGATGCACTTCATGTCCAAATGGACAATCTCTTCGAAGTATCAGGGTTTCGGACGAAAACTCATCTGTTACAAAGGATTTCATTTTTTTGAACTTATTTGAACTCCAGACTTTTTGTGTGTTCAAAATGCACATTTAAAGCCACATCTCAATTTTCAACCCTTTCTGACTTCATCTTGGTATTTTTCATGCATTTACTGATTTTTTTGGCTAAATGACCCTGAAATTGAAAAGCACTTCAAATGACCTCTGAAAAGGTTGAAAGTTGCATGGTTCATCATTTCACCCACATAGCATGTGCTAAAAAGTTGTAGAGGTTCTCGGCAAAGCTGGATGCACTTCGTGTACAAAATGGACAATCTCGTTCGAAGTATCAGGGTTTCGGACGAAAACTCATCTGTTACAAAGGGATTTCATTTTTTTTGAACTTATTTGAACTCCAGACTTTTTGTGTGTTCAAAATGCACCATTCAAAGCCACATCATCAATTTTCAACCCTTTCTGACTTCATTTGGTATTTTTCATGCATTTACTGATTTTTTGAGCTAAATGACCCTGAAATTGAAAAACACTACAAATGAACTCTGAAAAGGTTGAAAGTCGGCATGGTATCATCATTTCACCCACATAGCATGTGCTAAAAAGTTGAGAGGGTTACGGCAAAAGCTGGATGCACTTCGTGTACAAAATGGACAATCTCTTTCGAAGTATCAGGGTTTTGGACGGAAGCTCATCTGTTACAAAAGGCATTTCTTTTCTTCACATGTAACTGCAGTGATATTCTAGATCAAAGGCATCATCATAATAGTTGTGGAGAGAATGACTTCACTTTTTCTTCGCTTGTGTCCTTTGCTTATTGCGCCGTAACCATGGATAATCTTCACCGTTTAACAGGGTGCTTGGGTCAGCTTTGACATTGAAGGGAGGAATTTCATGAAACTTTTCATAATCTTCAGACATGTCTGTCTTGCCCTCCAATCCCACGATGTCTCTTTTTCCTGAAAGAACTATGTGGCCCTTTGGCTCATCGTATGATGTATTCGCTTCCTTATCTTTTCTTTTTCTCGGTTTGGTAGACATGTCCTTCACATAGAAAACCTGCGCCACATCATTGGCTAGGACGAATGGTTCGTCTGTGTATCCAAGATTGTTCAGATCCACTGTTGTCATTCCGTACTTTGGGTCTACCTGTACCCCGCCTCCTGACAGATTGACCCATTTGCAGTGAAACAAAGGGACCTTAAAATCATGTCCATAGTCAAGTTCCCATATGTCCACTATGTAACCATAATATGTATCCTTTCCCTTCTTGGTTGCTGCATCAAAGCGGACACCGCTGTTTTGGTTGGTGCTCTTTTGATCTTGGGCGATCGTGTAAAATATATTCCCATTTATCTCGTACCCTTTGTAAGTCAATACAGTCGAAGATGGTCCCCTGGCCAATGAGTACAGCTCATCAGAAACAGTGTTGTCACCCCTGAGACGTGTTTGTAACCAACTGCCGAAAGTCCTGATGTGTTCACATGTAATCCAGTCGTCACACTGCTCCGGGTGTTTGGAGCGCAGAATGTTCTTGTGTTCATCGACATACGGGGTCACCAAGGTAGTATTCTGTAGAACTGTGTAGTGTGCTTGACACCAGGAATGCCCGTCCCTACATATTATTGAGTCCCCTCCTAGCGTGCCTTTTCCAGTCAGTCTCCCCTCATGCCGCGATTGAGGGAGATCAATCTTCTTAAGGTCAGGAATGAAGTCAACACAAAACCCAATGACATCCTCTATTTGATGGCCCATGGAGATGCTTCCTTCTGGCCTAGCGCGGTTACGGACATATTTCTTTAGGACTCCCATGAACCTCTCAAAGGGGAACATATTGTGTAGAAATACAAGGCCCAGAACGACAATCTCGTCGACTAGATGAACTAGGACGTGCGTCATGATATTGAAGAAGGATGGTGGGAACACCAGCTCGAAACTGACAAGACATTGCGCCAAATCACTCCTTAACCTTGGTTGGATTTCTGGATCGATCACCTTCTGCGAGATTGCATTGAGGAATGCACATAGCTTCACAATGGCTAATCGGACGTTTTCCGGTAGAAGCCCCCTCAATGCAACCGAAAGCAGTTGCGTCATAATCACGTGGCAGTCATGAGACTTTAGGTTCTGAAACATTTTCTCTGGCATATTTATTATTCCCTTTATATTCGACGAGAAACCAGACGGGACCTTCATACTGAGCAGGCATTGAAAGAAGATTTCCTTCTCTTCTTTGGTAAGAGCGTAGCTGGCAGGACCTTCATACGGCTTTGGAGGCATGCCCTCTTTTTCGTGCACACGTTGCTGGTCCTCCCGTGCCTCCGGTGTATCTTTTGTCTTCCCATACACGCCCAAGAAGCCTAGCAGGTTCACACAAAGATTCTTCATCACGTGCATCACGTCGATTGAAGAGCGGATCTCTAGGTCTTTCCAGTAGGGTAGGTCCCAAAATATAGATTTCTTCTTCCACATGGGTGCGCGTCCCTCAGCGTCATTCAGAACAGATAGTCCGCCGGGACCCTTTCCAAAGATTACTTGTAAATCATTGACCATAGCAAGTATGTGATCACTGGTACGGATGGCGGGCTTCTTCCGGTGATCTGCCTCGCCTTTGAAATGCTTGCCTTTCTTTCGACATTGATGGTTGGTCGGAAGAAATCGACGATGCCCCAGGTACACATTCTTCCTGCATTTGTCCAGGTATATACTTTCAGTGTCATCTAAACAGTGCGTGCATGCGTGGTATCCCTTGTTTGTCTGTCCTGAAAGGTTACTGAGAGCAGGCCAATCATTGATGGTTACAAACAGCAACGCATGCAGGTCAAATTCCTGCTGTTTGTGCTCATCCCACACACGTACACCGTTTCCATTCCACAGCTGTAAAAGTTCTTCAACTAATAGCCTTAGGTACACATCAATGTCGTTGCCGGGTTGCTTAGGGCCTTGGATGAGAACTGGCATCATAATGAACTTCTGCTTCATGCACAGCCAAGGAGGAAGGTTATAGATACATAGAGTCACGGGCCAGGTGCTGTGATTGCTGCTCTGCTCCCCAAAAGGATTAATGCCATTCGCGCTTAAACCAAACCATATGTTCCTTGCGTCACCTGCAAAGTCCTCCCAGTACTTTCTCTCGATTTTTCTCCACTGCGACCTGTCAGCGGGTGCTCTCAACTTCTCGTCTTTCTTACGGTCCTCTCTGTGCCATCGCATCAACTTGGCATGCTCTTTGTTTCTGAACAGACGTTTCAACCGTGGTATTATAGGAGCATACCACATCATCATGGCAGGAACCCTCTTCCTGGGGCGCTCGCCGTCAACATCACTAGGGTCATCTCGTCTGATCTTATACCACAATGCACCGCATACCGGGCATGCGTTCAAATCCTCGTACGCACCGCGGTAGAGGATGTAGTCATTAGGGCATGCATGTATCTTCTGCACCTCCAATCCTAGAGGGCATACAACCTTCTTTGCTGCGTACGTACTGTCGGGCAATTCGTTATCCTTTGGAAGCTTCTTCTTCAATATTTTCAGTAGCTTCTCAAATCCTTTGTCAGGTACACCATTCTCTGCCTTCCACTGCAGCAATTCCAGTGTGGTACCGAGCTTTGTGTTGCCATCTTCGCAATTGGGGTACAACCCTTTCTTGTGATCCTCTAACATGCGATCGAACTTCAACTTCTCCTTTTCACTTTTGCATTGTCTCTTTGCATCAACAATGACCCGACAAAGATCATCATCGGGCACATCGTCTAGTTCCTCTTGATCTTCAGCTTCCCCCGTTGCAGCATCACCGTATTCAGGGGGCACATAGTTGTCATCATCCTCTTCTACCTTCGCTGTCTTCCATCATAACCTCTCTGAAAGTGCGTTATATCGACTAGAGGGGGGGTGAATAGGCGATTTTTACAAATTCGTCACTGAGGAATTTCAAGGTGAGGAAATTCCTAAGCGACGAACTACTTAGCAGTGGAATAAGTACTCAGATGCAAGCATAACAGAGCAATAGCACAGTCATCATGATGAAATGAAAACAGGCACAGAGTACAAGTAGCGTAAACACAGGATAAGCAGGCTGAAGACAAACTGACTGAAGAAATTGAACTGAGGAAATTGAGAAAGTCTTCAGTCAAAGTCTTCAAACAGTAATGATCAAATACATAGCCAGTATGCTAGGAAATGAAAGGGTTGAGGAAATAGAACCAGTAGCTCGGTGAAGACAATGATTTGGTAGACCAGTTCCAACTGTTGTGACAGTTGTACGTCTGGTTAGAGCGGCTAGGTATTTAAACCTGAGGACACACAGTCACGAACACACAGTCCTCACCGTATTCTCCTTGAGCTAAGGTCACACAGACCTCGCCCAATCACTCATGGTAAGTCTTCAGGTGACTTCCAAACCTTCACATACTCGGTCACTCGGCAATCCACAATTTCCTCTTGGATGCTCTAGACCATGACGCCTAACCGTCTGGAGGATGCACAGTCCTCAAAGGTAACAAGCGTCGGTTCCACACAGGAACAATCTCTTCAGTGATGCTCAATCACTTTGGGTTTGTAGGTGTTTGGGTTTTTGGGTTTTTCCTCACTTGATGATTTTCGCTCAAAGTCCTCGGAGGATGGGATGCTCTAAATGACAAGTGTCAATCTATCTCTCGGAGCAGCCAACCAGCTAGTGGTTGAAGGGGGCGGCTATTTATAGCCTAGGGAGCAGCCCGACATGATAAGACATAAATGCCCTTCAATGATATGACCGTTAGGTGGGTAGGATATTTGGACAGCTGGCGTGCAGCACAGCAACGGTCGGATATTTGAGTATCAAATTCCTCAGGGCTATCATGTTCCTCACTTGTAGGCAATCCGCACTGGCGAATTCCTAACTCCTCAGTCAGAACAAATTCCTCAGAGAACAGAAGAACTTCGTCTCTGTCACTGAAGAACTTGACTAAACTGTATGAGATTTCCAATGGCTTCACTCGAAAGGATTGGGTAGGTGTAGGATTTTGAGTTGAGCATCACTTGGAAACTTTTCCTTAGTTTTACCTCGACCCCCTTTAATAGTACGGTGTTTCCTATGACTCAAGAAGAAGAAAATGAAACTACAAAAACAAAAGTCTTCACGCTTCATAATCCTCGCATGAATATCAAGTCTTCAGGGTCACACCAATTTCTTCACTTTCAAAGTCTTCAAGAAAACCAAAGTCTTCAGTTGAAGACATTCATTTTTAGGGGTCGACATTCATCGTAAATAACAAACTCCTCATAGACTTATAGACCTGTGTACACTCACAAACGCATTAGTCCCTTAACCTATAAGTCTTCAATACACCAAAATCACTAAGGGGCACTAGATGCACTTACAATCTCCCCCTTTTTGGTGATTGATGACAATATAGGTTAAGTTTTCAACGGGGATAAACATATGAAGTGTAAATACTGATATTGAGGAATTTGATTGCAAGATATAGAAGAACTCCCCCTGAAGATGTGCATATTTGAGGAATTTGCTTTGAAATAGCAATTGCACATTGTTGAGTAATATCATGGAGATCTCCTCCTATATCTTGAAATTCATACATGCATTTAACATATGATATGAAGAATTTGAAATGCATGATGAAATATGGTGTCTGACGAAATTCAGCATGCGTGCATTATGGTATTGAGGAAATAGCATGCAGAAAAACAGAGCAAAAGTATCAGACCACCATAGGACTTAAGTTTACAACTCATCAGAGCAAACACCTCAGAAAAGCAAGAGTTGTAACTTAACAGAAATATAGCCCATATATAAGACCAGCTTGAAGACTAACTCAAATGTCTCCCCCTTTGTCATCGAATGACCAAAAGGGACGAAAAATGAGGACTAACGCCCCTGAAGAATATCATCATGATGTCGATGGAGGAGCGCCAGCATTGTTGGGGTCGTCCATTGAGGTAGGGCCTGCCGCAGTGTCGTTCAAGTCTTCAGCTTCATCCGTCTCGCGCGATGAAGAATATGAACTGTCAACAAGCTGGGGAACTTTGACTTTCTTGAATTTCTTCGAAGGTGGCTGAGACCAGTCAAAGTCCTGTTGGAATCCCATCTCCTTGAGTTCTTCAGCACTATGAAGATTAGACAGAATCGCCCAAGTGCGGTCAAAGACTTCATGCAAGTAGTAGTGATTCTTCTTCACAGTATTTTGAGTGACTGTCATGTTCTGAAGAATTGCACCAAACTGACGCTTGACCCACTTGTGATTTCGATCAACTTTCTGATGAAGACAAAGGAGAAGTTCACGATCAGTCATCACACGCGGAGCTGCGGCTTGAGGATGATGTTCTGAAGCTTTGGCAGCAGAATCTTGAGTTGCAGAGTCATCATTGGTGGAATAGGAAGTAGCTTTGCGAAACTGTCCATCCAATGGACGAGTACCTTCATCAATAACAGTAGCCTTGCCCTTCTCGTCAAATGAGGAAATAGTCCGTTTGAGGACTTCAATAGGGGGCAAATAGCTGAGATGATTTTGAAAATCAGCCTTATAATGAATTGAAGATCTTGATCTGATGAACTTCATGATCCAGGGAGCATAAGGCTTCAACTCAAAAGGTGACAGAGCAGCATTGGCCAAAGTCCTCATGAAGAAATCGTGGTAGTTGATAGGAATACCGTGAATGATATTGAACAGCAGATTCTTCATAATGCCAACAACTTCTTCATCATCAGAGTTGTGGCCCTTGATTGGACTGAGGGCTTTGGTCAATATGCGATAAACTGTCCTTGGCACATAGAGCAATTCCTTGACGAGGAATTTGGTCCTTGGAGCTTGGCCTGGCTTCAAAGGCTTCATCAGCACTTGCATCAGATGATCAGACAGTTCAGGTTCAACATAGAGAAGCCTTGCACCTTCAGTGGGAGGACTGACTAGGACGGCATGAAGCAATTCAAAGGCCGGTGCTTTGAAATGAGTATTATCGGTCATCCAGTCCAATACCCATGAATTGACATCATCAACATTTCCAGTAATGTGCAGGGTGGCGAAGAATTGAAGAATGAGTTCTTCATTCCAATCGCAGATGTCGGTGCAGAAATTGAGTAACCCAGCGTCATGAAGAACACTGAGGACTGGGGTGAAGCAGGGCAGCGATTCCATATCTACATGAGGAATTTGCTCATGTTCAAAGATCTTATCCTTATCAAACAACAATGAGGAATAGAAGTTTATCTGGCTTGCAGTTCAGAAGCGCTTGCGACGAAGTCGAGCAGAGTCATAGGGATTGTAGTCAGTGAAGAATATGTGCTCATTGAAGAAATCCTCAGCATTAAACTTCTGCTTCTTGGAGTGAGGGTTTTGTGGCTTGGGCTGAAGATTAACAGTTGAAGAATTTACAGCCTCTTGAGGTATAGCCACTGGAGCCACAGGCTGAGGAATTTCAGCAGCAGCCTTGGCCTCCATTTCTTCAGACATATGTACATCAGCACTAGTGACTGGAACTTCTTCAGGAATAGAATGAAGTGAAGCTTGACGTTCATCAGAGCCCGTATGAACTTCTTCAGTTGGCACAGGGGACTGAGGAACATGATGTAGCGGGGTCGTCAGAGGTGAATTGGGGTGATGACTTTCCCAAAAGTCATCATTTAGAATAGGTGTTGTAGACCCAATATCCACATCCTCATCTTCTTCAATTTCTTCGACGCCTGCCTCTTCAGCTGTGAACTGAGGCATGGGCGATGATACCAGTGGGGTTGAAGGGAAAGTATCCACTTCAATTTCTTCATCCATCTGCTCTGTCGAAGCAGCAGAAGGATCTTCTTCATCAGATTTACTTGGAATTTCATATTCCTCACCAAAGGGAATGATCTCCTTTGATGGCATGCTTGATATTGGAATAGCATCAATTGGGTTTTCAGATGAACTCGTCAAAGTCTTCAATTTCTTGGGAGCTGAAGACTCTGAAGATGCAGATGCTTTCCTTTTCTTCACAGCTGCTCGCTTCGCAGCCTTGGTTTTCTTCGCTTCTGTTGCAGAAGGAAGGTTGATGCTTGTCATCGGTGCAGGAGGAGCAGAGGAAATTGGTTGAATTTCTTCAGGCACAACTGATGCAGTTGCCCTGGCTTGTTCAGATTCCTCAGGCACAGTAGCAGATGCTTCAACTGGCCTGGATTGCTCTTCAGGCGCAATATTAGAGGTTGCCCTGGCATTTTCTTCAGAGACTGGAATTTCTTCATCAGCTCTGGCGCTTTCATTTTCTTCAGCAGACTGAATAGATGTTCCAGTCTGAGGAAATTTGGGTTGCGATGAAGCTGCAACACTTGGAGTAAATCCTTTTGCCATTCTGATGAATCTGACCTTGGCACCTAGCCAATCTGCACGGAATGCATGAAATTCATCACTGAGTGCTTTGATCTCAGCCTGCATAGTCATGAGTTCTTCAGGAGACATTTTCACAACATTGTTCTTCAGAAAATGCTCCTTCTTGTACTGAGCCTTCTTCACCTGCCTGGCCTTTTCAAATTTCCATTTCTCTTCATTTATGAAGGCCGTCAACATGTGACTTTGACCAGGAGTGAGGTTTAATTCAGGCAAAGGTGTATTTGGATCCTTGTGCCATAGATCGATGAAATCAAGGATCTTCCTTGGATCCAGCATGAGGGGCACAGCACTGCCTTTGGCACTAGATGCCCTTTGTTGTCGATCTCTGATGAGCTCAGCTAATTCTTCATCATCAGCTTCGTCTTCACTTGACGGAACCTGAAAGGCAACTTGCTTCTTGTGAGGACTTGGCCTTGTGCCTCGTCCAGCAGTGGCCTTTTTCTTCAGCAAGATAGGAGTTGTTGAAGACTGAGATGGAGCTGAAGAACTTGCAGAGACTCCTGAAGCAATTGAGATTCCAGTAGTCCTTTGGCATGTGGCAAGATGCACAGGTGCTGAGGACTTTGCAGGAGCAGCTGAGGATTTTGCAACTGAGGGAGTTGGAGCTGCTTTTGAGGAATTTGCTTGAGGATCAGGTCGTGAGGGCTTTGAAGAGCTTGGCCGTGAGGGCATTGCAGCTGAGGAACTTGTCTTGACAGCTGATTTCTTCAGCATAGCCTTCTTAGACTTGATAGCAGAGGCCTCAGCGGCGGCAGCAACAGAATCTTCATTGAATTTCTTCACTGCCTCTTTAGCCACTTTGGCCAGCTTGGCTTGTCGCTTAGCCCACTCCTTGGGAAATTCCTCACCTCTTCTGATGCTAGTGGGATCAGCTTCTTGGCCAGGAGCCAATGGAGGTCTTGGACATGGAGGGTTAACAGCGAATTTCTTCATGTACTTGGGAGTGACATAGCGATATTCCCTCCATTCTCTTACCCATCTCCTCTCAATCTTCTGAATGCGCACTTTGCGCTGATTTTTGTTCTCCTTGCCATGAGTTGCTTCATCAGGAGTACAATATTCATCATAGATGTCATCAGGGATCTCAAAAGCAGTATTTGTTTCTGGCCTCTTTCCTCCCTTCTGAGGTCTTTTACCATCAGCATTTTCTTCACTTGAGGATTTTGAACAATCGAATTTTCTGATGAGGTATGCAATTTTTCTTCAAGGAACGCTGCAAATGAGTTAAGTTGATGAGAACCAAGAGATTCAGCAGCGGACATGTGTACCTGTGAACAGAATATAGGTGCGAAGAATTTGGAGAGGTCATATGCGTTCTCAGAAGTTTTTCAAAAGTATCAAGTTTGAGGAAATTGACCAGGGGTGTCTTGAGGAATTTCACTAAGCATTTTGACTTAGGTTCCAGAGTTGTGTCGATTGAAAATCCACACAATTGAGGAATCTTGAAGAAAAACGTTGCTTAGAGAAACTGATCAAGGACAGAAGCAAGTTGGTGTTTAAGAACATGAAAGTTGAAGAATAAACAACTTTTGAAGATGTTGTGGAAATCATCAGAATCAACAAGGGCAGTAAAAATAAATTTTATTTACCCTTGACGAAGAACACGACGAACTGAGAGTAGCAGTGGAGAAGTTCGTCCGTTCAGATCTTCCACGCCCTAACTTGGCGATGGAAAACAGCTATGGCGGCGGCGGAGTGAAGATTTCCACGGCCGGCGTGAGTACAACGGCGACGAGGTCGAGGCAGTGAAGCTCTTCCTCACCGGCGACGATGGAGTGTAGCGGCGGCGCTAGGCCTGAGAGCTCGAGTGAGGGGAGTGAGATCGAGCGGGAGGAGAAATCTGAGGAGGGCGAGGGGTATTTATAGCCGAGGTGAAAAACCGCTTGTCCGAAGAAAATGGACGAACGTGCCCCTGACCCTTCTTATCCTAACGACATGTGTCACCCATGTACTGTGAAATGGAGATCGTGTTTGATCGCGGGTGAATAGATAAATCTTGTCGAGGGATATGGAACGGTTTGAGCGGCAAAAGCCGAAAATTCAGATAAGAATATTTTAATGTTTCGTTCGCAAATTCTTCAGCTGTCAAGGACACAGTGAAGACTTTGAACGGGTTTCAAATAGAACGCACATGAAGAATTTGTGAACGGATTGGATTGAGTTTAGCATAGAGGGGGAACGGGTCCGATCACATTCACTTAGAAGAAAATCAACTTGAAGAATTAGCAATAAGTGAATGCTGTAGAGGATAGAAAAACTCAAATATATATATAGTCAATGAAGAACACAGACGGGAAGAGTGAATACTTTGCAAAGTTGAAGAATTTGAAAATTTGAAGAATCTGCAAAATGAAGAAAAACTCAATTTTGAAGATTTTCAACTTTTGTGGTGGCGTAACCCACCGTATAAGAATGATGATTTCAGACACCGCGTACAATTGTCGTAGGGTTCTGAGAATCAAATTCTTCATTAATTTCTTCACACTTAGCGGGTTTGTCTTCATTTGATTGAAGAAAAACGTTTCTTCGTGTGTTGCACATCTAAGTCATCAATTTGCATAAGTGTTAGGATGTGTGTCCTTTTCAAAGGACATTCGAAGATTCTAAGATATTTAGCTCACACCGCAATTTGCTAAATCTCTTCTCATCCAAGGGCTTTGTGAAGATATCCGCTAGTTGTTCTTCAGACTTCACGGGATCAATAGAGATGTCACCCTTCAACACATGATCTCGAAGAAAATGATGACGAATCTCGATGTGCTTTGTCTTCGAGTGCTGAACTAGGTTATGAGCAATTTTGATGGCACTCTCGTTGTCGCAGTAGAGTGGCACATTCTTCACATTGATGCCGTAGTCCTTGAGGGTTTGCTTCATCCACAGCAATTGAGCACAGCAAGAACCAGCAGCAATATACTCAGCTTCAGCAGTAGAGAGTGATACGCAGTTCTGCTTCTTCGACGACCAACATACTAAGGATCGTCCGAGGAAATGGCATGTGCCTGATGTTGACTTGCGGTCCACACGATCACCAGCATAGTCAGAGTCAGAATATCCAATGAGATCAAAAGCCGAGCCCTTGGGATACCATAATCCAAGTGTTGGAGTGTGAGCTAGATATCGAAGAATATGTTTCACAGCCTTATGGTGTGATTCCTTCGGTGTAGCTTGAAAACGGGCACACATGCAAACACTAAGCATAATATCCGGCCTAGATGCACATAGGTACAATAAAGAGCCAATCATGGAGCGGTATACCTTTTGATCGAAGTCTATTCCATTTTCATCAGTGCATAGATGACCATTTGTGGGCATAGGGATTTTGACGCCTCTGCATTCTTGCATACCGAATTTCCTCAGAACTTCCTTGATGTATTTCTCTTGAGAAATGAAGATGCCATTGCGTTGTTGACGAATTTGAAGACCTAAGAAGAATTTCAATTCTCCCATCATGGACATTTGATATTCCTCACTCATCATGTAGGCAAATTCGTCACTGTAATGTTGGTTAGTACAGCCAAACATAATATCATCAACATATATTTGGCACACGAATAATTCATCATCATAGGTTTTGGTGAAGAGAGTTGGGTCAAGTGAACCGGGTTTGAAGCCTTTCTTCATGAGGAATTCCTTCAAAGTATCATACCATGCCCGAGGGGCCTGCTTGAGGCCATAGAGGGCCTTATTGAGTCTGAAGACTTTGTCAGGATGCTTAGGATCTTCAAAACCTGGGGGTTGAGCAACATATACTTCTTCCTCAAGCTTACCATTGAGGAATGCACTTTTCACATCCATTTGATATAAGATGATATTATGATGGTTAGCATAAGCAAGCAATATGCGAATAGCCTCAAGTCTAGCAACAGGTGCAAAAGTTTCATCAAAATCAATTCCTTCAACCTGTGTGTAGCCTTGAGCCACAAGACGAGCCTTGTTCCTCACCACTAGGCCATTTTCATCTTGCTTGTTGTGGTAGATCCATTTGGTACCGATGATATTGTGCTTGCATGGGTCCGGTCGCTTGACAAGCTCCCATACATTGTTCAGCTTGAATTGATGTAATTCCTCTTGCATCGCTTGAATCCATTCAGGCTCCAGAAATGCCTCATCAACTTTGGTGGGCTCTGTGATAGAGACGAAAGAAAAATGCCCACAAAAGTTAGATAAATGTGAAGCTTTTGAGCGAGTCAGAGGACCTGGTGCGTTGATGTCGTTGATGATTCTCTCAATCTGTACTTCATTTGCAACGCGAGGATGAGCAGGTTGGCGACTTTGATTTGGCTCAACATTTTCTTCAGAGCCATTTTCTTCAGATGCGCCAGCATGCTGTTCTTCATGTTCTGGAATGATTTCTTCAGCAGATTCTTCAGTAGGAATGACATCCTCAGTAGCTTTGAACTTGATGGTTTCCTCAGGCGTCTTTTCATCTAGCACAGGAGGTAGGTGCTCTCTTTGCGAGCCGTTAGTCTCATCGAACCGCACATCTACAGTTTCAACAACCTTGTTGTGATAGGTGTTGAAGACCCTGTAGGTGTGCGAGTCCTTTCCGTAACCAAGCATAAAACCTTCATGTGCTTTCGGTGCAAATTTAGAATTGTGATGAGGATCTCTAATCCAGCATTTAGCACCGAAGACTTTGAAATAACTCACATTGGGTTTCTTGTAAGTGAGGAGTTCATATGAGGTCTTCTTGAAGAATTTGTGAAGATATACCCTGTTGATGATGTGGCATGCAGTATCAATTGCCTCAGGCCAGAAGTGACGAGGTGTCTTGTATTCATCAAGCATGGTGCGAGCCATCTCAACAAGAGTCCTGTTCTTGCGCTCCACAACGCCATTCTGCTGAGGAGTGTATGGGGCAGATAGCTCATGAGTAATACCAAGTTCATCGAGATAGTCATCAAGACCAGTATTCTTGAACTCGGTCCCATTGTCACTACGTATATGCTTGATCTTCACACCGAAATTCGTCGAAGCCCTTGAGGAAAATCGTCTGAAGACTTCCTGCACTTCAGTTTTGTAAGTAATGACATGCACCCATGTGTAACAAGAATAGTCATCAACAATGACAAAGCCATATAGAGATGCTGCATTTGTTAGTGTGGCATAATGAGTAGGGCCAAAGAGATCCATATGAAGCAATTCAAAAGGACGAGAAGTAGTCATGATAGTCTTCGAGGGGTGCTTGGCTCTGGTCATTTTTCCAGCCTCACAAGCCCCACAAAGATGATCTTTGAGGAATTTGACACCCTCGATGCCAATGACGTGCTTTTTCTTCACGAGCGTGTGTAAGTTCCTCATGCCAGCATGACCCAGTCGTCGATGCCATAGCCAGCCTTCTGAAGCTTTAGCAAGTAGACAAGTGGCAGGCTGTGGTCCTGCAGAGAAATCAACAATATACAAGTCTCCTCTCCTAAAGCCTTCGAAGACTTTGGAATTGTCAGATTCCATGAGAACTAAGCAACCATATTTGCCAAAGACAACAACCATATCAAGATCACAAAGCATTGAGACAGACATGAGGTTGAATCCGAGGGACTCGACAAGCATGACTTTATCCATGTGTCGATCCTTTGAGATTGCAACCCTACCTAGACCCAATACCTTGCTTTTGCCTTTGTCAGCATAGGTGATATGCTTCAAGTGTGATGGAGATAAAGGAGTGTTCATTAGTAAGCTCTTGTCACCGGTCATGTGATTTGTACATCCACTATCGAGGACCCACTCAGTAGCTTTGGGTAAATCATCCTGCAGATGAATTAGTGCATCTTACGAACTCATATACTTCAGAGTGAAGAATATGACATCAAATTCATTAGACATATTTCATCAATTAAAGCAACATATGCATATATATAGCAATGTGAGGACGTGAGAAATAAATAAATCATTTCTTCATGATTAGCTTGCGTCCTTTCAAGCATTTCAGGTCTCCAGCAAATTCTTCAGACGATTTAGTTCGTCTGGAGACCTGACCCTGCATAAAAGATTAGTTCTTTTTCTTCACCACCCACATCTGGAGGGGTGGCAAAGAGTTCATCATTCTGCGAGCTCCATAAGAGAAGGGTGGCATTGAAGCCAGAGTGCTTCGTTTCACAGGAGAGGGATTAGCATAGACATATGAGTAAGCAGAGAAATTCTTCGAGGACTTATGAATATAATGATTTGAAGAATAATGCACATAATCAGAACTCTTAGATTTTCCCTGCGAAACAGAAGCGTTAGCATGGTGATGATCATGCGAGGACTTGGATCCATGTGAGGAATTTGATCCATAAGAGGACTTGGATCCATATGGAGACTTTGGTCCATATGAAGAATTTGATATGGGGTTCTTATTCTTCACAGGTGGTGTCATGAGGACATTCACCTGAAGACTTTCAAGGCACCTTTTGGGAACCCAGATTTTCTTCATAGGGGGACCGTTCCTGCAGTTAGTGCCAACATATCTAGCAAATACTTCACCATTCTGATTTTTTGAACAGTTTATAGTTGGAGTCAAATGACTCATCAGATGAATATGAGGATTCACAAGTAAAGCCAGATAAAGTGGATGGATCTACGGGAGGTCCTTTCGCAGCAACCCATGAGGTTTTGGGATACTGCTCAGGTTTCCAGTAGGTTCCATCAGCATTGAGTTTCCTCTCAAAGGCAATACCCTCTTTCCTAGGGTTCCTGTTCAAGATCTGCTTTTTGAGCACATCACAAAGAGTCTGATGCCCTTTGAGGCTTTTGTACATGCCTGTCACATACAATTCCTTCAACCCTGCATTTTCGTCAGTGATACTAGTGGTATCCTCAGATGAGGAATTTGTGACCACAGAGATAGTTGAAGAATTTGCAGCAATAGAAGCATTTGAACATTCAGGTGAAGAATTAGCAGTTTCACGTTCAATGCATTTCAAGCATGGTGGAATAAATTCTTCCTAAGCGGAACTGATCTGTTGAGCAAGCAAAGAATCATTTTCCTTCTGAAGATCTTCATGACTCACCCTTAGCTTCTCAAGATCTTGCTTTCTTTGAAGAAATTCATAAGAAAGCTTCTCATGATCGGCTAGGAGAGTTTCATGACGACCTTGAAGGTTGTCAAACTTAGACTATAGTTGCTGAAGATTATCAGTCAGTGTTTGAGTTCGATCCATTTCCTCACCTAACAGATCATCGCTTTTGTCTAGCATATTTTGAACCTTTTCCA
Organism: Thinopyrum elongatum; assembly: GCA_011799875.1. Taxonomy (NCBI): domain Eukaryota; kingdom Viridiplantae; phylum Streptophyta; class Magnoliopsida; order Poales; family Poaceae; genus Thinopyrum; species Thinopyrum elongatum. The sequence continues at coordinate 664,528,945 of CM022303.1, forward strand.
AAGCCTTTTGTTGTTTAACAGCAATATTAGCAAGTTTGGAATAGCTGGGTTTGAGGTTATCATCAGATTCATCCTCACTTGATTCAGAGGAGGGATATTTGAGTACCTTGGCACCTTTTGCCATGAAGCAATAGGTGGGAGCATAGTCATCGTTGCCGTCATCAGCAGTGTTGGGGAAGCCATTTTCCTCAGTGTTGAAGATGGACTTGCTAATGTAAGCAGTAGCGAGGGCTAGGCTCGCCACACCAGAGTCTGACTCCTCAGATGCCTCCTCTTCCTCATGTTCCTCAGATTCAGCTTCAGAGTCCATTTCCTTGCCAATGAATGCCCGAGCCTTTTTGGAACTGCTCTTCTTGTGAGATGAAGACTTTGAAGATTTTGACGATGAGGACTTTGAAGATTTCTTCTTCTTCTTAGAGTCATCTGAACTATCATCCTTGTATTTCTTCTTCTTTGATTCCTTTTCCCACTGAGGACAATCAGTAATGTAGTGACCAGGTTTCTTGCATTTATGGCAAGTTCTCTTCTTGTAGTCACGGGATGAGGAATCTGATTTCATGTCATCACCTCTTGAGGATTTTCCAAATCGGCCACGTCTAGAGAACTTCTGGAATTTCCTCACGAGCATTGCTAGCTCCTGACTCAGTTCTTCAGGATCACCAAGGCTGCTACCAGAATCTTCATCTTCAGATTCAGAGACTGCCTTGGCTTTTAGTGCACGAGATCTGCCATAGCTCGGTCCGTAGAGATCTCTCTTCTCAGCAAGTTGGAACTCATGAGTATTTAGTCTCTCGAGGATATCAACAGGATCAAGTGACTTGTAGTCTCCACGTTCTTGAATCATCAGTGCCAGTGTATCGAATGAAGAGTCGAGTGACCTCAGCAATTTCTTCACCACCTCATGGTCGGTGATGTCAGTGGCACCTAGTGCTTGAAGCTCGTTTGAAATGTCAGTGAGACGATCAAAGGTTTGCTGAACGTTTTCGTTGTCGAGTCTTTTGAAGCGGTTGAAGAGATTGCGAAGAACGTCAACTCGAGAGTCACGTTGAGTTGAGACTCCTTCATTGACCTTGGACAGCCTATCCCAGATAAGCTTAGTTGTCTCCAAAGCACTCACTCTGCCATACTTCCCTTTGCTCAGATGGCCACATATGATATTCTTCGCTTGAGAGTCGAGTTGCTTGAATCTCTTCACATCAGCAGCGTTTACGGAAGGAGTGATAGAGGGAACGCCATTTTCCACAACGTACCAGAGATCGTTGTCAATTGCCTCAAGATGCATGCGCATCTTGTTCTTCCAGTAGGGGTAGTCCGTCCCATCGAAGGTAGGACACCCAGCCGAGACCTTGATCATGCCTGCAGTCGACATAACTAAAACTCCAGGTGGTTAAACCAAAATCACACAGAACAAGGGAGTACCTTGCTCTGATACCAATTGAAAGTGCGTTATATCGACTAGAGGGGGGGTGAATAGGCGATTTTTACAAATTCGTCACTGAGGAATTTCAAGGTGAGGAAATTCCTAAGCGACGAACTACTTAGCAGCGGAATAAGTACTCAGATGCAAGCATAACAGAGCAGTAGCACAGTCATCATGATGAAATGAAAACAGGCACAGAGTACAAGTAGCGTAAACACAGGATAAGCAGGCTGAAGACAAACTGACTGAAGAAATTGAACTGAGGAAATTGAGAAAGTCTTCAGTCAAAGTCTTCAAACAGTAATGATCAAATACATAGCCAGTATGCTAGGAAATGAAAGGTTTGAGGAAATAGAACCAGTAGCTCGGTGAAGACAATGATTTGGTAGACCAGTTCCAACTGCTGTGACAGTTGTACGTCTAGTTAGAGCGGCTAGGTATTTAAACCTGAGGACACACAGTCCCGAACACACAGTCCTCACCGTATTCTCCTTGAGCTAAGGTCACACAGACCTCGCCCAATCACTCGTGGTAAGTCTTCAGGTGACTTCCAAACCTTCACATACTCGGTCACTCGGCAATCCACAATTTCCTCTTGGATGCTCTAGACCATGACACCTAACCGTCTGGAGGATGCACAGTCCTCAAAGGTAACAAGCGTCGGTTCCACACAGGAACAATCTCTTCAGTGATGCTCAATCACTTTGGGTTTGTAGGTGTTTGGGTTTTTGGGTTTTTCCTCACTTGATGATTTTCGCTCAAAGTCCTCGGAGGATGGGATGCTCTAAATGACAAGTGTCAATCTATCTCTCGGAGCAGCCAACCAGCTAGTGGTTGAAGGGGGCGGCTATTTATAGCCTAGGGAGCAGCCCGACATGATAAGACATAAATGCCCTTCAATGATATGACCGTTAGGTGGGTAGCATATTTGGACAGCTGGCGCGCAGCACAGCAACGGTCGGATATTTGAGTATCAAATTCCTCAGGGCTATCATGTTCCTCACTTATAGGCAATCCGCACTGGCGAATTCCTAACTCCTCAGTCAGAACAAATTCCTCAGAGAACAGAAGAACTTCGTCTCTGTCACTGAAGAACTTGACTAAACTGTATGAGATTTCCAATGGCTTCACTCGAAAGGATTGGGTAGGTGTAGGATTTTGAGTTGAGCATCACTTGGAAACTTTTCCTTAGTTTTACCTCGACCCCCTTTAACAGTACGGTGTTTCCTATGACTCAAGAAGAAGAAAATGAAACTACAAAAACAAAAGTCTTCACGCTTCATAATCCTCGCATGAATATCAAGTCTTCAGGGTCACACCAATTTCTTCACTTTCAAAGTCTTCAAGAAAACCAAAGTCTTCAGTTGAAGACATTCATTTTTAGGGGTCGACATTCATCGTAAATAACAAACTCCTCATAGACTTATAGACCTGTGTACACTCACAAACGCATTAGTCCCTTAACCTATAAGTCTTCAATACACCAAAATCACTAAGGGGCACTAGATGCACTTACACTCTCTTTCTCCGTGCTTGGTCCAAACATTATAGTGTGGCATGAAACCCTTATAAAGCAGGTGGGTGCGAAGGGTTTTCGAGTCAGAGTAAGACTTTGTATTCCCACATATAGGGCATGGACAACACATAAAACCATTCTGCTTGTTTGCCTCAGCCACTTCGAGAAAATTATGCACGCCCTTAATGTACTCGGAGGTGCGTCTGTCACCGTACATCCATTGCCGGTTCATCTGCGTGCATTATATATAATTAAGTGTGTCAAAAACCATTACAGCACATCATGAATACAGAAGTGACCAAATTAATTAATGGAAGTTCATCATCACATTAAAACCAAAGTACATACATAGTTCTCATTGAACAACATATAGCTTTCCAGAGCATCTAATTAAACCATACATTGAAACTATCTAAAACATTTCAATGCAACAACAAATGCGATCATAATCGCAACTAAGGTAACAATTGATCCAACGACATAATGATACCAAGCCTCAGTATGAATGGCATATTTTCTGTACTTTCTAATCTTGAAGCGCATTGCATCCATCTTGATCTTGTGATCATCGACGACATCCACAATAGGCAACTCCAACATCATCTTCTCCTCCTCAATTTTTTTCAATTTTTCCTTCAAGTAATTGTTTTCTTCTTCGACTAAATTTAACCTCTTGACAATAGGGTTGGTTGGAATTTCCGGTTCACATAACTCCTAGATAAAAAACTCTGTGTCACGTTGGTCGGCATAATTGTCATAAACACTAAATGAAACTAATAGTTATAAAAGATAATATATATACCACATCCGAATCATAGACAGGACGAGGGCCGATGGAGGCGGATACCAAAACCATCGCACTATATAATAACAAACAATAATAAAAGTAAGAAAATTACACAAGTATCTATCTAAATCATACAAGTAAGAACTTTTTTCTTTTAGAAAGAAGATAAGAACAAGAGGCTCACCACGGTGGTGCCGGCGACGAGATCGGTGCGGGCGATCGACGGCGGTGAGGACGGGGACGGGACAGGACGGACCGCCAAACCTAGACAAATCTTGAGGAAAATGGAGCTTGGACAAGGAGCTTCGAGAGGAGAAAGCTTAAGTGTGGCTCGGGCATTTCATCGAACACCTCATGTGCATAGGAGGTGAGCTAGAGCACCACAAAGCTCTCCCACGGCCGGCCAAAAAAACAGAGCACTCCACTGCTCTGCTCGCGGGGTATAGATAGGCATCTCTTTGGTCCCGGTTTGTGGCTAGAACTGGGACTAAAGGACCCCATTTGGTCTCGGTTCTAGCCACCAACCGGGACCAATGGTTGTGGGCCAGGAGCGAGGCCCATTGGTCCCGGTTCGTGTCTGGAACTGGGACCAATGGGGCCAGACGAACCGGGACCAATGGCCCACGAGGCCAGGCCGGCCCCCTGGCCTCACGAACCGGGACCGATGCCCCCATGGGTCCCGGTTCATGAGTGAACCGGGATTAATGGGCTTACCCGGCCTGGACCAAAGCCCTGTTTTCTACTAGTGATGCCCCTCTAAATTGTCCGGACACATGCATATAATTAGTGGGGGTGGTTCGTGGTCCCACCAAAGAGAGGAAAGAAAGAATAAAGAAAAAGAGAAAGTGGTCCTGAGTGGGTCGGATCCGACGTGGAGGACTGCATGGACACGTCTGGACACCCTCATTTTCTCCCCACATATGGGCTGGATTTGAGGGTTTGCGAACAGCCCGAACATATGGGAATGATTTGGGGGGTTCGGTTGGGTGGCCTTTTTCACTCTCTCTCCTGTCCGGGCTGTCCGCCGGACATGGGGGGACGAAGTGGTGGGTCCAGTTGGAGATGCTCTTAATAAATATGATCTGGGTCCTTCGAGACCCGTCCGTGTTAAAAAAACAACCGGTAATTCTAGTCCTAAGATTTTTTTTGGGTAATTCTAGTCCTAAGACTAGTCATAGTGACATAGGTAGTAACATGAATCCTCATGCAATGCCAACTAGGCATATCGATGACATGGCATGGTATTAAATGAGGAAAAAGATGATGGTGATAACATATTAGAGCAAGTATAATAGATCCTAATCAGCCGACTATAAGATGTTCCATATCAGCAAAATCTTATCTGGAGCAGAGAGAAAACAGGAGAGAGAATAGAGCCGGCGCTTCATCTATCGCTGGGCGTTAACACAAGCTACGATGAAATTAAGCGAGCATGCAGCTGGTGACCAGGGCAGAGCATGCAGCCAGCCAATCACTGTTCCTTTCCTGGCATCTCTCTCCATGCGAGCATTAAAGACTACTAGTTGTTGGGGCGCCACCCGGTGGCGCCGCCTAACACGAAGTTGGGGCGGTGCTAGGTTGGGAAGCACACTTTCCAATTTCTTGTTTGTATCAGGGGTGTTATTCCATCACACTCAAAATACATGCATGTTTACTACTGGTACGCTCAAGTATGTAAAACTTTAAGATAGAGTTGTGCAAAATCAACACACTTAGAGAATATATTCTTAAAGGTTACATGACATCCTCTGATAAGTGGGAGACGGGGAAGCCATGCAGCTCAGTGATGCCCGCTCGATCGATCTGTCAAGGAGGGTGAACGTCGATGGCAACATGGTGGCCATGGATCTGGCTGGAGAAGCGCCTCGTCCTTTGGCCGCCATGGAAGAACACCTCTTCATCCTAATCTAAACTCTTTCGTAAAACAAATCTTCTGTTAGTTCAGACATTATGCAAAGTGCTCTAGAACAAAAACCAAAGTAACATTTTGTCAACAATATTTGGTTTAAACTCTGAAGTGATCCAGCAACAAAGAATATGCTAATGGTGCACTAACAAAATCTCTTATACCATTTGGATATTACAAAGAATAACCAGTGGTTGTACTACATGCTTCACAAAAAATGGCAATATGGGCATATGCATCCAAACGACCATTGTTAAAAAGAAGCATATATACACATATAAGTGGGCAAACGACGAACAAACAATTGTATGGATATACGCGGACAAAGACGGAAAAAGGTAACGACCTGGTCCCATGGCGGCATTTCTGTCATCTGTGTCCTCTAAAGAAACGAACGGGACTGCAGCAGCTAGCTCGCTGGAAAAAGAATAGTCGCGCCCAACATAGATGTAAGCACAGATGACACACATGCACAGAAGAAGATCAAGGGTTAGAAGAATCACCAACCTGTAAACCCAGGCAGTAAGTTGAAGAAAGATCATCACCTGCAAATAAGAAACTGGAGCACCAGAGCAGCCAGATTAGTCAAAAATCTAAGAGAAAAGGACTAAAATAATGAGCTCCAGAGAACAACGGTCAAGGAATAATCATTCCAATTACTGGACGGAACTTTGCACAAATTATTACAAACTGAAGAAATGGAAATAAATCTTACTTCATGACGTTCAATATATCATGTGTGCCTTAAATCGTATAATAATGTGGAAGTAACTACAACTGAGAGGAAGACAACACACACCTTAGGATAGAAGATGAGCTGCGAGCATTGGTCCTAAACCATGGACATCATAAGTCAAATTAGTAGAAGCATGACTCAAAATTATCTCATCTAGGAGACATCCGACATAAATACTTGTTGGTTGATGTTCTTCCAATTCATAATACGGATGCATGCCTCATAAACACATTTAGGTCATTACCTCAAAAAAGTACCTTTGGGTGGTAATACCCAGGGGATCCTTTTGGCAAGATCAGGCCATTAGACCATTTAAGCGTCCTTCATGGACAACTGGAAGTCAAAATTACAAACAATTCAGAAATCAAGATGCAGTTTAAGGAAGAAGGGAGAGATGAGGTCTACCGTTTATTCATAGTGTAATCATTGACCTGTCGCTATCTATATCCATCTAAAATGATCTGCACTATAAGGCTGCTTTAAAACTAAAGCAAGAAGAAAACCTCACCATCGTCCTGCAAGCACATAGAAATGGCTGTTGAAGCCCCACCAGTTAAACTCTTCTGTAACTCAAGAGCAGTAGTTCATTAACACGAAACCAGACCTGTCAATTGGATAAAATTTAACATCAGAAAAATGAAAAACATGTTTATTTGGCTCCTAAGACTACATGCAGCACCCTATCATGTGTGCTTTCATCATTCTACAATAATTTTCTCCTTGCCGAAAGACACAAGAATGCAAGCAACAAGGTACTGTAGCAAAAAGCAGAGGGAAGAGAAATACATTCTGTTACAGGTGAAGCCAAATGAGCATTTGCGTGTGTAAACATATAGGATAAGCTCACCCTAAGCCAGACTGCAACCTTCTGATAATCACATTTGGCAATCCATTACAATCAGTTCAACTGATTCATCAGTCAAAGTATGATGAATAGTATCCTCCATGTTGCCTTACCGAGGGCACAATTCAACGCCTGACTGTAAAGCATAATGACAAGTTACTACATTTAAAATCCATGGCACTGAGAAATAGGTAAGCGGTAAAGACTTATGGAAATATATAACACGCTCCACCTTAGAATTCCTAAAACCGAAAAGAATATGCTGCTCACAATGGGCTCCTGTATGTTTGCACCTTATATTTCCTACATGATTGGCAAAACTGAGAGACATCCCATTATTACAGTGTAAGTGTGTGCACTGTTTCTTTGCCTAAGTTAAATAGTTCTGAACAATCATACTGAAGGTTGAGTAAAACATGTCTTTTGGATTGAGCAATAAATAGCTGCAAAAACCTTGCAAAATCACAGCAAAACAAGAATCTAAAGCTCTGTGGAGTCCTTTTTCTTGGCTAAATATGTAGGCTCTCCATGGAAAATTTTACAATATATTTTATCTATGAAGATGGAAGCTTAGTGTGTCAGTAACCTTACCTATATGGACTTTAGTCGCCAAGAATACTATATTGTATGATTTAATCATAGTCTTCTCCACTCCAAACAAGATGTTCTCTTTTCTGGTCCCTTCCCAGCTCACATGACTTGACTAATGACAACTTCCTTTCCATCTCCACTTCTGCAAAGCAAGCATAGATTGCATATCTAGAAGCAACAGCAGCAAGAGAAGAGCAAGTACACCTACAAACAGTAAAGGATGAAATTTAGGATGTAAATACTCTGCCTCAAGTAATGCTCAAATGCTCATTAAAGTAGACATCAACAAATGAATATGGAGCAATCAGATGTGCATTTTATAGAACCAACAACCAGGCATGGGAACCAGCTGCTGCCGGATATTTTGGTTTACTTCTTGTTTGTCATCCTAGGGGATTTCCATGTACTGGAAAGGTGGTAAAAAAAATTCCCACAATTATGAAACACTCATAGTTGGTATAAAGATTCAGACAAGTGATTCAGCGAACCTCCACAAAATATTCGGAGCTAATTCAACATTGATCGGTCCATGGTTCAGCAAAGAAATTATACTTTCTAGTTAAAATAGAACATTTTACTAATATGCTGAGCAGCTTTAGACTGATTAATCACTGGCTCATGAAAAGAAATTCTGGTTGCTATTTAAACTATTGATTGTAATGGGATTTGAAACTATAGATTTAGTCATCTCTCACCATAGTCACTCTTTTTTCCATTCAGTGAACTTGCAAATTCCTTCGAATCACAACAGCAGCTAGCACACAAGCAAGCTTCTAGCATCGCCTCCTGATATTCTCTTCAGCTATTTCAGTTCTTCAGTGCCCGACGATGAACCTACAGGAAACCAAAAGAGGAGGCTAGGATTGGAGTGGAGGTGAGCCAGATCAAGAATGCAAGGGAGATAAAAGTACGGGTCACCTATAAACCACATCTAGCAGTAGCACAAGCATAGTACAGTAGCAATACCAAATCTAGTAGTAGCACAAGCACAGTACAGTAGCAATACCAAATCGAGGGGAGATCGAGGAGGAAGCAGGAGCTTACCTACCTGACAAAGCCATTGCATAAATTATCCTGGGCACGCCTCCTCTGCGTAAATGTGCGCACTAAACTTGGTGTTAGTATAAGTTAACGTCTTTGAAGGCATTTTAGTGATTAAGAAAAGAACAATGTAGCTAGAGTTTACAGATTGTCGTGCAATCCACAACAAGGAAATTAGGCATAGAAATGCTGCATAGGAATTTGAAGTTGGAATAGAGCATAGTATTGGGACAATAAAATTTCACAGTTATAGCAGGCATCATATATTAACCGAAACCTTTAACATGTCTACTCCTTTCCAAATGCTACATAGGTAATCAAGTATACATCCTGCACATAATTAGCTAATACAGCAGAATGAAAGCTATTGGAAAAAAGGAAAAAAAAATCTGAGACGAGCTCCCCCATCACATTTTCGTTCAGCTCCACGTGTAGCCATTCACTCAGGCAGATTAACTAAAGCTAATGTATTATCAAATAAAAGACACGCCAGTAGTAAATTGCTCGGAAAATCTATCAACTTTGTAGCATTACACATTTCAATTAATATGCACAAATTGATGTAATCACATAACCGAACTGGAATACAGTTCAATCTCCAATGTCATACAAGACAAGGGGCAGAAAACAAACAAAAGACACGCCAGTAGTAAAATGCTAGGAAAACCTATAAAATTTGTAGCATTACACATTTCAACTAATATGCACAAATTGATGTAATCACATAACCGAACTGGAATACAATTCAATCTCCAATGTCATACAAGAAACCGTCCAACATATACTCCGAGTGAAGGAGCGTACCTTGTAATCCCCGGCCATGGTGAGGCGTCCAAAGCAATGGCCGGATGCCGGCTCCCTCGAGAATGGCGAGATGATCATTTTTTGTTGCCTGCAAAATAATTCACAACACAATTATAGCAATCTGTCACGGATGCCAAGAGATAAATTTTGTATCTTACCTAGTTTCGTGAATTCCTCAATGTAGCTGAGCAGCCTGTCATATTGAGCCTTGTCCACCTACATACAGGACATGAGTATCACTTCTAAGTTTCTCATAGGACAAAAACTCAACTTGTGTTGAACAAACACCTTGATTAACTCAAGGATAGAAAGGGTCCCCAACAACCCAACACTCCATGTGCTGCGCCAACTTCTTCACAAATTGATCATAGATGCCCTCTTGCAGGTAGACACGACGCAATGCAAGCTTCTCCCTGCAAATACCTCGTTCAGTCGTCAGACCCATGAATGATCCCTCGTATGGCTACGCTACGACTAATCATCAAGATTTTCTTCACCTTGTTGAAGAAGTTGGCGCTGATGGCAAGACGCACGGCCATGTCTAAGCCCGCGTCGTAGAAGATGGTGAGGGGAGATTTGCCGCCCAGCCTGAGGGACACCGGCTTCAGGTCGCTCCTCGCCGACGCCTCCATTATGAGCCGCCCAACTGCTGTTGATCCCATGAAACTGACCTGCACGGACAAATGCCAGAGCAAGAAAACAATATAACCACTTGCTGAGGTACTACTACTAAATGATTGATGCTGTGAGATTACCATGTTGACATCCATGTGAGACGCGATCACTGTTCCTGCGGTCGGGCCGAAGCCTGTGACCACATTGATCACCCCATCTGGAACTCCCGCCTGCACAAGAACAGCACAGGAAAAGTGCAGAATAGCAGAGGCATTACGTTGCATCTCCCGTGTCAAGTGATCGATCTGACCTGCTTGGCCAAGTGAGAAAACCACATGGACCAGATTGAACAGAGAAAATAGGAATAGCTACAGAGTTATCTGTTTTCAAAATGAATAAGAGCACAAAAAATGTCACAGAAAAGGTGCTTCCTAGATTTCCTCATGTAGCAGGGAGCAGGTTCTATAAAATAGCACAAAGAAGGTCTCCTAGTACTTCTCGTACTATAAGCTAGCAGGAAAACAAACATAAAACATATGGAATTTGGGAAATCATTTTAATGTAAATAACATGACTATTCCAAACTAATATTAACCCATACGTAATAGTGTCCAAATACCACACCATACAGCATAAGCTTCCATTTCTTGGTAGTGTATGAGCAATGCAAAGACACTGCTCTTGAAACAATTGTAGCACATGTTAAGCTTATCAAACTTCTAACATAGCTTCTGCCAAATAAATGATTATTAGGATATACCTAATAGTATATGATTTGACACGCGCCCCGGCCTCTTATAAATGCAGTACAATGAAATTTATTCAGATACCATATCACGACACTCCAACACAAGGCTGTTGATATCTTCCAAGTAACTCAGTGCTAAGAATTTGATTAAAACACGTGGATGCGACACTGTCATGAACAACCTCCTGATTCCTGAGCCGGACGAACATAGCAAAATCATAATAAAAAATCAGCACGGGGAACGGAGAAAAAGAGATTGAAAGGAGATCCCACATTGCCCAATTTCTATAATCCGCATCACCACACTTGTAAACAACACAATGAATTTACGAATTCCACATCAATTTCTACATAAACAAAATTACAACAGAATGAAATCCGCATCACTGGAGCTAAATTAGGCAAATCTGCATAACACTCATGAGTAGAGGCTAGCCACTATTTGTAGTAGTGGACCACAGCAGCAAGCATCCATGTGGGAACGAACAGAAAATCCCACCCCTAGCAGGATCTAAACAAGGAAGAAAGTGGACCAGATTAAACTAAAGCACACGTAGTAGTTTATTATCCACACCTTCCTGGGAGCACACCCATAATCTCAGACTAATTCAATTAGCATTTAGCAGGCCATGCCAATTCAGAGAAAAAAACAAGATCACCAACTATCCATGTGCAAACGAACAAAAAGTCCCACCTCTAGCAGGATCTAGGTAAGAAATAGAAGGCACAAACCTATGGTCCAGAAAAAAACAAACAAGGATGGAAAGGAGGCCACAAACACCCAATCAGGGGATACACAGGCCACAAAATTTCAACCAGGGGATACACCCTTTATCTCCACCAACAACAAGACAAAGAAGAGATACACTCCTTGGCTAACCTGCACACCAACCGAATCTAACAGCGGCTAACCGACACATGAACCGTATCCAACAACACCTATCCTCGGCGCCCGCGTCGAAAACACGAAAGAGAGAGGGGAAAATTGACAGTAAGTACCGGGGCACGAGGCGTCAAGTCGCTGGATGGCGGCTGCTGCCTTGCCATCTGGATCATAGAGATGCGCGAGGGTCAGACGAGCCGAGCCGTGGCCGCTCCGCCCACCGATAGAACGCCGGCACATCCATCTTTGCCGCTAGATGCAGGCCTACGGGGGCGATGACGACCTGGTCGACCTCGGCCAGTAGCAGCGATCTGCCGTGTGGGCAAGATCGATGCCGAGGATGCGGGCTCCGGGGACGACCTCCTCCTGTCGCGGCTGCTTCTCCTCTCCTCCAGAGCAACTGGCGGCGCGGACGCCTCTTTTGCGGCGAGGCCGAGGTGGGGCGAGGGCAGTGGCGGATCTAGGATTACACTACGGGAGGTGCCACTAAAAAAAAAAAATTTGCTGCGCAAAGCTCACAATTTAAGTGTAATGCAAACATCGCAAATTCACATACGGTAACAACTATGAAAATGTCGAAAACATACATGGTAATTACCTTGTTTGACTACACCAGACTTGCACACGCTTCTTGTTCTGGAGCAGTCCCCTGTTCTTGAGTGTGCCCTTCAGTAGCCTCTTCTACTAGAGCATTAAGAGCAGTAGCCACCGGTCCTATTTTTTGCACATTTGCTTCATGCTTCCGAAATAGGGACATTATGGCATTATCTTTCTTCATGTTTCAATAAATCTACATAACAAATGATGAATAATTAGACAAGCTCTGCTAGGTAAAGCAAATAACTAGTATCATCATTAGTTAGTACAGAGCACCACTTCAAAGGAAATTAAAAAGGAAGATAAGAACTACTCATACTATATGCCAAGCAACATCCATCCAGTTCAGAAGAAAACATATATGCTAATATCAGAAATTCAGAACCATATGACTGAAACTCGGGATTACAGGAGAACTGCTTTCACCTGACAGCGCAACAAGAGCAACCAGTAATATACATACGCATTAACACTAGAGCTAGCTCAATTTACACTAGGACTACTCCGGTTATCAACATAAAGAGGCGAGAGGCCGAGAGGCTCAGACCTCGAGTCAGAGGCGAGAGCTCCAAGCCTCCAACAGGAAGTGAGGATGACCGCCGACCGCCCGACCAGCCACCCGCCAGCGGCGCAGCCGCAGCGCCGGTCGACACGCGCCCACGGCCCCACGCCGGTCGCCGTCCCCGCCGCCGCGAATCGGCGAAGCTAGGTTTCGGTCTATGCCTCACTGTGGTGAATCAATTCGTACAGCTCGCTCTGTTGTGGCCGTGGCGTTGTAGTGTCCAGCAGTTCCCAAAAGGCCAAAACGTGAACATGGGCCGCTAGTGAGCTTTAGGAATGGATGGGCTGCTCACAGATTCATAATTTATACCTCAAACAAATACCAATTTAGCATTTTTACACCTCTAATACATATAGAACTAGAGTAATTATTACTAGGTAAAAAAAATCTGCATTTTTGAAGGGGGTGCCATGGCACCCACGGCACCCCCACTGGATCCGCCACTGGGCGAGGGGACGTGGCGGCGCGGGACTGCTAAGAAGAGGCGAGAGCAGGAGAGACGAAGAGGTCGCGTGCGCGAAGGGGGGAAGTTCCAGCCAGGGGAGGGCGTTTATGGGCAGATATTTCCTTCTTGGCAGCAACGGAGACGTTCGTGTTTTTTTTTACTGTGCAAATCTGACGTGGATACTTCGAGGGGGCGCCCTTACCGCGACTGTTAATGGGTTCGATAGCTAACCTACGGGCCGTTTATTATATGCGTTAGCTATATGACTGACGTGACACTAGTATAGAGCCAGCGGCAGGCTATTATATTAGCTTTGCTCTTATGTTACCATCACATAGCGCTAAAAAAATGAATCTACAAACTCATAAATGTAACCATCTATAATACTACCTCTATAATACTTTTCACTACAAAGGTGTAAAGCAGGCTAAGATGTACTGTACTACAGTACCGCTTGGAGGCCAGTGCCGACCTAATTTGTTTTGTAGAGTCCATGGTGCCCTGCCATGGAGAGCTCGCAAGTAGTTCTGTCACCGGCGCCGGCGATCTTCGGTCCGCAGAGTGGTTGTTATGGACCCGATTGCACTTTTCTATCATCTTCTAGGGTCCTCCTTGCTATTGTCAGGGACCTATTTGTACTTTTCACTTTTTTGGGTCTGGTTGTAAGATGTTGTGTACCACCGCTTGACTTTTAATGAAGCATCTAGGGGGCCTTCGTGCCCCTCCATGTGTCCCAAAAAAAAATTTGGGATGTGACAACCTCCGATTGTCCGATGTCACTCTGCTCCACCAAACCCGAAACGCCGCATGGAGGCCAGCCAGACGCCGGCCGAGAGAACCCGGCACCGTTCTGGACACTCTGTTCCACCAGCTACGCCATTACGCCCGGCCCCTCCTAAACCGCCCACCTAATCTCCCGCGCGAACCTTCGCCGCTCCCGCCCTATCTATATAAGAAAGAACACCGCTCCGTCCCTTTCCCAATCAACTCAGAGAGCATATCCAAATCCACCGAGCGAACCAAAAGAACAGCTCGATCGACCACAACATCTCGAATCTGCGTGTTAGTTTGCGTTCGATTTCTTCAGAGAAGAAGAGATGGCGAGCAAGGGCGGCAACAAGGGAGAGGGCCCTGCGATCGGCATCGACCTGGGCACGACCTACTCCTGCGTCGGCGTCTGGCAGCATGACCGGGTGGAGATCGTCGCCAACGACCAGGGCAACCGCACCACGCCGTCGTACGTCGCGTTCACCGACACCGAGAGGCTCATCGGCGACGCCGCCAAGAACCAGGTCGCTATGAACCCCACCAACACCGTTTTTGGTAAGTCCCGCGTGCCTCGGTGTCTGAGAATCCTGCATGCATGGGTGTTCGTTGGGGTATTTACTTCCTCCGTCTCAAAATTCTTTGTTTATAGATTTGTCTATATACGGATATATCTAGTACTAAAATGTGACTTGATACATCTGTATCTAGACAAATCTAAGACAAGAATTTTAATACGTAGGGAGTATTTATGAGAAACGTGCGGATCACAACGTGCTCTGCTTTTTCTCTGTTTTAGCCGCACAGCTGAGCTGAAGAGCTGATTTTGAGTTTTTTTATTTAGTTTTGCTAAGTATGACTTAGACTTTGTTATGTGTACCTTTCTTTGATTTTGCATGAAGATTTGTGCAAAAAAAAATTTCAGTTTTTTTTTTTTTACATACTATATCACTTTGACTTAGATTTGGTTAAGTCTTAGTCGACTGAGACCTAGCCACACCCTTTTTTATTTTACAGCAGCCATTCAATTGAGCCCATATGCTTCTAAGCAGTCACTTACCACTTTGTTCTGCCATGCAGATGCCAAACGACTCATCGGGCGGCGCTTCTCGGACCCATCCGTGCAGGCGGATATGAAGATGTGGCCGTTCAAGGTGGTCCCCGGCGCTGGCGACAAGCCGATGATCGTGGTGACCTACAAGGGGGAGGAGAAGAAGTTCTCTGCCGAGGAGATCTCCTCCATGGTGCTCACCAAAATGAGGGAGATCGCGGAGGCCTTCCTCAGCACAACAATCAACAATGCTGTCGTTACTGTCCCGGCTTACTTCAACGACTCCCAGCGCCAGGCCACCAAGGATGCCGGCGTGATCGCCGGTCTCAACGTCATGCGCATAATCAACGAGCCCACTGCCGCAGCCATTGCTTACGGCCTCGATAAGAAGGCCGCCAGTACTGGGGAGAAGAACGTGCTCATCTTCGACCTCGGTGGCGGCACCTTCGATGTGTCCATCCTCACCATCGAGGAGGGCATATTCGAGGTCAAGTCCACCGCCGGCGATACCCACCTGGGAGGCGAAGACTTCGATAACCGGATGGTGAACCACTTCATCCAAGAGTTCAAGAGAAAGAACAAGAAGGACATCAGCGGCAACCCGCGGGCGGTCCGGCGGCTGAGGACAGCCTGCGAGAGGGCGAAGAGGACGCTCTCTTCCACCGCCCAGACCACCATTGAGATCGACTCGCTCTACGAGGGAATCGACTTCTACGCCACCATAACCCGTGCCAGGTTCGAGGAGCTCAACATGGACCTCTTCCGCAAGTGCATGGAGCCCGTCGAGAAGTGCCTTCGGGACGCCAAGATGGACAAGACCCAAATCCACGACATCGTGCTCGTCGGAGGCTCCACCCGGATCCCCAAGGTGCAGCAGCTCCTCCAGGACTTCTTCAATGGGAAGGAGCTCTGCAAGAGCATCAACCCCGACGAGGCCGTCGCATACGGCGCCGCTGTCCAGGCCGCAATCCTCAGTGGCGAGGGAAACCAGAAGGTGCAGGACCTGCTCCTGCTCGACGTGACGCCGCTCTCGCTCGGGCTGGAGACGGCCGGAGGCGTGATGACCACTCTGATCCCGAGGAACACCACCATCCCCACCAAGAAGGAGCAGGTGTTCTCCACATACTCGGACAACCAGCCCGGGGTGCTGATCCAGGTGTACGAGGGCGAGAGGACGAGGACTAAGGACAACAACCTGCTCGGCAAGTTCGAGCTGTCCGGCATCCCCCCGGCGCCCAGGGGAGTCCCCCAGATCAACGTGACCTTCGACATTGACGCGAACGGCATCCTGAACGTGTCCGCGGAGGACAAGACGACCGGGCAGAAGAACAAGATCACCATCACCAACGACAAGGGTCGGCTGAGCAAAGAGGAGATCGAGCGGATGGTGCAGGAGGCGGAGAAGTACAAGTCGGAGGACGAGCAGGTGCGGCGAAAGGTGGACGCCCGCAACGCGTTGGAGAACTACGCGTACAACATGCGCAACACGGTGCGGGACGAAAAGATCGCGTCCAAGCTCCCCGCCGAGGACAAGAAGAAGATAGAGGATTCCATCGAGGATGCGATCAAATGGCTCGACGGCAACCAGCTCGCGGAGGCCGACGAGTTCGAGGACAAGACGAAGGAGCTGGAGAACATCTGCAACCCCATCATTTCCAAGATGTACCAGGGCGGTGTGGCCGGCATGGACGAGGACATGCCGAGCGGCGGCGCGGGCACCGGCGGTGGGAGCGGTGCCGGGCCCAAGGTTGAAGAAGTGGACTAAGCGGGCGGAGGTGGTTTGGAAGTGTTGTGCTGTCTTGCCTGTGTTTATGTGGTTGTGTCGAATATGAGTTTAGTTAATGATGTGTCCTACTAGGTTATTAGAGGAAATAATAATCTGCGAGGCGTGGAGCAGTGTAGTTTAGTTAATGATGTGTACTAGGTTTGGAGAGGAAATAATAATCTGTAAAAGCAAGAACGACATTCACATGTGGTTTTTGTACTTGGTTGTTTTGTACTGCCTACTTGAACTAATATAAGATCGTTTAGGTCACTAAAGTGGTAGTTGAGTTGTGAAATACATTATATTAGTTATCCTTCTGATACATTTGTGCTTCTCTCCCTTTTCATCGAGGCGTGGCGTTCTCACAATCTCATTTGTGCCCATCATGGCCTCCTCGCATGCATCTTCGGCGAGCTCTCCCCTCTGCCTCCATGTCCTTGAGCTCCACCGTGTCGTCGCCAATTCACAAGCGCTCCCACGGCCGATTTGACGCAGGTACTCTAGCCGAGGTCGACGTCGTCCTCGGCTTCGGCGGACACCTCCCACGGTGCCTTTGTCGCCATCTTCTTCCTCGAGCTCACCTTTTGCTCGTCTGAGCCTTCACAAGCGCTCCCACGGCCGATTTGGCGCAGGTACTCTAGCCGAGGTCGAGGTCGTCCTCGGCGGACACCTCCCACGGTGCCTTTGTCGCCACCTTCTTCCTCGAGCTCACCTTCTGCTCGTCTGAGCCTCGAGCTTTCACGCATTCTCTCGACCAAGATCACTTCTGCTCGTCTTCTTCCTCGCCGTCTTCTTCTCTTCACAAATCGAGTGACGCGAATTTTAAATGCAAATAGCAAACGTGGATTACTATTTATAAGCGAGCATTTTAAATCCAAGCCTGCCTTCAGGTTCAGTCAGGAATTATCAACGCAAATCTCAGCACATAATTATTAGGACGAAAGTGTGCAAGCACAGCACTGAATGTTATAAACATTTCGAACAATATGTATGCAATTTACCATTCAACATCACGCAACACGATCACACCACACCACACGCCCCTTCCGGTTGACCACCAGAATCTTGCATCACGCCACAGCAACTCGAGACTGATGTTCGGATAGGTTTTCCAAGTACTTATCCACGATGTCCAACCCACACATTTCCTTCACATGGGTCATAGGCACAGGCACGTCGAGCTGGAACGTGAGCTCTGAGCTTCCAAACTCCTTTCTTGCTGCTCGGATGGCTTCTCTCACCGCGCAATGGACCGATGCTGCGAGAACCACGGCAGGTTCCCCAGAGGCTGGCAGAGGCAGACTAGTTAAATCACTTTAACCAGTGATAATTTTCAGTTGGCAAAACAGTAGAACTATATTCATGTTGCTTCAGTTCAGGGAAAGCACAATCCTACTATACTACATACCCTTTGACGAAAGAACACGGTTCTTATGGTACCCAGTGTTGAGCACCTCAGCGTTGAACTGCTTCGGGATGGTGTCCACGCTCGGGATCTTGTAGACCCATGTGCTGTCACTCACAACCAGTCCATCAGCATTTGTTTCATGTTCTTCGTTTATGAAGAAACCAATTCCTTGTATGAAGGAGCCTTCAATCTGTAAGATGCATGGTAGAGATCAGATATGAATATATGATGCCATCATGTACTATAATGAAGAAAAACTCTGATCAGGGCTGCAATGTAATGTACTCGCTCTGTTTTGAAGTAAGGCATTATCAAATAATATCCATGTTCACTACAAAATGATAAAAGAAGAGCATAGCGCTGTGGAAAATATCTCAAACCTGGCCCAAGTCCACTGCAGGGTTCAAACTCTTTCCACAGTCATACACAAGGTCGCTCCGTAGTAAAGTAATAGCTCCTGTAAGAACATCAATCTCTACCTGAATTTTTAGTAAAAAGTGAAATGGAAGTCAGAAAACTATCACAATATCATCCAGTAACTATTGAACTATGCTAGTGGGATTGACATTTAGCAGAATGTTTTTGTACCTCACTTATAGCAGCTCCATAGTTCAGATAGGTGCTGGATTCTTGGCCAGGTACCCAGTATGCACTTGAGGACAAATTAATATTATCCTTGATGGCCTATTTGGGAACATTAAATCATACACCGATTAAGTGTTAGCACTCTAAAGATAACAATTTCCACACATAAATATTTTACTCTTATGTACTCCCTCCGTCCCAAAATGTAAGATCATTCTTGACACTATGATAGTGTCAAAAATGATCTTATATTTTGGGATGGAGGGAGTAGCATTAGCATACAAAGCCAGAGGGAAATAAAAAAACTAACCTGAGCAATCAAAGCATCCCATGAAACAGCACCGCTGGATTGCTGCTTGAGCTTCTCCATGACTGGCTTTAATCTGTCAACCAGCATGTTGCAGGCCTCAAGGGTTGCTGCACAGCTAGATTCAGACGAAGTGCTGCCAGCAGTGAGTCCACCTTGGATCAAGTTCAGCGTATCAGCCTGAAGAACACGCACTCTATCAAGAAGGGATTCACATCCATCAGGCCACAGCTGTCCCAAAGCGAAAGCTGTCATTTGCTGTACTTTGGTCCACAGCCCTTGCCCAATCTCAATGCCTCCAACCTCAACCACAATGGAACCATCGTTGAGCACAGAAACTCTTCCAGGAGCTGGCCTTGGTGCCACCTTGAAGATGAGGGGCGCACAAGAGATACCCCTCTTCCGCCACTTGGTGCAGTTGTTAAAATGCTTGATGGATTCAGCTCGATGCACGTAGCTTGACGTCGTGAGTAATCTATTGAAAATAGAATGCAATGTGTACGTCGATGCTTCGCCTGCGCTTTCTGGATAGAACAACACAAGACTGTCATAGGTGTGGAAATTCTTCTGCCTAACAATATTAGCATCAAGCGACAGCACCGAAGCGACATGCTCGATGATGGCTTCAGCAATAAAAGAGCCTTGAGTATCTCCAGGAGCACGCATTACTGACTTGGATGTGTTGTTTGTCTTACAGACCTTGATGTCAAACGAGAGAGCACCCCAGTTGTATTTCTTCAGGCCTGACATCATATAGTCTGGAATTAGGGGGCTCGCATCTGGAGAAATCCCAGCGTTGATCAGAATGTCCAGGTGCAAGGCTGTGATTCTCCCATTGGACTTGAAACCAACAGTGTAATATGCTTTTATGGGGTGCCGACCCCCGATCATTATCATGTCAGTACTGCGGTTGAGATACATCCGCACCGGACAACGTAACTTGAAGGCACAAAGCGCAGCTGCCGTTGCTACCTGCAAAAGCATATATTGTTGGATCACTGAGTAGCAACAGCTGAAAATGGTCAATGTTTCTGCTTTCTTGGAAGCTGAATGAATGGTAAAATGAAGCTCAAATGGGCAAACTTATGTTAGAAGCTATCACTAGAACTCTAATCTACCGTAAAAATAGAAATTATTCATAAAATGCAATATTCATATTGAAGTACTGTTAGATTCTTTCAGTAGTAACACACAGGCTTTGAATTTGTCGCCACTCTGTTGGACTGCTGTTCATGATTGTTTGATTCTTACTTACAGTGTATGATCTGAATGCCTTCCCACCAAAGCCTCCTCCAACCCTTCTTGTAATGACACGCACATTGCTGAATGGAATGCCAAGGCACCTCGCTATGACACTCTGCGCAAGCTCAGGGTATTGTGATGAACTGTAGACTACAAGAGTGCTATCTTCATCTGGAATCGCCAGTGCTGTTTGTGTTTCCATATAGAAGTAGTACTGAGAGGCAAGTTTCACCTGCGATCATCGAAGTCATACATATTAATGCATGCCATGTGGTGTTGAAAACAGAGACCATCGAAAATCAAATTTAAACGTTTGCGTTGTTAAGTATAAGAACTTCCATTAACTTTTGAGCAATGCAGGTGAGATGTCAGTATGGAAAGGTCTCACGGTGTGTAGAATTAACATACTTCGGTCGAGAGGATCTTGTGATCAGCTTCTGCCATGCCCTTCGAAAAATCACCAACTTGTTTTGGATACCTCTCAGGAGGAACTTCAAAATAACTATTGTTCTGTACTGCCTGTTCTACAGTTAAGATTGGTGGCTTCAAATCTTTTGTGTCATATTCAACAATGACCTGTTTGCCTGCCAAGTTGGCATATCTCTGAGTCTCTGCAATCTGAGGTAAAGTACACATTTTAGTGACATCAGTAATGAAGAAATACAAAATAACAAACTTCTGTAATAAGTTTTTGATTCTTAGAGAAAATGGTAGCTAATGCTTACTTGTAACCAGGGGAAATTTTGCACTAATTATTAATTAGTTTAATTTTAAAAGATTACTCACGATGTTTAAATTAAATACGATCATATTGTGATAAAATGTGACATCAATACAGTGTACTTTTTGCATATCTACTTGCGTTCACATTTAGTAAGCAATGTTTTAATGAAAGAAAAGGGATACAAGCTCACCGCAGAAAATTTCCATGAGCTTTTAATTAACCCAATATAATACGGGTTTTCTTAGGGTATTTTACAAAAGAAATTTTGGATATACATATATAGATATATATTTTGGATGAACAACTGTGTGATATTATGGTTTATTATTTTAATTTGTACAGATTTGCCCCTCCTAATTAAAAATTACTTCTTCCTTAACATTCATAGACTTATTTTGCAGAGAGAAATAGTGACGAATCCCATTTATAAATTGACTTCATTATACAAGAATTTATTGTCTAGTAAACATTAAAAATATGAAAGATATGTACCACGACACCAAGAGCTTGTCCAGCATACTCAGCAACTGGAGAACCAAAAAGTGGTTCGTCCCCAAACATGAAGCTTGATCCAATATTTTGCCCTCCACTTGGAATATCCTTCGCGGAAACAACTGTGAGGACCTTCTCTGATGCTAAAGAAGGCTTGAATTTGATATTCTTGACATATGCAAGAGGCTGTGTGCTGTAAATAAACTCTCCATACAGGCAATTTTTTGGAGCAGGAATATCATCTACATATACTGCCTCCCCTGCAGTACAGAAAAGAAATTCTATCTGCCTAAACATAATCATAAAGGAAGGATAATTTGGAGAGGAAAAGAACATGTAGATCCCACTAATAATTTTGATGATGTAAGCTTATTAAACACGTACCAGAAGCTTGAAGCTCAACTGCATACTTTTTAATCGGCTCGCCAACTGGTTTATGATCATCACTGGAAACTGTGTCTCGATGTGAAGACAATGGAAGGTTACGGGGATCATCTGTATCTGAAGAACTAGAAGAACCAATGCTTGGAGTTTTTCCAGGCCCTTTGATTCCTTTAGCAAATGGAGACAGGAAACTGAAGAGAAATGCAACAGCCACACTGACTCTGTATTCAGCATGTGATGTTCCTTCCATTGGTACAATTGTTTCTCTAAGTAACCGAACTGCTTCAAGCACAACAGATGGAGTGAGCACTTTTCCGTTCAGGTGTTGTTCAACTTTTGTTGCTCTAATAGCATGTTCCGTCCCATAGGCACCAAAGGCCATGTGTAGGTTACTCAGCACAAGATCACCACATGATTTCTGGGAGACATGGCCCAACATAGCAGAGTTAATATATGAAACCGCATTGCCAAGAGGGCGCGGCGCTGCTCGGTATGTTTCGAAGATCACCTTACTTTCTTTCTGAGAATCTGAAGCCCAATGTGGAATAAATATGCTCAGAAGCAATGTACTGGGATCACTAGGAGGCTGCTCCAGAAACTCTTCCAAAGTAACCTCTAGTGTTTCTGAAAAAACCTGAAGACGAACAGTTGAAGCAGCACCGAGAAGTATGGTCGCGATGTCCGAGGGAAAAGGGTATTTCTGTGCTAGAATTATGTTCCCACCAATGCTTGCTGTGTTACGGACAAACGGTGTGGCCACCTTGCTCATGTGCTCGGCGAGTTTTCTGAAAACCGCACTTCCATTTGGACATGATTTAGACCCGGCTTCTTGCTCAAGTATCTCGATGGTCTTAGAAATTGGTGTAGCTGCTCCAATTTCAATGCCACTGTCTTTCTTCCAAATACCTGAAAGCTCTGGAATGTCACCGATGTCAATATACTTGTTATATAGATCCTGATCCTTGTATCCCTTTACGCCAGAACTTGTGTTCGCGACAACCACTTTAACAGTGCAGTCACTGAACAAGCCAGAATTCAGCAAATCATAATATTGCTCGATGCTTTTAGGATGATACCAACCCTCCCTGGAGGCCGTAACATCCGAATCATCATTTAGATGATGAAGCAAAGATTTTATCTCGAATTTCAGGAAGTCCGGGAAAGTGCAGACTCCGCCGCCAAGAGTGTAAGCTGGCAACTTGCTAACGTCGGCGTGCTTATCGCCTTTCTTCCAGAATACATTGAGGCCCAAATCCTCCAGGTCGACATCTGAAGCAAAACTTTTGCAGGCGTCGACAATTGGCCTGTAACCGGTACATCTACACATGTTGCCTGAGAACGCCCTTTCTGCTTCGGACACCGTCAACTTTGCGAACCCTTTTTGTGGTTCGGGCTTGTTGGATTTGTCGGCATTGGCAAGAGAGGTGAAAATAGACATGCACATGCCAGGAGTGCAGAAGCCACACTGGGAAGCATGGAACCCAGACATCCTCTTCTGGATAGAATGGAAACCATCTTTGGTATTTCCCAGGCCTTCGGTGGTGATGACTGAGCAGAGATTTATGTTGTAGAGCAGAGTCAGGCATGAACTTGCAGAGAATTCAGTCACCTCGTCTTTTGTTGGATTGTAAGTTGCTATAAGGACCACACAAGCTCCGCATCCACCTGAAATAGAGCACAATGATACAGTTATTCATGGTATGCTATGTCCGCCTCTTCTCAGGACAAAATAAGCATAACATTGATCTGGAGGAACTGGCCGAACCGAAAGAACCAAGCCTTATGTGAAAACTGAACAAATATAACCAAATTTACTGCTAGTTATTTATTCCAATTTGGTTTGGATTCTTATTCTAAAATCTGAACTCCCAGGTAAACAAAAACAATGACAGCAGTGAATCATACGGGTGCAAACGTATACACGATGAATGCCGGTGCGCAAACCACGGGCCGTATGAATCATATACTGCCAGATTATAAAAAATATTTGCATAGGAGTAAAACACACTATTAGTACATGAACTTGTCAGGGGTGCTCTGTTTAGTACATCAGCTTGGAAACCGGTCAATTTCAGAAGTGAAACCTATTGATGGATAGCAAAGCATATGTAGAAATCCTCCAGAAAAATCCCCCCCCCCCCCCCCCCCCCCCGTGTCTCAGAGGAGCAGAGACTCTCACCGCCCTTGTGGCGCAGGACATGTGGTGCGCCCGCGGCATGTGAGGCCGCCTCCTCTCGCTTCACCCTCTGGATCGCCTCCGGCCATGGCTTGGGTCAGAGGGGGAGGCGGAGGCGCGGGCAGAGAAATGGTAAGATATTGGAGAACGACGGGAGCGGGGACGGGATGGGAGACGGAAAGGGGCGACACGGTGGCTCGACGGAGATGACGCCGGATTTGGGAAAGACGTGCGGCGGCAAAGCAGAACTAGGGATTGGAGGGCCGATTTGAGATTTTTTGGTACCGTGTGTACTCTCAGAGGTGACGAGGGGCTTTTTTGCAATATTCCTGCAATTTTACTCTCAGAAGTACCTCTATAGTTGGTGGGTCTGTTCTAAATTAACATCACTAACAATTTGATGCATTCCGTGCATTTTACTCCTTTCATAAACTTTTACAGTATTGTATCAGCATCGCCGGAGATTGTAATAATGATACTTGTGTTTAAACCAGGGATTCCGTGATCTTCAAAAGCTCTGTTTATGTGGCTAAATAGTCACTTATGTGGTTAAGTTGTCACTTCGGATCCTTAGCTTAAGAGATACTACCTCCGTTTCTATACTAGCGTATTTGGTGTTGTAGATCTTGCCATATTTTTCTATAGAGTTGGTCAAATTTAAACAAGTTTGACTTAGGACAAACTAGAACTTGACTTATTTTGAAATGGAGGTAGTAACTCACTATGTCTTGTTCTAAAATGTAGGACATACTTGCATTGGCTCAATGTACATTGTGGATGTACAGACCTTTTGAGGGTTTTGAGCCTATGAGAAGGAGGGGCCGTTACCAACGGCGCTACCAAGAGCAGGTCAGACGGGGAGGAGCTCAATCTTAGTGGCGTGATTGCCGTAAGTTCTAGCAGGCCCATTGAGCTAAGGAATTGGTGGAGTGGAAGACGTTGACTCGTGCTACACGGGGAATCTATTATCCAGGTGGAGCGAACGAGGTGCAAAAATGCATGGCCCCACTTAATGGGGTTGGTGCTCCAAGCCGTGTCGCACTAGGTAGGTAGGAAGATGAATGCCGACCATAACAAATTATAGCTCGGCAAGCTCCTATCCCACGCAGTGATGAAGCTATATTGGGGCCAGTCCATATCATGGGCCGCCTATCATTTATAAAATTTTAAGCTATACATTTACTCTTAAGCCTTGGACCAACAACCCATAGGCTATTCCCTTTTTGTTTGACACTCCCAGCCTACCTAGGATGAAGCTATATTGGGGGCAGTCCATATCATGGGCCGCCTATCATTTATAAATTTTTAAGCTATACATTTACTCTTAAGCCTTGGACCAACAACCCATAGGCTATTCCCTTTTTGTTTGACACTCCCAGCCTACCTAGCACCTATTCCATTTTTGTTTGACACTCCCAGCCTACCTAGTACCGGGCTTCAAGCTCAGCCACTGATTCGTTGACATCCTTGCATGGAGGTGATCCTATTTCACGCGTAGGTCTCTAAATAGCAACCCACTGTGTATCCCCCCCCCCCCCCCCCCCCCTTGCGTGCACCCCATCCTAGTAAGCTCATTCTGAATTTTCTTCCCAGCGGTTTTGGGAAGGTCCTAGAACCTTCGTTGAACCAGTTTTTTCTTCTAGTTTTTTCTTTCTTTGTTCAGTTATTCCTTTGCTTCTTCCCTTTTCTTTTCTTTTTTTACAAATCTGCAAACTTCTTATCAAACTCGTAAATTTTTTGAAATTCATGAAGTTTTTTCAAATCAGCGAACACTTTTTCAAATTCATGAACTTCTTTGAAAATCAAGCACATTTTTCTAAAATTTCACAAAAGATATATTCGTGATTGTGCTTATGAAATAGATGAAAAGTTCAAAAATTCATGAATATTGTTTTAATCCGAGCAGATTGTTTAAATTAGTAAACATTTTTTAATATTAAAACAAAATCAGAAATTCCTTTTTTTAATTATGTAAATTTTCCTAATTGATGAGAATTTTTTAAATTTGTTGACAAGTTTTGAAATTCCCTAACATTTTCAAAATTCACAAACAATTTTTAGTCGGCGATTTTTTTGACATCCATGAACATTTTTATGAATTGTGAATATATTTTTAAAATTTTCAACATTCTGTAAAACTAAAAAAAAATTCAAATATGTGGTTTTTAGAACAAGGCTCGTTTTTTAATTTCAACATATTTCTTAATTTTTTTTAGATTTTTAGAAATTAGGAACGATTGTTGATTTTTTTTTAAATCATATTTGTGAACAGTCTATGGAACCCCCAATTTTTTTTAAGAAGCAAAAAGGTAAAAAAAAATCGAAAAGAAACGAAGAAACGAAAGAAAATGAAAAGGAAAAACAGGGGCTCCCATCCTGCCCATGGGCCCTTCCCAAAGTGCGTTTGGGGGTCCATCCCTCAACCTGACCTAATCCAGAATCGTTTCTAGTTCCTCTCTCCGCCTACACGCGCTGTTCCTGCAAGCCTTGCAGAGTATCAATTAGGGCATATACAATGCATAGCCCCAGGGTGATGCCTCACTTGCCATGTAGGATCGGATAACACATAAAGTAGGTTCGGATAGGGAAGCGGGATCCTCTGCAGGAGGCGGGTGCTTGGAGAGAAAAAGTGTGGTCCTGTGTCAAAAGCTGAAAAGGTTTGAGTGAAAAGTAGAGATGCATGTGTACTAGAGTCTTTATTTTCTATTTCTTAATGTGGCCCACTAGTGGTAGCTTGCATTGGAGAGAAAAAAATAAATAAATGTAGATGCCTCAAACTACTTTTTATCATGAGACATCTGTATCCATATGCCACCATTGTACATGCCCTTAGTTATCTCAAAAAGAAAGGTTTTTTTTTTTGCGGGGACTCAAAAAGAAAGGTATCAATTAGTTACAGACTAACGCCATGTACTGCTACACACACGGGGAGTTCACGGGCAATTTACGGGGATGATTAGGATTGATTGGCTGAGTTTTAATTAAAATGAGGCGCACCCATCAGTGAAATTAGAGGGGGGTCCTGTCCGTGAAAGTCTGTCGTTGTTTGCCCGTGTATCTATTATCGGGCTCAGTCAGCCATACCTAAGCACGCCGCATAGTGATGCGTCCGTCAATGCATTAGCAAAATCTGATCAAGCAATCAACTCTAATATTTTGATGGTGGGTACAGTTGCACTTAAAATACCATCACAAGATCCAGAGCCTGAAGAAATTAAGCTTAATTTTCGTACACCAAGCTGGATAATTTTTGGTGATATTCGGGTCCGAGTCACGTGAAGTTGTGTTTACGTGCAGGTGATCAACTGGCCAGACGATTAATTAGTGGAGTCCTTAGTTTAGGAAATCAATCACTGTTAGGTAAAGGATAAACGTGATTAGATGTTTTCTTGGCGTGATATACGGAGGAGTCCTAGTAGTTGTTGTGTTCGGTTTCCACAGCAAGAAAATCTCGTTTGTTTTGTTCAAGTCAAAGTCAAGTCGGTTGTGCCTGCACGCACTATATATTCCAGGACGGCGTAAAAGGGCCGAGTTTTGTTTTCGTGAGTTCAATTAAATCCAGAAAACGTCCCATGTCGAGGGACACCAAATACTGAGTTTGTTTTTGCTGATCCCTAGAGAATTTTGTCGCTGCTGCGCGTGGAATCGATCCAATCTACTCGACGCAAGTTTTTCTGGCTTACGTTCTTCCATCTTTGTTTGAACGGAAGTTTTTGTTTTTCTGCAAGTACCGTGAAAGATTGGGCCGACGAACGACTCGCCATCTAGTCGAGTCTACATCAAGTAGTATCAGAGCGAAGGTTGTTCACGGTACTGCGTTGATCAAGATGTCAACCTGGGTCAACAAGAATGGCGAGGCTGCTGCTGATTCTGAGGAAGTTGTAAGTCCAGTGTATGCGGATGATATTCCTCAAAATATTCGGGATGGTTTTGACCACACATGCAACTACATCAAGCAATGTCATGATGCGCTCGGCAAAAAGATAGATGTCCTGATCACTCGGTTTGTTGGTTTGGCAGACATCATCAATATGCCGGCGACGAATTCTGCACTACCACAGGCTGCTCCGGTTGCTCCACTGCATTATGCACCACCGGCTCGCGATGGACATGCCGGCATGCATGATCGCCGTTTGGCGGCACGACCTCATGCTGGAGATGATGGTCTCGATGACGGCATTGACCAGGCGGGGTACGCGCCACGACCACGACACTATGAGCCTCGTACTGAAACTTCCGTTCGTGGCGGAGTGCATGACCGAGTTGGTCAAGCTGTGCGTGTGCCTTTGGATGAAGAATTGGGCGCATAAAAATTTCAATCCCTTCGTTCTCCGGCAAGTGCGAACCAGAAAGCTATTTGGAGTGGGAGATGCGTGTTGATCAAATTTTTTATGCCCATCATTATAGCGAGGAGAAGAAAGTTCAACTTGCCGGAATTGAGTTCACCGGTTACGCGCTAATCTGGTGTAGTCAAATTTGTCGTTCAATACATCGCCCGGCGACTTGGAGAGGGATGAAAGAATTCACGAGGCGACGTTCTGTTCCTGAGCACTATAAAAGAGATATGTACAACAAGTTGCAGCGGCTCTCCCAAGGTAATATGAGTGTTGATGAATATTACAAGGAGATGGAGTTGCTTATGATACGTACAGGGACAACGGAGGATCCGGATGCGACCATGGCACGTTTCTTTAATGGGCTAAACATCAAGGTGCAAGATCGTGTAGAGATGGTGGTGTACTACAACATACAAGATCTTGTGCACCAAGCTGCGTGTGCGGAACAACAAATTAAGCGACGCCAAATCAGTGCCGTTCACAGTACCACTTTGAACACATGGCGACGTCGCAACATAAGAGTGAGGATGTTGGTCCTAGCTCTAGGACAGCAACGTCAAATCGTTCTCATGGTTCCGTGCAAAAGGAGGCTTCTAAATCAGGGCCGCCGAGGGTTGATTCTAGTGTGCAATCGACCACGCGTATTAGTGACATCAAGTGTTTCAAAATGTGGAGGAAGGGGTCATATGAGGCGTGAATGTCCGAATGACAAAAGAGTATTGCTCACAAGAGATGGCTATGCATCTGCTAGTGATGAAGAGGCAATTTCTGACACTTCTAGTGAAAAATATGAATATACTGAAAAGGTGACTGCAGGTTTTGAAGCCGCTGAACCATATCCGTCTTTGATGGTGCAGCGAGTGCAAGAGGATCGCATTGAGAATAAGGGACAACGTTGGAATATTTTTCAAACTCAATGCCAGATCAACAACACCAATTGTAAGTTGATCATAGATGGAGGAAGCTATACCAATGCGGTCAGCAAGGGATTGGTGGAAGCTTTGGGGCTACCTACGTGGAAACACCCGCAACCGCACTGCATTGAGTGGTTATATCAGTCTGGTAAACTAAAAGTTACTCACAAGGTGCGTGTGAATTTTTCAGTAGGTGACTATAAAGATGCAATAATATGTGATGTCTTACCAATGGATGCATGTCACTTGCTGCTGGCGAGACCATGGCAATATGATCGTCGTGCCACACATGATGGTAGGTCAAACACCTATTCTTTTAGAGATGATGGAAGACGACGTGTGTTGCGGTCCATGTTTGCGGAAGAAATCAAGGTGGATACAAATGTTTCATTGAAAAAGAAGGTCACTAAAATTACCGCAAAACCGAGGACGGTTTTGTTTCAAGGAGGAGGGGATGATGCGTCCGTCAATGCATTAGCAAAATCTGTTCAAGCAATCAACTCTAATATTTTGATGGTGGGTACAGTTGCACTTAAAATACCATCACAAGATCCAGAGCCTGAAGAAATTAAGCCTAATTTTCGTACACCAAGCTGGATAATTTTTGGTGATACTCGGGTCCGAGTCACGTGAAGTTGTGTTTATGTGCAGGTGATCAACTGACCGGATGATTAATTAGTGGAGTCCTTAGTTTAGGAAATCAATCGGTGCTAGGTAAAGGATAAACGTGATTAGATGTTTTCTTGGCGTGATATACAGAGGAGTCCTAGTAGTAGTTGTGTTCGGTTTCCATGGCAAGAAAATCTCGTTTGTTTTGTTCAAGTCAAAGTCAAGTCGGTTGTGCCTGCGCGCACTATATATACCAGGACGGCACGTTGTGTAAAAGGGTCGAGTTTTGTTTTCGTGAGTTCAATTAAATCCAGAAAACATCCCATGTCGAGGGACACCAAATACCGAGTTTGTTTTTGCTGATCCCTAGAGGATTTTGTCGCTGTTGCGCGTGGAGTCGATCCAATCTACTCGACGCAAGTTTTTCGGGCTTATGTTCTTCCATCTTTGCTTGAACCGTAGTTTTTGTTTTTCTGCAAGTACCGTGAAAGATCGGGCTGACGAACGACTCGCCATCTAGTCGAGTCTACATCACATAGGAATTTTAGTGATGTGACAGAAAGGCGGGAAATAAGAGAATAAGAGGAAGAGGACTTCAAAGCTGCAAAGCATCGGTAGGATTTCTACGCAAAAACTTATAAATGGTGATGTTATTGTTGTACATGTTGTCAATAATGTGTATATTATCATCCATGCATGCCACGAGAAAGGGACGTGCCATCTTTCCAACAATCAACCACCTAATAACTATCCAGCCGTGGAGGATTTGACAACAAATGCGTATTCGCATAAAACGAAACAGTGTTGGATATGACTCTGTGACAAGGACGGATGGGAAAGCACGTTCCACATGGGAAAGTAGAATCGTGAGCTATAGCCAAAATGGAAACGCCAAGGAGGATCACTGTCAGTCTGTCACTGCAAGTATGATCATAACCACCGATCGACCGGCTTAGCTATCAGTGACCGGTAGTTGGACACTTGATGCGAAGTCTATGTTTTCCGTTGGTGCTCCTTTTCATTTTTACAATCAAGGTATGTAAGGTACATCATTATTCCGGTATGAGTGCTCTAATAATGCTGCGAGAGTAGACAAGAGATTCATGGCCGGTATGATGGCTAGTCTGGAATTTCTGTAAACTCTTCTTATTTGGTGAGACCGGGCAGAGGAATTAGATCCGTCTTTTTTTTTTAAAAGGCACATCATTAGATGAGTCACTTGCATCTATGGTGAAACCACGAACAATTACAAATTTGCACTTTGTTAACTACTTCCCCTGTTTCTAATGTACGACGTTTTTTTACACTACACTAGTGTTAAAAAACGTCTTACATTATGGGACGGAGGGAGTAGTATTTCCCTCACCTTAGATCGACACCCGAGCACACCACAGCTGGATGTACCGAAGCACCGACACCAATCGTTTGTAGGCGACATTATGAGAGTAGATGCATGGAGTTAAATTCTGAATAGTGATTCGACTATCTGTTTCTGAAGCTTAGTGTGCCATTTTGTGGACCACGGAATAGAAGATCACACTCACACAACGCATGCATGCATGTCGACGCAAAATCACACAAGACATAATTCAAGTGTGTACTCTTTCAGCACACACAGGACCGACAGCACAACGCGGTGTTGATCTGCTTCGATCGCGGGGTGCGATGAGCAGCCTTCGTAGGCTCCTAGAAATAGCAAGAAAATGGTGGATCAAGAGCGAACTACTCCCTTCAATTTATATTACGCGTTTTAGATTTGTCTAGATACGGATGTTAAAAGCATGCATTGCATGCTCTAAGCCTATACTAACTGTTAAAACGTACGTACCTTCGCCGCAGCCGAGCTTGGTGCCGGTGAAGGGCGTTCGGGTGCGGATGAACTCGAGCAGCGTGGTCCCGGGGTGGACGTCGGCGCCGGCCACCTCGTACCGCCGCCCGTTCAGCACGAACACCACCTTCTCCAGCCTCGTCGACACCATCGCCACTTCGCCAGTCGACCTCGGCGGGCGAGCTAGCCAGAAATGGTGGATTGATGTCTATACTAGTGAGGAGGTACTCAGCCTGGCTGGCAAGGACGACGCGCACTGGGATGTGAGTGTTGGGTGAGCAGCTATATGGAGTTGGATGAGTGCTGCTCGGCCTCTGTTGTGTTGCCTCTTTACTTGCGTGACGGCGAGTGGTTAGCTGCCCCGGCGACTCGGAACGCGGGGAGGAGATCGGGCCAGCTGTCACCCGATGGGGACAGCCACGATACGGCCGGCGATCTGGCGGGTCCTACTCAAGCTATGCTGTCTAGGCACGAGAAAGTCCCAACACATTCTGTTGCCTTCATGTTCGTGTAAAGATTGAGGCGAAAGAGATATGATCCTAACTCCCGTCCCGATCAACCTGCCATCCCCGCCCGCGTCTCTCCTTCTGTGTCTGTCGTCACTCTCAACCTGAAGAAACTGGATGATTCCCCGCACGTTCCTACGAAAATATTAAGAGACATGCAGGTATACAATATTATTATTTCTGCATCTTAAAGTTTCTTTTGTTAAGTTAGCAACTTAACTGTTTGATTTTTTTTGAAATAAATTAAATTAAATTTTGAGTGAAGTGCATAGTAGGTCCTCGAACTATTTTAATGGTGTCACGTAGGTCCTCAAGCTATGAAAAGTGTCATCTAGGTCCTCAAAAATCCTTGAAGTGTAATAAGTGTGTATATATGTGACACCACTGAAATAGTTTAAGGACCTACGCGACACCTTTGAAATAGTTTGAGGACCAGGATAACACACATATTGCACTTTGAGGATCTGGATGACGATTTTCATAGTTCGAGGACCTACATGACACCTCTGAAATAGTTCGAGGAACTATGATGCACTTCACTCTTAAATTTTCCAATGAAAGAAATCACAAGTGAGACTGTCCGGCATATTTCAATTTCCATAAACGTATCTACAAAAAAGTCTTGTAGCATTGTAGAGTTTTTCAAGAGTTTTCTCAATAAAATAGACGACACACCAGACAATACTTGTATGCACGCATTGCCTTGTTCAATTCATATTTTCACTTTTTACTGGAACCTAACGATCAATATCTATTGCTAATTCCAGTAAAATTTTCATACCACATGAATAAGATGACGTGCTAATGACATGAGTTTGTCTAAAATGTATAACATGGATAATTATGTGACTAATTATGATGTGTCAGACATGTATGACATGCATGAGTTGGAAAATTGAGAAAGCGCATGTTGTAAGAATTAAAGGTATAGAATATGGTGCATAGCCCAAAAAAAAATACTTGTGGATGCTGACATGGCACACTTGATAAAGTGAAAGGCTACTTATAATGTGGATGAACTAGGATATAGGATAAGCAAACTGCAAAATGGTGGTTTAGCTACTCCCGTGTCCATGTATAGGATCCAACCGCACCAATCTGGCAATTTCCATGTCCATACAAATTGCTTTTTTACAATTGCAGATGCTCATATACATGCACATATACTCATCCCTATGAATGGAAGCACATACGCCCTACTCATATGAATACCTCCGAGATACTGAGCAAGCACAACATCTTACTATTGACGAAGTCATCAAAGACGTCTCGTAGTCGTCGGGAACATCTCTTCTCACTTTATGAATATCTATAGAAAATTTGAAATAAATCCAGAAAAATGCGAGCACCGGCACCAAGTCTAGGACTTAAACTCTGGTGGGTTCGTTCCACTACAAGGAATCTAACCATCTCAAATTTTTTTTTGCCATTCACCGGACTTTCTCTAGTGATAAGTGAACTACTTGGACTGGCTTCACCTGATCCAGTGGTTTATATGAATGACACGTCTATGATCAGTTTGTTATGGCATATGTACCGAGTTAATGACCACGTGGCTTATAATTTACTTCTGCCTACCCTCTCAAAACAGACTTACGCCACACTTTCTAATCATAACCATATGGCCAAACAAACAAAGTGTTCATGAAGCCCACTTACAAAGATAAAAAAAAAAGCCAGACAAACAGGAAGACAACGCAAAATAATGCATAAGACATGCACTATCAGACGCTGCCCTCTTCCCGGCAAGCATGAGCATAGAACGATGCCTGCACGTTTAAAGGATAGGAGACATCAAGATTGCCACGTGCCAGCGCCAAAGATACTTCGAGCTACAACCCAAGCCCACCAGAGGATGTTGTCAAT
This sequence comes from Thinopyrum elongatum, assembly GCA_011799875.1. NCBI lineage: Eukaryota > Viridiplantae > Streptophyta > Magnoliopsida > Poales > Poaceae > Thinopyrum > Thinopyrum elongatum. The sequence continues at coordinate 664,563,399 of CM022303.1, forward strand.
GCGTGACAAGAAGGTACTTGACACCCAAGAAGGTCACACTAGTGCAGAAATGTTTATAGACAATCTACACTAGTGGTGTGGAGCCGTGGAGACGAGATGGCGCACGCCACATGTATGTGGCATCCAGCAGGGGATAGGTGCGAAAATTAATAGTGGCGTGGTAATAAAACGCCACGCCACCGGTACCTTCACTACTGCTGGCGCATGGTAATAAGTACTCCCTCCATTCCATATTCTAATGCGTATAGTTTTTTTTGCCTAGATTCCGAAATGTAGTGCGCATAAGCTGCTTTCGACAAAAGTAACCCTCCGTTGTTCACAGAAACGCATCAGCATACACCCACGTGCTGTGACAGAGCGAGCAGTCGGAGGGCAATTCCTGTCCAAATGATAACGCCAGCTCACGCATTGGTATAAACGCTACACACAAAGGCGCATTATAAAGTGGAACAGAGGGAGTATCCTGGTAGTGGCATTTAAATGTGCCTGTACACCCACTAGTAGAAAACAGGGCTTTGGTCCAGGCCAGCCCAGCCCATTAGTCCCGGTTCAGTCAGGAACCGGGACCCATGGGGGCATACGTCCCGGTTCGTGCGTCCAGGGGGTCGGCCGAGGCTCGTGGGGCATTGGTCCCGGTTCGTCTGGACCCTTTGGTCCCGGTTCCAGACACGAACCGGGACCAATGGGGCTTGCTTCTGGCCCACATCTATTGGTCCCGGTTCGACCCTTTGGTCCCGGTTCCAGCCACGAACCGGGACCAATGTTGTGCCTATATATACCTCCTCGCCCGCAACCAGAGCACTCCACTGCTCTGTTTTTTCTGGCCGGCTAGGGGAGGGCTTTGTGGTGCTCTAGCTCACCTCCTATGCACATGAGGTGTTCGATGAAATGCTCGAGCCACACTACTTAAGCTTTCTTCTCTCCATGCTCGACCTCCAAGCTCCATTTTCCTCAAGATTTGTCTAGGTTTAGCGGTCCGTCACGTCCCGTCCCCGTCTTCACCGCCGTCGATCGCCCGCGCCGATCGCGTCGCCGGCACCACCGTGGTGAGCCTCTTGTTCTTATCTTCTTTCTAAAAGAGAAAACATCTTACTTGTATGATTTAGATAGATACTTGTATAATTTTCTTACTTTTATTATTGTTTGTTATTATATAGTGCGATGGTTTTGGTATCCGCCCCCGTCGGCCCTCGTCCTGTCTATGATTCCGATGTGGTATATATTATATTTTATAACTATTTGGTTCATTTATTGTTTATGACAATTATGCCGACCAACGTGACATAGATTTTATTTATCTAGGAGGTATGTGAACCGGAAATTCCAACCGACCCTATTGTCGAGAGGTTAAATTTAGTTGAAGAAGAAAACAATTACTTGAAGGAAAAAATAAAAAAAATTGAGGAGGAGAAGATGATATTGGAGTTGCATGTTGCGGATGTCGTCGATGATCACAAGATCAAGATGGATGCAATGCGCTTCAAGATTAGAAAGTATAGAAAATATGCCATTCATACCGAGGCTTGGTATCATTATGCCGTTGGATCAATTGTTACCTTGGTTGCGATTATGATCGCATTTGTTGTTACATTGAAATGTTTTACATAGTTTCAATGTATGGTTTAATTAGATGCTCTGGAGAGCTATATGTTGTTCAATGAGAACTATGTATGTACTCTGGTTTTAATGTGATGATGAATTTCTATTAATTTGGTCACTTATCTATTCATGATGTTCTGTAATGGTTTTTGACACACTTAATTATATATAATGCACGCAGATGAACCGGCAATGGATGTACGGTGACAGACACACCTCCGAGTACATTAAGGGCGTGCATAATTTTCTGGAAGTGGCTGAGGCAAACAACCAGAATGGTTTTATGTGTTGTCCATGCCCTATATGTGGGAATACGAAGTCTTACTCTGACCGGAAAATCCTTCACACCCACCTGCTTTATAAGGGTTTCATGCCACACTATAATGTTTGGACCAGGCACGGAGAAATAGGGGTTATGATGGAAGACAGCGAAGAAGAAGAGGACGATGACAACTATGTGCCCCCTGAATACGGTGATGCTGCAACGGGGGAAGCTGAAGATCAAGAGGAACCAGACGATGTGCCCGATGATGATCTCCGCCGGGTCATTGTTGATGCAAGGAGACAGTGCGAAAGTGAAAAGAAGAAGCCGAAGTTCGATCGCATGTTAGAGGATCACAAAAAAGGGTTGTACCCCAATTGCGAAAATGGCAACACAAAGCTCGGTACCGTACTGGAATTGCTGCAGTGGAAGGCAGAGAATGCTGTGCCTGACAAAGGATTTGAGAAGCTACTGAAAATATTGAAGAAGAAGCTTCCAAAGGATAACGAATTGCCCGACAGTATGTACGCAGCAAAGAAGGTCGTCTGCCCTCTAGGATTGGAGGTGCAGAAGATACATGCATGCCCAAATGACTGCATCCTGTACCGCGGTGCGTACGAGGATTTGAACGCATGCCCGGTATGCGATGCATTGCGGTATAAGATCAGACGAGATGACCCTGGTGATGTTGACGGCGAGCCCCCCAGGAAGAGGGTTCCTGCCAAGGTGATGTGGTATGCTCCTATAATACCACGGTTGAAACGTCTGTTCAGAAACAAAGAGCATGCCAAGTTGATGCGATGGCACAGAGAGGACCGTAAGAAAGACGGGAAGTTGAGAGCACCCGCTGACGGGTCGCAGTGGAGAAAAATCGAGAGAAAGTACCGGGCTGAGTTTGCAGGTGACCCAAGGAACGTATGGTTTGGTTTAAGTGCGGATGGCATTAATCATTTCGGGGAGCAGAGCAGCAATCACAGCACCTGGCCCGTGACTCTATGTATCTATAACCTTCCTCCTTGGCTGTGCATGAAGCGGAAGTTCATTATGATGCCAGTACTCATCCAAGGCCCTAAGCAACCCGGCAACGACATTGATGTGTACCTAAGGCCATTAGTTGAAGAACTTTTACAGCTGTGGAATGGAAACGGTGTACGTGTGTGGGATGAGCACAGACATGAGGAATTTGACCTGCATGCGTTGCTGTTTGTAACCATCAATGATTGGCCTGCTCTCAGTAACCTTTCAGGACAGACAAACAAGGGATACCACGCATGCACGCACTGTTTAGCTGACACCGAAAGTATATACCTGGACAAATGCAGGAAGAATGTGTACCTGGGGCATCGTCGATTTCTTCCGACCAACCATCAATGTCGAAAGAAAGGCAAGCATTTCAAAGGCGAGGCAGATCACCGGAAGAAGCCCGCCATGCGTACCGGTGATCACGTACTTGCTATGGTCAATGATTTACACGTAATCTTTGGAAAGGGTCCCGGCGGACTATCTGTTCCGAATGACGCTGAGGGACGCGCTCCCATGTGGAAGAAGAAATCTATATTTTGGGACCTACCCTACTGGAAAGACCTAGAGGTCCGCTCTTCAATCGACGTGATGCACGTGACAAAGAACCTTTGCGTGAACCTGCTAGGCTTCTTGGGCGTGTATGGAAAGACAAAAGATACACCGGAGACACGGGAGGACCTGCAACGTTGGCACGAAAAAGACGGCATGCCTCCAAAGCAGTATGAAGGTCCTGTCAGCTACGCCCTTACCAAAGAAGAGAAGGAAATCTTCTTTGAATGCCTGCTCAGTATGAAGGTCCCGTCTGGCTTCTCGTCGAATATAAAGGGAATAATAAATATGGCAGAGAAAAAGTTCCAGAACCTAAAGTCTCATGACTGCCACGTGATTATGACGCAACTGCTTCCGGTTGCATTGAGGGGGCTTCTACCGGAAAACGTTCGATTAGCCATTGTGAAGCTATGTGCATTCCTCAATGCAATCTCTCAGAAGGTGATTGATCCAGAAATCATAACAAGGCTAAGGAGTGATGTGGCGCAATGTCTTGTCAGTTTCGAGCTGGTGTTCCCACCATCCATCTTCAATATCATGACGCACGTCCTAGTTCATCTAGTCGACGATATTGTCGTTCTGGGCCCCGTATTTCTACACAATATGTTCCCCTTTGAGAGGTTCATGGGAGTCCTAAAGAAATATGTCCGTAACCGCGCTAGGCCCGAAGGAAGCATCTCCATGGGCCATCAAACAGAGGATGTCATTGGGTTTTGTGTTGACTTCATTCCTGACCTTAAGAAGATTGGTCTCCCTCAATCGCGGTATGAGGGGAGACTGACTGGAAAAGGCACACTAGGAGGGGACTCAATAATATGCAGGGACGGGCATTCTTGGTCTCAAGCACACTACACAGTTCTACAGAACTCTACCTTGGTGACCCCGTATGTCGATGAACACAAGAACATTCTGCGCTCCAAACACCCGGAGCAGTGTGACGACTGGATTACATGTGAACACATCAGGACTTTCGGCAGTTGGTTGGAAACACGTCTCAGAGGTGACAACACTGTTTTTGATGAGCTGTACTCGTTGTCGAGGGGACCATCTTCGACTGTATTGACTTACAAAGGATACGAGATAAATGGGAATACATTTTACACGATTGCCCAAGATCAAAAGAGCACCAACCAAAACAGCGGTGTCCGCTTTGATGCAGCAACCAAGAGGGGAAATGACACATATTATGGTTACATAGTGGACATATGGGAACTTGACTACGGACATGATTTTAAGGTCCCTTTGTTTAAGTGCAAATGGGTCAATCTGTCAGGAGGCGGGGTACAGGTAGACCCACAGTACGGAATGACAACAGTGGATCTGAACAATCTTGGGTACACAGACGAACCATTCGTCCTATCCAATGATGTGGCGCAGGTTTTCTATGTGAAGGACATGTCTACCAAACCGAGAAAAAGAAAAGATAAAGAAGCGAATACATCATACGATGAGCCTAAGCGCCACATAATTCTTTCAGGAAAAAGAGACATCGTGGGATTGGAGGGCAAGACAGACATGTCTGAAGATTATGAAAAGTTTCATGAAATTCCTCCCTTCAAAGTCAAGGCTGACCCAAGCACCGTGTTAAGCGATGAAGAATATCCATGGTTATGGCGCAATAAGCAAAGGACACAAGCGAAGAAAAATTGAAGACTTTCTCTCCACAACTATTCTTTGATCTAGAATATCACTGCAGTTACATGTGAAGAAATGAAATACCTTTTGTAACAGACGAGTTTCCGGAAACCCTGATTCTTCGAAACAGATTGTCCGTTTTGTACACGAAGTGCATCCAGTTTTTGCCGTAACCCTCTCAACTTTTTAGCACATGCTATGTGGGTGAAATGATAATACCATGCCAATTTTCAACCTCTTCACAGTTCATTTGAAGTGCTTTTCAATTTCAGGGTCATATAGCTCAAAAAAATCAGTAAATGCATGAAAAATAACAAATGAAGTCAGAAAGGGTTGAAAATTGATGATGTGGCTTTGAATGGTGCATTTTGAACACACAAAAAGTCTGGAGTTCAAATAATTTCAAAAAAATGAAATCCCTTTGTAACAGACGAGTTTCCTTATGAAACCCTAATACTTCGAAAGAGATTGTCCGTTTTGTACATGAAGTGCATCCAGTTTTTGCCGTAACCCTCTAAACTTTTTAGCACATGCTATGGGGGTGAAATGATGATACCATGCCAACTTTCAACCTTTTCAGATTTCATTTGTAGTGCTTTTCAATTTCAGGGTCATTTAGCTCAAAAAATCAGTAAATGCATGAAAAATAACAAATGAAGTCAGAAAGGGTTGAAAATTGATGATGTGGCTTTGAATGGTGCATTTTGAACACACAAAAAGAATCAACTAAAAAGCTTTTATAAAACTCTAATAGCAAAAGGAATCAACTAAAAAGCTTTTATAAACCTCTAGTATTTTTTAAACTAAAATTATATAAAATTTATGCAACTAAAATTATCAAAGTATTTTCTATTCAAAACATTAATGGCAAAATGAATTTTCATAAAGAAATTTCTTGTTTCGAAACTTTAATAGCAAACTAAAATACACAATTCTATTCTTGATTAAAACAGAGATTTAAAATAACCTAAAAATTACCATTTAATATAATGATAAAACCAATAATATTAAATATCAGGAAAAGAATCACTCAAAATCTATTTTTATAGTAAAGTTATTCACAAACTAGTGATTCACACAAATTTAAAAGAATTCAAATTTAAACTATTCAAATTTGAAAATTAATGGCACTAACAGAAAGTCTATAATTTTTGTGACCTAACAGCAAAAAGAATCACAGGAAAACTGCAAAAAAAATAAAGCAAAAAAGAAAACAGAAAAAAATAAAGCAAAAAAGAAAACAGAAAAAAAAGAAAACAAAAAAGAAAACAGAAAAAAATAAAGCAAAAAAGAAAACAAAAAAAATGCCACCTACTGGGCCACCACGGCCTGAATACGACTAGAAACCCAGCTAATTGGGCCAGGATTCAGGCCCGCGGAAGGCCCAGCAGGCCCACAGGCATAGCAGTACAAATTAGGCCCACATGCCTGCAGTTCAGAGGAGTTCGATAGGGATGAGGCAGTTGAGCTTATAAACAGGTGCGGGGCGCTCTCAACTAGCGAGGTGGGACTAAACTCCCACCACCACGCCGCTATGCAAGCCCATTGGTCCCGGTTGGTGCCACGAACCGGGACCAATGCTCACCTTTGGTCCCGGTTCGTGGAACCAACCGGGACCAATGACCCCCTTTAGTCCCGGTTGGTGCCACCAACCAGGACCAAAGGTCTCTTTTTAGCAGCCCAAAGGGCGGGAAACAGAGACCTTTGGTCCCGGTTGGTGGCACCAACCGGGACTAAAGGGGGTCATTGGTCCCGGTTGGTGCCACGAACCGGGACCAATGCTTAGTGTATATATGCAGCACTTGTGAATTTTTCAGTTTTCATCGACCATTTGCCCCCCGACGACGCCGAGCTCATCGACGCCGCTAGGCTGCCCGTGCTCGCCGTCGCCGCCCGCTCCTCGTCGCCATCGCCCCGCGCCCCTGCCCTGCCCCGACGCGCCGCCCCGTGCCCCCTGCCTCGTCGTCGTCGCCCCGTGGCCCCTGCCTCGACGCCGGCCGCCCCGTGGCACTGCCCCGACGCCGCCCCGCGGCCCCAGCCTGCCCCGACCACGCCGGCCGCCCCGTGGCCCTGCCCCGACGCCGCCCCGCGCCCCCGGCCTGCCCCGACCACGCCGCCGCCACGTTCGGTCCGGCCGGCCTTCTCCTCTGTTTTTTTATAGATTTATGATTTTTTTTTCAGATTATATGTATGTGTGTATATATGATTATATGTCCTTTTTTTCAAATTTTTTGTTCATGTATATGATGATTTGTTTTTTGCATTTTTAGAAAAATGTATATATGTTCTCTGTGTATATATGTTCATATAAGCAAAAGTTACATTTTTAGAAAATTATCTATGTATGTTCTCTGATTTAGTGCATTTTAGGTTAGTTTCATTTTTAGAAAAGTTTTATATATCTAGGAAGAAGGAAGAAGGAAGAAGGAAGAAGAAGAAAAAGTTTTATCTATGCAAAAGTTACATTTTTAGAAAAGTTATATATATATATATATATATATATATATATATATGTCTTGTGTTGACTTCATTCCTGACCTTAAGAAGATTGGTCTCCCTCAATCGCGGTATGAGGGGAGACTGACTGAAAAGGCACACTAGGAGGGGACTCAATAATATGCAGGGACGGGCATTCTTGGTCTCAAGCACACTACACAGTTCTACGAACTCTACCTTGGTGACCCCGTATGTCGATGAACACAAAACATTCTGCGCTCCAAACACCCGAGCAGTGTGACGACTGGATTACATGTGAACACATCAGGACTTTCGGCAGTTGGTTGGAAACACGTCTCAGAGGGACAACACTGTTTTGATGAGCTGTACTCGTTTGTCGAGGGGACCATCTTCGACTGATTGACTTACAAAGGAACGAGATAAATGGGAATACATTTTACACGATTGCCCAAATCAAAGAGCACCAACCAAAACAGCGGTGTCCCTTTGATGCAGCAACCAAGAGGGAAATGACACATTATGGTTACATAGTGGACATATGGGAACTTGACTACGGACATTTTTAAGTCCCTTTGTTTAAGTGCAAATGGGTCATCTGTCAGGAGGCGGGGTACAGGTAACCCACAGTACGGAATGACAACAGTGGATCTGAACAATCTTGGGTACACAGACGAACAATTCGTCCTATCCAATGATGTGGCGCAGGTTTTCTATGTGAAGGACATGTCTACCAAAACGAAAAAAAGAAAAATAAAGAAGCGAATACATCATACGATGAGCCTAAGCGCACAATAATTCTTTCAGGAAAAAGAGACATCGTGGGATTGGAGGGCAAGACAGACATGTCTGAAGATATGAAAAGTTTCATGAAATTCCTCCCTTCAAAGTCAAGGCTGACCCAAGCACCGTGTTTAAGCGATGAAGAATATCCATGGTTATGGCGCAATAAGCAAAGGACACAAGCGAAGAGAAAAATTGAAGACTTTCTCTCCACAACTATCTTTATCTAGAATATCACTGCAGTTACATGTGAAGAAATGAAATACCTTTTGTAACAGACGAGTTTCCGGAAACCCTGATTCTTCGAAACAGATTGTCCGTTTTGTACACGAAGTGCATCCTTTTTGCCGTAACCCTCTCAACTTTTTAGCACATGCTATGTGGTGAAATGATAATACCATGCCAATTTTCAACCTCTTCACAGTTCATTTGAAGTGCTTTTCAATTTCAGGGTCATATAGCTCAAAAAAATCAGTAATGCATGAAAAATAACAAGAAGTCAGAAAGGGTTGAAAATTGATGATGTGGCTTTGAATGGTGCATTTTGAACACACAAAAAGTCTGGAGTTTCAAATAATTTCAAAAAAATGAAATCCCTTTGTAACAGACGAGTTTCCTTATGAAACCCTAAACTTCGAAAGAGATTGGTCCGTTTTGTACATGAAGTGCATCCAGTTTTTGCCGTAACCCTCTAAACTTTTTAGCACATGCTATGGGGGTGAAATGATGATACCATGCCAACTTTCAACCTTTTCAGATTTCATTTGTAGTGCTTTTCAATTTCAGGGTCATTTAGCTCAAAAAATCAATAAAATGCAGAAAATAACAAATGAAGTCAGAAAGGGTTGAATGAGATGTGTGCTTTGAATGGTGCATTTTGAACACACAAAAGAATCAACTAAAAAGCTTTTAAAAACTCTAATAGCAAAAGGAATCAACTAAAAAGCTTTTATAAACCTCTAGTATTTTTTTAAACTAAAATTATATAAATTTATGCAACTAAAATTATCAAAGTTTTTCTATTAAAAACATTAATGGCAAAATGAATTATTCATAAGAAATTTCTTGTTAAAACTTTAATAGCAAACTAAAATAACAAATTCTATTCTTGATTAAAACAGATATTTAAAATAACCTAAAATTACCAATTTAATATAATGATAAAACACAATATTAAAATAGCAGGAAAAGAATCACTCAAAAATCTATTTTTATAGTAATTATTCACAACTAGTGATTCACACAAATTTAAAGAATTCAAATTAAACTATTCAAATTTGAAAATTAATGGCACTAACAAAAGTCTATAATTTTTGTGACCTAACAGCAAAAAGAATCACAGGAAAACTACAAAAAAAATAGCCAAAAAGAAAACAGAAAAAATAAAGCAAAAAGAAAACAGAAAAAAAACGAAAACAAAAAACAGAAAAAAATAAAGCAAAAAAGAAACAAAAAAATGCCACCTACTGGGCCACCACGGCCTGAATACGACTAAACCCAGCTAATTGGGCCAGGATTCAGGCCCGCGGAAGGCCCAAGGCCACAGCATAGCTGACAAATTAGGCCCACATGCCTGCAGTTCGAGGAGTTCGATAGGGATGAGGCAGTTGAGCTTATAAACAGGTGCGGGGCGCTCTCAACTAGCGAGGTGGGACTAAACTCCCCACCCACAGACCGCATGCAGCCATTGGTCCGCGGTTGTGTCCACGAACCGGGACCAATGCTCACCTTTGGTCCCGGTTCGTGGAACCAACCGGGACCAATGACCCCCTTTAGTCCCGGTTGGTGCCACCACCGGACCAAGGTCTCTGTTTCCCGCCCTTTGGGCTGCTAAAAAAAGACCTTTGGTCCTGTTTGGTGGCACCAACCGGGACTAAAGGGGGTCATTGGTCCCGGTTGGTGCCACGAACCGGGACCAATGCTTAGTGTATATATGCAGCACTTGTGAATTTTTCAGTTTTCATCGACCATTTGCCCCCCGACACGCCGAGCTCATCGACGCCGCTAGGCTGCCGTGCTCGCCGTCGCCGCCCGCTCCTCGTCGCCATCGCCCCCGCGCCCTCTCCTGCCCGACGCGCCGCCGTGCCCCCTGCCTCGTCTCGTCGCCCCCGTGGCCCTTGCCTCGACTCCGGCCGCCCCTGCACTCCCGCCGCCGCCCCCTGGCCCAGCTGCCCCCCCCCGCCGCCTCACGCCCTCCCTGCCCCGACCCTCCCCCCCAGCCGCCGCCGCCCCCGCGCCCTCCCCGCTCCTTCGCGCTCTTCCTCTCCTGTTTTTTTTTTTATGTTTTTTTTTTTCATTTTTTTTTTTTTTTTTTATCTTTTCTTTTTTTCAATTTTTTGTTTCTTTTATGTTGATTTGTTTTTTGCATTTTTAGAAAAATGTAATATGTTCTCTGTGTATATATGTTCATATAAGCAAAAGTTACATTTTAGAAAATTATCTTGTATGTTCTCTGATTTAGGGCATTTTAGTTAGTTTCATTTTTAGAAAAGTTTTATATACTAGGAAGAAGAGAAGGAAGAAGGAAGAAGAAGAAAAAGTTTTATCTATGCAAAAGTTACATTTTTAGAAAAGTTATATATATATATATATATATATATATATATTATACATATATATTCAAGCTAGGAAGAAGAGAAGGAAGAAGGAGAAGAAAAACTTTTATATATGCAAAGTTATTTTTTATCGGGTATGTCGTTGTCGATTCCCCCTCCCCCAATAACTTCAACATGAGGGGGGGGGGGCGGGGTCGATATACCCCCCTCCCGATAACATTTTTTCCATGATGTATGTCGTCATTGTCGATATACCCCCTCCCGGATAACTTCGACATGAGGAGGGGGGGTCGATATACCCCCTCCCGGATAACTTCGACATGAGGGGGGGGGGGGGTCGAGAACGCCGAGGGGCCGAGGGTCGGGAACTAGGGTAGAGGGTCGAAGAAAGCCGAGGGGTCGAGGGTCAGGAACAGCGCGGGGCCGGTCGGGAACTAGGGTAGAGGGTCGAGAACGCCGAGGGGTCGGAGGTCGAGGAACGCCGAGGGGTCGAGGGTCGGGAACTAGGGTATAGGGTCGTTGGATCGCCGAGCGTTCGAGGGTCGTGAACTAGGTAGAGGGTCGAGGGTCGCCGAGGGGTCGAGGTCTCGGGTGGGTCTCCATTGGTTCCGAGGGTCCAAGTTTAATCCAAATCATGGCCGTGTGTATGGTGGTGACCTTTCCAAGTTGATCCAATTTTTTTCTGATCTCATCTATATATATATATTCTTCTATATGCCATGTTGTCTGTCAAAGTATTGAAGAAATCCATGGCTTCATCATTTGCCAGAAGTAACAGGCGTATGATGCTACGAAGCTCTTCAAAGTTGTTTTGGAACGGAGTTCGTGATAGAATAATTCGCCTTTTGGTACGAATTTCAGCAAAGGCCTTCCAAATAGCGATATTCGGAAGGCTCTTGCTGAACTTTGTACCAAAAAGCGAATTATTCTATCGGGAACTCCATTCCAAAACAACTTTGAAGAGCTTCGTACCATTATACGCCTGTCATTTCCGGCTAATGATGAAGTCATGGTTTTCTTGAATTCTTTGACACTAGACAACGTGATATATAGAAGGGTAGATGAGATCAGGAAAAATATGGACCATTTTCTGCACATCCAGAATGGCGTCAATTTGATAAATCCCTTGTCGGTCCGGACGTCGGACATTCATGAGAGAGGCGGTTTGGCCCAAACCCAAGAAGCGTTGTCGAGGCCACCCCAAACCCTAGAAGCGTTGCCTAGGCCACCCCAAACCCTCGAAGCGTTGCCGAGGCCACCCCAAACCGTAGAAGCATCGAGCTAGCTAGGTCTACATTTGCACTAATATATCCATCTGTCATGTTTGTATATTAATTGCCATGTTGTAATATTTGCAGAAACTATGGAGCACCGAGACATCGAAGCAGAACAGTTGTTGGGGGACATAATCCTCGGCGGAGGTGATGTCTTGTCGTTTCTCAACGACACCGATGGTCTGGAAGAAGAGGGTGAAGCAGGCTCCGGTGATCGAACAACGGAGGTGGAAGGACATGATTATGATGGCTCCGGTGACGGAATGCCGGTGGAAGGAGACCGTGATGACTGCTCCGGTGAGTGAACGGAGGAAGGAGATGCTGCAAAGTCCGGTGAGGTATATATATTAATTAAGCCTGTGCTGACTAGCTAATTGATGCATTAATTGTTTTGGTATGTACACATATTAACTCTCTTCTTTCTTCTTTTCTAGCCCTCCGGATCGAGCCAAACTTCGGTAACGAGACGAGGCCCGAAGAAAAGGTTGCGCCAGGATGAAAGGTTCACGGTCACAGCAATCAAGGGCGATGGCCAACCGATTGAACCCAGCCGGACCAAGGAAGCATTTTCTGCTCAGTGCGGGGTTCTTGTTAGGGACATGACCCCGATCAGCATCCACCAATGGAATAAGCCTAAGAGCGACGACCCTCAAGTGTCTTTTGTCAACGATAGACAGAAAGATGATCTTTGGACCGCGCTGAAGGCAAATTTCACCCTACCGCCAGAGGAGGATGCGGATAAGCCAGTTATAGAGCCATTGGTCAAGGCTCATGCTCTTAAGAAGATGGAAGATCTATTCAGGAGGTGGAAGAATGAGTTGAAATCAACGTTTGTCGACAAAGGGAAGACTCCAGAATTCACCGGCCGATTTGAGAAGATAAGAGATCACTGGCCCGCATTTGTGGCCCACAAGACATCGGAGAAGAGTAAGAAGATGTCAGCGACAAACAAGAAAAATGCTGCAAAGAAGGAGCATCACCATCGCACGGGGTCAGGTGGCTACCTCAAAGCCCGGCCGTTGTGGGACAAGGCTGAGAAGGACCTGCTTGATAAAGGGGTCGAACCAGAGACATTGAACTGGCCAGACCGATCATGGACTTGGTTCTTCGGGGTTTGGGGAACCTTGGACCCTGAAACAGGGAAGTGCCGTTGGACAAAGGAGCAACTTGAAATACCCGTCAAGAAGCTTCAGAAGTATATCGCCGCAGCGCAAGAAGGGACGTTCGTTCCCGACAGAGAGGACGACGAGCTCACATAGGCCCTCGGGAATCCTGAGCACCCAGGACGAACACAAATACCAGTACGGAAAGCCTCTCGTCAGACCTGGTGATCCTCCTCTAACAACGATGATGCGAAGATTCCATAAGTGGTACATGGACACCTGCAAGTCTGGGAAGGATATTTTGACGCTGAGAGTTAAAGAGGAGCACGACCTCATTGGAATTGATCTGTTGTCTGTTCCATTTGAGGAGTTCTTCAAGTTTTTCAATCAAAAGGACCTCGATAAAATAATCATCACTTGCTACTGTCTGTAAGTACTATACTTCTGTAATTAAGTCTCTATATATAGCTCAGCTCTTTTATTGCATGTATATATAATTATCCTTACTATATTATGCAGATTGAAGATCGTCGAATGCAGAAATGCCCAAATCTATGATATTGGGTTCATTAACACAAATCTCATAGATGAATGGACGGTTAAATATAATCCGAAAGAAACCGAGGCCAACTTGCTACAATCGTTGCTTAAAAATCAAAACAAAGATAAAATACTCTTTCCTTACAACTTCAAGTGAGTGTTACTGTCTTCTGCATATTCGATTTCCCTTATTACTTGAGGTTATAGTAATGTAATTGATGAGTTATGCATGCGTGCGCAGCTTTCACTTTATTCTCCTAGAGATTAAGCTTGAGCAGGGACTAGTAATCGTCTTAGACTCAAGACGAAAAGATCCCAAGGAGTATACGGCCATGACTGAAATGCTCCAGAAGTAAGTTCAATCGATCATTATCGCACCATATCGGCAACTTTGTTCATTTCCTGATATCAAGTAATTATTTTCTTTGTCTCGCAGGGTTTGGAAAGTGTTCACCGCAGAAGCTCCGGGACTGCCGGGGGAGCTGCGATTTACACACCCGAAAGTAAGTACTACTAGCTAGGTCCGCGCATCTCCCATTGATTCTACCTGGTTTCATCAATACCATTTATAATGCTTGATTATCAGTTTGATTGACCTCTATTTCTCGTAAAGTGGTTGTGGCAGGAAGGCGGGAATAATTTTTGTGGATACTACATTTGCGAGTACATCTACAACGCGACGACCTCTAAGCGGGGCTACTCTGAAAAACAATATGAAGTGCGTAAGCAATAATATTCACAATTTTATTTTATTACCATCATTTGTGTTGAGTTTCATTCATATATATGTATTGACCCCCTTCTTCAAATTAGATTTGGCAGCTGCGGGATGAACTCCTACCACAAGATCGCATAAAAACAATTCAAGAGGAATTGGCGGGATTCTTTCTTGACCACGTCATCAATCCAGCCGGAGAATACCATGTGAAACTTGACATCAGATGTTAGGGATTGTAAGAGATCTTATATTGTATATATGTAGCTAGTAGCGTCGGATAGATATACGAAAACTTGTTGTTCGACCAATCTCTCGGAGAAGGAGGAGGTCGATCACTTCTCTCTGTATATGTTCATGACGATCTTGTGTTACTAAGTGCTTCCTTATTTTGCTTACTAGCTAGCGTGTCAAGTCCTCTCTATACGTATAGTACGTAGCGTCGACCAAGCACGGAGATAAGAGATGACACTTCTCTCTTTAGTAGCTAACACAATTATGAAACCCCTAAACTAACCCTACAAAACCCCCAACCCCCCCCCCCCTTTCAAAAAAAAAAACAAAAACCCCAGCTCCTGAGCTGCTGACGCGTGGATGCTCTTTGGTCCCGGTTGGTGTTACCAACCGGGACTAAAGGCCCTCCTGCCTGGGCTCACCGCAGCGGCCATGTGGAGCCCTATCTGTCCCGGTTCATAGGCGAACCGGGACTAAAGGTATTGGGCTTTAGTCCCGACCCTTTAGTCCCGGTTCCAGAACCGGGACAAATGGGCCTTTTTCTACTAGTACCACTAATGAGATACATACTGGTGGTGTATCAAGGAGCCCACGCGCCACTAGTATGGTGCGCCAATAAGACCTCTTCCAATGCACCGGTGCTTAGATAAGGTGCTAAGGGCATTAAATAGTTTAGCAACTATAGTCCCCAATGCATAGGTGCTTAACTTGTTGTAACTAAGCTCCTTCATTTAATGACTTAGCTACTAAACTCTCTCATGCATTGGTGAGCTTACTTCATTTAAATGTTTTGCCTAGGTTCACATGCTTGACGTTGGTTCTTTCTGGGGTCACCAAACACATCCCTCTTCTCTTAATTGTCTTGCCACATCAGATTTTTCGCCTACATAGCAGGCTTAGCACCTGTACAAGGTGAAGCATTGGGAGGGTTCTAATTGAGATTTTTGTGGACAACCTCTAGCTCCTTCTTCCCCCTCTCACTTCATAATGCACGATGCGCCACCATTGTCGAGTCTGACAGAGCGGGCAATAGTTTTCACGCGGAGCCTTGACAAAGGGGAGAAACACGATTGTGGTGCCCCAAGAGGAACGCAACATTCACATGCGTCACCGCGACTAGTGTTAGAGCGCAAAGCTTTCGTGTATCTACCCGGTATCATGTCGAGGGACCAGAGTGACGGATCCTACCATAGGGGAAGGCCACCTAGATGAATCAAGGCCCCCAGGTCAAGATTTGGGTTCAGACACGCTTTCGCTTGGTATCTACCCAGTGTCATGCTGAGGGACCAAAGTCACGGATCCTACCATAGGGGAAGGCCACCCAGATGAATCAACGCTCCCAGGTCAAGATTTGGGTTCAGACACTGCCACTAACAACAAACTCGACGGGACCACTCACTGCCACTTCTCTCGTCCCTACACAGCCAACAGGCGCATCCAACATGGCCACCACGTTGGTCGCCATCCCAGCATCCAAAAGACCCAAGCCTCGACATCGTCGCTAGACATGGCCCGGAATTTTTGAAAAATTCAAAGTTCATACTTTCCGATTGCAAGAAAATCTAAAAAACTATGGAAGCATACAAGGATGAAATATACATGTGTGTAAAAATTCAGGATGAAATACCTTGAAATGCGACCTGTACAAAAAGAACAAATTCATGAACTTTGAGGATGAATAGTATCATGTGCTAAAAAATCCCATTTTTTGTTTGCACAACCCTTATTTCAACGTATTTCATCCTGAAAATTCACACACATGTACATTATGCCTCCATGTATATCTGTATTTTTTTAGAATTTTTTGAAACGTAAAATATGAATTATGAAAATTGTAAAATGAAGGCCTCCATGGAGGTCGGCCTCTAAAAGCAATTTTCGTGATCAGTAGACCTAAAAGTAACTATGGATTTAAATACCCTCGTTCCAAAAAGAGGTAGGACCTGAAAGTGTATGAGTAGTCAAGTCTGGCAATATAGTACTGGGACGTACGGCGATGTGTGGGCCGGAGAACGTGGGTGGGCGAGCTGCTGCTGCTCTGCTAGCTATAGCGAGGGATTTGAATTCTGAGTGCCTCCGCGTGGTTGGCGCGCGGGTCGGGACTCGGGAAGGGGATCAGAGCCAGCGTCACCGACGGCGACTGCCCGGTACGGGCGCCGATCCGATCCGGCAGGTGCAGGGACGTGCAGGCAGGACTGAAGCTATGCTGTTTTAGACACGAAACGTCCCCACATTTCTCTGTTGCGTGCGTGGATAACGAATCCTTCCTGTTCCCGAAAATGGGTCGAGAATCTGTCAATCAAAATGGAAGCTGGAAGAGATACGATCCTGACTGACTCCTAGAAAACATTATCTGCTGTTCCACCGTCTCTTCTCCGTTTAGAAAACAAGATTCGTCATCCACGTGGTGCAAGCAAAGCTTGCTACGTGGACAACCGGAGACTAGACAGAGAGACGATGGAGACAGGGTCCGGTGTGCGGTCCGGTGTGCGGTCTCCTCCGTGCGTGTCCTCTGCCGGCGGACGTGTCTGCCAAATGAGAAAAGCATCCCCTCAGCCGGCTGATTTTTTTTTGGCTTCTCATGATTTTATTAATACAGTACAGACCTATACGCTCATATATACGCGCATACACTCATCCCTATGAACACATACGTATACCCTATTCCTATGAGCAGCAGATACTCATTCCTATGAACACACACGTACACTCCGAGAGACTGAGCCGGCACATCAATATCATCTTGAGATTGATGAAGTCACCAAAGGCGACTCTTATTCTATTATCCAGCCTCAATCGTTCGCTCCTCATCCCAAGCGCGTCTCCCACCCTAAAGGATGTGTTGCTCCGAGTCGGAGATGATGGCGCTACAACACCGCCAGTGCTGCCAATGGGAGAACAAGCTGGTGCTGCAAGCTTGGCCACGTTTTGCGGAGGCAGCTGCCGAATTCTGCAAGTGTTGGCCGCCTGAGAACAAGCTGCACAATATCAACCACCGGTGGCCTACCGCAAGGCCCCGCCACAACATCCCCTATGTTACGAACTGCCACAATGTGTCATGTGATGTGAGTCAATGTTGTGGAGGGGCGCCATCATGCTGCGAAATGATGTTGCGGAGGAAAATCGATTAATGAGGGTATGTTGTGGTGACAGCATCGCTCATCTTGCAAAAGTCTGCTTGCAAACCTCTGAGCTCAAAATGGCTCATGTTGAAAACACTCGTCTTGCAAACTTTCGAGTGCAACATGGTTCATGTGCATATTTTTGAGCGCAACATGTTCGTGTTGTAAAAACACGTCAGCTGGAAGATGCAGCCCAAATTGGATGGCCGTCGTGCGGTGGATCCGATCCGTGCATAAGCCGGCCAACACTTAGTAGTCGGCTTAGTTAATCAACTTCACTCTAAGGACACATGACGTAAAAAAAAAGGGGTGACATAACCCAACCCAATGACGTATAGTTGCTCTGAGCGGGCTACAGCTGTGTGGCTCGGCAGAAGACCTCTTTGCGTTGAGGAACTCTTGCCAAAGAATTGTAACTCTACCTTGATGGAATAAACATCTATTGATCTCGCAAAAAAAAAAAATCAACTTCACTCTAAGGACACATGACTAAAAAAAAGGGGTGACATTTTCATGTGTATATCGTAGCATTTTTAAGGGGTGTCCAACTGTACATTGTATTTTATTCTTTTATTTTTATTTTTGAGCATTAAACAAATTTTTTTGAGACATTTTTTAGCATGGGCCAAAGTTTGTATGGATTCGTAGACCAGGCCATGGCCTCACAAGTGACAACAACGGCCCACAGGCCCACTTGGGGCGTCAAAACCCCAGGTAACTCTGTGCTCCTCCATCTTGTGCGGCGGCTGATTGGGCAGTTGTGGGCGCCGTCGTCACCTGTTCGACGGGATGCGTCGGAGGATCGCCGGGAAGGCTGCGGCTACCGGTGACTGCGGAGTAGACCGCCTAGGCGCGCTCCCGGACGAGATCCTCCAGCATGCGCTGTCGTTCCTGCCGTCGCGCGACGCCGTGCGCACCTGTGTGCTCGCCCGCCGCTGGCGCCACCTGTGGAAGTCCGCCCCGGCCCTGCGGGTCACCAACGTCGACGCCTTCAGGTGCGCGCGCCACGTCAACGACTTCGTCAACCACCGCATCGTCCTCGGCGACCGGACGCCTCTCCGCGAGTGCGAGATCGCGGAATACGATGGCCGTGGGTACTACGACAGCAACGGAGAGCGCCGCGAGCACTCCCAGTACATCGATCTGTGGGTCAGGTACGCCTTGTCGTGCCACGCTCGGCTGCTTCCCATCAGTGACCATGACCCCAATGATCTTGACGCCGGATTATACGATTATAAAATACGGAGTGTTATGCTTGACGTTCCCATCTCCTCCCGGCATCTTACCACTTTGGAACTCGACGGGGTGGTGCTTTCCAGCGAATGCTCCCACCCTCTACATTTCTCGAGCTGCCCAAACTTCGAGACTCTAAAGATGAACCGCTGCTCCCTCCTATTCTTGGGACGCGACGGTTCCATGAATATATCGTCGCAATCTGTGCGATGTCTGAGCATTACAGGCTGCGATTTTGATCGCTTTGTCCGGGCACGTGCCCTCATTTCTGTCCCAAGCCTCGTGCACCTGGACCTGGAGCTGACCGACGACTGTGGCTTGGTTCCTGTGTTTGAGAGCATGATGCCGTCGTTGCTAGCAGCATCTATCAAGCTTGACCGCAGTTGCAACAAGGACGACATGGGTTGCTCATTGCTTCTTGGATGCCTCTCACATTCCTCTAATCTAGACCTCATGGCCGAGCTTCAAGCGGTATATATATATATATATATATATATATATATATATATATATATATATATATATATATGTTTTTATCCACTTAAATTCTAGCTAGTCTCATTTGACATGCTGATCCCATATGTGTTGTGCACTTGTGCTTGCCCAGTTTGCTTTCAGGAAAGCTTTAAAACGGTGCACCACATTTACCAACCTCAAAACCTTGTCACTCAATGAATGGTGTGTGGAACCTGATTTTGGACCACTACTTTACTTTCTACGGTGGTCACCAAATCTTGAGAAGCTCAACATCCGTCTATCTAAGCTATATTTGTATGTATGTTTTGCAATTATAAAATATTTTGTCTTGTTAAAGTTACAATTGCATAGTTCATTTATTTGGTAAACTACACAGCCATATCGGTATGTTGAAGAAACAGAGGGATGCTACGATTTGGCGGAACCCTTTTTGGCATCAAAGCATTTCAGGGTTGTCGAGATCAAATGTCGAGCAAAAGGTGAGCGTGTTCACAAAATTTTGAAGGTCCTGAGTTCATGTGGAGTACCTGCTGAGCAAATCAACATCAAGAAAATAATTTGAACTTCCCACGGTAAAGTCAAATTATTGGTCTTCCTAGATATTTAAGTTTTTGCATTCCCATCCCATGTATGTGTGAAGTTTAGTAATGCTTCGTTTAAATTAATTGGACAACTAAATGTGTAAATGATAAGCATCAAGGGAAAAAAATGTTCTTTAGATAGTAAGTGAAATTATCGGTCTTGGTGATATTTTAAATTTCCACAATCCCACACTACAAGAATCTGGTTTTATGATGAGTTCCATAACTTCGCCGAGTTCATTCTATCGGGAACTTGGCAAACTTTTGTCTGCCGAGTGTGATTCAAAATTGGACACAACGGTGATAAACAACTCGGCAAAGCTTTGACTTTGCCTAGTTCGAATGAAAAGCGACTCACGAACAAAAATAACTCGGCAGAATCTCAAGTTTGTTGAGTTCCAGGCTGAAAAGCTCGGTAAAGTATGATAGATGGGCCCTGCTGTAGAGCAGGCGACGGAGCCATGATGGCGGCCTTATTGGACAGACTAGTGCTGGCACTCGGCAAACAATTTGCCCAATGCTACTGACGAAGGAACTCGGCTGATATTTTGTAGAGAAAAGTCCATTTTTCGTCCCTCATTTCTCCGGTCTGGCCACTTTTGGTCCCTCAACTCTAAAACCGGACAGATTGCATCACGAACTCTTGAAACCAATCATTTTTCGTCCCTGTGGGGTTTTGCTGCAGAGTCAACCCGGTTTTGACCATGGCATGAACAGTACACTGATGAATAGTAAATAAGAAAAAAATAGAAAAAAAATCTGAAATTTTATGACATCGAAGATAGTTAGGTGCGCAAGGTGCGTGTAAATTTTTGTCATGTTTGGACGTTCGATGAGCTCGCGGCAAAAAGAACAAAAGTAAATCTGCCCTGTGATGAACAGTAAATTCAAAAAAATAGCAAAAAAAATAAAAAAATTCTGAAATTTTTTGGCATCGAAGATGCTCGGGTGTGCAAGGTGCGTGCAAATTTTTATGGTCAAATGACATCCGAGAGTTTGGAAACCACCTGAAGCGGTACGCACACGTACGCTATTTTGTTTTTTTCGCCACAAGCTCCTCAGATGTCATTTTAGCACGAAAATTTGCACGCACCTTGCGCACCAGAGCATCTTCGATGCCAAAAAAATTCAGATTTTTTGATTTTTTTTGCAATTTTTTTTGAATGTACTGTTCATTGGAGCACTGATTTCCTTTTGTTTTTTTGCTGCGAGCTCCTCGAACGTCCAAACATGACGGAAATTGGCACGCACCTTGCGCACCTGAGTATCTTCGATGTCATTAGAACACTGTTCACGCCGTGGTCAAAACCGGGTTGACTAGGCAGCGAAACCCCGCAGGGACGAAAAATGACCGGTTTCGAGAGTTCGTGGTGCAATCTGTCCGTTTTAGAGTTGAGGGACCAAAAGTGGTCAGACCGGAGAAATGAGGGACGAAAAATGGACTTTTCTCTATTTTGTACTGGGCAATAACTTCTGGCACGTGGCTTATTTCTACTCGCCGTACTCTGCCAAGTTTAGGATGATAAAATTCGTCAAACCTTAGGGCCCTGTGGCATTTCCATTAACGTCATGTCTAGCCTGACGGTTTTGTTTACCGACTTTTTTCTGGTAGGAACTCGGCAAACATTGTTTAAATATTCACCGAGTTCGCGATAGAAAGAACTCGATAGTATTAATGATTGCTGGGCCCATCCAGCCGAGTGTTGTGCGCCGTGTTTGGCACTCGGCGAAGATTTCACCAAGTTTATTTTGGGATCCGCCGAGTTTCTTTGTAATCCGCCAAAAGGCCATTCTAGTAGTACCACCGTGGTGAGCCTCTTGTTCTTATCTTCTTTCTAAAAGAGAAAAAATCTTACTTGTATGATTTAGATAGATACTTGTATAATTTTTTTACTTTTATTATTGTTTGTTATTATATAGTGCGATGGTTTTGGTATCCGCCCCCGTCGGCCCTCGTCCTGTCTATGATTCCGATGTGGTATATATTATATTTTAGAACTATTTGGTTCATTTATTGTTTATGACAATTATGCCGACCAACGTGACATAGATTTTATTTATCTAGGAGGTATGTGAACCGGAAATTCCAACCGACCCTATTGTCGAGAGGTTAAATCTAGTTGAAGAAGAAAACAATTACTTGAAGGAAAAAATAAAAAAAATTGAGGAGGAGAAGATGATATTGGAGTTGCATGTTGCGGATGTCGTCGATGATCACAAGATCAAGATGGATGCAATGCGCTTCAAGATTAGAAAGTATAGAAAATATGCCATTCATACCGAGGCTTGGTATCATTACGCCGTTGGATCAATTGTTACCTTGGTTGCGATTATGATCGCATTTGTTGTTGCATTGAAATGTTTTACATAGTTTCAATGTATGGTTTAATTAGATGCTCTGGAGAGCTATATGTTGTTCAATGAGAACTATGTATGTACTTTGGTTTTAATGTGATGATGAACTTCTATTAATTTGGTCACTTATCTATTCATGATGTTCTGTAATGGTTTTTTGACACACTTAATTATATATAATGCACGCAGATGAACCGGCAATGGATGTACGGTGACAGACACACCTCCGAGTACATTAAGGGCGTGCATAATTTTCTCGAAGTGACTGAGGCAAACAAGTATAATGGTTTTATGTGTTGTCCATGCCCTATATGTGGGAATACGAAGTCTTACTCTGACCGGAAAATCCTTCACACCCACCTGCTTTATAAGGGTTTCATGCCACACTATAATGTTTGGACCAGGCACGGAGAAATAGGGGTTATGATGGAAGACAACGAAGAAGAAGAGGACGATGACAACTATGTGCCCCCTGAATACGGTGATGCTGCAACGGGGGAAGCTGAAGATCAAGAGGAACCAGACGATGTGCCCGATGATGATCTCCGTCGGGTCATTGTTGATGCAAGGAGACAGTGCGAAAGTGAAAAGGAGAAGCTGAAATTCGATCGCATGTTAGAGGATCACCAAAAAGGGTTGTACCCCAATTGCGAAGATGGCAACACAAAGCTCGGTACCGTACTAGAATTGCTGCAGTGGAAGGCAGAGAATGCTATGCCTGACAAAGGATTTGAGAAGCTACTGAAAATATTGAAGAAGAAGCTTCCAAAGGATAACGAATTGCCCGACAGTACATACGCAGCAAAGAAGGTCGTATGCCCTCTAGGATTGGAGGTGCAGAAGATACATGCATGCCCTAATGACTGCATCCTGTACCGCGGTGCGTACGAGGATTTGAACGCATGCCCGGTATGCGGTGCATTGCGGTATAAGATCAGACGAGATGACCCTGGTGATGTTCACGGCGAGCCCCCCAGGAATAGGGTTCCTACGAAGGTGATGTGGTATGCTCCTATAATACCACGGTTGAAACGTCTGTTCAGAAATAAAGAGCATGCCAAGTTGATGCGATGGCACAGAGAGGACCGTAAGAAAGACGGGAAGTTGAGAGCACCCGCTGACGGGTCGCAGTGGAGAAAAAAATGAGAGAAATTACTGGGAGGAGTTTGCAGGTGACGCAAGGAACGTATGGTTTGGTTTAAGCGCGGATGGCATTAATCCTTTCGGGGAGCAGAGCAGCAATCACAGCACCTGTCCCGTGACTCTATGTATATATAACCTTCCTCCTTGGCTGTGCATGAAGCGGAAGTTCATTATGATGCCAGTACTCATCCAAGGCCCTAAGCAACCCGGCAACGACATTGATGTGTACCTAAGGCCATTAGTTGAAGAACTTTTACAGCTGTGGAATGGAAACGGTGTACGTGTGTGGGATGAGCACAGACAGGAGGAATTTGACCTGCATGCGTTACTGTTTGTAACCATCAATGATTGGCCTGCTCTCAGTAACCTTTCAGGACAGACAAACAAGGGATACCACGCATGCACGCACTGTTTAGCTGACACCGAAAGTATATACCTGGACAAATGCAGGAAGAATGTGTACCTGGGGCATCTTCGATTTCTGCCGACCAACCATCAATGTCGAAAGAAAGGCAAGCATTTCAAAGGCGAGGCAGATCACCGGAAGAAGCCCGCCATGCGTACCGGTGATCACGTACTTGCTATGGTCAATGATTTACACGTAATCTTTGGAAAGGGTCCCGGCGAACTATCTATTCCGAATGACGCTGAGGGACGCGCTCCCATGTGGAAGAAGAAATCTATATTTTGGGACCTACCCTACTGGAAAGACCTAGAGGTCCGCTCTTCAATCAACATGATGCACGTGACAAAGAACCTTTGCGTGAACCTGCTAGGCTTCTTGGGCGTGTATGGAAAGACAAAAGATACACCGGAAGCACGGGAGGACCTGCAACGTTGGCACGAAAAAGACGGCATGCCTCCAAAGCAGTATGAAGGTCCTGCCAGCTACGCTCTTACCAAAGAAGAAAAGGAAATCTTCTTTGAATGCCTGCTCAGTATGAAGGTCCCGTCTGGCTTCTCGTCGAATATAAAGGGAATAATAAATATGGCAGAGAAAAAGTTCCAGAACCTAAAATCTCATGACTGCCACGTGATTATGACACAACTGCTTCCGGTTGCATTGAGGGGGCTTCTACCGGAAAACGTTCGATTAGCCATTGTGAAGCTATGTGCATTCCTCAATGCAATCTCTCAGAAGGTGATCGATCCAGAAATCATACCAAGGCTAAGGAGTGATGTGGCGCAATGTCTTGTCAGTTTCGAGCTGGTGTTCCCACCATCCTTCTTCAATATCATGACGCACGTCCTACTTCATCTAGTCGACGAGATTGTCGTTCTGGGCCCCGTATTTCTACACAATATGTTCCCCTTTGAGAGGTTCATGGGAGTCCTAAAGAAATATGTCCATAACCGCGCTAGGCCTAACGGAAGCATCTCCATGGGCCATCAAACAGAGGATGTCATTGGGTTTTGTGTTGACTTCATTCCTGACCTTAAGAAGATTGGTCTCCCTCAATCGCGGTATGAGGGGAGACTGACTGGAAAAGGCACGCTAGGAGGGGACTCAATAATATGTAGGGACGGGCGTTCTTGGTCTCAAGCACACTATACAGTTCTACAGAACTCTACCTTGGTGACCCCGTATGTCGATGAACACAAGAACATTCTGCGCTCCAAACACCCGGAGCAGTGTGACGACTGGATTACATGTGAACACATCAGGACTTTCGGCAGTTGGTTGGAAACACGTCTCAGAGGTGACAACACTGTTTCTGATGAGCTGTACTCGTTGTCCAGGGGACCATCTTCGACTGTATTGACTTACAAAGGATACGAGATAAATGGGAATACATTTTACACGATCGCCCAAGATCAAAAGAGCACCAACCAAAACAGCGGTGTCCGCTTTGATGCAGCAACCAAGAGGGGAAAGGATGTGGCGCCCCCGGCTTAATCGTGCACTAATCATACACGCAAATGCACACGATCAAGCCTAAGGACTCACTTGAAGATATCACAACACAACTCTAAAATATAAATAAAGTCATACAAGCATATATTACAAGCCAGGGCCTCGAGGGCTCAAATAAATAAGCTTGATGACAAACAAGCATCAGCGGAAGCGTCAGATATCTGAGTACAGATATAAAAGAAAACAGAAATGCCTTTAGAAAGGCGGAACCAAAATGAAACACTACGATCGAAAGGCGTAGGCCTCCTGCCTGGGACCCTCCAATTCTACTCCTGGCCGCCGGCAAGCTCGTAGTAGTAGCCACCCTCGGGGTAGTGGAAGTAGTCGTCGGCGAGGGTAGCGGTCTCAGGGGCTCCGTCATCTGGACTCGACCAACTGATATGGGGAGAAAAAGGAAAGCAAAGCAACCGTGAGTACTGCGAAGTACTCAGCAAGCAAGGATCTACACTACATATGCAACATTATCAAAAAGGAGGCTGTATATGTGGACTGGGCTGCAGAAATGCCAGAATAGAGAGAAGGCCTAGTCCTATCGAAGACTAGCATCTTCAGCATCTTCAAGCATCTTCGAGCGTCTTGCAGCATATAGAAGAGTACAGAGCAGCATAGTATAAAGTAGTAGAGGTAGTAGCAAGCAACAGTCTCGCCCAGAGATCCTTCCTCGACTCCCTGCGAGAAAGCGATCCCGGAGTCACATATCCAGGTAACATCCCAATTCTAACTGTACCGATCGGGATACAACTCCGAGTGTCCTTTACCGTAGGACCGGCTATCGATAGATGTGTTCTTCCCTGCAGGGGTGCACCAACTTACCCACCACGCTCAATTAACTCCGGCCGGACACACTTTCCTGGGTCATGCCCGGCCTCGGCCAAACGACACACCGCAACCCTACCTACAGCTCAGCAGAGAGGCCCCCGCCGGTCTACCTCCTAAGCGCAAGGGGGTCTTGGGCCATCGCCCCTCGCCCTCCGGGTCGTTGTGTGCAGGGTGGATACCAGCACCGCCTCGGAAGGCCGGTACGATCCGACCGTGCCACAATGCTGAACTGGACGTCTGACAGAGCTTTCGGCTGATGTTACGATGCAGAACGCCCATACTATGCCCACGTGATGGTTAGTGCTATCCGACCAGAGGCCGGCTCAGATCATATATCCAAATCGTAGTGTCCTAGTGGCTTGCGGCAACGAGCAGAGACTCACGAAAGATGTGACCCCGTCGCCCCGTCTCGAGGACTTGCTGCAAGGGCTAAGAATGCCCGGCCGCGCCTCGTGGAATAACTCACGGGTAACTATCCATCACTCGCGGGTACCCCTCGGGGTCGACCCGCCTTTTAAGTAATAGTATCAACAGTAATGTAAGGCATCCGTGTGGTCACCATATCAAGGGGAATCCGAGGCATCACCCTCGTTGGACTCCCACCTGATGTAACAACAAGATGGACGTAGGAGGCATCACCCTCGAGGTCCACACGTGAGGTGTTACGCGACTTAGTCAGTATCAGTGGTGGTGTAGGAGGTATCACCCTCGCTTACCACGACCGATCAACTAACCTACAAGGTTATCATCAGAAGTGCTGACGAGGTATCACCCTCGGCACTCGATAGTAACCCAGTAGTGTCGAGCAACGAAGGGAAAGTGAGGTGCGGTGCGGGGCTGATCTTCAATCCCGTTGATCGGGTCTTCTGAAACTCCAGCGGGGCAGTCGGGATAATGTGGGGGTCACTAATGGGGCTCTACCCAGTCTATACTAAAACAGTTTAGGATAGAAGGCAGTTATCAACAGTAGGCTACAATAAACAGGCTATGCAGCAGATATAGGAAAAACAGTAACAGTAGCATAATTCTAATGCAAGCAGGAGAATTAGAATAGGCGATATCGAGATGATCAAAGGGGGGGCTTGCCTGGTTGCTTGGCGGCAAGGGCAAGGTCGTCAGTACTGTAACCAATCACCGGAGCTGCGTCGATCTCGGAGGCTACGTCGGCACCGAAATCTACCGAGGGAAAAGAGGGGGAGGAAAACAGTAAATACGAAGCGACATATGCATGAAAATACGATACGCGATGCTAGAGGTGGTCTATCGTAGTGATACACGACAACGGTGAAGGAGGGGATCATTCGGGAATGTTTTCCTGGTTCCGGACGTTAGTCAGACAGATGACCGGAGGAGGACGGTTCCATGTTCGGATAGCTAGGGACGTGTGACGGACGAACGGACCGCGTATCCGGATTCATCTCGAAATTCTGAGCAACTTTCATGTATAAAGTTTTTTCATCGGAGTTACGGATTAAAAGTTATGAATTTTTAAAGATTATTGATTTTTTGGAATTAATTTTATTTACAGAAAAAGGATTATTGCGTCAGCCTGACGTCACCATGACTTCAGCGAGTCAAACCTGCCGGTCCAGGTCAAACCTGACCTGCGGGACCCCCCTGTCAGCCTCTGAGGGCTTAACAGAAACTAATTTAAGTTAACAGGGGTTAATTAGGCTAGGGGCCCCACATGTCTGTGTCAGTAACTAATTAACAGATCACTAATTATTTGATTAGCACTAATTAAGTCTGTGGGCCCCACACGTCAGTGGCTAAGGTGAACAGTGACGCGCGTTGACCGTGGTCAACGCGGTCAAATGAGCGGTGGGGGCCCACTGGCAGTGACCCGGGTGGACCCCACACGCTCGCCAGGTCAGCGCGGCCGGCGGCTCATCGCCGTTGACGCGAAACGCGGCGGAGGGCACTGGAGGCCGCCGGAATTTGCCTACGAAGCACCAAATCGGGTGCCGTCGGCACCGTTCGATCGGTCTTTGCGTCGCGAGTTCATTCATGCCAGGAACGTGGCCGGAAACGATCTAGAGCGACGGCGGCGATGGTCACTGGCGGCGGCCGGAGCACGGTGTGCTCGGGATCGGCAGAATGGGAACAAAGAGGGGGGCGAGGCTAAGCGCGTTCGGCTCCTGGAGGTGCACTGAACTCGCTGACGTGGTTGGTTGCTTGCGACCGTGACCACATCGATGGCAGCAGCAGCCGCGGCGAAGCTCGGCTCGGGCGTCCATGGCGATAGCGGCTAGCGACGGCAATCCGAGCGGAAAACAGGGGGAAGATGTTGCTGTGCTCACCAGAGGAGCACACGATGGCTCGGCGACAGGTTAGGAGCAGCAGAAACGACGGGGACGACGGCGAACGGCGGCGGGTCCCGAGGTGGAAGACGGCGAAGACTCGGCGATAGGGCGCTCCCCAGTTCAATCCCACAGCACCGGACGAAGGAGTCGATGGAGTGGGAGCTTCTGGATAGGTCGGCGGGGCTGGAGGGGCTCGGTGGCCGAGGAATCGAGCGTCGGCGGCGGTGACGTTCGGGCACCGACGAGAGAGAGAGAGGGAGCGATGGAGAGCGAGGGAGGGAGAGATGAATGACCAGGGGGAGAGGAGCGATGTGAGGGGGAGAGCGACGGAGGAGGCAGGGGGAATGGACGGGGCGAGCTTATCCCCTCGCCCACCCGTTCCTGCCGCGGTGGCGAGCGGCGACCGGCGCGGGCGTTCGGCGCCAAGGAGATGGCGACACGGGGGGGGAGGTAGCAGGTGGGCTGGCTGGGCCGGCGCCAGGTAAGTGGCTTCGGCCTTTTCTTTCTTTGTCTATTTTTCTGTTTTCTTTTTATTTAATAAACAGAGAGGAAAAGAATTTATTTGAGCACCCTATTCACTTAGGAATAGTATGGGAAGCGTCCCATTAATTCCTTTGTGTCTTTTAAGCAGTGCCACAAAAAGTTAGAAGATTATTTGACTCTGTTTGGATTTTCCATAAATGAGATAGCATTTTAAAAATGCTGAAATGCTCTGAATTAATTGCCACTGCTCATTTTACCAACAAGGTAATGTTGTATTCCTTAACATATAATTGTTTTGGAATATTTGCAATAATGTGAACATTTTTCCCACAAGTATGGAACAACTTTAATTTTCACTTTTGAAATTGAGTTGATTTTTCAGAATAGCATTTGAATTGAATATTTCACCAAAGTGATTAAGCACTGCAAATGGAGATGACCTGGCAGTATCATTAGCTGATCACTGTAGCAATTACAAAAGGGGTGTTACAAATTCTCCTCCTCTAAAAGAAATTCTCGTCCCGAGAATTAAGAAGTAGAGGGGAAGAGTTCGGGGTATTCAGCATGGAGGTTATCCTCGCGTTCCCAAGTGGCTTCGTCTTCAGTGTGATTCGACCACTGCACCTTCAGGAACTTGGTAACCTTCTGACGAGTCCGACGTTCAGCTTCATCGAGAATACGGATCGGATGCTCTTTATAAGACAAGTCATCTTGCAATTCGAGCATCTCATGATCCACTGCTCGGTGCGGAGATTCTTTGAAGCACTTTCGAAGTTGTGACACGTGGAAGACGTCGTGGATGTGGGAGAATTGCGGCGGCAACTCCAATTTATATGCCACCTGTCCACGTCTGGCAACTATGCGAAAAGGACCAATATAGCGAGGAGCTAACTTGCCCTTGATTCCGAAACGACGGGTGCCCTTCATAGGAGTGAATCGAAGATAAGCTTGATCACCTGGTTGATAAGTCAGACCCCATCGTTTGTGATCATAGTTGCTCTTCTGGCGGTCTTGAGCCGCCTTGAGATTTTCTCGGACAATGCGGACTTGTTCTTCGGTGTGTTGGATAATATCCGGACCAACAAGAGGTCGTTCCCCAGTTTCTGACCAATTCAGAGGGGTCCGACATTTACGTCCATATAGTACTTCGAAGGGGGCCATTTTCAAGCTGGCTTGATAGCTGTTGTTATAAGAGAACTCGGCATACGGGAGAGATTCTTCCCACTTCTTGCCAAAAGATATAACACAAGCTCGCAGCATGTCTTCGAGCACTTGATTGACTCGTTCGACTTGGCCTTGGGATTGGGGATGATAAGCTGAACTCCAGGTGATATGAGTTCCCATAGCTTCTTGGAAACTTTCCCAGAATTTGGAGGTGAATAGACTGCCACGGTCCGAACTAATCTCCTTCGGAATTCCGTGGAGTGAAACGATTCTGGAGATATACAGCTCTGCTAACTGTTTAGCTGTGATCGTCTCCTTGACAGGCAGAAAATGGGCAACCTTGGAAAGCTGGTCGACGATGACAAGAATAGCATCGTGACCCTTCTGTGACTTGGGAAGACCAGTAATGAAGTCCATTTGCACTCTATCCCATTTCCACAACGGAATAGGAAGTGGTTGAAGAAGTGCTGCAGGTTTCTGATGTTCTGCCTTTATGCGACGACAAACGTCACATTCAGCAACATAACGAGCAATATCCTGCTTCATTCTAGACCACCAGTACCTTTGACGAAGATCACGATACATCTTGGTGCTACCCGGATGAATAGACAGCGGTGTATCATGTGCCTCCTTCATGACCTTATCAGTCATAAGCTCGAAGCGAGGTACGACAATGCGGTCTCTGAAGTACAAGGTTCCATCTTCAGACAATGAGAAATCCCTGTATTTTTCCAGGTGAAGATCTTTCTTCATCAGACCAATTTCAGCATCTTTAGCTTGCGCAATCTTAACAGCCTTCTCAAGGTCTGGTTCAACAACCAAGTTTGATAGGTATCCTTGAGGAACTATCTCGAGATTTAGCTTCCGAAGCTCTTCATACAGAAGTGGTTGTTCTAGCTGGACTTCAAGTTCACAGCAATAGGATTTGCGGCTCAACGCATCAGCCATTACGTTAGCCTTGCCAGGGGTATAAGAAATACCCAAATCATAGTCTGCAATGGTCTCCATCCATCTTTGCTGACGGAGGTTTAGAGATGGTTGAGTGAACAAGTACTTCAGGCTCTTATGATCCGTGTAGATCTCGCAACGATTACCGAGGAGGTAATGTCGCCACAACTGCAGTGCATAGATGACAGCAGCTAGTTCTAGATCATGTACCGGATAATTCTCTTCATGCGGACGCAACTGACGAGAGCCATATGCAATCACTTTATGTTCCTGCATTAGGACACAGCCTAGTCCTTCACGGGATGCGTCACAATAGATCACAAAATCTTTGCGAGAATCTGGAGGAGCAAGTACTGGGGCAGATGTCAGCTTGTCTTTGAGTGTTTGAAAACTTTCCTGACATTTTTCTGTCCATTCAAACTTAACGCCCTTGTGAAGCAGATCAGTCAGAGGCTTAGCAATCTTTGAGAAATTCTCGACAAAGCGACGACAATAGCTTGCAAGGCCGAGAAAACTTCTGACTTGCTTGACATTCTTCGGCGGAGTCCATTCAAGAATAGCCTGAACTCGTTCTGGGTTAACGGCAATGCCTTCTTTCGAAATCACATGGCCGAGATATGTCACTTCAGATAACCAGAACTCACACTTGGAATACTTGGCATACAATTGATGTTCACGCAGCTTTTCCAGTACAAGCCGAAGATGTTCGGCATGTTCTTCTTCATTCTTTGAATAAACCAGAATATCATCCAGATATACCACGACGAATTTGTCGAGATAATCCATGAAGATGTAATTCATTAACCGGGAGAAGGTTGCTGGAGCATTAGTCAAGCCGAAAGACATGACAGTGTACTCATAAGAACCATAGCGAGTAACAAATGCTGTCTTCGGAATATCTTCTTCACGAACTCGGATCTGTTGGTATCCCAATCTCAAATCAAGCTTAGAGAATACTGAGGAACCAGCAAGTTGATCATACAGATCGTTGATTCTGGGAAGCGGATACTTATTTTGAATTGTTGCTTGGTTGATAGGTCGGTAATCTTGAACCAACCGATTCGTACCATCCTTCTTCTTGACAAAGAGGGAAGGTGCTCCCCAAGCAGATGAACTGGGGCGGATGAAACCCTTCTTAAGCGACTTGTCGATTTCTTCCTTAAGTTCAATAAGGTGATGCGGAGGCATCTTGTACGGACGCTTTGCAATAGGGGTAGTGCCTGGTTTCAAGTCGATAACAAACTCGACAGCTCTGGCAGGGGGAATGCCTGGAAGTTCTTCCGGAAAGACATCTTGAAAATCATGAACAACTGGAATGTTCTCGATGCCTTCAAGAGGTGAAGCATTCAATGCATTCAGAACATATATCTGATCCTCGGCATTCTGAACTGTCTGAGCTGAGTATCTGACTATCTGGCCGGAAGGATGAGTGAGCTGGACTGTCTTAGCAGCACAGTCAATCAAAGCTTTATTCGCTTTCAACCAATCCATACCAAGGATGATGTCAATGTCGGAAGGTCCTAGTACAATGAGAGAAACCGGAAAAAGTAGACCTCCAATCTCGATGTGGTTATGAGGGCTTACCATTGTGGTTTGCCATTTGGATCTCGGGGACTGAACCATTAGAGGAGTGGGTAATTTCTCCAAGTATAACTCATGTGACTGAGCAAATTGTTGGGACACAAAAGCATGCGATGCTCCAGAATCAAAGAGAACAGAGGCTGGTACTGAATTCACAGAGAGTGTTCCCAGCACGATAGTCGGTTCCTTCTGAGCCTTTTCAACATCGACGTGATTGGCATGGCCAAGTACAACAGTAGACGGTATGGCATTACGGTTTCTGAATCGGCGGTTTCGACAACTCTTCTTACGACCAACAGGAGGACATGGTGCAACCTGAGGAGATGCCATAGCATTAGGCTGTCCACCCTGAACTGTTAGCTGTCTCGGCGGTGAAAACAGACGAGGTGCAACATAAGATGGTCTTGGTGTTGGAGCAGGTCGATGATGAATATTGTGCGGAATCCAAACCCGACGTTTCTGAACAGGCTGACCCGAGGATGAGCCAGCTTCACGAGTGCGTTTGAGCGACTCCTGATACTTAGCCAGACCAGTTTCAACTCTGTAGGCTTGACTGACAAGCGTCGCAAAGTCTTCACAATCATGGACAAGAAGTGCGAGCTGTATATCAGAACGCAGCCCTTCACGGAATTTCTCCTGCTTACGTGCGTCAGTGTTGACATCATCTTTAGCATAGAGGGATAATTCGAGAAATTTCCTCTGATATTCATCCACAGTCAGTGTGCCCTGTGTGAGTTTACGGAACTCCTGCTTCTTCTGGTCGATTAGACCCTGAGGAATGTACCGTGCACGAAAAGCTGACTGGAATTTTTGCCAGGTGGGTACAGTCTCTGCAGGCAACGTATCCTTGTGGCTTTCCCACCATTGAGCAGCGGGACCCTTCAAGTGAAATGCCGCAAAGGTGACGTAACTGTCAGGGGCCACATTAGCTGACTCCATTTCAAACATGACGTCACGAAGCCAATCATCAGCATCCATAGGATTTGTGGAGCTGCGGAAAACAGACGGGTTGAGGCGCACGAATTCTGGCAGAGTTATTGGGATGTGCTGTTGCTGAGCATTCTGAGTTGGAAACTGAGCCAATACTCCGGTCATGAACTGACGGTTGATTTCAAACTGCTGCCTCAGTTCGACAATATAGGGTGGAGGTGGAGGATCGTCAGCCATCCTGCCAAATCAACAGGGCAGTTTAGGAAGCAAAATTGCAGGTGTATGGAATGACTCATGAAGCAATACGCACAACAGAAGGAAGTGCAATAGATACTTCATCATATTCACACCAGACACTCAAATCCACACATAGCCTCGGTTACAATCCGGCATTACGACAGCTGAAAAAAAGAAGGCTAGACAACTAGGCGGCGCGCAGGCACGCGGTAAGGAAGTACACAACGAGACATAGCAAAGGCTACATCAACGTCGGAGAAAACTGTAGGAGCGAGGAATCTGCAAGTGTCAACACAGGGTGCCCTCGATAAAAGGATCCTGTAAGCAGAACCTGGCCCACAATCTTGAAGCAAGGGGGAATATTTCAGAACTCCGGGTGGATGTGATTACGAGAACCTAATGTTGGAGTTGGTAAAATTTTAACCCGAATAGATGAGAGAGTAGAATCCTAGAGTAAAGGTCGAGGAGTAAAAGATCCTAATACCACCCAGTTGGCGACGTGGGCCCGTAAGCCACACAGCCAAGTTAGTAAAACAGTTTTTGACCACTAGACTCAACTTCGGCCAAAGAGTTGGAAAGGGGGAACTCCTAGAGGCAGTCGGCTCTGATACCAACCTGTGACGCCCCCGGCTTAATCGTGCACTAATCATACACGCAAATGCACACGATCAAGCCTAAGGACTCACTTGAAGATATCACAACACAACTCTAAAATATAAATAAAGTCATACAAGCATATATTACAAGCCAGGGCCTCGAGGGCTCGAATAAATAAGCTTGATGACAAACAAGCATCAGCGGAAGCGTCAGATATCTGAGTACAGATATAAAAGAAAACAGAAAGGCCTTTAGAAAGGCGGAACCAAAATGAAACACTACGATCGAAAGGCGTAGGCCTCCTGCCTAGGACCCTCCGAACCTACTCCTGGTCGTTAGCCATCTAGAAGTAGAAGCCGTCCTCGGGGTGGTAGAAATAGTCGATGGTGGAACAGCTATCTCAGGGGCTCCGTCATCTGGTCGCGACAACTGATAAGGGAGAAAAAGGAAAGCAAAGCAACCGTGAGTACTGCGAAGTACTCAGCAAGCAAGGATCTACACTACATATGCAACATTATCAAGGGATGGCTGTATATGTGGACTGGGCTGTAGAAATGCCAGAATAGAGAGAAGGCCTAGTCCTTTCGAAGACTAGCATCTTCAGCATCTTCAAGCATCTTCGAGCGTCTTGCAGCATATAGAAGAGTACAGAGCAGCATAGTATAAAGTAGTAGAGGTAGTAGCAAGCAACAGTCTCGCCCAGAGATCCTTCCTCGTCTCCCTGCGAGAAAGCGATCCCGGAGTCACATATCCAGGTAACATCCCAATTCTAACTGTACCGATCGGGATACAACTCCGAGTGTCCTTTACCGTAGGACCGGCTATCGATAGATGTGTTCTTCCCTGCAGGGGTGCACCAACTTACCCACCACGCTCAATTAACTCCGGCCGGACACACTTTCCTGGGTCATGCCCGGCCTCGGCCAAACGACACACCGCAACCCTACCTACAGCTCAGCAGAGAGGTCCCCGCCGGTCTACCTCCTAAGCGCAAGGGGGTCTTGGGCCATCGCCCCTCGCCCTCCGGGTCGTTGTGTGCAGGGTGGATACCAGCACCGCCTCGGAAGGCCGGTACGATCCGACTGTGCCACAATGCTGAACTGGACGTCTGACAGAGCTTTCGGCTGATGTTACGATGCAGAACGCCCATACTATGCCCACGTGATGGTTAGTGCTATCCGACCAGAGGCCGGCTCAGATCATATATCCAAATCGTAGTGTCCTAGTGGCTTGCGGTAACGAGCAAAGACTCACGAAAGATGTGACCCCGTCGCCCCGTCTCGAGGACTTGCTGCAAGGGCTAAGAATGCCCGGCCGCGCCTCGTGGAATAACTTACGGGTAACTATCCATCACTCGCGGGTACCCCTCGGGGTCGACCCGCCTTTTAAGTAATAGTATCAACAGTAATGTAAGGCATCCGTGTGGTCACCATATCAAGGGGAATCCGAGGCATCACCCTCGTTGGACTCCCACCTGATGTAACATCAAGATGGACGTAGGAGGCATCACCCTCGAGGTCCACACGTGAGGTGTTGCGCGGCTTTGTCAGTATGGGGGGTGGTGTAGGAGGAATCACCCTCGCTTACCACGACCGGTTAACTAACCTACAAGGTTATCATCAGAAGTGCTGTCGAGGTATCACCCTCGGCACTCGATAGTAACCCAGTAGTGTCGAGCAACTAAGGGGAAAGTGAGGTGCAGTGCCGGGGCTGATCTTCAATCCCGTTGATCGGGTCTTCTGAAACTCCAGCGGGGCAGTCGGGATAAAGTGGGGGTCACTAATGGGGCTCTACCCAGTCTATACTAAAACAGTTTAGGATAGAAGGCAGTTATCAATAGTAGGCTACAATAAACAGGCTATGCAGCAGATATAGGAAAAACAGTAACAGTAGCATAATTCTAATGCAAGCAGGAGAATTAGAATAGGCGATATCGAGATGATCAAAAGGGGGGGGCTTGCCTGGTTGCTCGGCGGCAAGGCAAGGTCGTCGGTGGTGTAGCCAATCACCGGAGCTGCGTCGATCTCGGAGGCTACGTCGGTACCGAAATCTACCGAGGGAGAAGAGGGGGAGGAAAACGGTAAATACGAAGCGACATATGCATGAAAATACGATACGCGATGCTAGAGGTGGTCTATCGTAGTGCTACACGACACCGGTGAAGGAGGGGAACATCCGGGAATGTTTTCCCGGTTCCGGACGTCTGTCGGACAGATGAACCGGAGAGAACGGTTCCATGTTCAGGTAGTTATGGGTATGTGACAGATAAACGGAGGGCGTATTCAAATTCGTCTCGTCGTTCTGAGCAAGTTTCATGTATAAAGTTTTTCGATCGGAGCTACGGTTTAAAAGATATGAATTTTCAAAGTTTATTAGATTTTCTGGAATTTTTTGGATTTATTAAAATCAAATTTGAACAGTAGCAGGAAATGCTGGGTGCACCCGGTGCGCTGCACCCAGTGTGCACCAGAGGCTGACCAGTGGGGCCAGTCAACTGCTGACTCAGCAGTTGACTGGTCCACGGTTGACCAGTCAGCGGGCCCGGCGGGGCCCGCGTGTCAGTGACTCAGGTTTAACTAACAGTTTTTAGTTAAAACTAACTAATCTAATTAGTGGCCTGGGCCCAGTTGTCAGTGGGGGTTAGCAGCGTCATTAGCGGGCTAATGACGACACGTCAGCGAGGTTAGCACCGGCGGGGAGCTACAGTGCACCGGCGGCGAGGCCGAGATCCGACGATGGCCGTCCGGCCGATTCCGGCGACCAAATGGACGACCGCGGGCACGAATCGAACGGACGCAGCGTTCTGCACCCAACCGTGCTACGGGCGCGAGAAGAGGAGGTCGGCACCGGCGACAATGGCGACTACCGACGGCGGCTGGCGGGCAGCGCTACGCGGATCGACGACTACCGGACGCGCGCGTTCAAATGGGAAGAGGGAGGGGTTGCGCGAGCTCACCGCGAGGCCGGGGAAGAGCTCGGGGAAGCCGGGGAGGCAGCGACGATGGTGGATCGAGGCGGCGACGGACGGCAGCAGGAGGTTGAAGAAGAGGGCGGATCCGGCGCGATGGGGCACTCCAGCTCGACCTGACGCGCTTGGCCGACGTAGTCAAAGTAGGGGAGGCTCGAGGACTCGTCGCCTTGGCGAATGGTGGTCGGTGGCCACGGCAACGGTGAGCGACGGCAACGGCGGCGTTCGGTTGGGGTGGAGAACGGAGGAGAGAGTGAGCGACGAGGGAGAAGGGGAGTGGCGGAGAGAGGGGAAGTGGAGGAGGACCAGGGGAATGGATGAGGGGCTCTGCCTTATCCCCTCATCGGCCACGGCGTCGCCGTGTCGACGTTCAGCCGGAGCGCGCGCGACGGCCACAGGGATGGCGACACGGGGGGGGAGGTAGCAGGTGGGCTGGCTGGGCCGGCGCCAGGTAAGTGGCTTCGGCCTTTTCTTTCTTTGTCTATTTTTCTGTTTTCTTTTTATTTAATAAACAGAGAGGAAAAGAATTTATTTGAGCACCCTATTCACTTAGGAATAGTATGGGAAGCGTCCCATTAATTCCTTTGTGTCTTTTAAGCAGTGCCACAAAAAGTTAGAAGATTATTTGACTCTGTTTGGATTTTCCATAAATGAGATAGCATTTTAAAAATGCTGAAATGCTCTGAATTAATTGCCACTGCTCATTTTACCAACAAGGTAATGTTGTATTCCTTAACATATAATTGTTTTGGAATATTTGCAATAATGTGAACATTTTTCCCACAAGTATGGAACAACTTTAATTTTCACTTTTGAAATTGAGTTGATTTTTCAGAATAGCATTTGAATTGAATATTTCACCAAAGTGATTAAGCACTGCAAATGGAGATGACCTGGCAGTATCATTAGCTGATCACTGTAGCAATTACAAAAGGGGTGTTACAAAGGACACATATTATGGTTACATAGTGGACATATGGGAACTTGACTACGGACATGATTTTAAGGTCCCTTTGTTTAAGTGCAAATGGGTCAATCTGTCAGGAGGCGGGGTACAGGTAGAGCCACATTATGGAATGACAACAGTGGATCTGAACAATCTTGGGTACACAGACGAACCATTCGTCCTAGCTAATGATGTGGCGCAGGTTTTCTATGTGAAGGACATGTCTACCAAACCGAGAAAAAGAAAAGAGAAGGAAGCGAATACATCATACGATGAGCCAAAGAGCCACATAGTTCTTTCAGGGAAAAGAGACATCGTGGGAGTGGAGGGTAAGACAGACATGTATGAAGATTATGAAAAGTTTCATGAAATTCCTCCCTTCAAAGTCAAGGCTGACCCAAGCACCCTGTTAAGCAATGAAGAATATCCATGGTTACGGCGCAATAAGCAAAGGACACAAGCGAAGAAAAAGTGAAGACAGATGAAGTCAGAAAGGGTTGAAAATTGATGATATGGCTTTGAATGGTTCATTTTGAGCACACAAAAAGTCTGGAGTTCAAATAAGTTCAAAAAAATGAAATCCCTTTGTAACAGATGAGTTTTTGTCCGAAACCCTGATACTTCGAAAGAGATTGTCCATTTTGTATACGAAGTGCATCCAGTTTTTGCCGTAACCCTCTCAACTTTTTAGCACATGCCATGTGGGTGAAATGATGATATCATGCCAATTTTCAACCTCTTCAGAGTTCATGTGAAGTGCTTTTCAATTTCAGGGTCATTTAGCTCAAAAAAATCAGTAAATGCATGAAAAATAACAGATGAAGTCAGAAAGGGTTCAAAATTGATGATGTGACTTTGAATGGTTCTTTTTGAACACACAAAAAGTCTGGAGTTCAAATAAGTTTTAAAAAATGAAATCCCTTTGTAACAGATGAGTTTTTGTCCGAAACCCTGATACTTCGAAAGAGATTGTCCATTTTGTACACGAAGTGCATCAGTTTTTGCCGTAACCTCTCAACTTTTTAGCTATGCTATGTGGGTTGAAATGATGATATCATGCCAATTTTCAACTCTTCAGAGTTCATGTGAAGTGCTTTTCAATTTCAGGGTCATTTAGCTCAAAAAAAATCGTAAATGCATGAAAAATAACAGATGAAGTCAGAAAGGGTTGAAAATTGATGATGTGGCTTTGAATGGTGGTTCATTTGAACACACAAAAACGTCTTGGAGTTCAAATAAGTTTAAAAAAATGAAATCCCTTTGTAACAGATGAGTTTTTGTCCGAAACCCCGATACTTCGAAAGAGATTGTCCATTTTGTACACGAAGTGCATCCAGTTTTGGCCGTAACACTCTCAACTTTTTAGCTTATGCTATGTGGGTGAAATGATGATATCATGCCAATTTTCAACCTCTTCAGAGTTCATGTGAAGTGCTTTTCAATTTCAGGGTCATTTAGCTCAAAAAAATCAGTAAATGCATGAAAAATAACAGATGACGTCAGAAAGGGTTGAAAATTGACGATGTGGCTTTGAATGGTTCATTTTGAATACACAAAAAGTCTGGAGTTCAAATAAGTTCAAAAAAATGAAATCCCTTTGCAACAGATGAGTTTTCGTCCGAAACCCTGATACTTCGAAAGAGATTGTCCATTTTGTACACGAAGTGCATCCAGTTTTTACCGTAACCCTCTCAACTTTTATGAAACTCTAATAGCAAAAATAATAAACTAAAAGAATGAACTAGAAAACTTTAATGAAACTCTAATAGAAAAAAGAATGAACTAGAAAACTTTAATGAAACTCTAATAGCAAAAGGAATCAACTAAAATTTATGCAACTAAAATTATCAAAGTATTTTCTGTTCAAAACATTAAAAGCAAAAAGAATTTTCATAAAGAACTTTTTTGTTAGAAACTTTAATAGCAAAAGGAATTATCATAAAGATTTTTTTTGTTAGAAACTAAAATAACAAAAACTGTTTTTGAATATAATGATAAAACACAGTAATATTAAATAGCAGGAAAAAGAATCACTCCAAAATCTATTTTTATAGTAAAGTTAATCACAAACTAGTGATTCACATAAATTTCAAAGAATTCAAATTTAAACTATTCAAATTGGAAAACTAATGGCACTAATAGCAAGTTTATAATTTTTATTACCTAAAAGCAAAAAGAATCACTGAAAAACAGTTTGTATTTTGTTGTAAGTAGAAACAAAATAAAATAAATAAAGCAAAAAAGAAAACAAAAAAACTAGAAAAAAAAAATGCCACCTACTGGGCCACCACGGCGTGAATACGACTAGAAATCCATCCATGGGCCAGGATTCAGGCCCGCAGAGGCCCAGCAGGCCCACGGGCAAAGAGTAGCAGAGAAGGCCCGAAAGCCTGCAGTTGAGAGGAGTTCGAGAGGGTCGGCATAGCAGCGCTTATAAACCACTCTCGAGCTCTCTCAACTAGCGAGGTGGGACTAAACATCCCACCGCACCGCACCAGCGCCAGGCCTTTGGTCCCGGTTGGTAGCACCAACCGGAACAAAAGGGGTGCATTGGTCCCGGTCGGTGGAACAAACCGGGACCAATGCCCCCCCTTTGGTCCCGGTTCGTGCCACCAACCGGGACCAAAGGTCTCTGTTTCCCGCGCATTGGGCTGCTGAAAAGAGACCTTTGGTCCCGGTTGGTGGCACGAACCGGGACCAAAGGGTGGCATTCGTCCCGGTTTGTGCCACGAACCGGGACCAATGCTCTGTGTATATAAGCAGGATTTAGGAATTTTTCAGTTTTCATCGACCATTTGCCCCCCGACGACGCCGAGCTCATCGACGCCGCCAGGCTGCCCGTGCTCGCCGTCGCCGCCCCGAGGTCGCCGTCGCCGTCGCCGCCCGCTCCTCGTCGCCATCGCCCCTGCCCTGCCCCGACGCCGACGCCGTGCGCCCCTGCCTTGACCTCGACGCCAACGCCGCCGCGCCCTGCCCTGCCCCGACGCCCCGCCACGCCCCTACCCTGCCGTCAACGCCGCCGCACCAGTGCCCGCCGGCCAGGCCGGTACTCCCTCCTCCCTCCCACCCCTCTCCTCTGTCCTTCCTCCATGTATGTGATGATGGTGAAGTTGGTTCAGTGCAAAGTTTCAGCCATGTCCACAAGGTGTTTGATGAAATGCTAGGGCTTGCTAGGGAACTTTGTTTTATGTGAAACTTGGCAGGATGATGTCTCCTTGGATGTTAGTGAAGATGGTTAAGTTGGTTTGACAAAAGGAAAAACTTCTTAGTGCAAGTTTTATTAAAATTTAGTGCTGGACAAAAACTACATGAATTTTTTTGGTGGACTTGCTAGATGAAATTGGGGCTGCCCTTCTGGACTTAAGGGTTTAGTTGGAAGGACTACAAGATGTAAAAAATTCAGAATTTTTTTAGCAAGGAAAAATTGGGTTGTAGTTCAATGCCAAGATTGGACCAAAATTGATGTTTCTGTTCATAGCATTTTTTTGTCCATGTATGTATGTATGTATGGATGGATGGATATGGATGTATATACAAAATGTTCATATATGATGTTTTTTTTGTTCATAGCAATTTTTTTTCCATGTATGTATAATTTATGTATGTATGTTCATATATGCAAAAGTTACATTTAAGAAAAAATAAGAAAATGTATGTATGTTCATATGCAAAGAATATGCAAAAGTTAGAATTTTTATGTTTATAGAATTTTTATGATTTTTTTTGTTCATAGAATTTTCTTTGTCAATTTATGTATATGTTCATATTGTGTATGTATAGGAAAATTGTGCATGATCAAAGTCATTTATGTCAAAGTTTGCGATATACCCCCTCCCCTATAACATTTTTTTTATATGATGAATTTTTTTTCATAGCCATATATATGTATGTGGCTATATGTATGTATGGATGTTCATAGAATTTTTTTATATGTATGTGGCTATATGTATGTCGTTATCGATATAGCCCCTCCCCGATAACTTCGACATGAGGGGGGGGGGTCGATATACCCCCTCCCCGATAACTTCGACATGAGGGGGGGGGGTGGGGGATCTTCCTACCCCCTCCCGCCCCTACCCGACAAACTCTCGAGGCCACCCAAACCACTAGAAGATAACTCCGGTAACTTCGACATGAGGGGGGACGTCGATCAACCCCCTCTCGTCCGAACAAGTCT
The DNA here is from genome assembly GCA_011799875.1 of Thinopyrum elongatum. NCBI lineage: Eukaryota > Viridiplantae > Streptophyta > Magnoliopsida > Poales > Poaceae > Thinopyrum > Thinopyrum elongatum. The sequence goes on from CM022303.1 coordinate 664,606,104, forward strand.
ATGTATTATTTTATATCGCGGTGGACATATATCAAAGTTTGATCATATGTCAAAGTTTGAATTTTGACATATGCAACATTTGATCATATATCAAAGTTTGATCATATGTCAAAGTTTGAATTTTGACATATGCAACATTTGATCATATGTCAAAGTTTGAATTTTGACATATATAGATTTATCAAGAATGCCCCCATTATGGATGTGCACAAGTTGATCCATCTTTTTTCTGATCTCATCTATATATATATTCTTCTATATGTCACGTTGTCTGTCAAAGTATTGAAGAAATCCATGGCTTCATCATTAGTCGGAAGTAACAGGCGTATGATGCTACGAAGCTCTTCAAAGTTGTTTTGGAACGGAGTTCCGGATAGAATAATTCTCCTTTTGGTACGAATTTCAGCAAAGGCCTTCCAAATAGCGATATTCAGAAGGCTCTTGCTGAACTTTGTACCAAAAAGCGAATTATTCTATCGGGAACTCCGTTCCAAAACAACTTTGAAGAGCTTCGTACCATTATACGCCTGTCATTTCCGGCTAATGATGAAGTCATGGTTTTCTTGAATTCTTTGACACTACACAACGTGACATATAGAAGGGTAGATGAGATCAGGAAAAATATGGACCATTTTCTGCACATCCAGAATGGCGTCATTTTGTTAAATCCCTTGTCGGTCCGGACGTCGGACATTCATGAGAGAGGCGGTCCGACCCAAACCCTAGAAGCGTTGTCGAGGCCACCCCAAACCCTAGAAGCGTTGCCTAGGCCACCCCAAACCCTAGAAGCGTTGTCGAGGCCACCCCAAACCGTACAAGCGTTGAGCAAGCTAGGTCTACGTTTGCACTAATATATCCATCTGTCATGTTTGTATATTAATTGCCATGTTGTAATATTTGCAGAAACTATGGAGCACCGAGACATCGAAGCAGAACAGTTGTTGGGGGACATAATCCTCGGCGGAGGTGATGTCTTGTCGTTTCTCAACGACACCGATGGTCTGGAAGGAGAGGGTGAAGAAGGCTCCGGTGATCGAACAATGGAGGTGGAAGGACATGATTATGATGGCTCCGGTGACGGAATGCCGGTGGAAGCAGGAGACCGTGATGACTGCTCCGGTGAGCGAATGGAGGAAGGAGATGTTGCAAAGTCCGGCGAGGTATATATATTAATTAAGCCTGTGCTGACTAGCTAATTGATGCATTAATTGTTTTGGTATGTACACATATTAACTCTCTTCTTTCTTCTTTTCTAGCCCTCCGGATCGAGCCGAACTTCGGTAACGAGACGAGACCCGAAGAAAAGGTTGCGCCAGGATGAAAGGTTCACGATCACAGCAATCAAGGGCGATGGCCAACCGATTGAACCCAGCCGGACCAAGGAAGCATTTTCTGCTCAGTGCGGGGTTCTTGTTAGGGACATGATCCCGATCAGCATCCACCAATGTAATAAGCCTAAGAGCGAAGACCCTCAAGTGTCTTTTGTCAACGATAGACAGAAAGATGATCTATGGACCGCGCTGAAGGCAAATTTCACCCTACCGCCAGAGGAGGATCCGGATAAGCCAGTTATAGAGCCATTGGTCAAGGCTCATGCTCTTAAGAAGATGGCAGATCTATTCAGGAGGTGGAAGAATGAGTTGAAATCAATGTTTGTCGACAAAGGGAAGACTCCAGAATTCACCGGCCGATTTGAGAAGATAAGAGATCACTGGCCCGCATTTGTGGCCCACAAGACATCGGAGAAGAGTAAGAAGATGTCAGCGACAAATAAGAAAAATGCTGCAAAGAAGGAGCATCACCATCGCACAGGGTCAGGTGGCTACCTCAAAGCTCGGCCGTTGTGGGACAAGGCTGAGAAGGACCTGCTTGATAAAGGGGTCGAACCAGAGACATTGAACTGGCCAGACCGTTCAAGGACTTGGTTCTTCGGGGTTGGGGGAACCTTGGACCCTGAAACAGGGAAGTGCCGTTGGACGAAGGAGCAACTTGAAATACCCATCAAGAAGCTTCAGAAGTATATCGCCGCAGCGCAGCAAGGGACGTTCGTTCCCGACAGAGAGAACGACGAGCTCACAATGGCCCTCGGGAATCCTGAGCACCCAGGACGAACACGAGGCACGGCAGGCTCCGTTGCATGGAAGGAAGGGTTTCCCAGCGCAGGCGGTTACAAAACCCGGGAGAGGAGGAGGAAAGTGGAGTAGACCGAACTGCAGAAGCTGAATGCAAGGGTACGAGCGCTAGAGGAACAAGCACTACTAGTTCAGAGCCAGCGACCTGCCGGAACTACCCCTCCATCTCAGCGGAGAAGCAGCGTGGCTTCCACCGAGGTCCTTCAGCAGCCTGACTTCACGGCTCCCAGCTACCCCGTGGATGCTATCACGGAGGCTCAAGATTGCCACCTTATGACGCAATGGCAGCACCTCAAAGTCAAGGCGGCTGTCGGCTCTGTTGCACCTCCTCAACCCGGCGCAACTTTTCACTACCTTCCGATTCCACAAGGCTATGCTGTGGTGATGGTCGATGAAATAACGGAGGGATTTGAGGAGCTCCAGCTTGACCACCCTACCGGTGAAGGGGAGACTCAGCTGGGTCTTGCTCTGAAGACTCCGGAAGGAGCTCATCAACCTTCCGAACTGGACGCCTCCGCCTCCTCCTCCGGCGAGTCAGGGCACTCCGCCTCCTCCTCCGCCTCCTCCTCTGGCGAGTGATTAGGGCACTCCGCCTCCTTCTCCGGCTGCTCCGGCGCGTGGCGGCACTCTGCCTCCTTCTCCAGCTGCTCCGGCACGTGGCGGCACTCCGCCTCCTTCTCCGCCTGCACCGGCGCGTCCGAGCAGCCCGCCTCCTCCTCCGCCTCGTCAGCAACAATGGAAGACAGCCGGCGCCACTCCGGCTGCTCCGGCGCGTCGTAGCACTCCGCCTCCTTCTCCGCCTCGTAAGCAACAAAGGAAGACATCCGCAGCCGCTCCGGCGTCTAGCAGTACAGCCAGAGGCGGGAGGCAATACATATTCGGTCCATCTATCAAGCCTCTAGAGAAGTTACCATACGAGATGACCGAGGAGGAAAACGCGCAGATCTGTCAAGCCGAAGTGAAGGACTTTTTTGCAAAGAAAAATCCACCTCCGGAGGAGAAGATAGATCCGGTGAAATTGAAGCGCACTTTGGAGAACCTGAAGCAACCACCACCTCCTCCGCCGGATGACAACCATGTCCGCGCTCTTAAAAAGGCAGTGGGTGGAGCGCGCCGGTCGGGAACTACTTCAACTGACAAAAGGTTAAAAGAACGAAGAAGTGGGAACAAAATTCCCTAGCTCGGCGAACAGGCGAACCAATCGTGCCCCCGCTCAAGGTGTCTAGCGATATCGTCGCAAATCTGCCGGGCATGCTGCCCTGTACCAATCCTGGTGATTACCTGCCCGACGATGCACATTTTGATACAATGGAGATGGACGAACACAAATACCAGTACGGAAAGCCTCTCGTCAGACCTGGTGATCCTCCTCTAACAACGATGATGCGAAGATTCCATAAGTGGTACATGGACACCTGCAAGTCTGGGAAGGATATTTTGACGCTGAGAGTTAAAGAGGTGCACGACCTCGTTGGAATTGATCTGTTGTCTATTCCATTTGAGGAGTTCTTCCAGTTTTACAATCAAAAGGACCTCGATAAAATAATCATCACTTGCTACTGTCTGTAAGTACTATACTTCTGTAATTAAGTCTCTATATATAGCTCAACTCTTTCATTGCATGTATATATAATTATCCTCACTATATTATGCAGATTGAAGATCGTCGAATGCAAAAATGCACAAATCTATGATATTGGGTTCATTAACACAAATCTCATAGATGAATGGACGGTTAAATATAATGCGAAAGAAACCGAGGCCAACTTGCTACAGTCGTTGATTAAAAATCAAAACAAAGATAAAATACTCTTTCCTTACAACTTCAAGTGAGTGTTACTGTCTTCTGCATATTCGGTTTCCATTATTACTCGAGGTTATAGTAATGTAATTGATGAGTTATGCATACGTGCGCAGCTTCCACTTTATTCTCTTAGAGATTAAGCTTGAGCAGGGACTAGTAACCGTCTTAGACTCAAAACGAAAAGATCCCAAGGAGTATGCGGCCATGATTGAAATGCTCACGAAGTAAGTTCAATCGATCATTATCGCACCATATCGGCAACTTTGTTCATTTCCTGATATCAAGTAATTATTTTCTTTGTCTCGCAGGGTTTGGAAAGTGTTCACCGCAAAAGTTCCGGGACTGCCGGGGGATCTGCGATTTACACACCCGAAAGTAAGTACTACTAGCTAGTTCCGCGCATCTCCCATTGATTCTAGCTAGTGTCATCAATACCATTTATAATGCTTGATTATCAGTTTGATTGACCTCTATTTCTCGTAAAGTGGTTGTGGCAGGAAGGCGGGAATAATTTTTGTGGATACTACGTTTGCGAGTACATCTACAACGCAACGACCTCTAAGCGGGGCTACTCTGAAAAACAATATGAAGTGCGTAAGCAATAATATTCACAATTTTATTTTATTACCATCATTTGTGTTGAGTTTCATTCATATATATGTATTGACCCCCTTCTTCAAATTAGATTTGGCAGATGCGGGATGAACTCCTACCACAAGATCGCATAAAAGCAATTCAAGAGGAATTGGCGGGATTCTTTCTTGACCACGTCATCAATCCAGCCGGAGAATACCATGTGGAACTTGACACCAGATGTTAGGGATTGTAAGAGATCTTATATTGTATATATGTAGCTAGTAGCGTCGGATAGATATACGAAAACTTGTTGTTCGACCAATCTCTCGGAGAAGGAGGAGGTCGATCACTTCTCTCTGTATATGTTCATGACGATCTTGTGTACTTAATGGTTTCCTTCATTTGCTTACTAGCTAGCGTGTCGAGTCCTCTCTATACGTATATAGTACGTAGCGTCAACCAAGCACGGAGATAAGAGAGGACACTTCTCTCTAGCTATTAGCTAGCTAACACAATATATGAAACCCCTAAATTAACCCTACAAAACCCCCAAAACCCCCAACACCCCCCCTTTCAAAAAAAAAACAAAAACTCCAGCTCCTGGGCTGCTGACACGTGGATGATCTTTGGTCCCAGTTGATGTTACCAACCGGGACTAAAGGCCCTCCTCTCTGGGCTTGCCGCAGCGGCCATGTGGAGCCCCATCTGTCCCGGTTCGTATAAGAACCGGGACTAAAGGTGTAGGGCTTTAGTCCCGGTTCCCGAACCGGGACAAATGGGCCTTATGAACCGGGACAAATGGGCCTTTTTCTACTAGTGTGATGAAGCCATCGAGGCAGTGGATCATCACCGATGGTGATGTAGATGACTGGATCTTGTTGACTGGGTTTGAGCTTATCACGGTGGTTATCGCGGCGGAGGTGCTAGCGCCTGCAACTGCGGTCAGGGGCGGAGTCAGAAAATTTGGCCAATGGGTTCACTCATTCAGTCTTTATGAGAACTTGATACGAACTTATGAACATTAAAGTCTAACTGCGACAAAAGTGTAACACCCATAAACAATATAACAAAAAAAAAGTATCATGCATCACATATTGTGTTGCATTAAAAAAAAATGAAGAGTGCAGACATACCGGTTTGATAAAATTGTGAAAACAATTGTCTACATATTATAAATAATAGAGTAGTATCAAATAACTTTGAAGCTCTAGGTTTAGCTTCTCATCTTCCTGAAACATTGAAAAAAAATGATAAGTTAGTTTGACAGGTTTAAAATAAGTACCATCGACAAATTGAAGTTTGTAAAGCCACTCACATTTTAGAGTGACCCTTTCGATCTTTCATCACCTTAAAAATATTAAACACTGCATCATTACTAATGGTAGGCAATATATCTTTCTCAATATAGCAAATTAGAGAGTCACTCGTGAACCCATCACCCATTTATACCGCAACTTTTCCTACTCTGCCGCCTAGGCTAGTCCACCACCATCGTTCCATAGCCTAGATCAATCAAAGTCCATAGAAAAAAAACTAGGTCAAAAAATCACTACCGTACATTGGTACTACTAGGCTATTAGCTAGATAGAACATATTTTTTTTAGGGGCAGATAGAACATATATATAAGAGAGAGTTTTTTTTTAGAGAAAGAGGATCACCCCCGGCCTCTGCATCTGAGCGATGCATGCAGCCATATTATTAGTTATTCACAAAAGACCTCATAAAGAAATACATCAGTAAGTCTGAAGCCACCATCTAGACGACAACTGTCGCTACTCCTATCCAGCTGACGAAGGGATGCTGATAGTCCGGGCCTAATGCCACAGACCTCCCAGCCAAGCCTAACATCTAAGACCAGAGGCCCCAACCAAGCCACATGCCGGGTATGGGGCACACACCGGTCCGGCGCGCTCTCAGAGGCCGCCGCCGCCAACTGCCACTACTCCATCTTCAGAGCTGTACTTTGCATCATCCTTGCCCGGTCTAACTGCCGTCAACGCCACCACGGCGCCCAACGGCACCACCACCCTGCGCGCGAACTGCTGAGCACGTCGCGGTCGCCGCCGGTACGCCTCAGCACCATGCCGCCAAGTACCACCAGCCGACACAGCTTGAAGTCTCTGAAAGATCTGTCGTGCGTAGCACTAGCGTAGCACCTGTCGGCCAGGCATGACTTGACATCTCCACCGAAGCTCCGTGCAAGACGAAGCCGCTCCATCTCCTGCCTCTGACCACCGGCACTGCTCCACAAACGATGCTCCCAAGAGAGAAACGCTACCATAGTGCCGCCATCGTCCGATCTGGAAGACCAGATCCTAGGGTTTCCCCCAGAGCAGTACGAGTGGGTCGACATAAGTCACACAACAATGCCTTCATCAAGGTAACGACATAGAACGCCGCCATCGCCCGCCGTCGGCTCAGTTTTCATCGGCAACTATGTCTCCCCGACTCGCAGCCAGTACTGGAACATGGATCCGAAGATCCGAATACCTAGCCTCAGGCCGACCACCTCTGGCGGAAGAGATGACCACCACCGCCGGTCGCATCGGTCAGAACAGATCTGACCGGAGGTGCCGCCCACGAGACCACCAGGCCCTCCATGCCGCCGCCGCCGATCTGAAGGCGGTATGCACGACACCGCAGCCTAGCTGGCCGCCGCCGCCGACCATAGCCGCCGCCGCCGCCTGAAAAGGCCGCCCGCTGCCCCCGCAGCCCACGCCGCCGTCCGTGGCTAGGCCGCCCGCCGCGCCTAGCCGCTGCCGTCCGACCGCCACCTGCCGCAGCCATCCGCCGCGCCGCAGAACCCAGATCAGCCACGCCGCCACATGCCTAGGGGTTCCGCCCCAACCCGGAGACGCGTGAGGGAGGAGATCCCCCGCCACCGCCGTCGGCCCCCGGGCTTAGCCCGACGGCGTCCCCCGGCAACGGTGGAGGGAGAGGAGGAGGGAGTTCGCGGCGGCGACGGCTATGTTTCTTGGCTCCGCCCGAGTCGCCCTAGGGGGAGGGCGACGCGAGGACCCTCGTGATGACACAGAGTACAAGTGTTACAGCTATCCGCCAGCTTGCGGCGGCCGAGGCGCCGAACAACACGAACAGACGAGAGGAGGGATGCGATTTGGAAAACGAACGGACGATGAGGCGCGGGTGTGGCTGTGTGCGTACGTGACTAATCACAAGGGGCCTGCTAATCACGGTTTAGGCCTGGCCGCCTGGGCATCGAGCTATGGACTCCTTGTGGGCCTTTGGCCCTTTGCTTAACCTTTTTTTTAGGGGTGGCCTTTTGCATAGGTGTTCACATGGCCCTCGCGTTATTTAATGGGGCCAGCCAGGATTTTTTACTGGGTTCAGGTCAGGCAACCACGTACCTACATGCATGGTCAGAACACCCCGGGCAGGACCCACCTTACACTTTCATAAAGTTTTTTGGAGTCTACGTCATAGCCAGCTGTAAATCTACAACCCACTTCTTTCTCTTTCCTTCTTTCTCCTCAACTCAGTAAAAAAAATTATTTAAAGCCTTATAGCCCGCCTACGTACACCATTGTTGAGTCGGGCAGAGCTTCACCTAGAGGCCCGACATAGGGGAGAAACACCACCATGGCGCCCCAAGAGGAATGCAACACCGACATGTGTCATGGCACTAGTGTTGGAGCGCAAAGCTTTCGCTTGGTATCTACCCGATGTCACGCCGAGGAACCAAAGCCACGGAGCCTACCATGAGGTAAGGCCACCACACGCATATCTAGGCTTCAAGGTCAAGATTTGGGCTTAGATACCGTCACCGGCTACAACCTCGCCAGGACCACCCACCCCACTCCTCTCGCTGGATCGCAAGTTGTGCAGGTCATCCCCCGGGCATCCATGAGACCTAAGCCTCATCATTGTCGCTAGACATCATGCTTATCATCCATGTGTGGGGGGGCGGGGGGGGGGGGGGGGGGGGGTGATACGACACCTATCACCATCCGCACTCCACCGGGACCGTCCTTGACCTTAGCCAGATCTTGCTAGCAACCAACCCGCTGACGACCCCAACCTGCTCCCATTAGGCAAGGACGAGCAGCCCCGACGATGGGGAACTAGCCAACGTGTGGGAGGCGGTAGCCACAACCTACTATCTATGGCCAACCTCTTAGGTCGGATATCTCCGTCCCGCCCCAAATCTTGTTAGGTGCGCCCCCCAGGGCGCCACACCCATAGCTCTTGGCGGGCGAGTCGGGCGCCAACACTTTTGGTCATGACCACAGACAACTACCCACCTACGCAACAGGAGGAGCTCACTACCGGCTGCGGCGCATCGGACTCGGGCTAGGGTTTCAGGGTCTAGAGGGAGAGAGGGCGATGTGAAGAGCCCCTTGCTGCCTACTACGATCCGGGGCTTTCCCGGTGCGGGGCCGACCGACGCCTGCGAGTGGAGGAGTGTATGGAATGGGGCTAGCAGTGGCAGCGAGCATCGCCTCTCGTGTCGCCCTAGGAGGACGACATTGTAACATCTCTAATAGTTTGGAAATTGGTTGGGTGGGGTGAATGAAAGACATAAGGCTTGCATCTAGGTGGAAGTATCATTTTTTGTTGGAGAATTGGAATTGTCAAAATCATATTGTGTTTAACAAAGTTGCAGGTTATCCTTGGGGCTACTCACTTGATCAGGTCCTTTAGCATATGGAGGCTGAATAGTTTATTGAGTTTGGTTGCATCGCTATGGCATCCTGAGTTTTCTTCAACAGATTTGGATGGCTTAGCAATAGAATTAATAATGTATAAATGCTTTATGTAGTCACTATTGATTATGGTGGTATCATTTTCTTACATTTTTATAATGTACTTTAAATCTTTCAAGATAAAATGGCTATGGTGATCGCATGGCCAAAAAACAAGTGTCCAAGCACATTGTTGTTCGTTTTTATAGGGTTACGTGGGATTGTTTAAGAAATACTTCGATATTCAGTCTGGCTAGCATAGTTTACATAAATAATTTTAGAATAAGTTGTCTAATGATTAGTAGACCTAAGGCTGGTCGTAATGGGGAGTATCATATAGTAGTATCATGCATATGATACTAGTGTATGATACTATTTCCGTAATGCATAGTATCATAAATCAGTATCTTAACTTGCCTTATTAATTGTCATGCATGACACAAAGTAGTACAATATTTAATATGATACGGTATCATGATATGATACCACATCCTCTCTTTTCTCATTTAATTGTGTGCCACATCATCCAAAAAATCTAGTTGGCATGCATAATACCGCTTATGATACTCCCGTTACGACCAAGCCTAATAGTATATTGAACTATGAATTTAAATACTCTTCGTTCCAAAAAAAAGGGTATGAGTAATTAGTCTGGAGATCTTCATAAATATAAAATGTTTTGAATATTTTAGTATAGTAAACTACATACAGACTGAAACGAGTGAATAAACATACCATATACACATCTGAATCTACAAAATGTTAGGATATTTTATATTGTGAGCGAAGGGAATTGAATGCTGGTTGACTACGTGCCTTGCGTGACGGCGAGTGCTAGCTGCACGTCTCGATCCGCGTGGTCCGCGCGCGCGGGTCGGGAGGGGGAGGATCAGAGCCACCGTCACCGACGGGGGCAACATGGTACGGCGGTGATCCGATCCGGTACGTGCACGGACGTCCACGTCCAGCTACGGAAGCTGGAAGAGATACGATCCTGACTGACACTCGTTAGAAAACATTATCTGATATTCCACCGGCGTCTCTTCCTCTGGCCCTCTCTCCACTTAAAAATAGATTCATCATCGACGTAGAGCAAGCGAAACTTCGACGTGGAGTCTGCATCGTCTCTCTGTCTCCCCGTGAAAGAAAATTTCCGATCGTCAGTCTCAAAGTATGGGTCCGGTGTGGTCTCCTCCCATGTCCTGATTTTTTTAGAAAAGGAGGTTAAACCCCGGCCTCAGCATCAATCAATGCATGCATCCATCTTTATTAATTATTTCACAAAAGTCTGACAAAAACATACATCAATCCACTCGAAGCCATCACTCATACCTACAAACTTGATAATGTGAAATGCTCTCACTCCCCATATCTAAAACCTGTGTCGTCACCGATCCATCATCCTTGCCAGTCCGGACATCCTCTTATGTCCCGATGTCTTCTGACATCCCTCTATCACCAAGTCCCCAATGACAACAATTTTCACATGCATGCATGCAAATTTCTCATGCAACGGAGGATTGCGCCCAAGCCGTTGATCAGCCGTCTAGTACATCTCCACGACGGACGTGTCTATAAATTTCTCATGCCACCATAGCGGCCGTGTCCTACGACGTGCACGGCCGGAATTAGTTAATTCACTATTTTTGAGTTGTTGAATGTTTTTTAAAATAGCAACATGCTTATTTCAAGAGGTAGTTAATTTACTGTTATTTTCTCTGTAAACTAATATAAGATCATTTAGATCATAATAATCTAGAGTACCTTATAATAGTCTTGTTGTTTTTATAATCTTCTTGCGCAATTTACTGTTACTTTCTCTATAAACTAATATAAGATCATTTAGATCATAATAATCTAGAGTACCTTATAATAGTCTTGTTGTTTTTATAATCTTCTTGCGCACGTTCATGGACGTGGAGTTGCAGCTTCCACCCTAGCCGTCATGAGAAAGGAGGGCTCCCAACCCAGCGATTTCCTGGATTTATTTCAGGCCTTCCGCGATGTGTGTTTATTGGGAGGAGACATTCTCGTCGACTACAAAGGTGTCTGTGGCGACTTCGCCAATATCAAGATGATGTACCGACTCAATCTCTTGGATGTGTTCATAGGGTATGTCGCCCGTACCGTAATGTAATATGTCTCACCAACATGGCTACATTATTGGTCCTGGCCAATATTGTAGTTGTGCGTGTGTTTTTTATGTGTTTTATATCGAGTTTTCACTATTTTGAATCGATTTTCTTTGGTTTCTTAATGTTTTTCTTTGTTTTAATTCTTTTCCTTTTTTTCTCTCTTTGGCTGTCTTCGTTTCTTTCCTCGGTCTTCTTCATATCTTTCTGTTCTTCTTTTTCTTTTTTCTTTTTAGCTTACAGATGTCTAATTTTTTCATAAGCATTATACTTTTTTCGTATACATTAGAACTTTTTTATATATCTTTAACATGTTCAATACATGATTTTTTTTCAAATATGTATTTTGATCTCTACTTTTTACATACACATTGGACAGTTTTTGTATACATTTAAAAAAAATATGTTTAAATTTTTTAATACATGATTACATTTTTTTCCGAATACATGTTACTTTAAAAAAAATATTGAAACCTTTTTTTAAACTATGCAAGCATGTTTTGACATTGGATATTTTTTTAATGTCACAAAACATTTGTTTGAAATGCGGGAACACTTTTTAAAATGTAACATATTTTTTAATGTTAAATGTTGTTTTGACTTATAAGAACATTCATTTACATTGTATAATATTTTTTCAAAAATGGCAGGTGCATTTTTCTGGAGTGCATGATTTTTTTTTAAATGTCACATACATTTTTTTGAATTGTACAAGTATTTTAAAAAAATAGGCGCGCGGCGTCTGTATGACCAAACCACATTGTTACTGGGCCGACCGACTACTAGCTCCCTGCAGGCGATTCATTATTCTGTCTTGCATAAAGCAAGACATTGACTCGTCCAGCCAGTTATCCTTTAGGTTCAATATAATTTTAACTAGTCCGAGGTAAAAGCTTTGTGGGCCCCATCTTATGAGAGAGAGAGAGAGAGGTGCCGGGGGAGGAAAAGAGATGACGACCCAGACATTGCTGTCACCCTGGCTTCCTCACCTTTATCGGCTGCTCCCTGGTGGCGGGAGGGAGAGGAACTCCGAGATCTTGTTCCACACATGTTTAGAAGTTTAGTTTGTTACATTAGGGCTAGGGTTTGTGTCTCTCGCCGGTGTCGCCGCAGGTCCGCCTCGTCTCCGGAGGCCTTAGGGCCATGGGGGCGCGGTGGATCCTGCCAAGGTCTGGCGGGAGGGCTTCTTGTTAATCATTCCTTTGAGTTTTGTTAGGATTTGTGTCCTACTTAGGAAGGCGAGACGGCGGCGGCTCCCTGAAGATGTAATAAAGGTCACCTCGCCTAGCCCCCGTTTCGATGGTGCGTCTAGCATCATTGGTGGGCGTGTGGAGGTGTGTCTCTGGCGGATCTATCCTCGGTGGATTTGCTCGGACCAGGTTGTTGTTCGTCTATGTTCGTGTGTCTTCGGGTTGGATTCTTTCGATCTACGTTATTCTTCATCAGCGGGGGTTGCTATTCTAGTGCGCTGGTCCTATGGGGCCTTAGCACGACGAGTTTCCGACTGTCTACTACAACAAGTTGTGCCCGACTCCGGCAAGAGACGGGCGATGACGGCGGCGCGCCTTCGGTTCGCTTCAGTGCTTGTAGTCGTCGCTAGGTGGTCTACGAATCTGGATGTAATTTTTATTATTTCTGGTGTTCGTTATACTACTATGATTGAAGATAAATAGATTGAAAGTTTCCTCGAAAAAAAATTTAGAGTCTTTGGCAAGTTCAAATTTATTTTATTTATGGTTTTGGGTTATCCACGATTTTAGCTCTGGCGATGGTGCACTCTCTGGACATTGACGTCAAACAAATGGTAGTAATCTCTACTCCTAATGTCTCAGTTGGTAGTCTCCGCGGTTAATTTTCGTCCCACCTACCATGGTTTTTTTTCGTCTCTCATCCCACCTCACTGTTAGCCGCGTCAAATCAAAAGAAAAACCACGTCGCGATGCCCCCACGCAGTCCAGGGCCGCACCTCCCGTCGCACCCTTCTACAAGCGAAGGAAAAAAAACCTACGAAGATAAACCTACGAAACAAAACCAACGAAAAAAAACCACGAGCGAGGCCTGCGGGGTGCCCTCGAGCGAGAACCACGCCAGTCGCCCTCGCACTCCATCCCTTCGCCGCCGCCCTCGCGCTCGTAGGATTGAGGCCTCCCCTCGATCCCTGCGCTACCTCCGTTCCCCGCCGCCGATCCCTTCCCCGCCATCGATCCCTTCACCGCCGCCGATCTCGTCGCTACGATCCCCTTGGGGAGCCGCCGCCGATCTCGTCGGTACGATCCCCTAGAGGAGCCGCCGCCGATCTCGCCCGATCTCCAACCGCCACCGCGCGCCCCGCTCGGCCTCCGCGCTGCCGCGCGCCTCCTCCTTGATCCTCCGCTCGACGCGCCGCCTCCCCACAGTCTCCATTGGTGCTACGCCGACCGTGGCCCTCTCCACGCGAATAAGATGAAGACCGCACCCTTCTTTGGATCCAGGTTGCTGCAATGAGTGTTCATCAGAACTGTGATGGGCATTGGAGGGTGGCGCCCAGACTGTCGGCTCTCGTGACATCGCCTCCTCATTAAGGGCTTCCCATCTCAGGCATACCATGGTCACCGGAGGAAGACAAGGGCGGATCAGTTTTTCACAGGGAAGCATATTATTTGCTCCTCAGTTAGTGAGTATGGCTCCGTGAGTGTAGCGTTTTGGGCTTTGCAACTCTCAGCTAAGTGGTTACTGTTTTGACCAATCTTATATTTTGTATACCTCTCTTCACAGTGCTATATTATGATTTGTTAAGCCAGATAAATATTCTCTTCTTGCTATTCTTCGAGTTAGTACATGTGTAGGGTACTTCACAAATATCAAATTATACACTTTCAACATTATATATCAGTGAAGAAACAATACTCCACCCAATACCATGGCTGTAGAATTAACTGATTGGTCGATGCAATTGGTAAAACATAATTGTTTGTTTCATTTACTTGCATTGTCACCCGTAGCAACACAAGGGCAAATCCTATCGGTTGGTCCTATCAATACGAAGACCCAACATTATGCCTTTGGCTCTTCTTTATCTTTTTCTCCTCCTCGCCAGAAGCTGCACACAAGCGGTGAATGAGCAGACTCATGGTGGCCATAGTAAGAGAAGGGACCGGTGACGATCTGGCGGCTGACGTGATGGTGCATATCACCCTTATCAACTTGTCTATGGAGAAGGAAGCTGGTACGTTAGCTTGCTCCTTAATTTGCACCACCTGTACAACACATTGCTTGGACGCCACAGCCGCCGATGTGCTCCGACTCCTCACATGGCGCCCACAATCTTTATTTGCAAGGCAATCAAAAAAATTCAGCATGAAAATTTCTAGAAGGACAAGTATCTTTGTGAGCAACATCTTTGTCACAGACTGGAAGAATTTCCTATGCATTAGTTGAGCTCTAATCAGGTAGCTTTAGCTTGGATTATGCATTAATGGGAGGCCACATGGTGCGAACTAATTTCTCATTATTGTACCGTTGTAAAAAAATTGTGTTAGGATGTAAGAGTTCAGTGTCATTCATGTGAATTCCAGAGGTATTTCTCTCGCTAAAATTTGTGTTATCCATGTGAATTCCACTAGATATATCATGCATACACATAAAATTTGCATATTATCAAAATTCTGGCAATAAACCTTCATGGCTTTTGTTGACAAGAAAGGCAATTAACTTAATTTACACCTTGAAGTTAATTGCACACGTTTCATACTCAAAGATATGGATTGATGGGGTGAGGGAGGGAGAGCAGAGAGCGTGGTGGTGTTGCTGGCCCGAGCGACCGTAGAGGAAGGTGCAGTCTTTGATATTTCTTCTGCATCTTGAAATTTGTGGCTTGAAGTGAACCTGTGTTTTTGTGCTTTGTGGTCCTCGCCGATGGCAACTGGTTCATCGATCTTGGAGGATGGGTTGGGAGGACTGGGACACTGGCTCAAGGTCCACTTCCCGTGGTAAGAATTGTTTTGCTTTTTTTTTCATTCCTTGATGCAAATTCGAAGCAAGTCGAAAGTGTAGTGCCTTTAAACTATTTCATAAATAGCACAGACCTAACTTACTTGATAGCAAGGAAATATATAGGAGTATTGCTTATTTGTGTTGCTTGTTGTTTAATCAGGAGGAGCCCGAGCTACAAGAAACAAATGAGGCACTTGGAGAGGAAGGGATCCAAAAATCTAAGAAAGGCACTCGGCATGTGTAAGGAGAGCGCCGGCCAGTGAGGAAAGGGTGTGGCACATTGAGTAAGAGAAACATCAATTGCACCTGTTTGTCTTGATTGAGATCCACCGCCGTACGTCTTCTTCATTGTCCGTCAGTTCTCTTCTCGGACGCCGCCGCCACAACAACTGACGCGGTCGGCCGCGCGTGCGCCGAGTGGGGCGCCTTTCACGTCGTCAACCACGGGGCTGCACGACGCCTTGCGGGCCGCCGGGCTGGCCTTCTTCCGCGCGTCCATGGAGAAGAAGCTCCTGTTCGGGTGCGACCCAGCTAGGGGCGCTGCCGCTGAGGGCTACGGCAGCCGCATACTGGCCAACGAAGACTCCGTGCTTGACTGGCGCGAACACTTCGACCACCACACCCTCCCGAGTCCCGCCGCGACCCCGACTTCGTCCTCTTATATAGGTGAATTTGTTTTCTAGTCTTTTCCCATCTGTGATACACTGAATATTTAAACATGAATTCGCGGTTGGAAGCGGTGTTGGCTTCCTATCTTCCGGTAGTTTCTCTCCCTTCACCTTTGATTTTTCTTTTGATCCCCTTTTTAGATTGTATTTCTGCCGAGTCACTTTTCTTGTTCTTCCTTTTGTCGCCTCCGTGTCTTCTTCGGAGGTTTGTTCTCTCTTGATGTATTCTGCTAACCCCTGTGAGATCGATGGCCGTACAATGTGGATCTTCTCGAGGCATCGGTGCCCAGGTCGGCAACACCAGCCGGTCCGACGGACACACGTCTCCTATTCTCCCGTCATTGGCGTCTCTTCTGTTCATCGCCATCGGAGGTCATCCCCTGTTTGACACCATCCTCCGTAGTCCTAACGCAGATCGAGCATCCCCCACCTCTGCAAATCAACGCCGCATCCCATATTCAAGGCCTCAACGCCTGTCCTACCCAAGTACCCCAACCCCTGATTTGCCTGGGCGTCATCACCGCCGTACGTGCAGGTCTGCTCCTCCCGGGGCCCTACGACCACCACCACGAGGGCAATGTGCTGCCGCGCAAAGTTGTCATCATGGAGTACCCGTCCTCAATTCTTTCATATATGGAACACCAAGTGTTATTTTCTTACTGATTTAGTGGATTTAAGTTCTAGAATTTGGTTTCTTCCATCGCTGAAACTCAAACTGTACTTATGTTCACTAAGACGCTATTAGATATGCTTTTTTCTGAAGAAATATGTATGTTGAATTATTTTAAAGTAACTTATAATGTATTGCCATCGCAAAAAAAAAAAAACTTATTGCCTTATATCTATGGTTGTTTATGCATATTTCATATGGTGCTTCTATGCTCATTTGTTTTGCGTGCTCAGGTTAAACAAGTGCAATCTGAAATTAAGAAAGCTTATTTTATGGTAACATACAGGAAAGTTCTTATATATGCAGTTATCTATGCACACATGATATTGTGTTTCTAGCCTCATTTGTTCTGTGTTGCAGGTTAAGAAATTTACAGTTTAAAAATTAATAAAGCAGCGATCCCCTTCCTATAGTCAATAATGCTTATTAGGAGTCCTGATATTCCAATAGTCCAGAAATGGTTATGTAAAATACATAATATTCACTGTTGTTGGCATTTTCACAATTAGCTTGCTTTTATCTCACTGCAATTCATTACTCATGGCTTATACTGGCTTTTCTGTTTTGAATGTTCTCTTTCTTTAGGAATCTGGCTACTGTTTGGTGCTAACTGCTGTGGTAAGTCATATTATATCTTGTGTCAATAGTCTATATAATTTTTTTCATCATTTGCACTTATAAGCTTTTTATTAGTGATGGTAATATAGGGAGCGCATGTACGTGCAGCTGTGGAATGATAACCCAAATCACCTCAATCAGAAAGGGGAGGCCAAACTATGATATGGTTTAGTACCAGTTGATGGAGCAACAGAAGGTAATACCTATCTTAGTGATTCTAAGCTCATTTCCCCCCAATAAGTGTTCCTTGCAAAATGATATTTTGCATCCAATATAATTTAATTCATGGGCTTCTTTACATCAAATATATTTTGTACTGAGTTGATGGAGTTGGCCTGTGTTTGCATTTGATAATGCTTTCTTAAGAGGCTTTTTATGACACCCGTACATGCGCTCCCTATGCATTTTGAAGGATAGTTGTATTTGGTTACCTATATTATAATTATTCTTGAGTGAATTAAATCAGAAGCTAATTCTATCAAAAGGCAGTTTCCTTTCCTATGAGGCTATGACGGCAACCATAATTATGCCCGTGTGAAATTAAAACAAGCATTTTAGATGCAGTTTGTGGAAAATGTCATTCTTTTTCCAAGCCTTGATGCTATCGTCAAATTAATAGATGAAATGCGTTACCTCTTATAAATTAAATATTTCTATTGCTTAGGTTAAGACTGCTACAAATTTTGTTTGATCGTGATAAGGTTCCTGGTTGCAGACTGAGATCTCCGCAAACAGAAAATAGATTATCCTTTTATAAGAAGTAGGGTACGGATATTCATTTATCTTTGTTTTTTTAGGTAGAGGTTTGTTCGCTAAATCATACTAAATCAAAGACATTTATTTTGGGATGGAGGGAGTACCAGATAAGATCATGCTCTCTTTGTGAAGTAAAGAAGATAGTAGCACAAAATGTTTGCTTTCCTTTTTCTTTTTCCAGTTAGAGGTATTCGTTGATATTACAAATAAATCTTTGTTTATTTGTACAGTATGTTCTCCATTGTAAGACAAAATCTGAATTTCAGAGGATAGCTGGACAAGATCTGTCTTACAGGTACTTGTGCAGAGATGTTAATTTAAGCAATGTACTAGCATATTGTGTGATGCAACAATTTGCAAACCTAGAGTAGCCCTTCTTTGGCCTGTTTATCGAGTCTGTTTTTGAATGATCATGTTCACTAATGTCCCTGCTTTTCTAATGTAACTTTGTCACTAGGCCCTGAGCTGCACCTTCCTTTTGCAAGGTATGTTGTGCGGTTGTGTTTGTGTGATTTTGTTGCTACATGAGTAAGTTTTGGAGAATTGAGGCTGCAGTCATATTGTTATCTGCAATAATAAAGGCCAAATGAAGCTATAAGCGGGCACGCTTTAACGAATGAGCTATGACACAATATTTGATATATTTCTCTGAGGGTCTCTGTTGTTTCTTTCAGCAATGTGCTCTCTGGCCTCCTTTTCCTTTGCATGCTTTACATTTGTTATTTCAATCTCATGTGTCTCTATGCCACTAAGATAACTAGCAATACAACGTGAATAAAGTAGTACACTTCTTTGTCTGGCTGTGTACATCATTGTCTGTATTGTTTGACGCATCCACCGCCTGCATGATTGGAGCAGATCAATAACATCCAAGAAAAACACCTCCATCTCAACATAGCTGAAATGAGCAGCCCGCTAAAAAAAATAAGACTAATATTACAACAGCGAAAAACGGCGCAGCAAAGCGCGCGTTATCCTCTAGCAATCATTTCTTCACTATATATTATGAAAATACACCTGTTTGTCTTGACGGAGTTGATTTTGTTAGTTTATGTATGAAAATCAACAACATAGATGTTTCCTATTTGATAGATTTACTTGATTATAAATATATCTTTCACACTATTAAATGCCCCGGTGCAACGCGTGTTCCCTGGTCCCACCCAGCCACCATCACATGCCTCCTCACACTAACCGCACATATCCCGGTGCTGCAATCACCCCCACGACCACAACTTGTTGTGAGTTGTCTGGGAGACGACGATGTGGCAAGCTGCACCTGGCGATGGGCGAAAGCTGCAAGTGACACGAGGGCGTAGGTGATTGCTGCCACCGGTCACCACTTTGCTGGAACCAACATCGGCAAATGCTACTACCGCGGTCACCACATGCTGCAATCGGATTTCAAAGAAGCACTCGAAATAAAGCTGCCTGGTTGGAATTCCGATATATCTAAATGGCAACGTTTATTTTCGTTTGGTATTCCAACGAGTATAGACGGGTAATGAATTCATAATAAAAACATTTATTTTTGTTATCACTATATTCTTTATATTATTAATTTAAAAAATTGTAGGAATGTGTCTGGCTATTCTGTTTTTCATTTTATGCTCTGGTGGAACGGTAAAGAATTGGAAAAGCCGGTTTGCGCGGTGAGTATTGTCCGTTACATGTTTTAAGACCTTCGGCGTGAAATTTTCATACTAACTACATATATTATTTGTGCAGGATGGGTATGAGTTGAGGAAGCAGTTTTTATTATACTTGCTAAAACATCATGGGAATGAAGCTAAAGGATGGATATGAGTTAAGGAAGCAGTTTTTATTATACTTGCTAAAACATCGTGGGAATGAAGCTAAAGGCAACTTTCCTGATATTGTGAAAGAATTTCTTAAGCGCATCATCTAGATATTGATAGTTTTGTAATAGATGCTTAGTTGGAACATCGCTCAATTTGTTACATGGACATGTTGTTAATCTTTCTTTTTGTTATCAATTTACATTGCAAAAATGGACTTCAATTATTCAATAATTGTGT
Organism: Thinopyrum elongatum; assembly: GCA_011799875.1. NCBI lineage: Eukaryota > Viridiplantae > Streptophyta > Magnoliopsida > Poales > Poaceae > Thinopyrum > Thinopyrum elongatum. The sequence continues at coordinate 664,626,172 of CM022303.1, forward strand.
TTGTGTTATATTGTTTGTACATGTGAAATTTAACATGTAACTCTTGCAAACTATTTCAAGAGCCCGTGACAACGCACGGGCACTGTGCTAGTATAACATGTGTAAGCTATCTTCATTTGAGCATGGGCCAAAGTTCGCATGGATTCGTGGCCCGGGTCATGGCCTTCAAGTGACAACAACTGGGTCCACGGCGCCCATTCGAGACGTTAAACCTCACCTCGTGGCTGCGGTGGCTGGATCGGCAGCGGGCGCCGTCGTGAGCTCGCAGACCCCTCGTCATCTCTTCGACGTGATGCATCGGGGGTTCGACGGGAAGGCTGCGGCCACCGGTGGCCGGGGAGCCGACCGCCTAGGCGCGCTACCGGACGAGATCCTCCAGCATGCGCTGTCGTTCCTGCCGTCGCGCGAGGCCGTGCGCACCTGCCTGCTCGCCCGCCGCTGGCGCCACCAGTGGAAGTCCGTCCCGGCCCTGCGGGTCGCCGACGTCGATGCCTTTAAAAGTGCCGGCCGCCTCAACGAGTTCGTCAATCACCTCATCGTCCTCCGCGACCGAATGCCTCTCCACGTGTGCGAGATCGCCGCCTACAAGGAGTACGAGGGGCGGTACTATGACGACGAGGAGCCCTCCCGGTACACCGATCTGTGGATCCGATACGCCATGTCGTGCCACGTTCGGCTGCTTTGACTCAGCAACCATGACCCCAGTGATCTAGACGCTCAACATGAGAATATAGTGGATGTTCTGCTTCACGCTCACATTGCCTCCCACCACCTGACGACATTGGAGCTCGAGGGCGTGATGTTCTTGTGCGAATACCCTCTGGATTTCTCGAGCTGCCCCAACCTGGAGACCGTCAAGATGAACCGATGCTCCTCACTAATTCACATCAATATACGGTCACAATCGCTGCGATGTCTTTGTATCACGGACTACGATTTTTATAGCTATGAAGAGAAACCTCGTGCTCTCATTTATGTCCCAAGCCTCGTCTACTTACAGCTGACCGGCGGCCGTGGCTTGGTTCCTTCGTTTGAGAGCATGCCGCTGTTGCAAACTGCATGTATCAAGTTTGACTGGAGTTCCACTAGGGACGACAATGATGGTTTCTTGCTTCTTGGACGCCTGTCAGATGCCACTAATCTAGAACTCATATCCGAGCCTCAAGCGGTATGTTCGCATTGTATCCTCTGAACTTCTAGTTCTCATTTGACATATGTTATTGAATCTACATACTATGGTTGTGCTGGTCCAGCTTTCTTTCAGGAAAGATTTAATGCGGTGCACTGCATTTAGCAAGCTCAAAACCTTGTCACTCAATGACTGGTGTGTGGAGCCTGATTGTGGCCCACTACTTCACTTTCTCCGGCTTTCACCAAGTCTCGAGAAGCTCCGCCTCCGGCTATCCAAGGTATATATCTGTGTATGTTTCTGAGAATTATATATTTTTTCATGTTGAAGTTTCAGTTGCATTATTACATCATTCCGGTAAACCATATAGCCGTATGAACATGCTGAAGAAACAGACGGAAGTTACAATTCGACAGAACAATATTTGGCATCCAAGCATCTCAGCATTATCAAGATCAAATGTTGGGCAAAAGATGAGCGTGTGCACAAAATTGTAAAGGTCCTTCGTTCATGTGGAGTAACTGCCAATCAAATCAAGATCAAGAAAAAAAGTTCTTCCTACAGTAAGTCCAATTACTAGTCTTCGTAATTTTTCAAGTTTTTTGCATTCCCATCCCATATATGTGTGAAATTTAGCAACCGTTTTCTAAAATTAATTGGACAATAAATGTGTAAATGAAAAACATCAAGGAAAAAATGTTCTTATGACAGTAAGTCAAACAATTAGTCTTGGTGTTTTTTAAAACTTTGCAGTCAGATGTATATTCATAAAGTTTTGCAATGTATAATTATCAAGTTAATTGAACAACCAAACATGTAAAAAATAACACAGAACATCCTATCAGTTTCGTGTTGTTAACATAATAACGTTCTTCTTGCTTCTCAATATTTGAATCAAGTGGTATGCAATTCCAACTAATTGCACAATTTTTTAATACTTTTAGAAGATTATATTCTGATTCTGAGAAGTCATACTATTTGTATTCAGAGCAACAAGTGAACATTTAGCAAAAAAAATTATTAGTTTGCAAGTCTCGAGACATTTTCAGTTCAATACATGAAAGCGGAAAACGGTTCTTTTGATAGTAACTCAAATTATCAGTCCTGGTGATCTTTTTAATATTTTGTAATCCCATGTATATCTATTAACTTTAGCAGTGTATACTTCTCAAGCTAATTGAACTACCACATATGTAGAATGTAAGACCAGACTTGTTTATAAGTTTCATATATTGTTAAAGAAGGATGCTCTTCCTTCACAACATTTAAACCAAGTGGTACGCCAATCCATAGAATCATATTTCCATAGGATCATATTCAGATATAGAGTAATTGGATGAGTATTTGGACCTTTAGCAAAAAATTCAGTCGTCAAGTCGAGACCTTCTCAGTTCTATCCGCAAAACTAGAAATATGAGTGCAATCGAGATTTGGTTAAGTTCTGAACATGGAGCTTTCTTATTTGTTTTGTACTTCTGGTTCATGGCATATGCACATTTAAATTTCATGAACATGTGATGATGTTCGCGTTACATAGCATGTGTTTTATTTATTCGCTACACATGTTGATTGACTTCTGCTCAAGCCGGCCATGCCTACTGGCCTCATTGAGGTGTATAGTAGCTAATACTGCAGTTGGGGTGGCATCCAAAGCCAAATGTCATCTTTTCTCATTGTATTGATATACGAAACCCAAGGTGTGTTCTCAACGTTGATCACAACCTGAATCATCTACTATATTGCAAGCCGTTGAGGCTTCCTAAGTGCAAGACTGATATTGGCGCGTCCAGCAGTATACAATCAGGCGGTTCATCGAACCACACGTGCCTACGCGGTACGTGCATGTCCAACACACAATACTGATGCTATGTTGTTCAGATACAAAAATATCTCCAAAATTTTCTATTACGTGGAAAATGATTCTTCATGTTTGTGAAAATGAGTTATGTTGGCAGCAAACATAATTTTTTTTGTTGAAGAATCCTTTCTCGGTTGTAGAAATAGAACCACAAAGATATATTATATGCTGACTCACATTAAAAAGTTATATGATATTGCACCATATCTTTCTCTCCCCATCAAACAAATCATCTGCAAACCTGGAGCAAGCAAGCTGCGGTGTGGAATCTGCATCGTTTTTTCGTCTCCCCGTGAAAAGAAAAAGAAACCCATTGTTTGTCTCAAAATGGAGCAAACAAGCGCATGCAACATGGGTCCGGTGTGGTCTCCTCCCATGTCCTCTGGCATTCGTCTGTCACCGAGTCCCACACAATATCAGCCAGATAATTTCCATAAGCATGCAAATTTATCATATGGCGAAGGGGTTGCCAAAGACGCCGCCGAGCGTCCCAAGCATGTTCGAGCATCCAAGCCCGAAGCAACGCCAGAATCTTGCGTCATGGGCTCACAGGCATAGGAAAGTTACTACCAAGGATCAAGAAACCAAACACGGAGAGAACACGTTTCTAGTAATTTGGCAACCAACACCCCATCAAGAGAGAGAGAGGGAACAAGAAACAAAACACGGAGAGAACACGTTTCTAATAATTTGGCAACCAACACCCCATAGAGAGAGAGGGAGAGAGAGAGAGAGAGAGAGAGAGTTCACCTCCGCTGGCTGCTAACCCAGCAGGGCGGCAGGAGGGAGGTAAACCCTATTGACAGAGGTGGCGGTCGTCTTCGTCATGTCCAACCCTTCTTCTCATCGCCTTTTTTCGATCTTCTGATGGTGGCCACCGGTGCCTTTTGATATAGCCAAATGAACTTTTGCCGCAAATTCAAAGTCTTACTGGCACTAGTTGTGATACAGAGTTCCAGTCGCGGAATCATGCGTGGCTCACAACGTGTTGCTGACGTGTGCAACCGTGTAAAGTTTGGATCCTTTCAATTCATCGCTATCAGCCTTCAAAAAGAAAACAAGAAGCAAATGTTAAGGTGATGGACTTAAATAAATATCAAAAAGAGATATTATTATTTTAGCACTTCACACTTTGGGGACGGGCATTTTCTTTTCTGTTAGGAGATTCTAACATTTTCACGTGTAGCTATCTTTTTAGCAAAAATTTCATGTGTAGATGCTTTTTTTTTTTGAGAAACACGTGTAGAGTTTTTTTGTTTTTGCAGTTAGCTTTATTAGTGCACGGGCCAAAGTTCTCTTTTTAGAACTGGCCAAAGTTCTTGTGGATTCGTGGCCCAGGTCAGGGCGTCACCTCGAGAGGTTAAAACCCCAGGCGGTTCCGTGCTCGTCTCGTACGGTCGGGCGGCGGCTGACTGGGCAGTGGGCGCCGCCGTGACCTCCCGGATCCACTATCACCTATTCGACGGGATGCCTCGAGGATCCGACGGGACGACTGAGGCCGCCTGTGGCCGCGGAGCAGACCACATAGGCGCGCTCCCGGACGAGCTCCTCCAGCACACCCTGTCGTTCCTGACGTTGCGCGAGGCCGTACGCACCTGCGCGCTCGCCCGCCGCTGGCGCCACCAGTGGAAGTCTGTGCTGGCGCTACGGGTCACCGATGTCAACGCCTTGCGCCCAGCACGTCAACGACTTCATCAGCTACCTCATGGTCTTCCGCGACCGGACGTCTCTTCGTGAGTGCGAGATCGCCGCCTACAAGGAACACGACGACGACGAGGAGTACTATGACGACGACGGAGACTGCTGCGAGCACTCCCAGTTTACCGATCTGTGGATCCGGTACGCCTTATCGTGCCATGTTCCACTGCTTCGGCTCAGTGACCATGACCCCAATGATGACATTGAATACGACGAGCCTATACGGAGTGTTCTGCTTGCCTTTCCCATCTTCTCCCGGCATCTGATGACATTGGAACTGGATGGTGTGCGGCTTTCGAGCTCATACTCATACTCTCTAGATTTCTCAAGCTGCCCAAATCTGGAGACCCTAAAGATGAACCACTGCTCCTTCCAAATCTTAGGCGACAGTCCCATCAATATATCTTGGCCATCTGTGCGATGTCTGAGCATCACGGGTTGCGATTTTCATCACATTGACCAGGCACGTGCTGTTATTTCTGTCCCAAGCCTCGTCTACCTGGACCTGGAGCTGGCCGAAGACTGTGACTTGGTTCCTGCGTTTGAGATCATGCCATCGGTTCTAACAGCATCTATCAATTTTGGCCGCAGTAGGGACGACAAGGGTCGTTCCTTACTTCTTGGACGCCTGTCAGATTCCACTAATCTGGAGAGCTCATAGCCAAGCCTCAAGTGGTAGGGGTATATATATATATATATATATATATATATATATATATATATATATATATATATAGTAGCACTATTCTGATCCTGGAATAATAATTATTCTGATCACAACGCCCCTATAAGGGCCCGACCGACATGTTCCTGAACTCTGGAACCGGCTGCGACAAAAAAAAAAAAATGCCACCCCCACGAGGCAAACAGCTCGACCCACCACTCCCCCGATCCCCATCTTCCCTGGATCCAATCGCCGCCGGACCTCCGCCTGAAGCGGGACGCCGCCACCGCATCGCCCGCCAGTCCCCTACCACTTCCGCCGTCGCCCACCACCGCAGGCACCGCCCCGACCACCTCCGCCGCTGCCCTCCATCCCGACCACCCCCGTTACGCGCCCAGCCGATTCAGCCCATCGACGGCCTTCCTCCCCTGCTTCCACTGCGGCAGTGGCTTCCTTCCGCCCTCAACCGCTGCCGTCGCGACCTGCTCCAGGGCGCCGCCACCGCCGCGACCTGTCCCAAGGTGCCGCCGCCGCAGCGACCTGTCCCAGGGCTCCGCCGCCGCCGCCACGATCTACGTGATGCTGCTTCGATGCCCGGAGTTGCCCCGCCTCAGGCCGACATCCCCCGCGCGCAGCCACTGACTGGTGCCATGGTCGCGCGTCGCCGGCATCCTCCGTCACGCTTGGCACCTCCTGAGCGTTGGAGTGAAGGTCGACTCCTATGCACTCTGCAGTTCAATTTCTACTTATCCTGTAGCTCCTAAATCCGTCGCGCACTTATATCCAAAGGTTCTTGCGTGTGTGTTTTGCCCTGCAGAGCATTTTCTTCAGGGCAGTGGAGAGCACCCTCACCCTGATCCGATTTGCAGCAGCGCCCCGAGTCCTCCCAAAGCAGCCCTGAGCCGTTCAAGTATGCAGCCCCGGGCCGTTCAACGACGGAGCTGCCGACCGTTCGTGAACACAACACCCCGGATCCTGCTGCCCACCATCAAGTTCAACTTCTGTTGAATCCTGTAAAGGGAGACTTATTGTGAGAGCAATTCCCTCTTTAACTTTTTTTTGTTCAAAAATTTGTTAGCTACTTCAGCTTCAGCTAGCCTGTGTATGTCGCTTCCAAGGTGGCATGCATTCAGCCTGTGTATGTGGCCACATGTCGCGAGTTGCTATCTGACTGAAACGATTTATGTACACTAGGATCTCCATGTACTGAACATGTTAAAAAAGATATCTCATGTATATTCACCCCCCTATTTGTTTCTTGTTGTATTTCAAGCCGCCACTACCATTGGCATTTTTTGTCTGATGGTCCACGTCTTATAAGTGTGCACATTAAAAAAACATAATTTTATGCAATTCCAGCAAACAGTAAGTGCGAACTTCTCCGTTTACATGCACCTAAAGAAGTATGTATTTTTTAAAGTAATCTGGAAGTTCAAAGATTATAGTCCAGAGAGTTCAATCATTGGATTTTGGGAAGAATTCATTTTACTGATAAATAACATAGAGAAAAAAAAATACAAAATAGGTTTTGGGTCGGTACTAAGTAGGTTGGGAATTGTTTGGCGTTGGTATTTTTCTTGCTAGTTCAACAAGTTTAATAATATCAGTGGGGGCAAAAAAACCGGGGTTCACGTACTACACGGTGTGCATTTGTATGAAAAAAAGAATGAAAAAAGCGAAGGCTAAAAGTTTTGTTGCTAGAAATTCAAGTGCTCGGTCCCGAGAAGTTAAAAAATTCTTGTGAGAGAGGTTGAACAAAAATACGTGACAGAAGTTCAAGGTGAAAATCAGCAGGAAGTTCAACTACTACACGGAATGCATTTCACGTAAGAAAATATGAATAGAAAACAAAGAGCTTAAAACGTTTGTTGCAAGAAGTTCACGTGCTCCTCCCGGTGAAGTTCAAGATCTCTAGTGCGAGACGTCCAACCTTCAATTACATGTAAAAAACAGGCAAAAAACGACGTTGTTTTTGCCATTTTTAAAACTGCTCTCAAACGACAAAAATTTATAACGTGTGTCTACATAAAAAAGATGCTCCTATTCATAAGCTTTCCAACGGTATATTATATGCTATATTCCGATGAATAGATTAAAATTTTATGCATATCGTTAAAAACACATTTTTACGCATTCAAAAAAATATTTTGAACCGTCGCGAGTATGAAAAACTGAACAACATGAAAAAGTTGCGTGTTTTCAACAGCTTTCCATTGATATATCAATTGCTCAATTCCGATAAGTGGTTTGGGAGTTACGGGCAAAAAACATCATGTCAGAAACAGAGTAAAGTTCAAAACAGACATGCCCGAGAAGTTCAACTACTTCACGCAGTGCATTTCCATTCGTGATGAAGGCAGAAATCATGATCTCGTCATTTTCTAATTTACTTCAAAACGGCAGGAATATCATTTGTGCAAGTTCAAGTCCTCGGTCGGAGAAAGTTGAAAAAATTATCGCGAGGGAGGTTTCTACAAAAGGAATATCATTTGTGTAATACCGACGAATGGGTGAGAAATTACAAACGAAAATACACGACAGAAGTTCAACGTGCAAACAGCAGGAAGTTCAGCTAGTACACCGAATGAATTTCAGATGAAAATC